>JAWWEE010000001.1:18100181-18121314 GCA_035221455.1 Xenops minutus | reverse complement strand
CCTATTCTAATACATTTAACATGAACTACTCTATTTTAACTTATAAAACCGGGAATAACTTGTCAGATAATGAGATAATTGTTCCTGTCTTTGTTTTTGCTTTTATTCTTATTCTTTTTCCAGTACCGGTAGTCCTCTGACCGTACTCCCACATTCAGGTGTGTAAAATAAAGCTTATTTCGTAGCAAATACTTATGCTTGTGTAGTGATTTGGAAAAATACATGTTATACATCTGATTTGGGTAAAACCAGGTAAAGTCAGACAAAGAAAAATCTGTCTGAGGCTTCACAAGAGACTCACTGGTGTGGGGACTTGAGCTTCTTCATGGATAAACAGTACAATAGAAAGGATTCAGACAAACTCATAGCTTTTTTTAAATTAAATTCAGGTAGTTCAGAAGTTTGAGACAACACTACGCTACAGAACTCTCGGGTGGAATAATTTAATCTGATTTTATATGTCTGTAAGACAGGTATCTGTCAGAGACAGCTCTCTGTGTCTGCTTTTATAACAGCGCTTTTATTGCAATTCTTCCTACTTCAAGTGTCTGTGTAGATTGAGGCGAACTACTGGGCCAGCTACTTTCTCTCCCCAGATGGTAAAGTAAAGTAGGGGGCTGACTGGCTCAGGTGAAGCCAGCCACAGGGTCGATGCCTGCTTGAACACAGTCAGTTATATCTCAGGATGAAATTGGAGATGGATGAGGAAATATATGTGCTAACACTCATGAACAGATGCTGTCCAATAAAATGAATTTTCCATTCTTGGAAAATGTTGTTCCTGTATTCAGAAAAAAACAATGATGAAATGCACAAAGAATGAGCGAGACAGTTAAAGCCTCAGTACCTACTAACTTCCTCCAAACCCAGTTTATTAAAAACAACCAAACTAGATATGAAAGCACCAAACACCTGAAACAGATGATATACCATATTCTAGCTTATAGCCTTTGTACAGGTTTCACTTATTTCAGCTCCCTTGTCCAGTGGAAACAATTAAGATAAGTGAAGCCAAAGAGACTATGTCTTTAGTAATAAGTAAAATTGTCCAACGTGAGAAACAGGGCTTATGTTTGTACAACTAAGCAGTCTGACTTGCAAGCCTAGTGTGGCCTCATTTATGCCAGCTGTGTAAAATAATTTCTGACCATCAGTATTCTCTCAGTGTCCAGGCACTGTGTGCAAAACAACTAATTGCCACGGGCCAAAGCTGCCAGGGAGCACACTGGCAATTTAGCAGTGTGGGTCACCAAGGAGTGCCAGTTCATGACTATCCCTTTATCTCCTTAGCTTCCTAGCTTGATCTCACTGGGGCTGGTTTGGATTGCCTGGCCTTATTACACATATTTAATGAGATAAAAATTCAATGACTGACACCAGACCATGGGTGAAACTGGAAATCTTCAGGTTTCATTCAGCTATATCATCACCTAAAATTCAGGCACTCGCTTTATTACATTCTCCCATCCTATGTCAGTCAAACTTTCTGGGCCCCAGTCCTTTCGTTGTATATAGTGAATGGGAATGATCTACTTTGTACTCTTCCTGTTTCAAAACAAAGTATTATCCTTTTCTCTGGAAAACAAAAAAATACAGCTTACATATTGTGATATGAAAGAGCCAGTGAAAAATTGGATCATCAGTATCTCATCCAAACCTCTCTTCTCACCTCTTTCATTGAATCTATTTGAAAAACATTCATTGAAATGTCAGCTTGTAATTACCATTTTGATGGCATTTCTATTTGGTTTTTAAATAAGTTGACTTTATCTGCTGTGTTAAGTTACGACTGTTCTCTCTGAGACCTTCTGATTTCTTTTCTTATCTACATACCTCACCCTCACTGTGTACCTGATCTCACATGACGCAGTCATGGACAGGCAGCCAGTTTCAGTAGAAAAACCGATACATTTTTCTTACACTAAGACTGTGGACAGATTTTTTGCCATGTGATGCAAGGTTTTGAGATAACCAAAATCACCACAACTGACAGGATGGAGAATTGCAGATAGTACTTAGTCACGTAATTCCATCTAAAAAGTACAGAGAATCTAGGTACTGCATGGATCATATATATATCTCCATCCTTGCCATCTTTCACAAACCCTTACTTGTTTGCTATACATCCCTTTGCAGTCAGATGGAACAGCATCTCTGGAAAAGTCAGAACTCATGAAGAACAGTGAAACTTTTTGTTAAGGGTTAATGTAGCAATGAAGTAGCTACGTTAAAACCAGAACAAAAATTCCACATAAATGAAACTGCTGATTGTCAAAACAACCACCTATGCCTGGAATTTGTTATCACTTGGCTCCTAGTCCTTTGACTTTCATCAAGGTTGTCCGTGGTTTGGAAATCCCTTCCTGACTGCCTTTCTAGAAAGAAAGAAGAACTTGAAGATGTAGTGGTGCATATTCTGTTCACTCTCAGGTAGGAGTAAGCATGAAGGCTCACCTGAGCCTGAAGGTGGCACAAGTTTCAAGAGAAAACCCTAATGTTACACTATCGAATAGGGCTGAGGACTTCGCTGTGGCTGGCACTGCCATCTTCTCCTGAAGGTCAGTGATGTGACCACTTGGGCTCAGTATTCTCTAGGGACTGCCCAGCAATCTATGCAGTCTATCAAATGACTTCTGAGATTAACTACATTTCTGTTTAGTCCTGGGAAATCATACTGGCAGAGAATTGTTTCAAGGGGAATGGCATGGAAAATGATCCTGAAGTTCTTTTCTGTCAACTGCTCTGCACAGATGGATGCACTCCTTAGAGGTGTTGACCAGGGAGGGGTGTGTGTGTGTATACAACAGGCCATCCCAAGGAAATTGCTTTATTTTCTGTACTGCAGAACCTGTGATTTGCTGGGTCATTATTCAGCTTGGTTTCGGCTGCTATGTAAAAATTAGAGACCCAGCATCACTTTGGTAAAGGGTGAATCCAGCTTGTCTTGGTTTTCTGCTTACAGTCTCTTCTTTCCCTGCTAGATGTCCCCAGTGACAGTAAAGTTGACATTGTCACAGCTTACATCACATAGACAAGCTGTTGGGAGCCAAAAGAAAGCTGATGCTTTCCTACATTAGCACTGATTTTCAGTATAATTAATCCCTGCGGTCTGAACGACATGGGACTGGATACTGTTCCTTCTTTATAAATTTAGCAGCTACCCTTGTTGAAAAATCAGTCTTATTTTAGTTGCCTTTTATTTGGCAGTCCAATAAATCATGAGGATGGTATTCTGCATACAGTGTGGATCATCATTCATCCCTATAAATCTTGTTCTAAAGAGTAGTAAACATCACAGTTTTTGCTGTATGAGTGGTGTGTAATAAATAGAACAAAACCAGAGGATTATTATTCTGCAGGTTACCTGGTGCAAACCAAATAATTTCAAGCTCACTTTATCCACTTCTGATTATTTTTTTAGTTATCTAAAACTTACTCATCTCTTCACTCAGCTGCCTCATATGTGCTAAATTTACTGACAAGTAAATAACATGAACTAATGAAGAAATATTTATATATTTCACTAAAGGTAACTACAACAGAAGGAGAGAGCAGCTAATTAAATGCCAATGAGATCTGTGAAAGACTTTAAGGACAATGAAGAGGGACAATTCTTACAAATCAGTGAGTAAGTGGAACACTGCAATTACAAGATTTTCCCATTTTTGTAATCTCAAAGCAACATAGTTATTTTTCCCCACTGAAATACAAAAGTGGCAGGCCCTTAATTCTAACAGACTTAGTGAGAGAATTCTTCTTTAAAATATAAAATATTAATTTAATTATAGAATCATAGAATCATTAAGGTTGGAAAAGACCTCCAAGGTCATGGAGTGCAACCTTTGATGAAACACCACCATGTCAACTAAACCATTCACTAAGGGACTCATTTACTTGTTTCTTGAACACTTCCAGTGATGGAGACTCCACCAATTCCTTGGACAGCCTTTTCCAATGCTTTACAACTCTTATAGTGAAAAATTACTCCTAAGGTCCAAATTGAACCCTGCCCTGCTCCGCTCGAGCCTATGTCTTTGATGATCCTAGTGGATCCTTTCCAGTTGAGGATCTTCTATGATTCTATGAATCCATATTCTCTTGCTGTGTTGCTAGTTGCCTGGGGGAAGAGGCCAACCTCCACCTTGCTTCAATCCCCTTTTTGGAAATTGTAGAGAGCTACAAGATACCCCTGAGCTTCCTTTTCTTCCAGCTAAACAACCCCACCTCCCTCAGCTTCTCCTCATATGACTTACTCTCTAGACTCTTCACCAGCTTCATTGCCCTAAAAATACAGGACAGTATAACCCGTAAGTGACAAACACTGCTTTTTATTGAATTCGAGCTCAAAGATAATTTTTCAAAATGTAATTTCTTATCAGAGTGCCTTACTAACTTCACCTAAGTAGCTCAGACTTCAACCTGAATCACCTTTCAGAGAAACATGCTTAAGCCCAGGCAATAAAGAAGAAATCAGTTACAGAAGGGAAGAACTGCTAGAGGGGACTACACAATATTGGATCAGCTCAATATCATGTTTGGCACAGGCGGCCTGGAGAAACTAAGTAACATGGTCTGAGCTGAGTACTTAAAGGCAGTCTCCTAAATCCACCTTCCCAATAAGAACCTGAACTTTTATACCAAGGAAGGACAAATTGAACTGAGGTCCAGAGGACGCATTCATGGCTTTTGAGAAAGCAAAGCATTTTTAGGGCCTAAGTACATATTTTGTGAGCCTAAAATGGGTTTTGATAGTCTGGCCAGGGTGTCTGAAAACACATACAAGATTCCTAACACTGTCCATCCATAGTCATCAGTTTCTCACCTGTGAAAGTCTCCATAAATCCCACTTTTCTGTTGCTGCTGAGTTGCAATTGATCTGCCTTTTTTGTCATGTGCATGCAGAGGTATTGCCCTTTGCCAAACTGTTACATTTAAGGGCTCTATCCTGAAAATAATTTATGGGATTTTGTACCCATCCACCCGAGCACTGGAAAACAAGAAGCAGAGTTTGTAAAACATTACTTGATACTGCTGGAAACTGCATAATACACTAAATCCTGCCGTCTCCTCCCCAGAGACCTGATTCACCAAGATAGTTGCCAGGTTGCTGCTGTGACTTCATTGCAACCATTTATGCTCTGAAAATTGCATGTGTTGAAAATCTGAATGATGATAAGCTGCTGCTACCAGTGTCCACACTTACAGTGGCTGCCTACTAAAAGAAGTCAACACATGAGATTTCACAGCTCATTTCAACACAGAGGCAGAACTTGCATTAGAGAGTCATCCAGAGGAGGGAACTCCTGCCCTGAGGAACAAGCCTACCCCTCCACATTACCCCTCCACCACCACAGTGAATGTGTGTCTGAAAATGATCCTAGCCCAGATAGGCCTACACAAATAGTCTTTTGCTTCATTTCAATCAATGGCAGAAAGAAAAGAATATTTGTTTCAGCAAATTTAAAATAAAATCAAAAATTTACCCTGACAATATAAACATGACATCTAATTTTGTTTAGTTTATTTAGCCCCTGTTCACCTATCTTAAAAATGCATCCATTTCTAAGAAAAATTGTCTACATTGCCTTTCTTTCCTTGGCTCTTAATACTTTCTGATTTCTGTATGAATGTATCTATTGCTTCAGTCAGGACAAAAAACTACCAGAAAATAACATCAACACAACCACTGATTGTGACTGCTTCCTTTCAAGTTTCAGGCAGCAGTATCTGTTTGAGGGAGTTCAGGAGGGGTACAATGCCAAGCACACTGCTGATGGAATGCCCACTGTATTCCATATGTATAGTGAGTGAACTTAGTACTATTTTTCAGAAGGGCAGGCAAGGCAACCTAGACCAAATACTAGATAAGAGTGAGAAGTAGCACATAAAGCCAAAACTTCAACAGCCACACTCATTGCTCTTATTCTTGTCTGTCTCTAAATCGTTATAAAAATTATTAGGAAAAAAGAAAAAAAAAAAAAAGAAAATGCAAATAACCCAGCTAGAAACAAGGGTAATGCAGAGGCCAAGAAAGACATTTTATTTTTCAATGCTAAGGCACACCAGTGATTCTCTTGAGTAGAAAGATCTGTTCCTAAACATTGTGTTGGAAAGCATGACCACTTCCATTAATGTATTCAGAATAATGAGAGATAAAGGAAAATATGAAGATTTTCCAGTCAATGTAGGACATAGCACTGATTATTAGAATTTGTCAGTGACTGGTTGCTACACTTTTAATTGACTACTTGCACTGGGGCCTGAACTAGGTTTCATGGATATTTCTAAGTGTGTATGACACCTTGGTATTCAGGGTGTACATGGGGATTTTTTTCTCCTTAGAAAGACACATGATAGGCCAATAGGCCACAGAAAGGAATTTTTTTTTTTTTCTACAACCATATTATGGACTCTAACTTCACTACCAGAATAAATGTTTGAGTCTCTGCTATTTATAAGCCTGGTAGTTCATAGCACGGCTTTAGCACAAGTTGCCTTGACAAATGCAGAGTGGGAATTATTCTGAGAAGGTGTTAGCAGAACCATCCAAGTGTGGCAAATATATTAAATAAAAGCTTTATTGAAATAAATATACAAGATGAAAAGCTACAATAGTACCTACCTCACTGACAGGTTAATAGCTCAGTATTTAAAGGCAGAAAAACAAGAGAGGGTGATAACAGTTGATGTGTTGTGAGATGCCATGCTTGAATCTTTCTGTACACTGGACTCTCATAACTCCTGTTTCCAGCCTGTAAAAAGTGATGCATTGTCTTTTGGAGAAAGTGATTACTTTCCACTTACAACACAAGCAGCCTAGGTACTCAAGCCTCTTATCTTGGGCAGATAATGTTTTGAGGCCTAGCTATAGCTTTCCAGGTTTACAGGTCTTAGCATTATCATCAAAACTCAATTTACTCTGCTTAATTTTTGTCTCTACCATTCCAGAAGATTTCTACATCATTGCTTGTAAATGGGTCCATGGATTTGTCTTCACAGTGTTGGAACTGGAGAAAAAACCCTCTGACTTGTTTTGTGTGCTGCTTTAGTGCCAGCTTGTATGTTAGCCCAAGATAAAGGCAAGGGTGTTGAGACCGGGAGACAGAAATACAGGGGAGGAGGCTGGTCTGAAAATCAACAAGGAATTGTTCTGGAGTATTCCAGGTGTGTGAGGTTTGCTGATTCTCTTACTCAATTCTGGCAAGAACTGACCAAAGTACAACTTATGCTATAAAAGGGATATGTAACAACACTAAGATTTTGGCTCATTTTTGTTGCTTTTTTTTTTTTTTTTTTTTTTTCCTAGGGAAGATAGTTAAAACTGTCATTCACAGCACTCAAAGGGCTCTGTAAGAGACTCAGATTCAAACCCTTAATCTAGTGAGTTGCGGTGTACAGCCATAAGTCTAAAAATAGTCTAGATACTCACCTCAAAGCAGTCAATACACCTGAAAGCGATAAGGATGGAGGAATTGTGATGAATAAGAATTTGAATCTGAGTTCCCTATGCTGCAGATCCCAGCTTCAATTGGAACATTTTCTTTAAAAGGATCTAAAAGTTTTATGGGTAAGCAAAGCAATTTCTTGTCCAAACTAACTAAAAGCTGGAACAGCTCTCAGGGTTAGAATATCTTCTTGTAGGGGAACATAAGAAACTGGAAGACTTCGACCATGCCCTTTGCAGCTGTGGAGGTTCTCTATCATAGCCTCTGATGGATTTTGTTTTTTCCCCAAAGCAAGAGCTGCAAAGTCATTTGTTATTTCACAGAATCACAGGATATTCTGAATTGGAAGGGACCCACAAGGCCCATTGAGTCCAGCTCTCAAGTGACTGGCCCATACAGGGACTGAATTTACAACCTTGGCATTGTTAGCACCATGCTCTAACCAACTGAGCTATTTGACTGAGAGCCTCAGTATCTGAGGCTCCCAAAATGGCAAGTGGTAAAATTTACAGGTCTGAATGAAACATCTTGGAGATATCCCAATATTAAGCAAATTTGGTGAGAAAGACAGCATACCTTTGTGTAAACATTGGTATTAATAGCAGCACAACCAAGCAAAATAAGGGACCAGACATGGGAAAAAAATACTAGACCTTATCTTGAAAGAGATGGCACTGATTCTCTAAAATCAATTCATTATTTTAACAGAGGAAAACTGAATGCTAAGACAGACTATAAGGGGAATAAAAAAGAGAGACTGAGCTGGGTATTTCACCACTGAACTTCTTTCTCAATAAACACAGCAGAAAAAAAAATTAAAAATGCAGGTTTATAGAGCACCAACCATTTTGTTAATTAGCAGTGTAATTTATGCTACCTTTAATGATGGCTTATTCTGCTCTTCAGGACAAGAAAACAGGAAGGGCATTTGGAAACCTTATGAAAAATAACCACAGTTATAGGGCATTTGGATTTGAAAAATGTGCAAGTGTTGATGGATTAAAACACACATACACACACACAATTCCTATAAACATTTGAAGAATAATAGATGGAAGGTAAATAGGTAATAAGAGAGTGAAAGATTTTGTTTATGGACTTGATTGGTTTACTAGGGTATAATTATGGGACCTGCTTCCAATCCATCCTATGTAAAATAATTGGTGTGTAGAGGAGACTGATTTGCTCATAATAAATGGAACTCCTCATGATGGAGCAGAACTATATTGGTGTGAATGCACTAGAATGACAGCATAATTTAACAGGAGTGATGTTGGAGGATGGGCTTTATTAGCTTCAGTATTTCTGAAGGCATGTTATACTCACAGGCATATCTTACCTTCACACAGAAGGTGCACAAGGTAAAAGGAGTGGCAGTCTTATAGATCAGAAGCTTTAAGGGAGTTAATTAGGTTGCACTAATCTTTCAGCTATACTGCTGCCAAGCTGTTCTAGGTGCTGCAGAAAGAAATGTGGCCAGCAAAGTTGTTCATGTTTGTTTGGAGAATGCCCTTAGGTCTGGAGAATGTCCTTACTGTGCTTGTTCCAGAGCTGAGACAACCAAGGCAGCTGAGAATAACAGAGTGTAAACATGCACCATGTTGTTCTGCCCCACCATTCTGTGTGTTGTTCTATCTAGCAGCACCAGCTACCATATTCAGGGAGCTATGCTGATCCTTTCTAGCACACTCAAGTTCCCATGGTTGATGAGCAATGAGGAGACAGGTCTGGCAACAGAAGGACTAAAGTTGATTACAGGCCTTGAGTAAAAGGATCTTCATACACCACCTTAAGGGAATTTTAAAATCCCCACTGTAATTCTGAAGGATTGTGTTCAAAGCACTTGCGGCTACCAGCATTGACGTGGTGTTTATGAATCATTCTTGATGAATTTGGTCTTCCAAAAAGAATTAGAGCAGTTCAGATACGCTCCGACTTAACAGTAACCAAGCATTTACCATTACACATTAAAAATATTCTCATGGACAAGCTTAATGAAAAGCTATCCCCACCAACTGTAACAAAACCCTATCAATCTGTCCTGAGAACTGAGGATCGGGATATGGTTTTTCCAGCTGAGGTGACAGATCAGCTTTCCAATACTGCCATCCCTACGAGGTATTTTTTCTCTGCAAACAGTGAGTAAGGCTACTGAAAACCAAAACAGACTGTTAGAACTGGACAGTCCAACATAGTGAACTGAACTTTAGACTAGGAGTTGGGACTCCTGGGTTGGACCACATACTGGGTAGCTTTTTGTCTTGGTTTTATTTTGAGGCCTATTGCTGTATGACAGAGTCATTATTGCCTCTCTTTCTTGGGTGTTGTAGACCAAAAGAAAGGGATGCCATCATTATTATATTTGCTGACACATTAGCGGACACAAGAGCTACAAGAAATCCAAAAGTTCACTGTTCTGCAGTGTGCAATAAATAGTACTACTATTAAGACTAGTGACAATCATTTGCTGAGCAGAGAGTTGCAAAAAGTTACTTCAGGGTAATATACTATCATCTATACCTATACCTAGTGGAAACAAATAGCAGGATGTCTCTGTGAAAAAGCCATTTAAAAATATATACTGTACAGAAGAAAATGTGGTGAATTATTTATTTGACAGAGTAAAGCATAAAAATGCTTAGACAAAATTTATTTATTTTTGTTAAATATCTGTTAATTTCATTTTGGAGGTCTTCATCCCCTACTTCCAATGCTGGGATGGCAAATCCTCCTAAGGCTGGCATAGATCAAAGCTTTAACTTATATTTTAATTAAGTATTTCAAGATACTTGTTCCAATTTGAATTTATTAAGAATAATTAAAAGTGTATGTCAAAACGGAGACAACATAAAACACACTACAGCTAAGTCACAAGCCTTGCCAAGAGTTAGATGAAAACATTCTTTGCCACCAGAATTGCAAGGAATAGGAGCCAAATCTATCCCTGGAGCAACTCCATTGAAGTCAATAGGGTGGCACAGGGAATATATTTGGCCAACACTGTCTGGCATATGGCCTTCTAGGAAGCATCATGATTTATTAACAGGTTGGCCACATTAGTGTCTTCAGTCTCTCAAGTGCATTATATCTATTCTGTAGGATACAATTCTCCACTGTGCCATCCCACTCACACTAGCAGCAAACCAGCGAGGCACGATGGACCATAAGGCACTACGGTAGGTAACACAAGTAAGATTTTAGTCAGATGATTTGTTCTTTTCCCTCCATCCCATTGGTTTTATTTCCTTGTTTGAAAAAAAGGCAAAGTTTATATTGACATGAGTGATCATTTCAGGTAAATTCTGGGCTCTGGTCAATAAGCAGGGACAGGTATGTGGGTTGGGAATGTCACAGTGCAGACCAATCTTTGCTGCACAGATACCAGAATTGCTTATGTTACAGCTCCTGAATCAGAGTAGCTTACAGTGTGCCATATTAAGACAACACAAAACCAGTAGTTGTTCACTGCATTGACAAGTGACAGGGACAGCTGAAGCAGCATACAGTATAAAAAAATGAGATCTCCAAGCCAGCGTTTCCTTTTTCAGAGCCATGTTTGCTGCATTGTTAACCTAATATATAATTTCCTTCCTGAAGGGGAACATCCAGACAATTTCCTTTCTATTTATTTGGTTTTTAACACGGATACCGCACTGTGATCAGCTGGAAAGGGTACATGCCACCTAGATGGTTTCCAGGAATGACCACAAACAAGCATGCTCCACCTAATACACATAGCACCTATGGGCAGCCAAGCCATAAAGGTTTTTGTAGCCATGAGCAGTAGGCAAACCTAGACTTAAGGAGAGTCTTGGTCCTACTCATATTGGCTATCCACCAAAAGTCACTCATAAGTTTATTCTGTTTTTAGACACTTTGTAGGAACAAAAAATTTCAGAACAGACAATGAACAAAGGACAGCAGCATTGAGAGTTGCATGGCTTTCTTCTCCCTACCTTAAATTGCAGGACCAGCACCACAGAATTGCCTTCTCCAAGAAACTGTTGTGCCCCATGATCAAAGCCATAAAGTAAACTTGCAGCTCAGAAAATCCACTTCTTCATAATAACAGCCATAAAAAGAGGCCTCAGTAATGTAGTTCCAATGAAATCATGTTGAAAGAATCTGATGCTGAAATTAAATCTAAACAGTAATTAAAAAACAACAAAAAATACACATCAAGGCTAAGGAGATGGATAGCAAAACAGAGGAGAAAAGAACTTAGAGCTTTTCAGGAAAAAAAGAAAAAGCAGTATTTTTTTTTTTCCTACTGCCATTGACATATAAACACTTTAAGAAACAGGTGAATTAGAAAAGGAGTCTACAAACTCAGGTCAACAAAATGGTTCAGAAATAGATTTGCAGGTAGGCTAAGACGGATTTTACCCTGCAGATACTTATACACATTATACCTTTTCCCTTTCAACCAGAAACAAAACTGTTAATTAAAGTGATTTTCTTTCCACTAGTTTTCCAAAGCATATAAAAGCCATAACAGACAAGTAAACTTTTAGTTATGTGAAAACTGTGCTTAGCTATCTTTGAGTCACATAAATGTGGGTGTGAAAGAAAAAGACATATGCTCTGGAAAACCTCACAAAGAATTATACATAAAATGAAAAGCCTACATGTTAGCCTCTCATGAGAAAGAGAATATCAAGTTCAATCTAAAGAAAATTATGTAGACACCTGAAAATTAAGTCTGTAGTAAGTTAAAATTGTAAAAATCACATACTGAACTGTTTTTGTATAGGTTATTCTCTTCCTGTCCTCAATATCTTCTGGAACTGATCTTGGAATAGTCTGCAACACTGCCAAACAACTTTGCAAATGGTGTTTACAGTGAAGCTGCCCACAGATTCCTCCCAAAAAACTGTATATGGATGTTGTAATTGATACTCCTCATTTCTTTCTTCCCCCATCACCTCTAATACCAGAAATAAACTGGAAGGATTATGGAAAAAATGAGAAACCTAGAGCAACAGATAAATACTACAGGAAATGCAAAAAGAGATAGCAGCTGACTCTCCACTGCTTCATAAACTATATAGTCATTTAGATCTATGCAACAAAATCTCAAAATCCAGCTGTGCTCTTTCAATTACGCTGTCATCAATGACAAAAAATCTGCATTCAGATTTTATCTCGTATTTATGTTGCCGATACATGAAAGAGCAGTATACTGCTTATTTTGCCTTTCTATCAAGCATACATAATATGCAAAATCTGAAGCACAGGCTCAAAGAAAAAAAATATTTGTCAAATAAAAAGAGCCTTTTTAAACAACTTTTTAAACTGAAATTTTTTGGTTTTTGTCCTTTCAGTGTTTTGATTCCTTAAGAAAAGCTAAAAAGACAAAGGGCTATAACAATCATAGTAAGTACTACTGATAAAGTAAGTCTATGAATATACTCTACATACAAAAACAACCATGGCAGTAGGAGGTATGGTTACTGTTCATGAAAGCTTTTGATTAACTGTGAAGCAGATTTCCCAGATACATATTAACAGAGTTCCACAGAATAAATGCACAAAGAGCATAGCTCAAACAAAGGGCTAACGAGAATGCACCAGCAGGTGGGAATATGGGAAGAGACAACTGCCTGTAAATATGCCAAGGTACAGAGAGTGACTTGGGAAAGAAATGAACTGGTAGCACGATCAGATGAATTTGGCTGAATATAACAGAAGCAGCCCAGGAAAAAAACACCTACCAGAAGATAAAGAGAGCTGAGTTATTTGCACAGCCAGCTAAAAGGTTGAGCAGATACCAGTTGTGTCAAGTGCCATTGACCTAGGACCCAAGAAAGGATGGCAGGGTCAACTTGTGCTGATAAAGGGCAGAAAAATGGGAGCTGGTGCAGCTAACCACAGTGGACATGGCATTTTTAGGAAGGTGAAAACCCAGTGACAACCAGAGACAGTTGATCATATTGATTCCAAGACCCTTTCTGAGGACACTCCAGGGCATGTTCTGCTTTAGCAAATTACATGCTGAGGAGGAAAGCAGGCATCATTATGATAAGAAAATGGGTGGTCCACAAATCTGCTGTGCAACCTTGCAGTTTGTCTCCAGATTTAGTTTGAGAAAGCAACATCCTCCAGATATAAATACCTTCCTCTCTCCATGGTTGAAGGAACTGCATTATTAATGTACTAACTTCACTTGCTTATGAAAGTTCTTATAATATTACTTGATCACAGTTAGTCATTAACTAGAATGTCAGACAGGTCTCACGTCAGGGAAGTACTTTCTGCCCCACAAGTTCTCTGGGTAGTAGTATGTATATGCTGCAGCCCTAGTTTCACCTGCATGTCCCTTGCATGCAGTTGGTATGCTCTATGTTAATATTCTTTGACTGGTGAGTAAAATTGCGTGTAAGAGTCAGTTATTATTAATCAAAACCGCTGTTAGGCAGCCCTCATCAAAGACAGTGATGGTAAAGCACCTAATGATCATAAGGGTTTAAGAGAGATTTTCAGGGAGAGATGCAATAGACTTGCAATGAGTTGAAGTGAAAGGAAAAACTGAAATAATCGTAATGATATTTGCTTTGAAGCGAGACACCATTTCAATCACAGTGATTGAACAGTGGATTTCAAGAGAATTAATCTCGTGCATGTTAGTCAGTCTGATTGAATCATCTTGTAATATTCCACTTAGCTTATATTATTCAATGTTATAACAGCATCCGGAAATTTTCAATCAAGAAAGTTGTTTGGAAGCCCACATACTATCTGAAATGCTAAATATAAATATATTATAAGCCAATGAATAGAAATAAACTTTAAAATCCATTAAATAGCTCTTTTTGGATCACTATAAATATCCTGTGGTTCTCAGCTGGGGGGCTGAAAAACAATTGATCCATGATTTACAGAATTTTACCTTCAGTTTCTCACAAACAAACTTCATGGCTTGCAAAAAACACAAATTCATTTGATGTTTCCTTTCAAAATAAACCTGTCTGACAGTAGAAGTTAACAGGTGTGAACCTTTTAAACAGATAAAGGAGTTTACTGAAATTCCAGATTCTGTGTATTTCAAGATTAAGTACAAAACTATCTCTATTTAAGATAACACTGGATTTTAAACCAGAATATATAAAAATGGAGATGATGCCTTTAAAAACATCAGGGCTTTATCCATCTTTGTCTTCTATGAAATTTCAGGAAGTTGCCAGGGCCTATATGAAAGGGATATGCTAACCCTTGCTTTTTCTCTTGTGCTATTTCTGAGCTACTTCAGAAAGGAAGTTTCCTTGCTATTGCTTAATAACTAGAGAACAACAAAGCAGTACAGAAAGTTCGGGATGATTTTGGCATTACTGATCATGCACGCAAGGCAGAATGCTCCCTGGGTAGCTTATTCTCTTAGATTTAGAAATGTAACTTCCAGGCAAGTTTTAAAAAATATAAGTAGTGAGTAAAATAAGCATCTTAAAAAGAACACAAGCCCTGGTACTTTTCTATGAAACTATTAATTGAAGGGGAAAAAGATCCAGGATATTCATCTATGAGTGCATCCATTTATTCTGCACTGTTTTCAGAACTGTCTTCTCATACGCTTACACCTATAGCTTCCTATCCCTGTTGGGACTCTTATAAGTGCTTCAGGTTACTTGTATGACAGTACTTTGCCTGAATCCTCCATACTGAGGGAATGGGTGCAGTTTCTTCCTCCCCGGGTCCGGGCAACCCTTGCAAGCATGGAGTAGCCTGTATTGCACTAGGATACATTCTGGTGACAGAAAAATATTTTTCTCCCCATTACTGTTTTTCATTACTTAAGTCTTTAAATCCCCAGAGTCTCACAGTGGGGTTTGCACTGTGGTTCTGCAAGGCATGGCCCAAGCCTCAAGCTGAACGATGAAGTCCAATATAATGTTGGTCAGCGTGGAAATGGAACCTTTGGTTGGCTGTGTTCTTATCTCACCCGCACCACTGGGTTATTGCATCACCCAGGGCAAGTCTGATCAGTTCTCTGCATGCATAAAACAATGTAGACAACAACACACATCCATCTCACAGAGGTGTTGCACAGGCTGACTAATTAATGAGCACTTGTAAAGCATTTTGGGAAGCTTGGGTTTAACTTGCTGTCTAAAATGAAATTGGGGGTGTGCTATTTTACTTTCCAGACTCTTTCAGTTTGTTTCACTTCCCTTCACTATTACATAGATCCATACCCAGAACATGAACAATGAAATAGAGTTAAGATAGAGTCAGTTTAGCAGCCTTTTCTATAGAATTCCTTGTGACACATGACTTCTCAACTGGTAGGAGTATACTTTATAACAGCATCATGCACTCATGCTTTCATTGCTGTGTTTTGGGGGAGTATTTTTGTTTGTTTGTTTGTGGGTTTTTTAATATATCAAGTTTTTATGAAGGTACAAAAATAAATGACTTATCAACTACTTATAAATCTTATAGTCAAGAGAACACTTTTAGAAACCTAGGCAAAATTCACCTGAATTTTCTTTCAGTATATCTACAAAGATGACATTAAAAGAACATAGAAAGAAAAGCCTCAAAAAACATGAATCTCCATCCCTCTCGCAGAATAGCCTACTGCACAAACATTACAAGTCCCTCCTGTACAGGTAAGAAAGGAGACCTTTGAGTAAGATACATTGACCATGAACTCTTCACAGACAATCAGTAAAAGTTATTTAGCACAGATGTTGCTGTAATTGTGAGATACTGGGAAAATCAATGTTTAATGGCAGGCTCCCAGCTCCACCCTGGCAATGCTCTTGAGTTAACATCACCAGGCTAGAATTTAAAACGTGGAATAAAATTGGCTGAGGTAAGTCCTCTAAAGTTTTTATCATCGCTCACAATATCCCATGTTATTTTGATCCCTGAGTCACCCACAGATAAAAAGATTGTGACGCATATTCATGTACTTGTAACCCTTGCTTTCCACTGCCAGTTTAGGGACAATGCTTTTGTGTATACACATAACATTATTCCTTGGGTAGGAAACATCTTTGTGTTGTGTTCACACATTATGTATAAGTGCATATTTTTTCAATATGAGAAATTATCCTAAATCTTAAGATTCTCAGACAGTCATTATTAATGACACACATAATCATAATGCTTTACCAAAAAGCATACAAAGAAGCAAACACAGAGAAATAAGTGACACAAAATTTGCTAAAACATTGCCAGTGCAGCATTCCACTCATACCAATTTTGCATTAGGGATGAAGATGTTGAGAACACAGGTGACGTTGTTCATTCTTTGTTTCATTTATTGAGAACATCCTAAATGCAGTCCAAGAGAATTTGTTTCACCTCTCACTCTCATACAAGGTCTCACACTTTTTCTATCCTAAACAATATATGTGTAGAAAAGATATACATGGAAAATAGAATTTTATAAGCTTAGTGACATTCCTAGATGGCATACAGGAGTCTTACCAAAAATTTACAGATGTGCACACCACACAAAGGGGTAAAATGTAATTTGTAGGGATGATTGACTGATCTGCATACATCTGTAAATTCATCCCAAGATAAGCATTTCATCTGCTGCAGATGCCAGCTACAGGGGTTTTGGAATATTAGTTTTCAAAGTAGGGAGGCATCTAGAGTATACCTAAAGGGCTGGCTAAGAGAGAGAGTTACAAGGGTAGTTGAGTTGCACAGGAGGGCTTTAAGTGGGTCAGCCATCCAGCTGCAGAACTGCGTGACATAATCCATCTGAATTAACAACACTTAAACGCTGCATAATCAGTGAGAGCACCAAGAAGAAACGTCCTCTGCCAAGGTTTACTTTTCTTTGGTGTTCACATTCAGAAAAAAAATCTGTTTATAACAGAGAGACTCGAATCCTGATCTCTCTGTCACTTTATCCCCTCGCATTCCCTGTATAGGAGTGTTAATGCGTGTGACCTTTCTGTCTGACCTTAATTCTACTGAATCCCTCTCCTTTTTGCTCCTTGTGCCCAGTGAATTAAAGAGCATGCTTCCAAAAATGCTGGTGCTATTGACAAGGATTTCTATCTGCTGCCTTGAAAGTGTGTGGCTTGCCTATTGCAAATAAGGTGGTCCTTGCTGTCATATACATGCAGATGGGTACTCAGAGCAAAAAGAAGGAAAGACAGACAGGCAAAGCCCTGAAATAGTGCCTTAACTATCAAAACAGCACCTGCAGTCCTGAACCACACAGGACCCTAGTCTACAGAGTGCACCACAACATTTTTATAACCTAGAACTTGAGTACCTTCCAATGCACTATGACACAAAGTGACTAATGTCTGCCGTGTGGTTTGCATTTTCTCTCTCACACCCACACACACATGTACAGACTGTGTGACTTAGGAAAAAAACTAAACCTATCAATGCAGTATGTCTAAAAGCTGAGTGAAAAAGAACTTGGGCACATCTTGATTGATGACTAGATTTTATGGATTAACAAAAAAGCCACTGTGACTGCATAGCCACATAACATGCTTTGCACTATTCTTTTTGGAGTGTAAGACATTTTAAAGGTAAGAGAAAACTCCAGACTGATGCCATGGGAAGGGTTGCACTCTTCAGGAGATAACAGTCACTGGTATAGAAAGCAATAAAAAGACATATAAGGAAAATACGTGAGTAAGACAAAGCTTTGCTTGTGGAACCTATTCCCACAATTAGTGTATTAATCCAAAAGGTACCTCACTGACCTTTGGGGAGTATTCAAGATCTAAGACGTATTTCAGTGGGCACAGTATTGTTAGTCTGTCACAGAAATATTTGGGTAAAATAGAGCAATGAACTGAATAGGAAATTGATAGTTACTGACCTTTTCCCTTATGAAACTCTTTGTACAGAGAGGTATAACCTTCTTGTCCATTTTAGGAAAAACTGATTAGCCAGTTACATTATACCTCTGATGTACCTTGGCAGAATTTTTTTTCTAACAAATAAACTGTTTAGAATCATCAGAAGCTCTGAAATAAAACACATTTTTGCAGAGTAATTTTCCTTTGTCATAACTAGACCCCAGTGGAATATTCTTCAAATATTTTAGGGTGCTCACATTCAGTAGGATCCAAAAGAAAGGGACAAAATGATTTCCAAAGCAGAGAAAAGAAAAAACACTCCAGATCTTTTAACTGCTCTCACACATTGAGCAGAACCTTACCAGCTGCCAGGATCAAAGCTTAGTGCAAGCTCCTAAAGGAGCAAGTGGCTACACAGTGTGACTGCTGATTATACCTTCCCCAGAAAACCTCAAAATGGAAACCTTATTAAAACAGGATTATGTTAAGGCTGTATTCCCCGTGTCTCCATTGGGTTGAGCTCATGCAATAAGAGGTGCATTTAATGGCAGGAGTAAACCACAGGCTGAGGTACACAAAGTGTAGCCTCCATCCCGTCCTCTGATCAGAAGAATTCCAGACAGAACATATGAATGCATATTACAGGATATCCACCGGTATTTTTTACTGTTTACTTTATTTCTGCAGTTGACTTTTCTGATTTAGGCTCATGGTGCTCAGCACGTGCATCCATCACAGTGGCTAAAGCAACAGGACCATGAAGATGATGTCAGGTCAAGCAGGACCTGTGCTGTAGCATAAACAGCCATGCCACAACATAAGCAAGTGAAGAGACCCAATACAGCTCTGTCCTGGCTGGAGTACATGGAACATGTTTTGACAGCCTAAAATTAGGCTTCCACTTCTACTGCCAAGGAATGCCTCAGTAGAACTCTCCTTGCTTTTAGGTTAAAACCGAATCCTCAGCAATGAGGGAATTTAAAAAAATTTCTAATTTCTCAGAGAAACTCATTAAGTTAAAATACAACCATTGCAAGGAAGAAAAGCAACCCTACACATCTGGAATTTCCCTACCTCTAGTTTACCTAGGTACATTGCAAGGAACAAGAAGATATTACAGAATGTTTTGCTTCCTTTCTGTCCCAAATGAAACAAAAAGATTGAAGGAAAAAAAAAAGTGGAAGGAAAAGAGGAAAAAGGTTCTTATCTTTATCCTAAAATTCAGGAAGAGTTTTTTCTTTGGGAGGGAGGAAAAGTGAAAAGAAAAAAAAAAGCCAAATCTCAATAAATAAGTGAGTGCTATTATCTTACTCAAGATGTTGGCTAGGACTTTGATGGTGCTTCTATCCCCTATTAAGGAGTGTTTTGATAAGTTGCTTCCACCTACTGCTTCTGATGAAGGAGCCCTATTTTCCACAGGACTGCAAAATTTCATTAAAGGTCTCCTCTTTGAATCCATGTTCTGGAAAGGTGCAAATACACTTCTCTTTCAGAAGCCAGTAAGAATATATCTAGAGACTCACAGAAAAACATACATTTTCTTTTCCTGCAGAAGTTTAGTACTTTTCCTCAAGTGTCTTTTTGAATATTTCAACGGATAAAGTTTCCACTACATCCCTTGGGACATTATTAGACTCATAAATCTCAATTTCAGGAAGTTTTTCCAAGGCATACCACCTAAACTTCCACTTGAGTTCACTCCATCCTTCCCCTTTTTATTGCAAGCAATAAAGTTTGTAGACTTCCCCATCTGCAAGTCTGCCATTACCTAAGCAAACTGCAGCTACTTACCTTAATTTAACATTATAAAGCAATCCCTCCAGTTCCCTCAACCTTCTCACTGATTTCTTTTACAATAGTTTTTTTTTTTGGTACTAGTATGCAGTGAGGTTGTATGTCCTTCAGTTTGTAGTCCTTTTGAACAGAATACCAGTTCCTACAATTACAACATAGGATTTCAGAGTTTAACTATTTACAAAGAATAAATAAAACAACATACTTTTCCCCATCTGTATATGTTTCAGAATTATAATTATATTTAATAGCACTTGCAACTGTTCATGAGAAGCCAGATGACAACATTACTATTATTAATAATAATATTATTATTCTTTCTGCACTGCCCACTTGCAGGCACAATTTCAGTAACTTTTGTACTGCAAAATACAGAATTCCTCACTTCTGATGTGACTGAGCTCAGACTGAAAGGTTCAAAATGTCATTTCTAACCACTGCAGAATTCTCTGATGTTCCCTACACCAAGGGGCAAAGCAACCATTGCAATTTCATGCCTGCTCTGTGCACACTTCTGATAGGAGCAAACTGTGTTTCTTGACCCCTAACAGAAGTAATATCAAACCCACAGCCCAAACACACACAGAGATATGTTCACTTTGGATTTTGATCCTTAAAAAGTCCAGTCTGAACTGATTGATTGCTTTTCCTAAACCCCATGAACTTTCTATTTTACATTTCTGAAACAATTCTAGAAATGTCTTCCCACTGTTAATGCACTGTATGCTCTGTGAGAGTGCAAATAGTACAAAGCTTTAGCAAGTACACATACAAAAGCCACAGTGACATTAAATGCATGAAGACTTTCCAGTAAAAAAGGTGATTTTTTCACCTGAGCGACACTTCTAATTGAGTAAACTACAATATCTTTGAAGGTACTAAAATATTATAAAAATTCTACAAGGAAAATGGAAGTACCTCCTTTAGTACTACCACATAGTTAAATATGTAACTTCCTAGAAACTTGAAAATTCCAGGAAAGAATGGAAGTTTATTCTACTGTTCACTTTACTCAAGGATTGGTCTAGAAGCAAGTTCATCATCATCATCATCATCATCATCATGGCTAGGCTTCGCGAACGAAGATTTACAAGGGCTCTACCCACGCTTGCT
>JAWWEE010000001.1:18054617-18099719 GCA_035221455.1 Xenops minutus | reverse complement strand
TGAGACCTGACTAGCATGGGAGACCCTACCGGAGGCATGAACCACCGCCAGCACAGCTCACAACCTCATAAGGGCAAGCAAGCTTCTCCCCCACGACAAGGGGGTGTCCATGGAGGAGACAGCTTCTCCAGCTTTCTGGTACTGATGTAATATTTGCCTTGACACCATAAGGATTTCAGAAGTTATAAGCGTAAATGAGTTCAAACTCTAACAATATAGATTTTAATCCTCCTCCAGGCACATACTTGGATACTTTTTTATATCAAATCTAAGTATCTCTCTAAAATGTTTATTTAATGACTTTAGCATTAGAATCAACAGATTAATCAGTCAACTGTAAATAACTCCAGACTGTCCCTGAGATTTTAAATTTTATCAGAGAAACTAACTATAATGAAAAAATAGAGAGTTGTTTAGGTTTTGTTCTAATGGGCCCTGAAAGAAAAAAAAAAAAGGTTTTGCAGGGGAAAAAAAAATCTAATCCTGAATGTAACCAACTATGTTCATTTTGTCCCTTCAGCACCTCATTTAGCTTATACCTCTGATAGATTTGAATGTCACTCATTATTTCCTGTCTTCTCATCCAAATATTAAGATGGCTAATTTACTTTAGAGAAGCCTTTATTTATGACTCTCTCCCACCCTGCTTTAATTTCAGGGGGTGGGACCGGTAATGTTTTTTTTTAATAGGTTTGTTTTAATGGACTACAGGATATTGTTGTAAGGTCACTGACCACACTGACAGGAGAGAAAAGACTATGAATCTGTATTCTTTTCAGGTCACTGATTGACCAGGAGAAAATGGGCTGTGACTGGGAAGTGCCAGCTTTCATTATTCTGCCTTGGTCTGCATGACCTTTCATTTCCACTGCCCTTCCCTACCTCTGCTGTAACAGTCCCCTCTATCTTCAGTTTTCCTCTGTAAGTATCCCTTTTCAGTTGTAAACTCTTCATTCCTATCAGGAACACTGTCAGGAGTCTGAAGTAGTTTGTTCAGGGCTGGTTCTGTCCCAGGCCTCTCCCCAGTTTGGTTCCCAAACCCATCTCTATGTCACGTATAATTCATATAGCAGGGCTGTAACAGAGTGTAGCTTCAGCCCGTGGCAAACATCCATATGGCTGAAATTAAGCCTGGGTGAACAACTACGGCTCACACAGTGCCTCAAAGTGCTGTATCCACTAACCCATAAAAATACAACCTATTTTTCAAATAATATGACACTCAGCTATTGTGAAGTTTGTTTTAATACAACAGTTTTTCCCATAAGTGCTCTGCCTAAAATAGAGAATGACCTAGCAGCAACAACACAAAATACAGTGGTCTGAGCTTAGGTGACAGTGATAAGTGAGAGATGATTTCCTGCCTCTGGGCTTACAGAAAATGCCCTTCTCCTCCTACTTTTTATCCATCACTACAGTTCTTCTGGGCATCTGCCTTTTTTTTGGTAGTCTTACCAGTCTTCAGTCTGCACAGTGAAGGTGTTATAATGCATGTAACTACAATATCATTTGACACATAACCAAGAAAAATTAGGAAAGTTTACACAATAAGAGAATAGAATAAAGGAGAATAGCGTGGCATTTGAAGCAGGATGAAGATCATAGAAGGAGAAATTGAGGAACTGAAAGAAAGGAAAGAAGAATGAATATTGCTTCAAAATATTCTTGCAAAAATATTTCAATCTTTATTCTTCATTTATTCAAAGTACTCTTTCTTCATCTCCACTACCAATGATTCTTCCTGTCTGAACCAAAGTTACACCAGAAAACAATGCAATAATATTCCTAATTCCTAATTTAAATAATTCTGAAATATTACAAAGGAAGGAGATATTTAGAAACACAGTACTTAACAGACATTTGGGGCAGAGAGAATGATGTGAAAGTAAATAGAAGCAACATCAATAAACAAATGAACACAGATCTTTTACCTCCTCCTGGGAAACACTTAGCAGTGTCAGAGAAAAGATAATGGATAAGGTGCATCACACCTCCTAGACTCTGGGTTTTGCTTTTGTTTGGTTGGCTTTCTTTTTGTTTTGTTTCGTTGTTTTTTCTTAAATCTACCAAAAACCCCTAGAAAGACACAAATTAAGAACTTTTGGCTGGAAAAATCAACATCAAGGCTTCCAAACTGTTCTCAAGCAAGAGACTGTTCTCAGCTCTCAGCACTTCTTGCAGTTTACCATCCCCCTTACCATCAGTCCTTTCAAAGATACATGTGTTGTTGCTCTGTGCACCATTTAGCAAGTTCCTGAAAAATCTGAAAATCTGTTGTTTCTGAAACATAGAAATTGTTTCTACTAACTTGTGCCTTTAGAGAGTAAGAGGGGCATTTGGTCTATATAGGAGAGACACGACACACCAGAAACTTTGGCATTCCCTAAGTATGAGATAATTAGGACAGCTGAGAATGATCAAGTGCCAAGTATAAATAGTCTGGCAAAGCACAGGGCTTATAGCAGCAGAGGAAAAATCAACAGGCCCAAGCCTTTGGGCAAGAGGTAAGACAGTGTAATCATCCAGGGGGTTAGTCAATAGACAATACAAGGGTGCACATCGCAAAGTTTTATTGTTGCAAATCATTGATTGCTTACATACAATGCCATTTACTTTAATTCCACATGTTCAACACCACATCTGTCATTGGTGTATTGATTCATGTTTTTAAGATGCTCACATATTACATTATAGCCACTTCATTTCCACTAACGGCAATACTATATAATTCATCACTGTGACTTCAGGCACTGTTCTGTAGCTGACTTGACCTGCAGAAAGAAAGGCAATAAAGATGTAGAGCAGGGTGGCTCTTTGAAATCTACTGCGTCAAGCCCTGTGGCAACATGCTTTTAGTTCTGAATTTTTTGAGCAAACTCCAGCTCAAGACAATTCTTCGGTGAAAGGTAGAAGAAAAGAAGTTTCTGTCCCTGTTGCCAATGATTAAAGTCATCAGTCTGCTAGCAACTGTTACACAGATGGACAGGTAATTCCTAGACAGAGAGCTCCACAGTTCTGAAGAATTTTAGAAATTCTGCACAGCTCAGAGACATGACCTTCTGCATCTATCAGGCAGAGTGTATTTTAATGGAGGCACATATTTGCCTGTGCAAACTGAAATTGGACAAGACTGAACATCAGACATCCATCTGTACTCAGGGTCTGACAGACTGCAATGCAACCACATTTTCAAGAGCAACTATTGGGATCTAAAACATCATTTCAACCCAGTCACGGCAGCAGATCAGAGTGTTATACAACAACTCTTTATTTCTATGATTCTGTATAAAGACAGTCAGACTTTGCAGGGATCAATGTAAACCCATGAAAACAAAACAACAAAAGGAATTTGTAGGAAAAAAAATACTATTGTGTTTTAAGCAGCAATGCCCAGAATAAAGTAAATTCTCAAGTATGTGAAAGAGATGGCTAGAGTACTTGTGCCTATTTCCTTATTACTTTGCTGTTTTATGGGACTGCTCATTTCTTGCAGAAGAGTGTAACTATTTCAAAGCTCAATGCAGCCACAAAGAGAGCTCACTTGAATACCTTACAGATGCTTTTTGGTCTCTTACATGACAGTC
This sequence comes from Xenops minutus, assembly GCA_035221455.1. Taxonomy (NCBI): domain Eukaryota; kingdom Metazoa; phylum Chordata; class Aves; order Passeriformes; family Furnariidae; genus Xenops; species Xenops minutus. Next base: position 18,096,135 of record JAWWEE010000001.1, on the reverse strand, counting down.
ACTATTAAAAATGAAGCAATGAGGAACCAGTGATGTGGAAAATGGCATAGAGAACCTAACAAACTCACAAACATTTTAGGCAAACCACAGTAAGCAAAACAATGCCCACTGAGGCTTTTGGGTATAAATTCAACACAGTGGGTATTGTTTTTTTGTCTTTAATTTCATCTACTAAGAAAAAATAGAAATAAAACCTAAGCTTCTGATTAATCTAGCTAAAACTATCCCAGCAAGCCAAGAGCATGACTCATAGAGAAAATGGAAATAATTCACTGCTAGAAGACGCAAAGCAAAGCACCAGCTGAAGTCAAGTGTCCTGCAAAGATATAAACCCTCTGTCCTGAATGTTAGAATGAAAAACTTACAAGTTCATCCCAGGAAATTAAAAATTGATCAGGAAAGGCTCAGGTTAGAGGGCCCACCCAGATAGAATTTGCTTTTACAGCCTCCAAAAAGATTCAGTGCCTCCTAGAATAAGACATCTGCCCTGTAACAGCAGTTTGAGAAAGTTTACCTGATATAGATAAATAATGCCTACTGCTTGGAGTTCAACATTGCAGCTGGGCAGACTTTAGTAATTTTCAAACAACTCTGGATGACTTAATGACAAGTAACAATAACATTTCTAATTACTTTTGCCTTAACTTCAAAACTTTTCAGTATTTGGTCAGTTAGAGAATCAGGACTGCAGAAAGAAAAATAAGGTTTCCACGGGAAGTGAAATATTATGATCCCTCACTCCTGTCAATTAGATAACCCAAAAATCACATTAACTGCCTGGTTCTAAACTTTAAAAAACCATTCCATTCCCTTGGGTGTTATTCAACTTGTCAATTACTCATGCTGGAAGGGGTAGGCAGCTAATTTAGTTCCCATCACAACTATTCCAGTGCTGTGCCTGACAAATACATTATCCAGACTAAGTGAAAGGGCAAATAATTGTCCAGTCTTGATTTTCTGTCAATATTTTCATTTAATATCCAAGACCTAATATTTTTATGCCTTCTAACAAAACCTTTGTCCATGTATTTATTTCTACATATAATGCATAAGAATGATTATTATCAGTGAAAAACAAAAGGAAGAAAGGTATAGCTAATCACATTCCAATATTAAGGGGAAAAAAAAACAAACCAAAACCGCCAACATCCAGATATTGACCTAAATCCTTACTTTATCACACACACAAAAAAATGAAAACCAAATTATTCTTCTTGAATTAAAGCTTACAATTTCCAATATATTTAGAAACATGACTTGAGAATATACGGGCTAATAGAAGCTTACAGGACCTACCATCATTAAACAGTTTAACCTTTTATAGTAATTCAGCACATTAAAAAAAAAAAAAAACAAAAAAAAACCATTAAAAAGGAGGATTAGTTGCTTGCTCTGCATTTACCTCCCTCCTGGCAGAGAGTTGTGTGCCTACAAATGAAGCAAGTGAACCTTCCAACTGGAATTGATACACCTTCCCAAAGCCCTACAAACCTACCTTGACTCTTTTCTCCATATAGGTGTCTGACCTAGGGAGAGGTTGTGGAGATGGATGGGCATGCGGTTTGATTCTGTACAGTCTTTGAGGACTGTGACAGTAAGTACACCTCTGAAATGGAACACAGGTCTTTCAGGGCTAGGGAGTCCAAGAACTGAATTCTCTGTAGATGGCTCTGAGTCTTTTTTGTAGCTCCAAGACCTTTGTGGCCTGATCAAGACCTTTGTGGCCTGATCAAAACCTTTCTGAGGTAGAGCAATAGGTCGCCGAAGAGATTCTGCTCATCATTTCTAATAGAAGATAAAAGAAAAAAACGTTCCATGGCTGCTTTTCCCATCTCCAAACTGCACATATCTGGAAACAAGGAGGGAAAAAAACCCTCTCAACAAAAAAACCCAGAAGCTCTATAGAAAGTAATACAAGGCAGTGAGGAACCTTTCACAGTGCTTCTCTTTTGACTTCCCCTTCTCCAGATCCCCACTAAGAGCAAACACTGCTAGTTATGTAGCCATGGGCTTAGCTTGCAGAAATATTCACAATCCTGGACCCTAATGTTGAATTTCCCAGTACTATATAGAAGTCTGTGAGTGCTCAAAAAAAGCCCCCTCCAAACACAAAACAAAAAGGGACACTGGAATCCGATCAAATAAAAACTGATAAACATGGTCCCAAAACTGCATCCTAAAAAAAACCCCAAAACAAAACAACAAAAAAACACAGTTCTTCATTATACAGATGTAATTAAGAAAAGTTTTCTTTTCTTCCCTTTTTACTCCCCCCCACCCCCACCCCCATCCCCAGAAGAGTTTGTTTTTCTTTGCATAAAAATAACTTCATTGGCAAAAAGTGAATTGTGGGCAAAGTTCTCTAATAGCAAAAGTAGTTTGATTCAATTTTATTTCTGATGCTCAAATTCCATTCCTTCTCTGGCCCTCATATCCAGTCACCATGGCAACAAAAGTGCTGAAAAATCCTTTGCCCATTTCATAATCATTTAATCATTTAACAACAAAAGAGATTGGGAATGGGAAAGTGGATTAGTGCGAAATACTAAAAGGAAAATAAGCTGTAGTATTGATGCATTTTAGTCAACAGTATCAAAAAAAGACAAATCCAACCCAGACTCCCCCAGCCCCAAAAAAACAACAACCAAAACAAACAAAAAAGGAAAGGAGAAGGACCAGTAGTAAAGAGAAATGGCTTACAGGATCTCTGTTTCCATACTGCTAGTAGATTTAAGTCTCTCACTATGCTCCTTCATGCACCATAGTGTCTTTTTCTTTTTTCCACTAGGGGAATCTGCATGCTGTCTGAAATGTCCTTCCAGTAACTGAAAAAATACAGGGAAAAATCCAGAAGATATATGATGAGAGTCCAGAAAGTGAGTAAACAATGTTCCTAACCAATAAAAGCCACATTCTGGAGTTTGTCTTACTTTTTCCTTTTTGTCATAAAGGAGGGCTTGATTTACAAGGCTATTTCAATAGGAAATTTCTGAAATGTCCAACATAATCCACTGGGAGGATGCCTTGGCAAAAATCTCTGTCACCGTTAAGAATCAGGACTTAAGCTCCCATGATGATGACAGCACTGTTGTTGAGCAGCTGGTATAACCAAAAGAATAAGATCATTCCAGGCGATTTCACATCAGGATGGAAACTCTCCTGCCCAGCAGACAGAAGTTTCCTGTAGCACATCCTTGTTCCTGACATGCATAAGATGAAGCCCAGTTCAGCTCTGAGGGGCAGTCACTGCTTTGTCCTCACTAAATCTGTCCATGGGATAGAGTTGCAGGATGGATGACACATGGAAGACTGAACATCAAATGAGTTCTTAGGCAGCTAGACAAATACAGTGCACCAGGAATGGTATGGTGGCCAAACAACTGCAGGAGAAAGCTACAATGCTGGATCTCATTCCCTGTGCATGTCCTTAATATCCACACACAGGACACACTGCTCTTGCTCTTATCACTAGCCCAGATGTGAATTAAATGATTACTTAATTTTTTTAATTTCACATAATACCCTTTCCCCTCCAAAACAAATCACAAACTGATTCAGCAATTGTCATGAAAACAGTCAATTTATCAGAACATCCAGGTCAGCTTTCTGCCCATCAATCTAGATATGGACTTGGAAGCTATCAAGGTAGTGATTTAACATACGCTTTCCCCTCATGTTGAGATGCAAAACTATATCTATCCTGACAACATTTTATTAAACAGTTTGTTATCTGTTTAAGATAATTCCAGGGAAATGGAAATTATTTTTAAATCTTGAGGCTGAAACTCAACAGCTTCTGTGTTATTGGTAGCCCATTTGCTATAAGAAACTGCAAATGATCAAATGTTCTTGATGTACCCTTGGAAAAACGTTGCATCCCAAAGAAGGTGGTGAAGAGAGGGAAGAAATTTGTGTGACAATCTTGGCTACTCATGCCTGCCAGAGAAGAGCAGCTTTGCTCTTCAATGGATATTATTGCAAATACTTTATGAAAAATGTCTTGTGAGTATGCCTGTAACAGAGAAAGGTACAGAATTTTTACATGGCATTGAACTGATAAGCCCTAATGTTTTTAAAATAATTGCTGTTTTTCAGTAATAATGTATCTTCAGGCTTTTTAAATTATTTGTCATGATTTCTCTGAGGTGACACATCACTGTGGTATCTTGGCAATTATTCAAACATCTATCAGACAGGAAAAGCTACATTATTCCCACTGCAAAAAAAGGGAACTACACATTACAAATTTCTCCTTCAAAACCAAAATATATGAAGGTCACTATTCAAGTTTTGCTTATATTTTGCAGTTCTTTTAACAAAAATTTCCCCTTTTTTAAAAATGGAGGAATGGTGATCATTCATCCTCCTCAGATCTTATCCCAAAAGGGTCATTTTAATATATGCTTTCTCTTTAAATCAGGAAAATTTGAACGTGGGTAAATGAATATACATAACATTGACAACCCATTGCCCAACAAACTGAAATATCAAACAGGAAAAGTCCAGAAATAGGGATCTTTGGATTGAACTCTCAGCCTCAAGTGAACAACCAGAAAAGACTTTTGTTTTTATAGCTGCCTCTAGATTCTCATTGCTTCACACTCACTCTCTTTTTTTTTTTTCTGCAATGCAAAGACATGTTAAATCTAAATTCTAAATTTCAACCTGATCTGCAGTTCTTACTCATATTTATGTAACATTGCCTTGCATAAGGGCTTCTAACACCGCTTACTTTACTACCTATTCCTGACCTAAAGCACAGTGCTATAGCACAAGCTTAAACAGACAAGCCATTTTGTACCTGAAATAAAAATGACCATTGAAGTAGCTTTTCCCTGCAAGCCCCCATGTGTTCCAAACCTCATGCAAGAATTCCAACTAAAAAAAATGTCTCCGTTGATTCCAAACCCCAGGATAATGCCATCGGAACATTTATATTCAGTTTTTTGACAGTCTGGACCAAACTCTAATTGATAACTTCCCAAAGTAGACAAGATACAGTGCAACCTGAGGTTTGAAAATTCTTATTGAAACCTGCTGTGGGCTTCCATTAGTGACAGCTAGCCAAAATCCCTTCTAATAAAACAGACAAGGCAGGAGGGATCGGGCTGAGCACTGATATTTTCATACACCATCGCCGTGTGGCAATTCAGTCTGGGACCACCACCGTCAGCAAGAGAACATGTGCATAAAATGAGGTGTAATTTGTGCAAATAAAGGCCTTATAACCAAATCAGAACACTATAGACTGCAGATGCCTGTGCTGCAGAGTAGTGCAGAAATACACTATTCAGCCTTAGCTAACTCATTTAACTTTTTGCCAGGGTAAATTACCCCATGCCGAACTCTGTGCTATGGAGTCTAAAGTGCTACTACAAACTAAGCTACATTTTTTAAAGTGATTTCTAATCTTTCTGCGTTGCATTACCTTGTTTTTACAGACATTGTGATTTACAGACATTCCTTGCCTTGTTTTGCACACATACAGGTATCTGTTTAGTAATTAAAATCTCTCCTCTCATTTTTTCTTCTTTTACTTTTCATTTTTCACTTTGAATATCCTAAAATTTGTTCCAGCAAAAAGCTTTGCCAGTTTTTCCAGCTATTCTCTACTGACTCACATGTGTAAGAGGGGAGAGGCAGATTCCAAAAAGGAAAATATACTCCTCTTGCAAATAATTAAAAGTTCAAAATTCAGTCTGTTCTGAAAATTTATCAGGTGGGGAAAAAACTCAGTAGATCTTTATTTGTCTTTTAGGCTCTGTACCTTAAAAATACTCCTAGGTTAGAATTCAGAGATTTTCTTTCTGCAATCCCAAGCCAAAGAAAATTACTAAAAGGTAACTGGTAATTCCTTACCAATTAATTTGAGTTTGGAAGCCAGAGCTCTCAGTAAATAGCTAGATCATGTAGCAGTTAGGCTAAAGTCACAAAAACGTCAGGAGTACTAATACTCCACACCTGATTCTATATTCTGTAGCTCTTAAGGAAGAGGACAACAAAAGGGTAAGGAGAGAAAATAAGAACCACATAGTCAAAACCAACCACTTAATTTTGCCACATGCTTCTCTCTCTTTCTTCCAACTGTGTTACGGAGCAGACAGAACAAGAAAATCAAGCATAGGCAAGAGGGCAGCAACTAGAAGTCACCAATATACCTCCTTATGAAATCTGTCTCTTAGTAGTACAGGTATTTTCAGGCACCAGATACTGGGATATTCAGGCCTTTCATCTAATGTAATCCATATTGAGTCACTGGGTCGCCCATATCTTGTCATGTTACAGTTTTGTAAAGCCTGTGTGGACTGTACATTACTATTACTGTGATTTTACTATGCATGTATCATGATGACATTAAGTAAGTACTATACAGAAATGGAAAACTGACTTCTCCTTCAAAGAATTGGACTCGTTAGTTAGCACCTGGCTCTATTTCTATATGGTAACTTTGAGAAAAACTGGGAGGAGAAAAAACTTTTTTGTATTGCAGTCAAATGTCATTTTCAATGTATTGAAAGGGAAGCTCTACAAATTAACTGCAGACAGAAGTGGGTAGTAACTCTCCTCCATACAAGTAAATAATAGTTTGTTCTCCAAAGGTAAGATTCACCATTAAGTCCCACTGCGAAAGGAGTGTGCTATAATTTCTTATGCAAGTAGATGTTTTAAGATGCAAAAAAGGCTCAAAAAAGTTTGGTTTTCTGTCCAGCTAGCTTTTTCTTTGGTTTTGTGCAAAGTTCATCAGTTTTAAGATTCGAATTTAGGTGACTGTCTCCTATGGTCTCAGACATCTTGATTTAAGTCCCCACAAATTCAGGAATTTAACAATTAGCACACTGAAGCATCTTTGTTCTTAGAAAGGAGCTGGCTGTATTGTAACACGGCTACTTACCACTTCACTGGGATAAAAGAAAATAACTAAGGGAAAGATGCCTGATATTTAATTAGTAATGTATTTAAATAACTCACTAATGTTATTTTATAGTAAGACAATTGTGTATTAAAATATAATCAATAATTTCAAGTAAATAGCATTATTCCTACCTATAATTAAAAATTACTCTTCAATATTTAATCAGTACCTTTATTTAAGAAGGATCCCATGGTATGAAAGCTATTTTGATGCAGAATACTACTTACGCAGAAGTGCAGCCACTTCTATGAGTGATCCTCTCCACAGTGGGTTAGACTATGAGACAGGCAGCCAGAGAGAAAGTATGAAGCAAATGATAAACTTAATAGTCATGTAATTAACCATTTGCCTTTTTTATAACATCACCATAATTACACATCAAGTTGTTTCACATAGGTGGGGAACGGAGCTCTAGTATTTATATTCACATAATTTTTCAGAGGAAATTTTATTTAAAAACACTTGCAACAAAATTGGCAGTATTTGATCTCTTACTATATAAAGGAATCCAACACCTGTATATGTTAATATGTCAGAGACACTTAGAAATAAAAGATAAAGGTGAAAAATGCACTTTGTTCTCATTCTTTTTCAGTTAGACAGGTTTTCAGCACACTAAAGTTTTCTAGTTTTATTGATCATGTCTGTGACAGATGAAAGGTCTGTGCAGCACAGAATTTATTTTTCTTGCAGAAATAACATTCTACCAGTTGTGCCAGGAGATGGCAAGTTTTATGTACTCCTTAAAATTGAAAACATCTGCACTAGATAATATATGCCACTGGGTCACATGTTAAATAACACTATTATATGTGACTGCATATAATGGCTGTTTTGCATCTTCTTTATAATGGTTTGTAACTAAGCATAATTTTCTTGGATCATTAATTGAAGTTGCTGTAAAATTAACCCTTAATGCTTTTATACTTAGTTTGTCAGTTAAATAAGGTCTGAATCAGTTACATATTTGATTGGAGCGATTTCCAGAAATATGACTCAGGAGATACCTACATTATAACTCAACTTCAAGACACATTCTCATAACACCTCTTACCTCCTAAAATCTCATATGCCAACAGTTTTTTGAAATGAGAATTTACAAACCATCCAGTTTTCTGTTTCTGAATACATCAGTGCTAACGGGCTCCTTGCCAAAACTATGTGCATCTTCTTTGAACTGGTGTCTGGAGGGTTGTCTAACCTGGTTTTGAAACCCTGAGTTGCCAAAGGAGCCTAGATGCTGGATGAAGTCTGCAGGAGTGGCGAAACACTGGTAGAATACAAACCTACTCCCACCACCATCAGCATCACCGCTTGAATCTTTCCCATTAGGCACATGCTTGAGCATCTCATCAGAACCTGGGTAACTGTGGTTATCCACTCAGGCTTTTTTGACAACTGACTTAAAACCTGACATGTCTGGAAATTGCAGTATTTGGTCTATGTTAGAAGCTAGTCAACTGTGGAATTATAATGAAAAAGTAGCATGAGCTTCATCACATTATAGTCCCCTAGTTTTATGTAAATGCTAGAGAAAGCAAATACAAAATGGGAGATGTTTCACATCTTATTTGTCCTCAAACTTCTAAAAGTTTAGAATTATATTCTAGTTATACTAATTAGTGTTTTTTTGAAAATCAAGTCTTTTTGGCTTTCTGATGAACTTATGAACTAAATCTGGAAGTGCTTTTCTAGATAAGAGTTAAATCAATGTAAGACTGGTGCATTTGGCACTCTCCCGAAATATTTATAGCATTGGAATCCAACACATTCCATTGCATGATAACAGAGTATTAGGCTGAGAAAAAAAATGAAAACATCTCAGAAAGCAATGTGCCTTCTATAAACATTTGGCCACAACTTGTAGGAACAGGTTTAAAAAACATGGATGCAACCTTCTTCAACATACACTGTTAACCAGGAATCTTCTCCTCATGATGTATGCACAGCTGGTTTTCTTGTACTAAATGAAGGCATTGATGATTCAGTCCACGGTGATTTACTTTCTGGGAAGTCTATACTGATGCTGATACAGGCTAATGATTAGAAGTTATTTTAGACAGGACTACCCAATGTCTCTGCCAGGCTGCTAGGGGTAGAGATAATAGATTGTCTTATGCTTCATCAGTCTAGATCAGTTCTATTCTAACAATTATAGACATGAAAGGTACAGAACAATGAAACAAGGCACATTATTGTACCAGATGGTCCATTTTAGAACAATTCACATACAAGTCTAGAATAAGCTGTGGCCTTGATATTCAATAAATGCATTTTCAGACTATTGCAATAGTTTCAGTCCAGTTTCCTTACTTTGATCAGGACTGCAGAATTGACACATTTTTATGTGTTGGTTGTTTTCTGCTTTAATGTCACTTGTTTAACAACATTGTAACTTTCACTGTCAAGAGTTTATTAATTTATTTTGACATTCGCCTGGTCTACTATTGTAATTGTTTCACTATCCCAATATCCATCACAATGGAACTCATCAAGATTTTCTCTTAGTAATCTCACTTTATAATTAGAGGCTTCACATCCAGTCTTCTGATCAAACTGGCAGAAATATAGTGGTTACATGTAAATCATTTTATGTGCATTTCCAAGCCAGCAACCTGTGAACCTTGATCGAGCAAGTTTTCAAATGTATTTGTACTGCTTTTAGGAACTTCATGGTATCATAGCACCAAAAGGAAGTCTCCCCCAATTTTGAACAAGTAAAAAGGTTTTTTTTAGGACCCACAACATGGTTCTTTATTTCCCCCCTCCTCCCAAATCACTTTGCATTAAGTGATACTGTCTTCATATTCAACATACTATATAACACAATGAACCACAACATAACATGCCATAAAATGGGATGAGTAATACTAAAAAATGTCATAAATTTATTTTCTTTCATGCTGGGTACGTGCTGCTATTGAGCTGGATCCTAATTACAAGTTAAGTTTGGGCAGAATATATAAATAATTCCGGCTTCTTCAGGATAGCCCTCCTCAAAACAGATAGCCCACTGTCACATCCTCATAATAATTCTGAGCCATCTGTTGCTGGAATTTTTTGCTTAATGCATTCTTTATGGTGAAAGAATGTGCACGCATTATGTTTTCTTTCTTCTGTTCCCTTCTTATCAATTGATTCAGTAAGAAATATGTGAGTCCTGTAAAAAGGGCAGTAAAAGAATGTTCTTTATTAATGCTAGTTAGGAATGAGATTTCCTGTAACATTTGCATGCTCCCTGAAATGAACCAAACATGCAAAGAATTGCAGGCCAAGCCAAATGATCCTGATTTAACAATTATGACTACATAGAAGGAGAGGTCTCTCTGACAATGGTACAAAGAGGTTTTGCATGTATTTAAAACAGCTGCTATCTAAATTCTAAAATGCCATGGAATAACTAGGAATGAGGAAAAGGTTGATATCTGTCTCTGAGAGGGACAAACAAGCTGTCATATCAAAGCATGAAGTCAGCAAAGATGCTGTCTGAACTATCACGGCTTTCACCGTGACAAGGAAAGGACAACACAATTTATTGGGAATCAAATGCAATTTTACTAACAGCATTCTGGCACCAAGTATGGACCTTTTACCACAACACACTGAATTAAGGGGAATAAATTACACCACCTAATTAAAAAGAATACAGATAATACAAAAGGACAGAGGCAGGGTTAAAGCTGACATCGGAGAGCTGTAATTTGCAACAAAAACCTGGAAATCAACATGCTGGCAAGGCATCCACTGAAGTGAATGAGGTGACAAGTACATTCCTAGTCAAGAGGGCGCCTCTACATCAGCTAGTATTGGAGTCTACTATTTTCCTCAAACAAATATCTAGGATTAGGTACAAAGTCAGAGAGTTCAACAAACTTTTTTTTTTTGTTGGCTCATCAAAACTGGAACTCTTTGCAAGCAAAGGATTCAGTTTCCACAAGGATCCTCACTTATAAAAGTTGTGGGCTTTTATTATTATTTTTACTGTTCAGGTATTCTAGTTCAAAAGGACTGCTTTGAAAACACTGAAACACTTGGAAGCTTGATTTGAAAAGGATAATGTGCTCTGGGTTCCTAGGAAATTAGGACAAAATTCTGCTTACCCAGTCCCTTCTGCTGCCTAGGTTAGTAATTTTGATACATTTTTGAGATCTTCAGCATTACTTCCCTGCTCAGAATAGGAGCTAGTCCAAACCCTCTTAAAACAGGAAGATCAACTTTTGTTTTGTTTTATTAAGGTTCTTCCACTGTTGCCAGAAAGTCTGTTTTCACACACGGTTGTTTTCCTTCACAGTTTCCAAGTGAGTAAACACTGAACCTCAACAGGAGGCAGCTCTGTCAGAATTGGTTTTATAATAGGACTATCTGAACAGAGATGCTGTTATCACTTCAAAGCAGTGTGAAAATTAGGGGTTTTGTCCAACTTTAGGGGTTCTCTCTTTTTTTTTTTTTTTTCTTTTTTTTTTTTTTTTTTTTTTTTTAAGTAGAGAGCCAAGCATAAACAAATCAAGGATACAGCCAGAACCTTTAAAAACTTCTCATGGAAAAAATAAGCAAAGGGAGAATATGTTCTTGCTCAGGAACAGCAAGCTCAAGTCAGCAAGAGTGGATGAGAAGTCACGTTCAGATTTTGGTCCTCCCACCTCTGTTGAATCTCTTTCCCAATATTTATGTTCAAGCCAACAAGGTCAGTGGAAGGCTTTTTTATAGTAACCATTCAATGAGTGATCACAGGATTGGGAAGGACCTAAAAAGGTGATCTGGTACACTCCCTTTCTCCAGGCAGGGTTGGCTCTGTGTGCACAGTCCTGCTGGTATCTGCTCCAATCTGCAGCAAGTAAACAAACCTTTCACCATGTCCCAATTAATGTTTTTCTTTATTTTCTCTAGATTCTCTTCTCCTGATCCAACTCTCTGCTGAACTACAACACCCCAAATTACACTGAATATTTTAGCCATTGCCTCAGCACTTTGGAAGAGAATGGCAGAATTACACTGTGCATTGCAAATATGACTCTTGCTTATATCTTCAGTCTGATTTGTTGGGGTTTTTTTCACAATATCATGAAGCTTTCATATTTATTGTGCCATTAACTACAGCTCTTTATATCTTTTCCCTTGTAACAGGACAGTGATAGCAAGTACAACTATGAGATAGAATTTGATCCCCCAACACTTCCATTGATAGTGAGAAAAAAAGGTAAAGGAAAGGATTAATTTTCAGGTCTCTGATATAAGAGCAATGTGATCTTCCCTTGAAAAGGAACAAGTGAACTACAAAAGCACTGAATTGCAGTAAAACAGAAACCCCGAGACAATGGGTTTTTTTGTAAATCACTTTTCATAAAATAACAGTGAAACAAAAGAATTTATAGGTCTAGTAATTTTGCCCTTGATAGTGTAATTACCATTACTATGCTGGTTCCTAGAGGGTCTGATTTTACAGAGGTGCTGAGCAGCTGCAGTTTCCATTGATTTCTGGTGGAACAGTAAACGATCAGGACTTTTGAAAAATCCATAACCCACTGTGATTCAATCCTTTTCAAAAAAATACTACCCTTTTTCATATAACTTGAAAGTTATTTATTTCCCACAATAGGCATTTTCGATGCAATTGTCCAATAAATAATAAATCGCAGAAAGAACATCCTTCAAAACATCTTTGCATGTCTAGAAAATGCCTATTTTTTAATCTTTTGGAGAGTTGTTTTTTAGTGTCAACAGTCAAAGATTTGTTCTTGGACACAAGCTTTCTGTGTGTATGTGTCTTGGCAGAGCTTGGTAGAAAATAACATGCAGCTGAACCTGCTAGAGCACTCAGAGTTTTTAAAAAACACTGGGTCACAGCTCAGCAGGCTGTGCAATACACTGAAGCAGACACCATATGCAGCAGGTTTGGACATTAGAACTATTTATGAAATTGTATGTTGGCTTTGTTTTTTCTTTTTAATAGTTTCAACATTTGAAATTAGTTAACAGGAAATAGTGTCATCCTTTTCTCTGCTGGAGAGATTAATTTCAAAGTCACATTTTTTGCTGTATTTTTGAAATTAAAGTTTGTATTGAAACAGCTGCTGGTTTTGTTTTGCATTTGGAGGGGTGGGATGAGGACAGGGAAGTGGAGTTGTGATGCAAGAGAATTAAACATGCCTAACTTCTTGTTTGGCAAAACTGTCATGGTGCTGTTGACTATAAACAAAGAAAGTAAAGCAGAAATGAAAGCAAAGCAGAACTGAAAGCAATAGGCCATCATTTGAATAATGCACATTCAAATTAATAATTAGGCACAAAATAACAGGAGCAAGCACATGTAAACACCAAAGGGGACCTCAGTGGAGTCTTAAATCAACGCTATTAAACAAAAGAAGGTGCATGAATACAATTTAAAACATATATTTACATATTTTACAACCTCCCATTAAATAAAACTTACCATGATAGCTGATTTATACCAGTTCATTTGATCAATAAGCCACGATTTAGTTTGTGACAAAGATACCAGATCCTCACAGAACATATGCCAGATGCGTATTCTGTTTGCCATTCTTCAAATAAGTGTATTGGACTGAAGCATTTTATGAAATTCAATTTTTGGTGGCTTTTTTTTTTTTTTTTTCTTTTTAGGGAGGAGGTTGTGTTTGTTTTTTCTTAATTAAAATATGATTGTCTTTCATACAAGTTGTTTAAACTATGTCATATTTCTCATTATTCAGCATAAATACTGAATAATCCCAAGGCAAAGAGTCCTCAAGAAAACCTTAAACTGTAAGCTACTAATTGAAAACATTCAGAGACTACTGATAAAAAAAAATTCACAGAAAATCAGGAATTATTCATAAGTGATTCACAAACAGAAGAAGAAGCTGAATTCAAAATTAATATTCTTTAATTTCATAGTTGAACCACAAAAAAAAACAAACCAAAAAACAAAACAAAACAAATCCCTATATGAATGAAAAGCAGTTACCTGAATTTCTTACCAAGTAACCAAAGAACACTATATAATAGTCCACAGTATCTTAGGAAAAATAAGGCTACATATATGACTAGACACTGTGAATCTCCAGTGAGTAAGTTGATTGATATGCTGTTTCTCTTTACTAAATTATTCTACATTTTCATTCTGTGCATTGTTTTCTCATGAAACCTCAAAACCACGCTTTTTTAAATAAGGTATAAGACAGTATTAAAGTAAGACTAACTAGATTTTTGTGAATAAAAAGGAATGCTTTTTGAACAAGGTGTTCAAAATGTTCCAGAAGACACCATATCACTGATTTTTCCTAAAATTGAAAAAATGTGGGCTTTTAAATTAATTTTATTTTTAAATTATTCACAATAAGGTAGACAACCTAAAGCTAAAAAAATCTTTAGAATATTTTCCTTCACAAAATATGCCAAAATCGGTCACATTGATCAGGATAAAAGAAGAAATCTGAAATCTTAGAATTTTTTCAGATTAGACTTTTTACAAAAATCCATTACAAAATTACAAAATCCATTTCTAAGAACAACAGAGCTAATAAAAATGCCATATAATTTGTCTTGCAACTGAAAACAGAATTTCTAAATTCTTCTACATTTTAAATGTAGTTCAAATGGTCAACTGAAAAGAAATAGCGAAACATTATTTGTTTCACAACAGGAAAAACAAACAAACAAATAACCAAAACCAAAACAAAAAATCACAGTGTTGTCATTAATTCAAGTAAAACAATTCCTTATGCCATCTCTTCCACCATCATCACCAGTCTCTGGTGTAAAAATATACCAGTGTGCCAATTTTGACTGGTGTGAATTGTCTTCACAGTGGTGAGTGTGGGGCTGTGTTTCCACTCTATGCTGGAAACACAATTGATAATACAGAGATGTTTTTGCTATTGCTGAGCAGGGCTTACACAGAGCCAAGACCTTTACTGCTTTCTGTACTGCCACCTTGGCAAAGTGTCTGGCGGTGCTTGGAAGACTGGGAGGAGACACAGTCAGGGCAGGTGACCCAAACTGACCAAAGGGCTATTCCAGACCATATGACATCATGCTTAGTATAAAAAGGGTGGGGATGGAGAAAGAGGGAGACATTTGGAGTGATGGCATTTGTCTTTCCAAGTCAGCGCTAGGTGTGATGGGGCCCTGGTCTCTTGGGGATTGCTGAACACCTGCCTGCCCATGGGAAGTGGTGAATGAATTCCTCGTTTTGTTTTACCTGTGTGTGCAGCTTTTGCTTTACCTATGAAACTGGTTTTATCTCAGCCCATGAGTTTTCGCACTATTACTCTTCCAATTCTCTCCCCAGTCACCCTGGTGGGGGAGGAAGCAAGTGGTTGTGTGGGGCTTGGTTGCCACAACACAGTTATCCTATAACTTTTTTCTTCTTTTCTGCGTTTTTCCAGTATCCACCATCTGAGTCCCTACACTTCAAATTTTTAGCATCAGTCTCTACTTCCAGAAGTGCCTTCTGAAAACCTTGTAACACTTAATGTTTTGTGTTCCATAAAACACAATAAACTCTACCTTAATTCCTGGGGAGACTGCCAAGCCTGCAGGTGCCTACAGTATTTTCAAGGGAAATGAAACAAAGGCATTTTAAAGCAGGGTTGGAAGTAGCTTGAATTTTCAATGTGGAGAGAAATGGTTAATACTGAAAGCTGAGTGTTCTCTTCCAAGGGAAATACTATAGGGCAAATGAGACCAGATACTCCAGAATTTTGATTTTGATAAGTGAATTACTTATGGCAGCTCAGCCTTCAAAGTTTGCCTCTCTTCAGCTTTTACACGTCTTAATATAGAATCTGCACCCCTTCCATACAGAAAATTGGTTTTTAACAAAGAAAAAGCATAATCAAAGTAGACCTGGTATTGCCATGAGCTTGAGTCTTCTATGACAAATTTTGAAAAAATGAATCTGAAAGCAGAAACTGGGAAAAATTCAGAACCAAACCTCCTGAAAGATTAGATTCATCCTGAAGCAGAATAAAAACATTGAGCAAACTCTTAAGGAACAAAATGTACTCAAATGTCAAAAGGTCCCATTTTGACATGTTCAGTTAAGATATCTGAATTTTTTAGAAATAAGTTACTCAGTTACTTGGTTACTCAGTTGTATTACAGAATTAAACTCCATCTTCTTAGTCTCTCAATCCAGTTTTGCCTTCTGTCTCCATAGCAGGCTGACAAGACCAAAATAAAGCCATTAACAGCATATATTAGCTAAGGTAAGTCATATGACTTCAAAAATGCATTAGAGAATACATTTTTGACCAAAACTCCAGTTTCTAAAAGAATGCAGTTCTGTAAAGGTAAAATTTGTCTACGGTAAAATGCTATTTTATGTTATATTTCTTTAATATTGATCTGAAGGAAAATAGATTAGATCATTGTCAACACAAAATCAATACTTGTATTCAGGTAAACTAACATGAAATATAATAGCGATTTTAATTTTAATTTTCCATCAGAAAATTATGACACCTAAAAAATGCTATCATGTATTTTTCCCACCTTGGAAATTACATTTCACAGTGTAATATCATTTTGGTGAAAAATTCCCAACTACCTCTAGCCAAAATCCATGTTCAGGTACTTGAATATGTGTCCTGGATTTTACAGAGCCATAACTTAGCCAGAAGAGGCATTCCTATTCATTAGTCCGATGTCCCCTATACCACTGTCAATAGACATTCCCTGAATTATGTTAGGACTGGATTAAAAAATAAATTGCAGGGATGAAAAATTCACCACATATAAGTTCTTCCAAAGGTTAAATAACCTCACTACTAAACATTTGTACCTGATTTCTAGTCTAAATATAACCTGTTTCTATTTCCAGACATCAGCTTTACTTATGCATTCATCTGCAAAACTGATGAGCTCTTTATTATGACATTGCTGTTCCCCATGTAGTTACTTAAAAACTGTGATTAAGGTCCCCCTTAGCCTTGTCTTTGTTAGGATAAACAGATTGTGCCCACTGGAGTCTGACCGTAACGCATGTTTTTGAGTGCTTTAGTCACTCTTGTGGCTATTCTTTGACAAGGGCATACTGCTGTTAACAGACAGAATGCACTGGGTCCATAATCTGGTCATAATTTTGAACACAAGGCCTTCTACACAGGCCCCGGGAGCTTAATAGAAATCTTCCATTTGGAAGCGAGGAGTTTTGATCTGTAGTGCACATGCTCTTCTGGGGAGCAGGGTACTATGCAGGGCACTGTCTGCTTACCTGCCTGCCTTCCGCTTGGTTTCTCTCCAGCTCCTGCCTAAGAAGTTCTCTACTTCCTTTTAGAAAGCTTGTATCCCTCAGAGACTTTGGCCTTAACAGCATTCCCATTAAGTCAAAATAAAAGCAATATAAAATGTATAAACTGAGGCATCTCCAATGTGCAGTTTGTGAATGCTATTTTTATTGCTGTGATTTAAGTGGAAGGATTTGAAATTCACAACTGAGAATCTCTCTTCCCCCATATTCCTTTATGGGGGAATCAATGGGTGTTCATTATCTAAATGCTTTTGACAATCAAAGGCTCAACATTACTTTGCTGGTAGAACAGAAGTATTCAATGGTTATTTAAAAATCTTTAACATGGGTATGTAGTTTCTGAGACAGATAACAAAAGATTCACTTACCAAAAAAAAAAAAAAAAAAAAGTCTTATGCTTTTGGCACAAACATTTCATCTCAAAGTGGTTTTTGCAGTTTCAGTGACTGGTTCCTTGAAATACAGTCAAAGTTCATTCATGTAATTTTCATTCGAGACACTGACAGCTGTATTGCTGTTTTCTTTCTGGATTTCATAGTGCCTTCTCTAAAACAGATTTCAAAGAAATGGAATTATTAGACTGCTCATCACTGACAAGGACTGATTTGTTACCAGTCAGGAGATACCCTCACTGGCCAAATGGTAACAGCCTGAGACAGTCTCTGTCAAACATTCTTACGTCAGGTAACGTCGGGTAGAGGCGAACATTTCCGACATTTATTAGTTGGTGGGACAGCTAGCTTCCTGAACAATACAATTATGAAGTTTCTCATCAAAATATGCCATTTTGAACCAAAATCTGGATAAATCTCATCTCATCACACAGACAGGAAATACATTAATTGCTTTTCCAAGTTTGGAGATTTTGCTTCTGGAAAAAAAAAAGCAAGGCAAAACAAAAAGCTGTAGGTTCTCTGCCAGGGATCATGAGACATACACTTGCTGATCTGCCTAGAATCAGCAAACCACCTGAGCAACCTGATTCCCTTGGGCCCTGCTCCCTCTAGGAAGTTTTCCGTGCCTTTTCCACAAGCTACAGATTTTCCATCAGCATTTTTTTTTCTTGCTTGTTGCTGAGACATGCTTTTTGAAGTAAAATGAGTTTTTCTTTGAATGCCTTCCTATTTTCTGATAGCTCTGTAGCAGTTTAGCTGTTCATAATGAAGCAATATGAGATAATTTCACCCGTATTTGTAGTCCAGTATGTTAACATGATCTGTTCATCTCCTAAGTGGTAAGTGTAACTGCCAGTCAAATAGTTAATTGAATATAATGATCTCACAAGCTTTAAGAGATTTCATTAGGTTAACCCTGAGGGTTTCCATTTTACATTCATTTCTCAATGTATCAAAATAAAAATTGCTTTACCATAAAGCAATACATTCTCACCACTTCATTGTTAGATACTCTTATTGATCACATTTTTATTTCAAATAAACAGCACCATCCAATCTCTTTGAAGTACTCTTTGTGGCCAGGTTACCTTGGCAATAGAGCAATGCGGAAAAAGGAAATATTCTCCCTCAGAAAATTTTTATATTTTGAAATCTGTTTGCCTTCTGAAGGAAGCCCCATCTGCAAAAAAACCCAGGGCCCTGACTTTCTATCAGTAAGTGAAATAACCTATTGGTTATTCGACAGCCCTGAGATTGCCAATGGAACAACAAATTGTTTGGGGTTTTTTTTAGCAGACTGCTGAGAAGGAGGAGAGAGGAACTGGCAAGAATTGACTCTTTGCTTTAAGAAAACCTTATCTGTGATAAATTTTAGCTTCAGAGAGTGAGAAAATTCTGAGACAAGTTTAAGTCATAATTGTTCCAGCTAACTTCACTTGGCAACACATCAAGTTGAAAGGGCACTTAATGAATGCTTTGATGGCTTTAATTTCCTCTGTAACACTTTAGATTTCAGTCAGCATCTTTAATTCTCATGCTCTACAATAAATAGTACAAATATAAAACAATTTCTGGAAAAACTGTATTAATATTAAGAACTACTAGGCACAATGTATAGCAGGAAGAGAGAAGTCAGACCATGAAACTCCTAAGTTAAAAAAATTCCCAAAAGGATGTTTAGCTTAAGCACCTGTAAAAACTAAGGTTATTCAGTAAAATTACAGAAAGGACACTTTTTCTTTCATAAAAATTTAAAATATAATCTTTTGTCTAGAGACTGTAATTCAAAATTCTACTTACATTCGACATTCTAAGTATATTGGCTTAGCTTGTGAAAATTTTAACATGTCCTCTGCAGTTCTGTTCTACTGTGTTGTATGTTTAGACACAGAATGCTGACAGAAGTTGTTTTAGCTGGGTTACTCAGCGGAATGTTCCAGCTACCCAGCCAGATGCAGCTACTCAGTCAATATATCGTCTTGCATAAGAAAACTCATCCTGCACAGTCAATAGGAGAAGACTGTTTTGTAACAAAGCAAGAAAGTCCCAAGCTGTGTTATAGTTTTGCGTATCTACATGTAAGTATCAGGATCAATAAATTGTATTAAATTCTCTGGCACCAAAAAAAACCCCCAAAACCCAAACAAACACAAAATAACAAACAAAAAAATGCAAAAAAAACCACCAAAACAAAACAACATCAAGAAAAAAAAAAAAACACAAAACAAAAAGCCCTGCACAAAGTCTTCATGTCTGGTAGGACAGGGGACAGAGAAGGATATGCCTTTAGCTGCGTGGCCCCCAAAATGAGGTCATGGACCTGTCAGTTTGAGTCCAGGGGAGGCCACAAAAATGATCAGAGTCCTGGAGCACCTTTCCTGTGAACACAGGCTTAAGGGGAAACCTTAAGTATCTTTCCAATACTGAAAGAGGTCTACAAGAGAGATGGAGAGGGAATTTTGACAAGGGCAGGGAGTGATAGGACAAGAGGGAATGGCTGTAAACTGAAAGAGAATAGGCTTTAGATTCGATATTAGGAAGAAATTCTTCACTCTGAGGGTGGCGAGGCACCGGAACAGAGTGCCCAGAGAACTTGTGGATACCCTATCCCTGGCAATGTTCAAGGCCAGGTTGGGGCTTTGAGCAACTTGGTCTAGAGAAGGTGTCCCTGCCCGTGGCAGGGGATTGGAACTAGATGATCTTTAAGGTCCCTTCCAATTCAAACCATTGTAGGATTCATGAGCTATAGGCAATTCAGATGAAAATGCCTTTAAATATGCTTACACATGACAATCCAGCTGTCAAATAAGTATCCTACATAAAAGCTCCCATTTACTCCCTAGCCTGGTTGGTCAAAACAGGAATTCACATTTTTCAGTCAAATGCTGAAACTCAGCAGGAGGTGCAAATGTTGATTTGCACTTATATACCTGATATAAACTGTTTAAACCTGACTGATACAAAACCGCATTGAACTCACTTTATGGCTTTTCTTCAGCCAACTGAATATTTTTCAATGTAAGATGTTCTGCTGTCTCATTCCAGAGAATCTGAAGAATCTGAGATAAGACCCTAATATTATTAGAGTACAAACAGCTTACAGTTACAACCACTAGCTTCATAATGCTTTGTTTGTCAAATATCCACAATGATGATCCAGAGATGCAAGACAAGACAGAACAATGTGGAATTAACAACATTCTTTAGTGTATGCAGCTACAGAATGTAGCAGATCATAGTTACTTGAGCAATCACCAGCACAAGTGAACCTTACCTTAGGATGAAAACTGATGGAAAGTTTAATTTGACATCAAATTTATTTAGAAAGTCAGTAAAGACAATAAATGAGAATTTATCTCTCAGTTATCATTCAAAGGAAGAAAAATTAATCTACCAAAGGAGACAGAAACAAAAGAGAATTAGTTATGCCATAGACTGTGATAAAGAAAATTGTTTGGTACCTAATCCAGGAAGCAAAATTTGTATCTCAGCTGAATTAGGGTATACATAGAATGATCAAACATTGAAGACTATGTATAGACAAAATATGAGAAAACACCTCCTTGTTAATGTTGCAGAACAGATGCATGTACACTCTTCCAAACAACAAGGAGTGACACAAGAAAGTATATCCATCAACATATGTTATTAATTTAATTTTCTTGGTAGTCAAGACGTATAAATTCAAATAATGTGAAGACAAATGCCAGCTAGGGATGAGAGCTGCAGACCGGTTCTACTGCTCACAGAAACTCTTGAGGAAAAAAGTATGTTTAAAGTAGATATTCTCCTTCTCCTTTAAAACTTCACTGGGTTTAGACTGATGGGGTTCTTGTGGTTGGATAAATGTAGTTCATCATAGTCCAGTGAATTAAGCCAGTTTGGCATGATGATAAAAATCAGCATATTTCTGATTTCTGTTTCTAGCTTTGAAGGGGTTTCCTGTACTCAAGAATTGTGCATATGATAGCCCCACATTAGGGTGTAAGTAAATGTTTAAGTAACATAGCAACACAACACAAAATCTTCAGCTTGCTTGTCCGAAGTCATGCAGAAATTCTGAGATGGAACTGAGAATAAGGCCAGTAACTTAATCCTAGTTTACTCATTAATAGATCTTTTCCTCCAAAAATTCTATAACTGGTATTAGTTATCCAGTTAAATACTTTTTCCTCACCCAGAAGTGACTCAGTACGCATTTTGGTGTCAAATGTATTGTTACCAACATCAGTTTTGTTATTAAGACAATGAATTGCCTTTGCTAGTTTGTGAAAATGAGGTGAAATGGGTACACTCCCATTAGATCATACAGATAATGGGGCCAATGTTCACTAAGGCTTGCTAATTCGAATACTTTGAATATACATCTGCCAAAAAAAAGTCAACATATTCATGAAATAAATAATTGTGAATTAAACCAGTCATATATAATATAATAGTCTGATTAAGGTCTCAGACATTTTAGCATTATTATGGGAGTAAAGGGCTTGATGTTATTGCTACCTACTCAGCACATCTTCCTAATTTATTCATTGCATTTTACAATCCAAATAGCTCACAAAAGAGATTATTCTAGAAAACTCATAGAACCTGCTTATACAGTGCCCAAGCATAATGTGTAGGAAAGGTAGACACCTACTCTAGTTGATCTATATGAACAGCTCACATCCTGTAATGTATTCTTAAATGAATCATTATCCCTACTTTATAGCATGGAAATTAAAGCCACAGAGAATATGATGAAAGCCCTTATAGCAACTAGTTTTAAGGCATTCACTTTGATTGGCTAATCTTTTCTCCTTACTTTTCCTCCTTACAGTTAATGTAGAAAACTGAGGACCTCTCCTGAGCAGTAGCATTGCAAAAGTACACAGAAGGTCTGCAGCAGAGGAAGACATCAAATTTAAGTCCTTAAGAACTAAACTGTTCTTATGCCAGATGAAAGTTCCCATCCAGGATGAACATTTACCTATGGACACAGTTGGCATCTGTTTTTATGTATGTGTTGGAAGACTAGAGGCAGAAATTAAAATAGGTAGACAAGTTGCATTTGTGAAGTAACCTAAAGCACGTGTAATGCTCAAGAACTTCCTTTCCCTGCTCTTTCCTTCTCTGTCTCCTCACAAATCCTCTTTCACTGTCATATAAACTAGAAATGGGACTAGATCCAAGATATTCTCACTCCCAGGGAAAGTTCATCATCAGTAGGTTGGGGATTCTATGCTAACTCTCACATTAGCCCAGTAAAATCACAAAAAGTTGTATCAAGAAATATGAAACAGCTCCAAAAAGAAAGTTTGAGGGCCCTTCATTTCTCAGCCCATTTGTAAGCAGAGTTAAGGTGGTCTCCTACTAGGAAAGAAATACTTTCTTGAACACTGGGTCCGAAAATGGAGACACAGAGCTTTTGTATGACTGAAGCAATTGCAGAGGATGAGGACAACAATTTCCTATCTTTGAAAGAAAGTCCAAATCTTCAAATTTAGCCTGGCATGTTATGCCCATGGAAATGATCTTACGGAGTCATGGTGTTCTTGCTTGTCCATTTATCTCTTCATAACTATTTGAATGCAGCCAATTTCTGCCAAATTTGACCAGGTGACACTGGTCTCAAAGGTGTCTACTTTCTACAGGTTTCAATCAGATAAGGATCAGAGCAGCAGCACATTTGCTCTTCTCACTGAGGGAGATGCAGCAGTTTGAGCTCTCTGTTGGGGGCTAGTGGAGCACCCATACAAAGAGAGAAAGGGTTCCAAAACCCGTGCTGTGAGAAAAGTTGAAAGGGAGTTTGCTCATTACTCAGTATCAGGATATCCTGAGCTGGGGGAAAGTGAGCTGCTAGCACTGTGCCTTCTGTAACCACCTGTTCAGCTGTCACCTCAGTCTTAGAGCCGGGATCTCCAGGTGGAGGCAGGCACGTTGCTCACAAGCAGAACAAGACCCTGCAGTTTCAAAGAAGACTGGGGTTTGACACCTGGCTTTTTAGGAACAGTGTTTTGTTATCTTTGCTTTAGAGGCAGGTGATACAACTGTAAAGATAGAAGGCAAAAGGGAAGCAGATAAACAAATTAGCTCGAGAAAAACCATGATGTAATCCCCACTGGACAGACTATCATAATATGTCATTAAAAACCACTGGGATGTTTACGGGAATTAATTAGTTTACTGTTTCTATAAATATATTCTTGAGTGGCAGGTGTTCTGGCATCCATATGCAAAGCTGACTGCCCAAATACAATTGCAAAACCACCTGCCAGGAAAGAAATCATGTTTCTCTTCTGAGAAAATAGATGCATTGCGCCAATCTGTTCTTCTCAGGGTAGCATGCATGGCGAACCTTTTAACTCATGTCCTTGTAATTATGGAGTGAAAGGTGGAACTACGAAGAGCAAGTACTCCTCCTGCACAGAGGCTGAGAATGCACTTTTTCTCCCCCTGACATTCTTGTTATTGATTTTTTTTCTATCTTAAAAAAGGTGATAAATAATTTACTTGCTTTACATAAGACACTGAAGATCAGATTCCACTCTCTACAGTTACTTCAGTTTTTCACTGATGAGGCTGTGAAGTGATTTGGTTCCCTTTTCAACTATTTCCAAGTTCTTTTGCTGAGTGAAATCTAGATTTCTTTATACTTGAATATTCTTTTGATTCAGACTCAGTATGCCAAATTTAAACTAAGGTATAGTTCAAAATTCTAGCATTTAGCATTTAAGCCTGTGAATATCAACAATTAATATGCAATGCAAAAATTTGCATTCCTTTGTACTATGAGGTGCTATGTTTATTTATTACAGAATCACAGAATACCTGAGGTTGGATGAGGTCTTTGGAGATCATCCTGTCCAGCTCTCCCTGCTCAAAAAGGGCCAGTCAGAGCTGGTTGCTCAGGGCTGGGTTTTGAACACCTCCAAGGAGGGAGCCTCCACAACCTCTCTGGGACTGCTTCCACTGTTCAGTGGAAATATTTTGATTTGGATTTTTCCAAGTATTTTTCTAATTGGATTTTAAAAGAATCATTCTTTTGCTGTAAGACTATTAATTATTGGAAACAAGAACTACAGGCTAGTTGCCATCAACTGTATCTAAAGTATCCTCACTTGGATAGCTGAAATCATACAGTGACTGCACTATTTTCCATCTTGCAAACAATTTGTTAATAATCCACTAAAAAATTTTGGAAAGTACAAGGATACCTGTGCATATACGTTACACAAGCTGTAAGAACTTTCCATCTGACCAAGAGCATCAAATGCTTCCAGAGTACTGATCTTCACCAAAGTCAGTATCTTTTAGTTTTTATCACTTGTCTTTATCAATCTTGCCGCACTCTGCCACCAGCTTGACTTTTTGTATGCATGTGAATATGTACAGTAGGCATTGCAAAGGAGCTGTAGTAGTATCAAACTGTAGTAATGCTTGTAATAAACAAAACCTATCATTTCTATTTAAAGGGAAAGTAAACTGCCATGAAAAATTAGATAACGTATGACTACAGCGGGGATGTTGTTCTCTCTGATTTGATGAAGTGTGTCTTCTTACATGGTTTGATTTTCTTAAGCTCCCTCAGGGTAGGGCTGTAAGGTAAGATGAACCACCAGCTGAGACAGAGAAATACAGCCCTGGGCTCACAAGTTCTGATAAATGGAAATCCATCCAGTTCTGCCAAAAAGACACAATACCATGACACTCCTATGAGAATCTCTTTCTTATTTGAAAAGGAACTTAGCTCTGACAATTATTACACATGCAACTGACTGTCTTAACATGCTGTTCTCTCTGCATCATGCTACTTTCTTTTCCATCCTTATCGAGCTAGCCAATTCTGAACATGGTGCTTGGAGCCCACCTCCCAGAGGAAACACTCTTCCAGGAGGCACTGTGCATGATAGGGCTTGCTTCACAACATATGAAACCCATCTCTCTGGTGATGGCTGACATGACCTTTTGTGGGGGTTGTAGGAAATCACAGATAATTAAGGTTAAGCTAGGCTGAGGTAGTATCAATTTGTCACTCTAGAGAAATCGAAATGCATTTTTAATGAAGAGTATTTGCCTTGATGCTAAGATCATAGAAAAACAGACCATGGAAATCTGTCACCAACTTCCTGTCACAACTTGCCTGTACCTGTCAGTTTGTACCTAGGAGGCAGTTTTGTTCAGTTCCATCACTTCCCTTGCCACTAATATAGAGTATTGCACTGCCTACAGAATTTATTTACAATTAAAATAATAAAAAGTAATATCTGGGGCTTTAGGCTTCTATACCACCTTTGAAGACTGTTCAGTTTTGGGCCCCTCACTACAAGGAAGCAATGGAAGTGCTGGAACATATCCAGAGAAGGGCAATGCAGCCGCTAGAGGGTCTGAAGGACAAGTCTTATGAGGAGCAGCTGAGGTAGCTGAGGTAGGTTGTTTAGCCTGGAGAAAAGGAGGCTCAGGGGAGACCTTATTGCTCTTTACAGTGACCTGAAAGGAGGTTGTAGAAAGGTAGGGGTTGATTCCTTCTTCCGGGTAAGAAGTCACAGGACAAGAAGAAACTGCCTCAGGTTGTCCCAGGGTAGGTTTAGAATGGATATTAGTAAAAATTTCTTCACCAAGAGGGCTGTCAAGCGCTGGAACAAGCTGCCCAGGGAGGCTGTTGAGTCACCATTGCTGGAGGTCTTTAAAAGTTGTGTAGATATGACACTTAGGGACATGTAGTGGTGGGCTTGGCAGTGGTATGGTTACATTTGGGCTTGAAGATCTTAAAAGTCTGTTACAACTTAAACAATTCTATGATTCTATTAATAAATACAGTACAAAACCCCGTAACACCCTTAATCTAATAATTCCAGTGGGAATGCAACAATATACAGGTACTACTTTCTTTCCCATGATTGCCGAGAGAGATTTGTTTTCAGCTTTCTCCAAATACTCTTCAAATAGCTGGGTTTTGTAGCAACCTGTCACCACAGAAAGGCAATTTTTGCCCCCTGGATGGGAAGCAATTTCAGTTTGCTCTTTCATAATGAGAAACCCCCAGTTTAAGGATTAGAACTTCTACAGCATGACTCAGAGGAGAAATTTCCCCATATATCAAGTCCCATGTCAGAGCCAGCAACTTCAATTTCAGCTCAAAGTGCCCACAGTTTCCAGAGTACTGGGATCATATTTGCCCACACAAAATATTTCCCATAATAAACAGCTGCACTCCTTACTATCTGTGACTTCCGAATGACCTAAAGCCCTTTTGTAAAGGACAGTGCAAACATTTAATATTAAAATTACAGAAGCAGGGGTAAATACACTAAGAGCCAAATCCAAAAGCAAAGGCTGCAGTCTTCTAGGCAGATGATGATGGTAGGAGCAACATGAGAGTAGAAATGGAGCATGCACTGCTTGCACTGCAGAAGCATTACTGTAAATTTTTCCACTGAGCATGAGCAGTTGATGTAAAACCACAACTTTTTTAAATAAACATTAGGTTAAAGGGTTTGAGGACAACCTTTTTCTCCTATTTGTTCCAAGAAGAATAACCTTTGCAAGGCCACTTTAACCAAATATTATGCAAAGTCCTAAGCAAAATAAGCACCCTCATTTCCATCAGAATCTAGGCAATTTTTCATTCTCATTCCACTACTGCCCTTGAGGAACAGCATTCAAAAGTCCCAAGTTAGCTTTTAAAATCCATTTCCCAGGAATTTAAAAGTGCAAAATATATGTTTTTACAGCATTCAAAAAGCCCAGAGTCTTCTGAATACTTAAATGTAAAGATCCCACCCAAGTATGTTCAGATGGGACAAAAATGGCATTTGAAGTCCCATTACCTTGTCAGAACACAAGCTAGACTGATGGTTGGTTTCTATAGTATTACTCATTTATATTTATTAGAACACAGTTCAAATACATTAATATTTTATAGCACAGAGGAAGAAATATCTCCTCTCATTATAGCCTGACCACACTGTCACGGTTATTACTCCAAATTTAAGAAAAAACAACAGCAACAAAAAACTCCAGTACAGTAAGCATGTTGTTCTGAGCCTGTAGATTATTCTCTCTGTTGCCAATAATATGATGGAGCCTTAGAGAATGGACTAAGGGAACTTGCTTATAGGCAATTTGTACACATCTTTACACTTCCCTCTTACATTCTCGTCTAGGTAGGCAACCAAAAGGCAAAGATAAAAGGATTCAAGTGATTTCTTTCTGTCTTCAAGGTGTGTCATCTCTTTACCATTCCCTTCTTTCTTACTTTACACTTTTCTCTTTCTAGTTCTTACTGTGCACCGGTAAGCATCTGCGGCAGGTAACTTCCCCAACAGAAGTCCTTCTGGCCACAGATAAAGCCTTTCCCAGAGTCACAGGCATACCAAATACAGAGGAGACCTTCTTTGATTAACTGCAAGTCTCATGGCAAACAATATATGATAGCTCATGAAGCACAAAGCACCCTGACTGTAGGAATGATAAAAGCCAGTATGTCCTCTCTGACATTTTTTTGTCTACTTATTCTTCTCATATTTCTCACTTAAGGTCAGCCATCAAATCTGCAATAAAGCAATGAAGGCTTACTCCTTTCCTGTATAGTGATCATAGGTTGTCTTAGACAAATATATGTGGGGGAAAAGACATAATTTTTACATTTATAGGAGGACTAAATTTATTCCCTGCATGTAGTAATTAGTGGTGCAAATGGTCAGTAAGAAATGCTTCTATACCTTAATAAAATAAAATGTTTGGTTAATTAGGAGATGAAAACACATAATGAATATGTGAACTCTGCCAACTGTTCTAATATAGGCCGTCGGCTCATTTATATTGTTAATTGAACGATTAGTATGGTTGAATTGTAAACCCACAGGAGACAGGAGTGGAGAACATGTTCCTGAGACACTGCGTTACTCTGCTGGCACCAAGTATCTGTGACGACAGGAGACGCAGTTGCCCTCCAGAGTCTTTCAACAACACAGTTGGATTTCAGCCATTAGGGAGAAATATTTAGTGCAGAACTGTTTGCATTTTATTGCGACTGATTAGAGCGTACTTCTCCAGCACTCTCCCAGCACATGAAGCCTGACAGGTAAACGAAGAGAGGAAGGAAAGACAGAACAGTCAAGAGGAACAACATAACATGTCCAGACCAGCCAGGCATCAAAGCCATCCCTGACCATGCCTTCTTTTCAGCTGGTAGAAAATAACACTGTCCCTGAAGCTACTCTAATTGCTGTACATTGATCTATCTGTCTATGACTATTTAGTGTCCAGATTCTAGGCAACTTGCTGAAATGCAAGACTTCTGAACTTGCTGCTTACTACAGAAAGAAAAATAATAAAAATGCATAAAGAAGAAGGAGCAGATTTAGAACAGCTGCTGACTGATGGCACACAAGAGGGACTCTGCAGGGGAGAAGTTCCTACTGGGTTTCTATCAGCCTAGAATAATGCATGTGTTGGACTGAAGAGATTCATCTATAAATAGGACCAGTCCTTCTTCTGCACTGATCAGCAGACATAGACATAACCAAGCAATTTAAGGTGGATGATGCATCCAGCAACAACAGAAAGAGAATGTTTTTTTGTCTGAAATAAAAGAGTGGAAAAATTTCTCAGGAACAACTAACTCATGGAAAAGTATTATTGTTGAAATATTGCTAAGGTCTGTGCCTGCATCGACCTTATATTCTGTCACTCACAGTTCATGATGGGCACATAAATTAAAGTCATCCAGAAGATAATCAAACTAGTTTTCTACTCCATTCTTGCTGTTATGCACTGGGAATTTCAGTATGACCTGAAAAATAAAATATTATTTTGATGCTTTATCAATAAAACATCCCACGCTGATGGGGAACTATGAATGGAGATGTTTTTCCTTTTCAATGTGAAGGCAAAAACAAAAAGGAGAAGGAAAGGGAGCTGTGCTGTCTCTCTTATCTTGTGACACGGAGCTTGGGACACGCTGTTGAATGCTTCAATTTCAGTGACTTAGTTAAGCCACCACTGAGTGTCTCCACCTGAACCAAAAAGTGAGTTATTTAAGACTACAGTGCCTGGTAACATAAGACAAGTCTGCAATTTCTGTTTCACTGCACAACTTCATCTGTGTTGAGAATCCAATATTACCCAAACATCATTTTCCTGAAAAGCGTAATAATATTTTATTTTCAGTGCTGTGTATCTCTCACATTACACTGGAATAACATCACCTATTACCATGATGAAACATGGCAGCTGCTTAACAGAACACAGTTACAGGTGAACTCAGGAAATTAAAATGATACTGGGTCACACTGGGACTCTGTTACACCTATGAAACAATACTGTAGTTAACCTGGACTAAGATAAATTTAAACAGACAGTCTTCAAAAGCACTGCATGAAAAGCTGCAAAAGAAACTTTAGGCAAGTGAAAAACAATTATCCATGTTAGAAAGCCTGCCTCTTCCTTAAAGCATTGACAATGCTTGCATATATCTGTTTCTGGCAGACCTGGCATAAAACTTCTCAAGTACCTTACACAGGTAACTGAAGGCTAACTGGGCCTTGCACAGAAATAATTACTATGGTTTTACATAAAAAATACTGAATGATTTTTCAGGGGCAGGGTGTGTGAAATCCAGAGTTGCTAACCATATATCACACCATTATTAACTTCAGGGAAGCAAACCCCAAACATCATATGAATGAAACTGTTAAACCATGGAGAATACACATTATCATGGAATACTGTGTATTTTGTAAAAAGTTCACATGATTTCAAAACAGTAGTCAGACAAATTCTTGGGATGAAAATCCAACAAGTGGCATTCAATACAGAAATAAATACCTCTGTACAATGGTGTCTCATAGCTGAGAATGTCTACCGGGGAGTTACTAAAACATACTTGTGCTAGTCTTCCATTTTTTCCTAGGTAACCAGTTCTTCAGTTACAGGATCCTGGGCTAGACTGAACTTTGATTTGAGTCATACAACTTCTCTTCCCTTTCTTCAAGGAGAATTTTGTACTTACTGTTACCAGACATAGAACATTTACTGTGTATAACTGAAACAAACTATGCAAAATCATCTAAAACCATTACTGAAATACCTTAATCACTAAATCAATATTCACCTCTACAGTAGTTAAATCTGTTGCTGTATTTAAAGAAAAAAGATTTTGAAAGTCTAGTGCAGCAAATACTGATTACTCTATTTTTAATGATGCACACCATAATACTACAGTTGTTACTACCTTGCTGCAGTCTAACTGAAACCATACTTCAGAAAAACTTCAAAATATTTATTTCCTTTCCTCTCTCCTACTAGGTATTGAAAAACTCTAAAGCAATATAAGAATTAAAACCAATGTCTTAACACAGACAAAGATAATAATGTTTCATACTGCACTGCTGCTTCAGACATTTTCCTTCACAATGTCTACCAATAAGGGGTCCAAAGCAATCACAGCGTTTTGCTTAATTGCTATCTTTACTATCCATAAACACTGAAAACTGTACATGTCATTTATGTAATAATATTTATTTTCAATATGTCATATGCAGATCAGCTGAATCTGACTCACACGCTCATTTAATTTGGAAAAGACCTCTGAGATAATTAAGTCCAACCTTTGACTGCTCACCAACTTGTCTATTAGACCACAGCACTAAGTGCCATATCCTGTCCTTTCTTGAACACCTCCAGGGGTGGTGACTCCATCACCTTCCTGGGTAGTCCCTTCCAATGCCTGACAATCCTTTCAGTGAAGAAACTCCTGATGTCCAGACTGAACCTCCTGTGGCTCAGTTTGAGGCTGTGTCCTCTTGTCCTGTCACTGGTTTCCTGGGAGAAGAGACCAACCCCCACCTGGCTATGACCTCCTTTCAGGGTGATAAGGTCTCCTCTGTGCCCCATTTTCTCTAGGCTAAGTACTCCCAGCTCCCTCAGCCTCTTCCCACAGGACTTACCCTCTACACCAGCTCCATTGCCCTTCTCTGGACTTGCTCCAGCACCTCAATGTCTTTCTTGTAGTGACAGCCCAAAACTGGACACAGTACTCGAGGTGTGGCCTTACCAGTGCCATGTACAGGAGGACAATCACTGCTCTCTTTCTGCTCTCCACACTATTCTTGATAAAAGCCAGGATGCCTTTGTCCTTCTTGGCCACCTGGGCACACTGCTTGGTCATGTTGAGCTTACTGTCAACCAACACCTCCAGGTCCTTTTCTGCTGTGCCACTTTCCAGCCACTCTTTCCCCAGCTTGTAGCACTGAACAGAGCTGTTGCGGATAAGTGTAGGACCCAGAACCTGGCCCTGTTCAACCTCATACCATTGGTCTTTTCCCATGACCACTAGTCTTGCCCCATCAATCCAGCCTGTCCAGATCCTCTGTGGAACCTTCCTACCCTTCAGGAGATCAACACTCCCACCCAACCTGGTGTCCTCCATTAATGTACTGAGGGTGCACTCAATCCCCTCATCCAGATCATTGATAAAGATACTGAACAAAGCCTATGTATATTTCTTTTAACCTATTGATCATTACTGTTTTATCTAGCTGGCATACTGAACAGCTCAGACACAATGGACATTATTCTCATGTATTCACAGCTGTGATGTATTTGTGAAAATTATCTACATCAGCATTAGTCAATTTAACTGTTTAGATGATCAGTGCTTCTACAATTACACAAAGGCATCACTCAGTGTGTTACACTTCCTCAAACAGAGTAAATACTAGGGAAAAATATTATATGCACTAAAAAGTTTAAGAGTTCTTGGAACACAGAAAAAAACTTACTCAAAATAAAGCAGACTTTTAGATAGTCCTTTTAAAAAAAATCAATCTTTATGACTTCTGAAAATTTATATGTATTAGTTATGAGTTTTATGTGGTTTCTTCAATTACTTTTTGTAAAATATGCCAAGTTGTTTTTTTGTTGTTGTTGTTGTTGTTTTTTTTAATAACTGAAACTGTGTATTTTATGTTAAAATTAGAAACTGTTCCTTTGTGGCCTTTTCAACTTAATTATACCTCACAATTGTTTCTGCTTTTAGAGTTATCACAGATTTAACCTCCAGTCTCTCTTTATTACTAGCTAACTCTTTACTATCTAGCGTAATAATGAAAATGCTAGACAAAGAAACAGCACTGACAACTCCAATGTTCGCAGCTCAAAATGCATTAAAGTAGGTCTTCTTAAAATTCATTGCTTGATCAAGCAGTATTTATGGAGTTTATTTGAAGATTAGGATTTCAACATTGCAATGCCTTTTGAGTGAAAGTCAGACGCAATCAGACACCCTTAGTTGCACCTTGTCCTGGTATTACCACCATTTATGTAAGACTGGAATAAATCCGGTAAATTTAAGGTGGTTATATAGAACAAAGCCAATGTAAGATAGGAGCAGTTCCTTCCCAGCCCTCCCCAGCTGTGCTATACTTTTTAAAGCTGATTTCACCCTTTCCCGGCTGTGAGGCAGCCCACCATGTGAATAACAACTGTGCTGGTACTTCTTGCTGGTGTTTACCTTATGCATTTTTCCCATGACAACCATGACTACTTCTGAGAGTCAAACAGTAAAAGAAAGGAATGGGGTGTGGCACCTGAGATCTAAATTCCAATAATGTAAATGAAGGGCAGGTGGGAAGTTTACCTGCCAAATAAATTGCATACAGTCCAGCTACATCCATTCTACCTGCCAGAGAAACAATCCCATTGACAGAACTTTCTCTCAAGTGACTGATGCTGCTGGCAAGACACTGGAGTAATTGTGCCCATATGAGCCTTTATTTTGGATGAAAAGGGAAAAGCACTATGCCACTGGAAAGTACTGAGAATGTCTACAGAGGAGCAATCTTCTTCCAATGAGCTAGAAATGGCATTTGCCATGAACCAGTTGTAAGACCACTCCTTCTTTTGGCTTTGTTTATCACCTAGTATTAGGGTTATCTTCTGGCAAGAAGAAGACAAGAATTTGAACCATTGTAGCCTGGCAGACCTGGTAAGTTTTTTGACTACCACTGAGTTACACAAAAGGCAGGTATACCTATACACAGTGATTTGCTTTTATTTGCTGCTTTTTATTCTTAATCACTTGTTTTCAGAAAGGGTGGATTTCCCACACTTTGATTTCCATGAGTAATTGTGTGGAATGTCTCCCAAGAGCCCAGGCACCATAAGGGTGCCTCCTTGCCTTTTCTCCCACCAGAAAGACCTGCCACCTCTTTGCTGAGCCTTTCCTGCTATCATTAGGCAGCTGCTAAGTGGGACCCGCAGATCATTCATCTGACAGCTGAACAGGGAGCTGAGGCACTAGACTTTGACATTGTGATCTGCTTAGCTTAAGCACCTAAGCCAGGTATACTTTCTCCAGTTCTATAGTGACTTGAGCACTGGAGACTCCAGTTTTGACTAGGGATGACACAATACAAATGTTAAAGCCCTTCTGTTACCTGACAACAGTGTTCTCTGGAGCATTGCCTTATCCCTTATCAACCTGCAATTACTGCAGTTTGGTATTGTAAAATCTCAAAAGGATAATAACTCTTAAAGAAATATTCCAGCAAGCCTATCAGAGACATAACACCAGAAATCTCTTCTGTTTTTCCAGGTAGGAAGGGACGGCCAACAGGAAGCTATCTGAGAAAAAATTCTTTAACATGATCTTCAAAATAGTCTGGATTTGAGATGTTTCTGAATGTTATCCAAATAGCTCATATAATCAACAAAACCAAACAAACTTCCAGGTACTCAAGACTTTCTACAGGTCTCAAAGAGAAATTATGGAAAAGAATGAAATTTTTCTGTCTTCTGTATAGTTCCCATTTTTGTTTGCTCTTTTATTTTTCCTCCTAATAGCACCAGTTTGTGTGCTAAAAGCTAATACTTCTCCCTACAGACTTTGTCTCACAACCAAGAGAAGTCTGAGGGGTTTCTACTGAAGACAGAGTGTGTTCACCTTAGATAATGAAGGTAGGAAGAGACCAGCTGGACAGCTGAAACGGATTTTAATACTACTGACACACAATTTCATTTTATTTGCTATAATTAAGCATATTGGCATGCCTACAACAATAAAACTACATCCTTATTTTTCTAATAAATAAATAAATCACATTATTTCATGCAGTCTAAGTCAAGTGAGGTTTAAAATCAGGTCATCCAAGGTGATGCAACAAGAATCTCCTTTCCAAGCTACCTACCTGTTTTGCAAATGCTTATAGCTAAGGAACGGTTGATGATTAATGATCATTCTCTACAAAGCCATTCTTTCTAGCAGGACCATTCATCCATTCTTTACAGACAGCACTAATAAAATTGTAGAAAATCTGTTGATTTAACATTTTGTAGCCTTTGGGGGGATTTACCTGTGATTCATTCAGTTCAGGAAGTCAGGGGTGGACATCCTATTTTGAGACAATAGGCTTGCTACTAATGTGCATCTGAGTACTCAGGAAAATTGGAGAAAGAAATACTTTTCTTACTGACATATACTTCTGTGTACAATCAACAAGCTTCTTGTTCTGAACTTCGGTGATGAATGCTCTCAAGGCACTCTTCAAAACATCAGGGGTTTCCTCTAAATGTCCTTGGGCAAACGGCAGATCAAATGTCTTTCACGAAGGGTGGTGACATTCAGAGTTGTTTGGTTGCTAACTGCTGCCTGAAAACTTACTGCCTTTCATTGTGATGGTCTTTTACAGAGATTTTGGGAAACATTGCCCTTTGGGATTCAAAAGTACTGAAAAAACATTGGATCAACTTTCCAAAAAAATCCAACAAACAAACAAACAAAAAACCCCAACCAAAAAACAAACAAAAAACAACAAAACCAAAACCAAAAAACACAACAGCCAGAGGAACACTTGGATCATACTGTAGAGAAAAATGCATGTCAGACTCATATTCTCCTGCTAGCCCAATGTCAAACAAGTCAAGTCTGGGTTGAAACAGACAAAGAGGGTCTGCTGAGATGCTCTGAAGAACTTCTTGGCAATAGGGATGTCTATCAGAGAGCTCACAAAAATGAGCTCACCCTCCCCCAGCACCTTGCCATTAATCATCCTCCTTTGCTGTAACTGCAGGAATTACTGCAGCAAAGCTATGATCCAAACCTCTTTTGGGAGCATGTCTGAAGCAGAGAGAAAAAACCCCAAAATAAAACCCAGAAATATTCCAGGCTACCAACACCAGGTGACTGAAATTCAAGGGCAAGGCTTCTAAGGACTTCCACAACTAGAATTCAGTCCTCTCCCTATTCCTCTGGTTTATAAAACTCTGTATTTCTCATAATATTTCACACATTTTTATTTTTTTTACCAAGGAAGCCAGAATTTACTATTACCTGCCTTGAACAAATGGGAATTGAGGATGTAAACAACCTGCTCAACATCAGTTTTGAGATGGAGGAAACAATTGAACTCATAACCCCAGAATCACAAATTTTCATCCCAAACCTTAGATCATCATTCCTTCACTTACCATTAGCAATTCACTGTAGACGTAATGGATACTTACTTCTTGAATAGGGTGAACCACATAGCAACACTCCCTCTTCTTTTCCCACAGCCTCCCGCAAACTTACTGGTAGTGAGAGGGTTCAGTATCAAGACAGAAAGTTTTGAAAATATGGGTCCCTGTCCAGATTTTGTGTCCTTCTCAGCATAATTCCATGTATCGCAGCTACAATGACATACAGAACACAATATGTTGCACCTGCAGTCAGCAGTGTCTTATTTTCCTTGCTTCTGTGCTGAGGAGTGCATGAAAATCAGCTTTGTCCCAAGATGCTAGTTAATTCCAACTTTCTGAAACGTCCTTGTTTTCTTTCTATGCTTATTTGGGTAATCATACTTCACTCTAGGGCATAGATTTGGACAAGTCAAGCTGTGTTATTTTGTACAATGATGCAACGTAATACAGGATAAATGCTTGCTTCCTCTGGGATACTGCATTTTGAGGCACACTGTTGCCAACACATAGGTTTCTGAAACAGAAATAATGACAAAATCGTAAAATCAGGAGATACTGATTCCAAGTTAGAAAAGGTTAAAAAAAAGAAAAAAAGAAAAAAAAAGGATAAAGGAGTGAAGGACAAGGCAGAAGTTATAAATACTGTTGACAGTTTTAA
The DNA here is from genome assembly GCA_035221455.1 of Xenops minutus. NCBI lineage: Eukaryota > Metazoa > Chordata > Aves > Passeriformes > Furnariidae > Xenops > Xenops minutus. The sequence goes on along the minus strand of JAWWEE010000001.1, from coordinate 18,059,476 downwards.
ATACAAAGCTTTTTGACAGGCATTTGTTGAACTTCCTTTAGATTCTAACTTAGTTGATTCTAAAGATAAAATACAGACTCTTTTCCCTGCTTAGCCTGCTATTTCTGCATAGTATCCAATTTCAGTATCTCTAACAAAGGCATAATCAGGCTCATGATTACCGATGGGGGACATCTACTCCCACCACATTTTAAGTCGAAGTCTTAAGACCCACTTTTCACAGCCTACTGCAACTACATTTATTCTGCATAAAGATTTCTCTGTTCAAAATCTCGAATTGTTTATAAATGTTTAATTATAAGAAAATACAAAGAAGCTGGATATTAAGCTATCTAAAAATGAAAGTCTCAGATAAAAAAGAGCTGCCAAAATTTTAAAATGATAAAAATAATAATTAAAAAAACCCCAAACCTACGCTCCCAGTTGGCTATTGGCAATTAAATCACTTTAAAACAGGTCTCACTACACAGAGATTCCTGCTGGGCCTTTTAAAACCTTCTTCCCTAGGGATTTATCAGTGGACAGATTCACTGCTGAAATGGGTGGCATGTGTTCCCCAATACCATCTACCCAAGCATACAGTTGGTAATTGGCTTCTGTCACATTACTGCATTTTAGCTTCCAAACCCCATGTTGTCCTAATGGGAATAAATGAATGGCTGCTACTGAGAATAAACACTACTGTTCACTAAGAAAATGACTCAAAATTGGACCAGCTTGAAACAGCAGATTTGGAGAGACACTGAACTTTAGTTTCACTAATTTCTTTGCATAGTTTAATATAAGGCCGTCACCTACAGTACAGTGAAAACCTGCTACCTGCAGGTCTCACACAGGAAATTATGGAATGGGTTCTATATCAGCCAGAGACCTGTCAACCTCCCAGATTCTCAGTGAAGACTCAAAGACTGAAAATACAGAAGGAAGGTAGGCATTTAGTAACAAATGCAAGCAGATGTAAGAATAACCCCACTATGCTCACCAAGCCCTCTAGTCTGACCTTTGCCAATATGTACCTGCTGGTGTGCTGCTTTGCCGATACTACATTGATACATCACTTTGTGTAAACTGCCACATATCATTTATTCAATAAAATAAAATGCAACAGAACAGTCAAAATTATTTTGGATCAGTCTTGTTCCTACTGTGTGCAGTTCTGAAGGAGTAATTTTTAGATTACTTTTGCAAGCCTTAGCTATATTGTCTGGATCATCTAGTTGACAACACATGGTGCAGGGAAATGATATATCCAGAAATTGATCAAAGGCTGAGGGCACACAAATGTCTTCCAAGATACTCTCCTGCTGTTGCTCAGAGACAGAGTAAAGAGATGTGTCCTGTTTTTCTCTATGGCATCCGGCTTGCTCGGCAATCTGAATCAAATGCCTTGGATCTGAAAATCTACAGGTCTTGAAACAAATAAACATTGGATTTTAATGAGACTAAAATACACAGATTGAGGAAGTGCTAAACTACTCTTGGTCCTTGGAGGACCCCAGGGGAGTAGATACAGGAGTATGAGTGAGGCAAAAACTTACAGCAGTAGAGCATCAAGCAAACCAACATGAAATAAATGGATACCTATCAAATGAAACCTGTAGGAGGTGCATCTCTCTGCTGGATGCCATGTCAAAATGTCTGCTTTTTCCATCCAAAGACTGGCTGACATGTGAAAGCAAATGCTGTATTTTGCCAGCTGTCTGAGCTACTGAGAAACAGAAGCTGCAGATACTTGGCCAAAAGGTTGCTTTTATTTATGATGTCAAAATTTCTAAACTTCATAACAACTATCCCAAATCCAACAGAACCAAAATTGGTAGAACATCCTCTTATAACCATGTGAATGTATGTTGTAAAATATTTACTGCCAACAGTACTGCCTCTTTGTATAAAATGGATATACAAATATATATATTAATATGAAATAATTATATATAAATAGATATATGACTGGATTACTTTCTTTTCTCTTTCCACGTGAACAGCCAGGACCAGACATTTAAGATAGATCAAACATATGTTTTTGCGATTTTTTGGCAAATGACACAATCTCTCCAAAAAAGTCCAAGGTTTTGACTTATTCACTTTATTGCTTTGTCTTATTTTTTCCATCTGTTAAAAGGGAACATTGAAGTACTTACTGTAATTCACTCCTATAAGTACTTTAAAAAACTAACATTATATTCAGTTCCTGACAAACCTATGCAACATCCTTAAAATTAAAGGCTAGTTTCTTCTGTCCTTTTCACTACTTTTCCAGTACATTTTTTTTAGATGTGGAAGCTCTTTTTAATTTGCTCATTGTTTGCCATGCACACAGGTGAATGGTAAACACATAGATTATATATATGTTCCCTATATTGTGATCACCAATGATTCATTACCTCAGAAATTCAAAAGAAATCACAAATTTAAGATTAGAGAAATCTACAGATCCTAGTGGAGTACTCCAAAGTCTTTTAGATGTCTTGCATTACTTGTGTTTTGCATATATAGTCCTTCTGTAGGGAAATTTACAGAACTAAATATATCAGGTAACAAACCAGTCAAACTAGTCCGTCACTGGCAATCCTGGAGATACCACGCTGAACTGAAGGAAGTTACTATCCGAATTAGCAGAGTTTGGTTCAGTATTTCTAGACCATTTGGAACTGAAGAATGCTACATGAACACTTAATATTACACATGGTATTAAGAAGCCTTTACAGCCATGGTTTGGCCTATCACTTAAGCACGTCCTTAAAGCTAGGCATGTTCTTTGGGTGTGTTGGTGATTATGGGTTCCAATGAGTTGTGCAGTGCTGTATATGCATGGAGGGAAAATACCCTTCCTGACCCCCTGTGGGCAATCATCTCAGCTTCTGAAGCATGAAATTAGAGTGGCCTTATCTTTGCTTACATACTGTAACTACAAATGTTATTAGCAATCATAAATTTAACAAGCCCTATGTTAAAACCCATCCACACCATTATTGCATGACTTTTGAAGACAGTCCTTTTCGAGAACTTAGAACTTTTTTCCTTACATCTTTTAATTTCATTTGGGTGAACTGAGGGAGGAAGGTCACTGTCAAACCTGCTGGAATGCAAATATTAACAGTAGTGCTTAGCTCCATTTCAGCTACCTTAGAACAAACAGCCACTTCCTGATGTGTAGAAACAATAACATTAAAATAAATACCACTCTGTCCTTCCCTGGAGTCTATGCAAAGTCTTCAAACCTTACACCTTGGGCAAAGGAATCTTCAGATCACAAATTATGAAATGTTCCATCTATAGTTCTATATATGTTCTATTCTGAAATGTATCTTCAATGTTGAAGTTGCCAACTGGCCAACTTCGTATCACTTGAACCCATAACCATGGTTTGCTTCTCTTTTTGTCTCTTCTTTTAATGGGGAAGCCCACTGCAGCTCTGCAGAAATGATTAATCACCAGTACAGAGAAATCACTAATACAGGCAAAGATAATTGGCTGCACTTGGAAGACAGCAAGAACAAAAAACCTGTCAATGCCTAATACCTCTTCGTTCAACCTTTCTGTTCAGATAGGGATTCTTTGCAAGAATTCCTACTATCTGGAAGGAGAGAGAAGCTGAATGGCAGCACTGCCTCCCACACATGGAAAATCCATTTCTTATGCACAGTGAGCAACATGTGTTGTTCATCATCATCCAGATGACTTTGTACTTTAGCTTGAGGAAAAAACCCAAAGACACAGTGAAAACAAACCCTCCATGACCTGTGGTGGGACAGAGTGTATTTCTCACTTGACCTTTCTTGAAACACTTCCCCCAACAGACAAATTCCTACTGTGACTTAAACCATGAACAGCAGATAAACAGATGTTAATAGCATCTTTGCTGAAACACTCTGCTAGTCCAGAACTCCTGCTGAAAATGCTACTGGGCTTTATCCTCCCTCCTGTAGGCAGCTGTGCTAAAGGAGATATTCTGAAAGGATTACAATTTTGCTGCAGGCTGATGAAATAGAAAAAGCAGAGTTATGTGGGAGAAAGCCCTTTACCAAACATCTCTTCAAATAAGATTACTTAACAGTCAGATGCAAAAAGACTGATCTCTGCTTTCCTTCTCACTTCCAAGCCTTTTCCAGGATGAATACCCTGAGATTTCCATTGCATTTGAACCTTCAGCACTGTTCACCCTCCTGGCAAGCCCTTCCTTCCATTCTGTTATTGATCTCCATGTCTTTGATAGCATTGATTTAAGGAAAACCAGTAAATCAGAAACCTACTGAAGCAGGTGACTTCATTCTGGATATCTGCAACAGCAAAAATAAACTTTGGTGCAAAATGCCTGCAATCAACAGAAATAAAACTAGAGAAAAAAAATAGAAGAAAATATTGGTGGGAGAAAGTTTCAATGAAAATAAAGAGAGAAACTGAATTTTTTTATAATTTCTATAGGATTTCTAATTCCTATGCATTGGTTAAAGTGGTGAGAGATCAAGAAAATGAGGATGTGCACAAAAATAACATTAAAATTAACAGTTAGGGTAGACAAAGCAGATGAAATAGAAAAGCAGATACAGAACCTCTCTGAGGTACTGCTGGATCAACCTCCTGGTCAAGCAACATGGAACAGACATGAATGCATCTAGATTTTCTATGCCTTGGACTGGGAATAAAACATCTTTTAAAGATATAATATGTATACATTTTTTCCTTTTGAGAAAGAATGACTTTCTAATGTGGAGGAAGTGCAGGTGCAACAATGGTTCCTAAAAGGGCTAAAATGAGGTCTCCAGTCGGTAAATGGGTAATGGCTTCTCTTCTCTTCTCTTCTCTTCTCTTCTCTTCTCTTCTCTTCTCTTCTCTTCTCTTCTCTTCTCTTCTCTTCT
>JAWWEE010000001.1:18042957-18054517 GCA_035221455.1 Xenops minutus | reverse complement strand
TCCTCTCCTCTCCTCTCCTCTCCTCTCCTCTCCTCTCCTCTTCCCCTTTGCAGGAGTTTCTGAACATTATTCAAAAATAAATGCATTTCAAGTGCATGGTTGCACTTATGTGCAAAGTGCTATTGCATCTCTGTTTTTTTTCTTTTTTTTTCTTTTGCCTTTCCTTTCTCCTAATGTCACCAAATGATTTTGAGCTGCAAGGCTTTTACATTAATGGAAGCTCCCATTCAGCTGAATTTAAATATTTCTTTAATATGAACACTGAGGGACAACATGCGTGACATGAAAACTGACAAGATGGTTTAATTTATTCAGGCATCAGTTACATTAATATGTGTAAGAAATAACTTCATATGTTTAAATGTTTAAGAGAAGAAAGAAGGCTGGAGTTGGGCAGGAAGAGAGATCTGCTGACTGGAAGGAAAAACAAGGAGGATGACCAGTGCATTGTGTGAAGCATAATGTCAAAAGAAGAGACATCAGGTTGGCAAATCTAAAAACTATACATCCTTTGTAGTGGTTTCTAAGCTTCACAGAGCACCTCTCTGCAACCTTTCACTCCATTCTAAGAGCTCTTTCGATGCTTTAGTAGGTTTGCCTCACACCAAGATGACCTATATTGTTATGATTGTATTATCATTACTACTTTTAATACCAATAATGGGATTTGACCCACTATTATGCAGAGGCCATAGGAGTAGAAGTTAAAGCAAAAGCTAAACAACTTCAACTAGAGGTGTGGAGAAAGTATCAACAGCATGCTGTACCCTCCGCTGTTTTGTCCCACTGGAGTTCACTTAATTGGATATTGGGACTGACAGTGTTAGCACACAGCCTGACAGGCAATGATAGGGGGCCATCTGTGGCTGGCAAATGGAACTGATCAGATCAGGAAGGCTGCTGGCCTGATCTCTGGCAGAAGTTCAAAGCCTGAATTAGATCTCGAGGCAACACTTCTATCCTTGTATCATAAAGAAGTGAAGTGAATATGCCTCTAATTTGGAGACAGAGCATCCAGGCTACGCAGTTGACAAATATTTACATGCTGTTTTACACAGAAGTGGACAGAAAATCCACTTCAAAACTGAATAAACTTTTTTTCCTTTCTTTTTTTTTTTTTTTTCTTTTAAAGCTTAAGTCAGTCATTTAAAACAGTAAAAATCTGACAAAACAAACATGGCAAAAAAAACCCATTATGGAGCATGCATGATTCCAACTTAACAAAAACATCAGCTTGTGAGCAAGTACTTTCAAGTAGGATATGAAAAAGATAAACTGGAATTTTTTAGACAATTAATCCTGATGCTACATCTACATGCAGGGAAAACAAAGGGAGGATGTTAGGGTAGATTGCAAACCAAACCACAAAACCAGAACAAATAACATCCCTGTACCCTGAAAAAAAAAAAAAAATCCACATCTATCTTAGGCTCAGGCTTATGAGATCAGAAGACAATACTGCATAGGGCTAGATTAAAATCAGCCTTTACACACCAGCACACTTTGGTGGTGCTGCTGCCTTACAGAAGACCTGACTTCCAAGGGGTGAAGAATAGGAATATTCCCTCTTTTTCTTCTGTGTCTACAGAAAGGCTTCTGTAGGACAGAACGCCCCAGATGTAGTTTGTGACTTGACCCCTAAATATCAAAAAAAGATGAGCTTAAACATGAAAGGAGGCATCACTTTATGAAGCAAAGGCAAAGTGGCCTTTCTCTCCCTTTGTTCTTTTTAGTTTGCAGAAAACATGATTCCCTGATGAAGACTGTCTACCTGACCCTAGTGCTCCTACATAAACTGGTCTGTTGCTGTTGCATAGAGCTCTTCCAAGGTTGCCTTGACGAGTCTTCAAGCCTAAGAACTAAATGGTTAACTTTCTTTGGCTTTCTATGTGCTTCTCCTTCTCTCTCCTGCTGCAGACCAGCTGACCGCTTTTAAAAGGTGAGCCCAGGAAGACAGAGCACGTGGGAAGGAGGGAAGGAAGGAAGAGTGGATTGGTCTTTGAGCATTCCCATGACAGTTTCTTCTTTTCAAAGGCTACGTTGTTGAGCATAGAACACAATAAATTCCCCATATACGCTTACAGGGCCAACATGTTCCAGCTTTTATTTCATTTGTTTGTTTCTTCGAAAAGACTGACATTATTATGGGAAAGAACATCAAGAGAACATGGGAAAGTTAAACAGCATCCTGCTCTGAAACATTCTGGTTATGGCAGAGAGCATCTGTGCCACTGTATTTTAAGCAGACATTTGGAAGAGAAGTAGCTTTGACAAGATGATAATTTAGTCCTTTTGACTCCCTCACTTCAAAGCAAATCTATGTGGAAATTCTCAGAGGAAACAAAGTTTTGCTGAAAAATGCCAAATTCTTGACCCTGACCTATTTTGTTTGCTACAACAGGGGTGTTACAAACTTCTGCCAGAGCAAGACAGTGTTTCTAGGATCTCAGTTAGATTCATCCCTGCTTCTGAGTGACTGGGAACCCTGCCTGGCAATTTCTGTTATCAGCTGAAGAATAACGTCAGTTTGTCTTTGTTTAATTGGTCTTAAACTGGCAAGAACTGTCTGGGAAAAAAACAAAACAAAACACCAAACCCCACAAAAAAACCCACCCAAACTGCTCTCTCCCCAAAGCAACAAAACAACCCCCTCTCAAATACATGGAGAAAGCAAAACTTTCTTTTGTGAGGTGACCTTGATTTATTTCTCTTTCAGTAAAGAAAATATGACTACACTGTCAACACTGGATGTTACTGATCTGAGATCACTTGGGCTTTATCTACACAGGGGATTTGCACACATTTTCCCACTGAGCAGGAAGCAGCAACAATAGAGATTGCAGCGAGCAAGTTCTGGAGACACAGCCTATATTTTATCTTTTCAAATAACTTATTGGCTTCTCAGCAGTTAGAATACATTTCTTGCGAAAGACAATGGAGGACAAATCACTGATGTTGCTACCTCCTCTAAATCCAGGCTAATATCTTACTTGGGATAAATTAGTGGAAACACACTTGAAGGCAATAAATTAATGTTTATTCACAGCCAAACTGAGGATCTGTATTTTTGTATATGAACACAAACCCTTAAAGAGGGTAGAAGCAGGCAACAATGGACTGATTTTCTCATTTCCTGAGTTTGGCAGTATGTTACACATCTCAGGAGGAGATTTGCTACTGGCCTGATACTTCCCTACATATACAGTATTTCAGAAAACTCTGCTGAAGTCTTTCCCTTTACTAATTTAAATATTTGCCCATTTCACAAATCTCAATGCAGTTTCTCCTGCTTCAACACCTCACCATTCTATAGCGCATAGTGGCTTACTGCAAATGAAAAATCCCAATCCTTTAAACTGTCAGATGCAGAAAAGAGCTATGTCAAATTACTTTTCTTAAAATTGAATTAATCCAGCCACTAACATTCATTGACTCAAAGTTTTCCAGCCTTTGCAATGGCATCTATCTTCCCTGGAAACCAGTGACTGACACCGTTTTTCTGCAGAGTGCACCTACACAGGTATGGTAAGTTTCTTCTCTGGTAGTACTTGTGCTAGTCTGATAATTTCTGAGCAGTCCTGGCTCTTGGACACTGTGCTGCTACAACACACTGCAAAAGTAACAGTGAAACTAGCATAGACACACTATGAGATCTGAAAGCTTCCTCACATGAGTTGCTCAAAGGAAAACCTTTTCTTTTCTGCTTGTAATGACATGAATGAGAAAAGAATCAAAATTGGCCACAGCTACTCAGTGCCTGATTAACAAAGTATGTGGTGCTGCAGCATGCTTGAAGGCTAGTAATTCAATTTAAAGGTGTACATTAGAAGCACATGTTAGAGTTGATTCTGTGCACTCTTAATTGGCTTAACTACCAGGTTTACAGAGAGGAGGTGGAACTCTTGCTGAGATGCTCACTCAGCACAGAATGACACGCTATGACAGACTGTCAGTAACACAGAATGATTCAGAGTTGCAAAGTACCTTTTTTTTCCTCAGTGTTGTTTTCTAATCAAAAACATACCCCTTGCTCTCATATCCGTCCCTCCAAGTACTAATGGAAGCAAACTTACACCAGGTAATTTCACAATGTGTCACAAAAGCTTAAACAAATAAACAGAAAGGACAAAACATTGTTAATTTCTGACATTTTTCAAAACTTCTGTTCCAAAACTGCATTAATACCACACTTTTAAGTAAAATTTTTATGAAGTTTAATGTATATCATAATTTGTCATCAATAACAATATCACAGTTTTGCTTGTTATCTCATTAACCTGCTGTTCCTCACCCTCCATCTCATGAAGTGTACAAGAGTGTTATTATAACCTTGCTGTTCTTTTAATTGCTGCTAAAAATCATGGTGATCAGAGCAGTCTCATAATTATTGGCAGCAGTTTCCAAGCTCTCTAACAGACTGCCTTCCACCTGGTTTCACTTCAGGATTCATAATTTCCTTCTGTCTGGCAACTGTTGCAGTTGCATTTCTATCAGGGTCACAAGCACAGTTGAGGTGGAGACATCTAGTACAAGGACCTGTGGTGACCTGGACAGATCATTAAATCCAACTTTGCCCCCTCACATTTCTACCCAGGAAACTCAAAATAGCAGAATAAGATGGGGGCTCTGCATTTTAAGAGCCTTGCAAGATGCATTTGTTTTTTCTTAGAGTGAGAGACCTCCAGCTGTTGGAAGCAATGGAAGTTCCACCAGCCAAGACTTTCAGGATCAGCTGGAAGAAAAAGTGGAAAAATGTAGCATCTTGAATTATCTCCTCGGAACTTTAGGTTATTTAATCCTATCCATTTACCTAAATCTGAAAGCACTAGTAAATCTTGGTTTCAGTTTTTCTGTGCATCAAGCTTAATGTACTTGACAGCTAAGAAAGAAATAACATACAAAAAGCCTTAACCTACTTCTAAATTGAACTTAAGCTAATAACACATCTCATTTAAGCTTTAAATTTATCTCTGGAAGTAACACATATTGAGTGCTAAAAATGAACAGAAGTATTCAGTTTCACCACCATCCTGGACTCTGGAAAGTCTGAATATTTCCTCTGAACTTCTGATGTAGCCTTATGAAGCGACGCCTAAACTCCAGGATGTGTAGAGATTTGAACTGCAATTAATAAGACAGTATTGTTAAGAGTAGTATTAATTACTTTGAAATGTTCCAGATCTTATGCAAAAGTAAATCCAAGTTTGAGTTTTTCTCTGAATATCTATATGTAAGGACTTATGGAATCATGTACCTGGCTTTCAATTATAACTCAAAGGATCCTGAAATTTACAATTATGCTTCTGCAAACAAAGATTACTGGTGGATGTAGCAAAGAGATGTTGTCTGAGAGATGAATGTAAGTCAGTTCCCCAGTTCTAAATATTGAAGGTTAAGGGAACTCTGTAAGCTCAGTAAAAACACATATCTGAATATATGTAACAGATACTGCAGTGGAACTCATCCAAATAACAGCATAAGCACTCTTTTGAATGATAAAGAATCCAAAATCAAATACAAACTTTCTAAGATTTTCTGCAATCGAGCAATTGTTTCAAAGGAAGTTGAAGATGTTCAATAGCCTGGAAAAATCAAAATCCAAACTGTACAGAGCACATAGCAATATAGGTCCTAGTACTATTACTCTCTGCCTCAGGAGTTTTGAGAGATAAAACACCCAGCATAGACTGTTTCAGATTCTAGCCAATATTTCAGGTTCCATCCCATACAATCATATTAGTTGTGTAAACCACTTTCCCAAAATGCATTACCACTTAATAATTTTGCACTTACAGATACACATCTTCTACTCTTTAAAAGCATTCTTAGCGGGATTGAGGGGGCTTCAAGGAGGAAATGTAGCTTCTAGTATTTTACAAATAAAAATATTAAATAAAATGGATAAACATTAAAGTTTCATTCTGAACTTTCTCAGTTCACTGCCATCAGTTAAAAAGTAAACTGAATGCTTCTTCTAATCAAAACATGTGCCTAAGGTTTCTAGTGTTGTCATAGCTTATATCTTCTGAACCACTACAATTGTTTGTAAGGCCATCTCCTTATTTAACAGTCCTCTGTGAGATGAGAGTGACAAATTCAAAGCCTTTACTGTCATTAGAGGTGATGACTGTCAAGGACATAGAACTGTTCAAAGTTAAAAAAGGAAGGAAGCAGAGCAAACAGCCCCCAGTAAGATGTTCCCCACCAAATGAGCATGAAAACAGAAAATTCAGGTGTTATGTATTTGAATGAGTCTTTGGCTTTTCTGAATCTTTGGATAAGCCAAGCTCTTGCTAATGATCAAACAGAAAACAAGATGATAGCAGCCTTGTAAATCAGGTGTGCCAGAAAAGTGCTTATGTTCAAGAAAAATAAATACCCATCCCCTGTATATTTAATTCAGTGCACTCTTTCTTGGTGTTCTACTACTTTAGTCTGCATGTGGGTTCCCACTCAATGCCAATACTTTCCATGTGTCACCATTAAGTGACATGTTGAATTTTGATCAACCTTTTCAGAAATGCAGAAGCCTGAGCTGCCATATGTGAACACAGAATTAGGGTTTAAATGGAAATCATTTTACAGCCTTGATTACATGGCACATTTGGCACAACCATCAATAATGAATGCTTGCTTAGTTATCCACAGAATTATTATTCAAGCAAGTGGTCTCTGCTACCTCCAAATAAGCTTTTAAAAATCAAATCCATCTTACCTGTTATTTTTTTAAATCAGGAATTAACAGACCAAGCCATCAAATGTTTATATGATGAGGATTTTATCCAGTGCAAAGAATAGTTCAATGTATCATCATTCCATGAAAGTCAAAACTAAACCACTGTTAAACTAGATTAAAAATTGACTTGAAAGTACCTTTCTTCTCCTGTGTAATATGAATGTCACGAATTAAAGCTATAGCTGTTTTTCTTCCTCACTTAGAATCAGAAAACATATATATATATAGATATTTCTACCAAGCATGATAGGCTGAATAGAATACAAAATATGCTAAGTAGTACAGCATGATAAAACTGAATGCATGGCCTCTTAGGGCATGCATCTTGACCATCTCTGATTTACTTATGGGCATAACCCATCTCTTCTGCATGATGTGATCCAAGTAGTCATTTTGAGGTGAAAAAGTAGAAATATACTAAAATTGCTATGTAACTTGAAAGACACATTTCATTATGCAGATGCCCATTCCCTTACAGGCTTTAAAGTTACAGTAAGGTTATCAGAAATCTTTAAACATATTAGTCCTTCATTCAGCACTTTTTTAATTAATGGCTTATTTCCTGATGCAGAAATAGGCTACAGTAATTCAGGTACAAATGAAACTGCCAACAGGCAGCTGCACTCCTTATACTCAGCCAAACACATACTCTGACTCCAGTTTTTTACTGTTATGGTTTTGTTTCATAACATCAATAAGGCATTTCAGATGTAATGGTCTTTAGGGATTATTACTTAACTTCTTAGGTGGTTATAGCTACTCAGCCTCTGGCTCTGTGATTCCATGCAGACTAAGCAGTGTTCTGCAGCATTCTTTGCAGGTATTCATTTACAAGGATCCTACCACATACCTTTGACTAAGGCAGGCAGCCCCCAAAAGCAAATTTTCTCCTTGTCTCTTATCCCAAGAAGAGATTAGACGCATACATCTAGCCTTACACCCCCATGAAATCTCTTGTCATCCAGTATTCTCCCATCCCACTAGACCATCACAAGAGGGAATAAATTCATAAATTGCTGAAATCAATCTCAAAGGAACATTTTTTTTTTTTTTTGCTTGTGCTTAAAGGTAGTCCTGGAGGGGAAGGAGGAAGAGGATTGACTACTTTTAGAGTTGTCTGAATGTAGATGTTTCAAAAAATGAAACCAGATGAATTTATTGCATGGTTCCGTTTAAGTGTCTAGTATTTTAAACAGATGGAAACTTTGTTAAAGAAATTTCCATGCAAAGGGAAATTTCCAGGCATCATTTTGCTTTGGACAGTGAGAACTGGATCATTCAAATTGTCAAGTTCTAAATCAGAAATGCTGAATGGCAAAATCCTTCTCTGAATCAAAGGTATTCAGAAATCTTAGGCTTGTTCCAGTATAAGTCTATTATAAACTACCTGAAGGTCAAGGACATCTTAAATGCAGTCTGATCCATACTCAAAACAAGATGAAGCTATTGTCCATTTGCATGTTTTATAAGACGTGACTCCACTTGACTGAAATGTTTTTAAAAAATCTCTTGGATTTAATTATCAATTATTATTAATGGTTTACTAGAAAGGTTCTTCAATTGGTTCCTCACTTTCAGGGCACTTCTAGTCATTTTGATAACATCTGTGAAAATTACATGTATGTTGCCAAAAACTCAGCATAAATCATTTTAGCCAGGTCACCTGGAAGCAGCAGCAAGAGCATAATCTTAAGGGGGCCATATGTGTATTACTGAGAAGGGCTCATGTTTTTATAAAATGATTATAAGCTCTGATTCATAACAGCTGCAGACAAGCCAGGTTAATTTTCTTCCTTTCTCAGCTTGGTTCTGCCCAGAAGAGGGAATCTCTATCTTGCATTCTCTTATCTTCAGCTAAATAAGATGAGATATTCCTCAGGCAGAACAAATAAGAACTAGATTTCTCTGCAAGATGACATGTTTCTGCAGCCAGGTTGAGCCTTAGTCCTCTCAAAAATTCCTCATGAATATTCCTTGTTTACTTCAGAAACTGTTCTCCCATTGTGGTTTTATTTTGTCTGCAGTCTGCTGGGATTTTTTTTCTTGGTGTTATTAAGGAAATGTGATAATTTAAGTGAGCACATCTCCTTTTCCCTCATCTGAAACTGCTGATGTAAATTTCCAAAACTCTAAATAACCCAAATTCACCTGCTTGTTGCAAGACACAGTTTGTATTCTCCATCTTCCTTAACAGTTTCACAGTGGGTTTTCACATAGGCATGTTAACAGGCCAATATATACAGTAGATACCACAGATACTATAATTTAGATAACCTCTAATCACTAGTATTGGCTTTGATATGCTAACCACACATAAATTAAAATGGAGAAAGAGCATCCTGATGCTCACAGGAATTCTTTTGAATGACATCAGTTCAGCATAAGTATTGTCTGCCTTTAACATAGCTTGCAAGTAGCTCAGTCAGAAAAAATGAAAGTTATGAGTACTTCCTTTTCAGAGAAAAGAAGAAAAAGCTGAAAATGAAATGCAGTAAATCTTTGTGGGAAAATATTTGCAAGCTCATGACCAAAAGCACAGAAGTTGATCAATAAGATCAATTATAATTATCAATTTATCATTAGAAAACTAACCAATTTTTTTGGAAAAGTGGCTTGGAAAGATCCTGTTGCTGTATTTCTGTTGTAAAAAAAAAGAAATTAAAACAATCTGATGGAACTTACACACTTGTCACTACCAGGAAAAAGAAAATGGAAAAATGTTGATCCAAAATTTCTTCTGAGTTTCCCTCTAAATAGATTGAATTTCAGATCTGAGAGTTCTTATTTTACTTTGCTTCTATATATATGGTTCCATCCCATTTAATTTAACACAAATAACCATTATTCTTCTATGCAACAAGGAGGAATGCACATCATCAGAGATAACTTCCCAGAAAACCAGACAAATCACATTATACCTACTTCAGAATACTAATCTTTTATTGTTTATGCCTGTGTTTTGTTACAGACAATTGCCTGGAATCATACCACCATCTAAACTTTAGGGGTCAGCTTGGGTTGTATTTTCCCTCTGAGAGCTGGGGACAGACACTCAACTTGAGAGGGTGACTTTGCTCACTGAGCCAAGAATGGCACAGGGAAGAAATTATGTTTGAGACAAATCAAATGTCACTGTACTCTGACCCTCAGTGTAGATACATGATACACAGGACTTTTCTGTAAGTGGGTGTGTATAGATGCTTTGAAACACCTTTCTGGAGATCTTTCCCAGGTAGCCCAAGATATATCATCCCACATATACACAAAGGTGTGAGAGGGAAAATTGATAGGCACACTATAGATCATTCCAGTCTTGAGAGCAATGTTGAAATTCTGAAATATTGCTCAGAGAAAAGCTTGTTCAACTTCCTCCATGCAATTGGCAGGACATCCACATCAACAAATTACTCTGAGACAGGAAAAGAATTGTCTGTGCCTGGTATCAAGGCACAGAGTTGTGGCTCTACAGTCACTGAGATCCAACACCCCCAAGTTACATGACAAAGCCAGTGTGCTGAGAAAAGACTGCAAAGGAACCTAGACCCTGGCCCTGCACTAGAACTGTAATAAAACATACTGTTGCCCCATTCCTTTCGCTCACACCAACCAGGTATCTCCAAATTTTAATATTCCAGATTCATGCTTCATAACAATCAGCAGTAGAAAAGCTGACCACACTTTAAGCAAACTTATATTTAAGAAAAGTAGATTTCTTAAAAAAAAGTTAAATCAAGCACTTTTGGTAGTCTTTTGAAACTATTGGTTCAGATTCTTTTGTTAAAGAATACAGATCCAGTAGAACAAGAAAAAAAGGCATATATCACAGCAAGGAAGTTGGAGGGGAAGGACTGGAAGGACTACAGAAACTCAGTTTCGTTTACTTCTATGACATAAAAATACATTGGGCAATGGGAACAGTCAGACTTTGGCATGGCAGGATTCTCTCAAAAAAAATGTTAAAGACAGAAGCAAACAATGAATTTTCTAGTGGCCCATCCTAGTGTTAGATAAGCACAAGGGACAACATAAGCCTTGTATTCTAATTTTACATGAGCATATCTGACTGGGCAGATTATACCAAGGGAATGAATGAATAACAGACATCACCCTCACCATCCTAAATCTGTACTTGTGCTATAGCTTGCCTTACAGTGAGCTTAAATCAAATCCACAAGTGTTCAAGACACATAAAAGAACAAATTAAACTGGAACTCAGAAAACAACAGCATTGCAGTAATCCTACCCAGCTATCTTCATTTTCTCTAGCTTTAGCTTCTATCAGAGCCTTCTTAGGTGCTCTTCAGTGCTCATTTTTGTTAAGAACTTGTTTCAGAGTTGGGATTCCAGAAAATGAGAAAGATTATTCTTGCATAGGTCTCACAGCACTGCTGGGTGAAAGCTTTGACAGGAATGCCTCTGCCCCTGAAGGACCCAATTCCAATCAGGCAGAGCTCCAAAGCAGCAGGAGGGCTTTGTTCCTGGAAAGGTAAAGCTGCGATGATGCCCAGATTGCTTCAGGACAGCAGCCAGAGATTGCACCAGTAGGAACACCTGCAGGGTCATGTAAGAATATTGAAATGGGAGGGGAAATAATAAATACAGATGTGGCTGGGGCTCTGCTCTCTCTCCTACCTGGCATCTCTCTTAAGCTCAGGAGACCCTTTTAACATGTAGGTGTTTGGAGGCAATTAGCAGCCATTAGTAAGTGTAGGAGGGGAGTCCAGCAAATACAAGGACTTTCACGAGCGGATGGAGTTGTCATCAAAATGAGAAGGACACTTACCAGATCTGTGGACTGTTACTTGGAATATTGGAGTGTTTCCC
>JAWWEE010000001.1:18031715-18042857 GCA_035221455.1 Xenops minutus | reverse complement strand
TTCAGTTGAGACCTGACTAGCATGGGAGACCCTACCGGAGGCATGAACCACCGCCAGCACAGCTCGCAACCTCATAATGGCATGCAAGCTTCTCCCCCACAACAAGGGGGTGTCCATGGAGAAGTATCCAAACTGTAGAACTTGCAATATTAATGCAACGCTGCATGTTGGTTTCCTGTGCTTAGGATTTTATTTTCATGAATATGCAAATTTCATTAACAACTATTCAGACCCTAGCGTTTTGGGGGCAGGAAGGGGAGAGGGAAGAGGGAGAGAGGAGCATCACATGTGAGGCTTCCAGCTGCCCTGCAGTGTGCACAGAGATGAGGTCACTGATTATTTACACAAGGAGAAAAAATGGAGGAAGTACTGGATCAGCAGGTGATTAAAGGACACAGAGAAAATCAGGATAACAGCACTAGCGCAATTGTGCATGTGTCAATAGCAAATTGTGCCTGCAGAGAAAAAGCCAAAACATTTATCCTAAATTAAACCTAACCTGAGAGAGGTTTGCATAAAACAATAAAATCTGTGCTTTTCAAAGGAGATTTTAAAACAATATCTTCACGTGCAAATGAAGAAAGGGTCTCATTCCTTGCCTGGTCAAGCTATTACTGTAAAGCTGCTCTCCTCAATTCAGGATTAAAATTCCTTTTATCTTTGCCCAGATTTCATCTGCAGTATATTTAACAGAATCAGACATTGAAAGTGACTCACTAACAATTAGGCTTCTGCTTCTGAACAGAGAACTCTTTGAATGTGCAGGCAGCAAGGAATGTTTCAAGAATGCTCTTTCTTGTGACATGAAATTTTTAAAAAGATATGTTTCTCTAAAGGAAAAAGCAAGAAAATCACTCAGGTGACAGAAAAACATGTTTAAACTTCAAATGTACAGAGGGAAGATAATGTTCTCTACAGAATGTCAAAAGCAGCATCATTGAAAAATTAGATCGGAACAGTGAATTTTATGCATCCTAATTATATTAATAATGTTACAAAAATCCAGAAGCTTAATAGCTGTTTCATATTTGAGCTGTGGCACACAAAGCCTCAGCAATCTCTTCCTGAGCCAGACAAACGCCAGACAAAATTCAAAGCTGCTTCTGATATTTGTACAGTAAATGCATCAAAAAATAAAAACTCCAGATCCATTTGGCTAGTCTTCCCTACATGGTTAAATATACTGTAAGAAAGAAATGTCTGTGCCCTTTCTTATTCTCCACCTCTCATGAACAAATCCATCTCTGCTTGCACCCAGAGCACTATGCTGATGCCTGCCACAGACACTTATGACCAACCAGGACTGCTAGCAGCTAGCCTGGGGTTTAAAGCAGCAGCGAGTGAAGCTGAAGCCTGTACTGTCCTGGCTAGGAGAGCATTTCTCCCCCAGGCCAGCACTGTCACAAGGATTACCTATATGGTTACCCAGCCATACTGGGAGAAACCGTGGCACAGCAGTGCTGCTGAACATTTACTGAAAGTATGCAAAAGTTTATTGTGCTAAGAGCAAAGATTTGCTCAAACAAAGTTTCCAAATCTTCCACAGAAAAAAAAAAAATCTTCCTCCAGCCTTGTTAAGTAGAAAATTACAAGGGAATTATGTGTTGAAGTATTTCAGTTCCTCCACTTCCTGAGGGAAATACTTGCTCAAGAACTACCAGGATCTCCAATAACCTGGCAATAAGGGTGATTGAGAGCTAGAAATGTGGGAGCAGTGATGGAGACCAAAACTTTTTGTCTTGGGTTCAGGTGTGACCAAGCATGCAAAGCAGCATGCTGCCAGACTCAGAACTTGGAGTGGAAGATTCTCCAGTTTTCCCAAGGGAGCTTGGTTCCCTAATTGACCTGCCTTACCCACTCTCAGGAATCCAGAGGTCACAGAACCCCAGAAATGATTACATAGAGCTCCTATACTGAATTACTACAACTGCTCATGGAAGAATTATTTTTTGTTACTGAGGTTATTGATTTGATCCTATGAATTTTTTTTTACCCCAGGGAAAAATATAGGGCCCATGACTAATAAAACAGGATTCAGATATGATATTAATTTTTCTTTGTGAATTTTATCTATACCCATAGTCCAACCGAACACCTACACACTTTTGCAACTGTTTTGAAATTGCTTCTTTTTCTTTACTGATTTATATACATAAAATCCTGTATTCTGCTTCTTTACTACTCTGATTTTCCTACTTCTTACCAATCCAACCTATACTTTTTTTCTTGAGCTGAAAGAAAAGAGCTTGTATTTCACAAATATATTTGGTTGCCTAATAAACAGTTTTATTCCTTTTCTGAGGCTGTTGGTAAATACAGTACCCAACTAAAATTTACACTGTATTTAGGTTTACCATTGACAGATTTTTCCAACTTGCAAAAGCAAGTTTAATCTTGATTAAATGGAGTGTGTTGAAGTATAGATAAGATGCAATCAATTACGACTGGCTGGCTGACTGATTAGGTGAGAAAAAATAGGGAGGGAAGAGGCTGGCTCACTTTGAGTCCTTTTCTTTTTATTAAGAATACTTTCAAAAACTTTTCAGAGAACTTAGAAATCAGAAAATGGAAGATAACCCCCTACTTGACATAAAAGCCAGCCCAGACTTCTAGTAAATATGACAGGTAGTTAAAAGAAGTTTGTCTCAATTTTATGCACAGAACAAGTGCTCTTTAGCAAAGTTTCCAATGCCTTATCCACAAAAACTGGCAACACTGCTATCCCTTTTTGATGACAGACTTGAGCTTATCTATAATTTATATAAATCAGGAACACTCATATTGCTTTTTCCCAGGTATCACTCATTCCTTATCATACATTACTTGCCCTACTGCACCCCAGGACAGGATGACAAAGGTCAAATTTGGAGGTCTAATGAAATAAATGTTCCTGCTCCTCTTATTTCACCTTTCTTCTGTTGCTTTGGAAAAGCAGCTCTCTCTCGATCGTGGTCCATGTAAACTATCACCTGCTCAAACAGAAATCTGAGGCTTCCAGTGCCCACTACAGTATTTGGTTAAGTCCTAAATAAATTGATAAACCATAGCAAGACAGAATGCTCCTTACTGCCAGGCAGCACAGCTGTGAACCTCAGTCTGAAGCTTCTTCACACAGTAACCTTTACATGCTACAGAATGATGTAATGTGATTTCACACATCATGCAATGACATAACAGATCAAAATACACAGTTTCCAGCTCACTCTTGTGTATGAAAAGAAACAGTCACCCCGGATTGATGATGGGTTTTAGGGGAACCAGCCCCACTCATGAATATTGTGGGATAGTTTCTGTTTCACACTCATAAGATTGCAGCAACTCTGTGAATAGAAAGAAGTGTGGCTTTTCCAAAGTTAGAAGAAACTATTCTACGTAGAAAAGGCACAGAATTTACAACGCACTTCAGCAACAAATACCCATACTCAAGCAGGTTAGTGGCTGTCCTATATAAGGAAAAAACATGCTTATCACAAAGTTTTCCTATTAATAAATATACAATTTAAAAAGCAAAAGTCTGCTCCGGCTTAGACAAATGCATCTGTGATGCTTCCAGACAGAATGGCTGTCTTCTATGTTCCCATTGTTCCAGAGACATTTGAGTGCCATTATTTGTAAACATTTCTGAACAAATTTGCAAAGTGATGAATAGGAATAAATGATTAGTATGTCATCAAAAGCATCTTCATGGCTAAAAGAAAATGCCAGTCTTTCCCCTACTACTGTTTCAAATGCTCTCAAGGTTTGCCTAGACACTGCAAGAAAGTAACGTCTTCTGACTTCTGCATGCCCCTCAGGAAATCTGTTGTGCTACAGACAAGAGGTGCTTTTTCTGATGAGCATTTTCAGCGTCAAATCACAAATACAGCCAGACAGTTGATAGTGCAGCTATCCCCATCTCTTAAAATATGCATTAATTAGAGATTATTAGCATAATAAATTAGATAATTAAAGTACATTACAGACTGTTATCATTTTAGATGATGATTTGTAGCAACATTACATTTTTTTCCCTTTTATTCTTTTAAATTACTCCTGTTACGATTTCACAACTGGATGGTGCCCTTAGACATTGCATTGAGTAAAGTGGAATGCATAAACTGTTAGTCCAAAAACAGCCCTCAGAGGAGCCATCACTCAGAAAATGCTCCTGTTCCCCCTGTAAAGGACTGTTAGAAACAGAGAAACTGCCCGGGACACCAGAAATGAAAGCAGTTTCCTTGGCTCCAAACATCCTGCCAATCCCATTGGTTTGGATTGGGGTAGACATGTATAAGGGGAAAGGATGCTGTTTATTCCTCCTTTAAGTCTCTCTGGATACTTGTTTGTAAGCATCTCTGTGATTCCCACCCACTGAGAAGGATTCATTCATATGTTCTATAGCTGTGCAGAGTCAAGGAAGAAAATTGACTCCTCCATCTAGCCTGCATGGCTGAACTAGGCACAAGACACATCAGCCCTAAATTAACTAGTTATTATTGTTAAGAAGAACTTACAATGTACCTTTCTCCAGAGGGAATACTGGCAGCACGAACTGTATCACAAGTCATATTTGTAAAGTGCCTGGTATAATAGTACAGCAGTGAGTCACATCTTCTGGGAGCTCTCCTGGTAAGTAACAGAACAGTAGCATCAGACACGGGAGTGCAGCTTACAGGCACAGACTGCATCATGTTCCAGTGCCCGCTGTTTGGGCTACATTACTTTGATATAAGTTGCCTTCACACAGTTTGCAGATCACATCTAAAATGAGATTCCCATTCATAACTAAAACAAATTTCTGTATGCTTCTCTGAATCTCTTAAAAACAGTTACATACATAATTCTGAAATATCCACAGATCCAGAACAAAAAAGTATAGGCATCCCAAAATTAGACTTGTTTTTATTCCATAGCATCAGTAAAAGTGAATAGCACACAAAACAACTTGTAACTTTACTTTTTTAGATTTCCATACATTTCTCTACATGGTCAAAAATTATCACAAATTTGACTCTTCCTTTTTTAAAAAATTCTTGGCTCTATGTGCATTTAATAAATAATGTAAATTGGGCAGATAGGTGACCTTGAGCCAAGTTCCTCTGAGAGAAGCTGCAGCAGTGGTATATATGAAGAAAAATTGTTTTTGATCTATGAGAAGGTTTTTACAAGAAAATGAGGCATTCAAAGCCACTATGAATGGGACAAGCTGAGATTGATCCAGTAGGATCCAGCTAATCCAGTAGCTTACTAACAATGGCAGGAATTCATAGAAATATCAAAAAAATTATCATCATTAAAAGCCAATGACTTGTGGAAGTAGAAAGATTAATCAATAAGACTTAAATAAAAGTCACTGGGTTTTATATGGGTTCTCTCTCATCTTCCTGCCCATTTAAGTTCCTGAAAAATTAAAATTGTGAACACAAAAAATATGTCTCATACCTGAAGAGTCTAGAAGTGTCCCAGAGCTCTCCTGAATTTAGCTGCTCTTCCAAAGTCCCTGAAGAAAAAAAAAAAAAAAAAAAAAGGAAAAAAATTGCAAAAAAAATTCTAAAAATTAACTGAAGCATAATTCTGTGAAAAGTCTGAGCACCAGGGCTCAGGGCACTCCACATGGTATCTGATGGGAGAAAGTTTAAAAGGTGTATTTTTATATAACTTCTTCAACAGTCCTTTCTTCAGCAGGCAAAGATAGTCAGCAACATCATTAAGAAGTCGTAAGACAGCAGAGCAACCTCCAAAGCCATTTCAAGTATTTTCTGCACCATACCACAAAATAAGCTTGAGACTAACTTCAATCCAGAATTCATTGTGTTGTAGCTATGTCACTGGCCATTTAGACAGCATTTTCAGAACAGTAAGTTTTCTTTCTTGATCTTCTCCCCTAGTTCTATGGGGTCAGATAAGAGTCCAAGAGGTATATAACAACTGGGTTAACAGCAGCCGAGGACAGTTTCAGGGCACTATGCGAGATTTCCAGGCTTTTAACATAAAGCATCTTAGTCAACTGAGTTAGAGAAACTCAGTATTTCCCATCTGGTTACCAGTTCTCCCTGACAGATCTTACTTGTGTTTGCAGTATTGATGATACATCACATACTTGTACCATGACATCCCAATGGTGGTCACTTAAATCACTATTAGATCTCACAGAAAATTATTTCTCTCTGAGTGGGGCATTGACATTTCCTTGTTAAAGACTCTCACCCTTAGGGGAATTTCTATCACCAGAGCTATTAACAGTGATCTGGTTCTAAATACTGTGCTGTATTATCTGCATCCAGATGGCATAAAAATGGAAATTTCTATAAGATTCAGTCTTGACCTTTGGATGAAAATCATTCTTTCCCTAGTTACTGCCTGAGGTACTCTGAGGTGTTTCTCTTCAAGCATAAAAGCAAAATGGTGACTTATGATTAACATAAGAGAAAAATAGCTTGCACACGACTTTATGACAGGAGAAGTCTATTTCTATGCCATTATTCTAATAAATCACGATGTTACTACCTACTCATTCTTTCATGGGGAACACAAAGCTGGGTGTCACTCCTGTTTCATTCTCCTCTCCCTAACTTTTAATTTATATATATATGTGTGTGTGTGTGCGTGTGTGTGTATGTTTCTGCGCTTAATGCATATTTCATATGACACACACATTACATTCTACAGTTCTAAAATGCCTATGCTGTAGTAATGATAATCCTTTTGTGGTTAAAATATTTTATCTTTGATTTAGAGGTAAAGCTTATATTGCTTATTTAGAACAATTTGCTAGGAAGCTAAAACTCATCTTTCTTTGAAATGACAGCACAAAGCACAAGGGTCACTTCATTCCTACTTCAATACTCTTTTTGAGCGTTACCTAATAGCACAGGTATTACAGCAGTTTTCTGCACAGAGTAAAACTGGCAAGGACCTCTTAGGAATGCAGGTATGCCTTTCTTGTAACCCCCAGTCTTGCTGTCTCAGACTGTGCTTTAATTTCCCTGGTGGGCTGAGTTGCAAGTGAATTTGGCTTGAAGGAGTGACTAAGAGAATATAAATATGAATAAGGTCGTATTCTTTTGGTAAGTGGAGCCATCTGTTGCCACATCTACAAAAATACTTTTTGTATGGAATTCTGTTGATGATGTTACAAAACATAGTCTTATCCACTTCTTTGGTGACATGCCATACTATAAATTTAATACATCCGTTGTCCAGATTCAATTTGGAAGGGGAGAGGATAGGATTCATCATCACATACCGTTGCAAATCAAGAGTTTGTTGTAGCTCCCACTGAAATTTCTACAAGTCTTTTCACAGGTTCCAGCAGTGGTACTTGAGTCCAAATTAGGGTTCAAAATTTTATCCCATTACAAGGAAAACTTTTATCAAAGGTATTCAGTAGGAGTTTGCCTTGCAAGAAGAAAACAAGACCAGTCCTATGCTGATATTGCTACAGTATCAAAGTTAAGCATGTGTCATTAGTCTCATCTGCAGGCACCATACCAGACTTGGTATGCACCACTGCACTACAGGAGTCAATAAGAGTGTTAAGCTCTTGCTCAAGATAAATCTTCTAACAATTTCAATGAATTTTTGTTGTTTTTTTTTTTCTTTTTTGGGGGGTAAGATAAGTACTTGTTTTTTTGCAATTTATCTTTAACTATATAATAAAGAATATGCCAAAAATGCCACAGCCTGTTCTTATAGTTAAATATTTAATTTTGCCCTTTTTTTTTGGATAAAATGTACATGCTTGGAAGTCATAGATCTGGAGATACAGATAGTCTACATAATGAAAAGTAACATATTTTTATTACTGCAGATATCTTGCCCAAGTAACTGTATATGAAGTCTTAATAACAAGAACTGCGTGATTAAATCACTTTTTTTTTTTTTTTCTTTTGCAGCCATTACAAGTCTCCATTTACTAAAGGAAATTCAAATGTAGAGAAATATGGCCTGTTATATTTGAACTAATTCCTCAGTTTATGCTTGATGTTTTCTATCCATCTTATTAATTTAGGTTCAAGCCAATTAGAACCCTGTTACTTTTCCCAGTAGTGAATTTCTCAATCATCATCCTCCATTTTATATCATCAGGACAATATAACTGTGATTGTCTAATTGTAAACCCAAATTTTTGATTAATCGTTGGAGATAAGGAAACAAATGCAAATGTAAGTTGTTTTATGACATCCCTTCATTTTATTGAAGAGAAGCATGTGAAGTCAATTAAATGTATTTAGGCCATTTGTCTTGTTAATGTGATTTTCAAAGATCATTTGGTGTATATGATAATATATAATCAATATAGCCTGCAAGAGCCAGTTGAAGCTCTGTGCAGCACGATCTAGGAGGTCACAGGGATATGCAAGTGCTCATTTGGTTTGGTTGAGCTTTTAATGATGTACATCAGTACATCAGCACAGTTATCTTGAAGTCAGCTTCACCAGAAAATGTTGTTTTCAGAGCACTGAAAATAACATCAATGTCTTCTGTTAGATTCAGCGGTTGCTGTGTTTAAGTAAAACTTGGTTTAATTAGAAACTTGGATTAGTAATTGAAACAAACCACATCATTACTAGGAACAATGCATAATGTTTAGTCCATGACTTTTCAAAAACCTAGATGCAAAGGAGTTTGAAAAAATGGAAAGAATTTCTTGTCTCCTCTTTCAGAACCTGGGGAAGATGGCATTAAGAGAGCTTATGCCAACTCTTCAAAATGAAGAGTTAATAAAAAATCTGGAAGTTTGTTATCAGATTTAAGACTATATAATCTACTAAGTGATTCTTGGAAGAGCTAGTTGATTCTTTCCAGTAGGGCTACAGTTTTACAGAAGGTTACTTAGCTGACCAATTTAAACACATCAGCCTTGTTCCTTTCCTCTTCTTTATTTCCATAGTATCATTTTATAGCCTCACCATCCCACACTGGTCAAAAAAAAGTGCTTCTTGTGAAGCCAAATTTTTGGTAGAAGAGAAATTTGTCAGAAATTAAGGACCTGCCAAGTTACAAATTTGGACAAGTCATTCTGCAGGACCATATTAAATAAAGACATTTGCCAAAAAGGTGGAGTAGACTAATGTAGTGTCAAGCTCGTTAATGTTGGACTAGCACAGGAGATGGATATTGTCATGTTCAATCTTGTAGTAGCAGCGTCCATTATTCAATAAATTATTAAATTAATAGACAGATGGTGACAATGGGTGTATGTCCTCATTTAATTAATTGATGAGAAGGAGCTCAACTTATGGTCATCTTATGTCTATAGATTTAAAAATTTATAGAATAATAATTTATCGATTCCCCACTATTTCTAGAGGAGATAGAATTCTATTTCAATAACCATTCATTCTCGCTGGAAGCTGTTATTACCAGGCACTCTCATGGCTATACATGAACTAATTGAGAGATGGACTAATCCTTTTGCAGCTCCATTCTAAATGCTGAGACTGGAAAGCATTAAAAAACAAACCAACCGAAAACACCCAACCCCCGCCCCCCAAAAACAAAACAAAACAAAACAAAAAAAAACACAAACTCTCAAAACCCAAAAAACAACATGCCAAAACCCCCCCTCAGTAGTGATACAGCCTTACAGCAGCACAGTCACAAAGCTGACCTCTAAAGAAATGAATGGATGAAGGGAGTAAATGGTGTTATGTTTCATTAGTTGGAACAGAACTCATTTGGCTCTTGTTGATTAATCGAACTTTCCTAATTGAATAAAGTGCAGATTTTTTTAAAAAAATATATTTTTGTTAGGCACCAACAAAAGTGGAATAAAAGCTCTTTTCTAATTAAAAACATTCTTTTTATATTTGATCCCATGGCTTACATTGCAATATGTTTTGATATGGCATCAAATACATAAATTGTGAAATACTCAGTGCAATTATTCATATATAATAGCAATTTCCCTACTTCTGAATTTTATTATTCAAGTTATGATAGGCTTTCTGAAGACAAATGACACTTCTCCTATCTTTAACTTTACAGAGCAGTCTGAAAAGCTAGGTAAAATTTACAATGCTTTTGATTGAATTATACATTTTACCTGAACTATTTTGGGCTGTATAAAGTTATAAGATGTTGCTGTTTGCCAGTTTCAGGTTAATTGTATGAATTTGTAGGGACAAGATAGGCTGAAGAAGTGAATAAAAAGTTGGTTTTCTGTCCATAGCTACAGTACCGCTAGAAATAATATTCACAGCAGGACTCTGAAATGAAGTTTCCTCAGAAAAAAAGATCCCAACTAATTTTGAAACTTTCAAAAAAGCAAAAATTGTTCCTCCAAGGAGAGGATGAAGGATGGATTAGTGCCATATAATATTTGGGGGACAGGTGTAGGACTGAAAAAAGGAAGAAAAGCATGGCAAGGCTAAGGGATACTGCACAAGATACTATAATTCATACTGACTTGCTATTATTCACCTTGAGGTGGTCACTGAAAACTTTGGTGGATTTTACAATGAATTAGGGTCCTGGCTTAAGTAATTTGGAGTGTGTGCTATTAACTTAGGTGTTAATAGGTTTATAGACTTAGGTATTAAACAATGTTAAGGCCAGTCAGAAAGCAGCCAATGATAACAGAAGAAGCCTTATTATATTTCTCTGGACTGCAACTCATTTCTGAACAAAAAGTGTTGCTCAGTTGAAGTAACTACAGAAAAATCCACAAATAGAGCAGTTAAAAGCTCAACAGTAGAACTGAAACTCTCCAGAAGCATGGAAAGCAAGTGAAAAAGATTTAATCACTGCTTCTCTCTTTGTCTGCAAGCAGTGTGGAAAACAGAAAAGAAAAGAGAGTGGCATTTGTTTTGGGTTTTTTTCTGACAATAGTTGTCTCTGAAGCTCTTGATGATTTTAGTAGTTTTCAGTTAACTTGGCAGAAGAAGATGTATTGAAACTGTATTACAGAAATTTGAACTGCATTCCATGTAAGAGGGAAGGTGAGAGACACATGCTTTTAAATGAAAAATACAGAAAGTACACAAGCCTATCTTGTAGTTTTGCAGGTTTTAACAGAGTTCTTTGTAAGAAACTCAGGTGCTGTTGGGATGGATCTCTGTAGGAGGGGAGTCCAGCGAACACAAGAGCTTTCACGAATGGATCGAGTTGTCAGCAAAATGAGAAGGACACTTACAAGATCTGTGGACTGTTACTTGGAAT
>JAWWEE010000001.1:18002876-18031615 GCA_035221455.1 Xenops minutus | reverse complement strand
GAGGCGAGGAGGGAGAGGGAGAGGGAGAGGGAGAAGTATTCCCCAGTCACAGAGTGCAGGAAGAGATAGATATCTTGAAAAAGTAAGTAACCTCACTTTACTCAGAGCTCTGAGGACAGCAGAAAGCCCCTTCTAGAATTAATGACAACAAAGAGACAAGTGACTTGATGTGTTAAATGGCTGAGGTATCAAATACAAGAAGTATACTAGTAGAGAGATATTTTCAAGTAGTGTGAAACTAGTTCAATAGCACAATACATGCCTAAATCACCATTAGATTTATTGTTAATAGGGCTACAGCATCAGATCTGTCATATAGCCAAGGCATTTCTAGTGAAAATGTTGAATTTAGTTATTCGGCTCATGGAGACTAAGATCTCCATTTATTTTCTTGGAATGCTTTCTGCTGTAACTTCCTCAAACTTCATAAAACCTGTGTTTTAACCTTTGCTCTTTTACTTGCTAGCTGAGTGTAATTATTCTGTAGGAATCAAGTGTTTTGAATATAGTTTTACTTATATACTATTTACTTATATATTATTTTTACTTAACACATACATTAATTTTTTATATATATTCAATCACTTCCATAGTTTAGACATGTGACACATCAAATCCTCTCATTTTCCCCCAAATTATTTGTGATAAATTTACAGCTCTTAGCACCAGGCTTGGAATGCTCTATATGATGTATGACTTAAACAGTGAGCTTCTCAAATGGTCAAATTTGAGATGATACAGCTTTTTATATACCAGTTAAATGTCATTTAATTTTGGGAGAGTAATCCAGTAATAAAAAGTGTTTCTATAACTACATTAATAACAAAAGGAGGAGCAAGGAAAACCTTCATTCTTTATTGGATGTGGCAGGGAATACGAGATGAGGAAAAGGCTGAGGTACTTAACACCTTCTTTGCCTCAGTTTTCAACAATAAGACAGGGAACAGAATAGCTGCCCTGAAATCCAGGAGGAAGCAGCTAGTGAGCCACTTGGATCCTCACAAGTCTATGGGACCAGATGGGATCCATCTTAGAGTGATGAGGGAACAGATGGAAGAGCTTGCCAAGCTGCTTTCTGTCAATCCTGTTGGGGTTCAAAACACGGATTCCCCTGCAAAAGGCCCTGCAGCTGAGGCAAGCAAACCTGCTGCTGCTGAAACAAGCAGCATTGTCCTTCTCATGGGAAGGAAGCCTTGGGAAAGATCACAGAACTAACAAGTCATGGCCAGCACAGCAGGTGTTTTACAATAGTGAATAAGGCCTTCTGTACTTTTGTTTAGTAATCTAGAATATTGTAGCAAGCATATGAAACCCTTGATAGAGAATAGAACCACCATTGTTAGAGCTTAGGGGTATAAATATGTGTCATCAAAAATAATAAAGGTTCCCGTTCCCGTTCCCATTCTTGTTCCTGTGCTTGTTCTGCAACTGAGTGTGTGGTTGCTAATGGGGATTGTGCTGGAATTATCCCGCTGCAAGCCTGAGGTGTTAAAATGGCTGATTGGGTAGTTTTCTCCATGCTTCCCCAAAACCTCACTTGCATTGTCTTTCACACTCCTGGCACAGATCCGTGACTACTGCTTATTTTCCTGGGCCACTGATCTAAATCTTATGCTGCCTGGTAGAGAGGACAGTGAGTGCTCACCTGGGGCAGCATGAGGGATTCAGCAAAAATAAACTAAGTAGTCCCATCACAGTCACTCGGGACAGTATGCTAATGGAGAAGTGATTAATTTAGAGAAATTGCTTAATGCAACAGGTTTTGTCCTTGTTTCTATCTGAGAACGCTTTGTGATTGGATTTCATGTTTTTGAAGTGTGTTTATTACTCAGAATTTATTGTGTATAAAAAAGAGCTGCACAGTTTTGTAGGCTGGTGAATGGTTATGGACCATCATGGTTTTTTTGTAAGAGTGCTCTCCAGTAAAACTGATTGCTCGTATATAGTATGGATTGGATACTTGAAACCTAATAAATGTCAAAAGCCAAAAGGTTTCCAGCGGCCCTGCAGAGGTGAGTGGGCCACTGGGGAACAGGCAGATGTATAGAATTCTAGAAAATAATCCCAATAAGGGCAATCCTATCCTTGACTAAATTCAGGGCTCCTCACTGGAGGATTAATGCAAAGATCCAATCAATCAAAGCCACATGTTGTGGGGGTTTTTTCTGCTTACAACCAGAAAAATAAAATTCAATTTTATTATTACATCCGCAAAGTAAATGTCTTCATGTGCATTGTTGCAGTGAAAGGTGAGCTAACCAGATTGTGATTGGTTTTATGTTAATGTCTCTGTGGTTAATCTGCAGCTGGGATTTCCCCACAATCTCAGATGTGTAGCACATTTCCATATCCTCTCCTGATTAATTTTTTAAAGGCAGGTTTTGAACCTGACATTTTTGAAGGAACAAAGTTCTGTGCATGTTATCAGTATGTATCCCTTGTGTGTCAGTCCTTCCCTCACTGGCTACCACCTGGGTTTCCATTCAGGGCCCCGTCCCTGGTTTAACAGTGTCACTAGCAGGCCAGAGACAAGGAGGACAGGGGGATGACTGACATTTCCTCTGTTTTCTGTAGCTCTTTCTGATGATATTAATGGATTAACAGCTTTCCTCAGGCACCACACGACTGCTGGACCAGTTACTCTTAAGTACCTTTGAAAACATATTCTCTTCCCTCCCAAATCAACTGTAGGAAAAGCAAAAGAATAGTTTTGCTTCCCCACAACAAATAAGAAGCCTAGAAACTACTGAAGCATATTTGCTTTAATTTTATTTCATAAAGCTTGTCCCTGTCAAGATTCCCCATGTTCATTTTTGAAGCTTCTCTCCTTGGCAGAAATCCTGTTACAGCATTTAAAAGACAGGAAGATAAATATTTGTTGGGCATGTAGACAAGTCAATTAAATTCATTACTTCAGCCTCCCCTAAAATTCTTTAAGCAACAAACCTCTTATCTGTGCAAGTTGTCACTAGGCTTGTTTTGAACAAACATCTGTCCCTTTCTTATAAGAAAAACTGACTTAATATTTGATTAACAAATACTATTTCACAGTTGTTCATGTTTTTAAAAGGAAATAATACCATGAATTTCAATACTGATTTCAAAAAGATTTGTGCTATATAACCCTTGGATATACTGTATATCTCACAGTTGCAAGAATTCACTATCACTAGGGAAAGGGCAGACAAAGCCCTGCATTTGGGAGAAAGAAATACAGAAGACAAGATTCAATGGACCTCACATTTTTTTCCCTCTGATAATAGCTTTTTTTTGGAAGCAGTTTCTGGCACCAATTAAGCATTTTTAGCATCTTAATAATAAATTCTATGCTCACTGCCTGAATACATGCAACACCTAAAATTTTGTCAGAATGAGAAGGAAATAATTCTGATAGCTAAACAAGACCATTGCTTTGTCTTGCTCTATTTTTATGTTTTGCAGAAGAAGGATTTCAGAAGATCATCACGTAACATTATTTCTGTGAATTGCTGACCTTTATTTATTTATTTATTTTTAATTTGCCACAGCCATTTCATCTTTGCACAAACTTTACACTGTAAGACTGCAAAAAACAAAGAAAAAGGACAGAATAGGTGAAGAAAGGATTGGGGGAAAAAAAATGCAGGATTACTTGGTGCAGATTATAATTATCAAAAGTTTTCCCTTTTGAAAACTGGTTATAGAGCGTGTAGATGCACATGGTTCCTTTAGTGTTGCCAGAATAGCACCTAAAGGAGGAAAGCTCCATGGCAGAGATGGAATGATACACAAAAACATGCTAGAGAACCACTGGTATGAAAGACAGCACTTCATATGAAAACAAATGGTCATGTTCTGCATGGTTTGAAGGATTGTCTTCTGGCTCAGGCACTAGGCTGGGACTCAGAAGATCTTGGTTAAGTTTCCACTTTTGAATTATCCCTTCTCTGACCTTGAGCTAGGGACTGTGTCAGTTAAATTCAGCCTTTCTATGAGAGAGAGATAATGCTGTGTGCAACAGTATTTCATCTCTTTTGACTGCAAGCTTTCTGAGGCAGGAACTGTCTCCTACTGTGCAGTTGTACAATGGCTTTAGTGCACTTGGGCTTCTCAGCTGGGGCCTTTAAGCTGTAGTAATGAGGATAAAGTTGATTTAGGAGATACGGGTTTTTTTATTGCAGTTGTCAGTTGTGCTTGACTAGTTCAGATCAGTCTTCAGGCTTTTGCTAATCTGTTAATTTAATACAGTATGATCAGGAATCTGGGAAATATATACCTGAAATAACCTACCTAAAATGATTCTGTAGCCAGGTGGGTGTTGTTTTCTGAGAAAAGACACCAAGTGATAGAACAATAGGAAACAGCCTCAAATTGTGCCAGCGGAGGTTTATACTGTATACTTGGAAAAATTTCTTCACTAAAGGGATTGTCAAGCACTGGAACAGGCTGCCCAGGGAAGTGGTTGAGTCACCATCACTGGAGGTCTTTAGATGTAGCACTGTAGATGTGTCACTTAGGCACATGGTTTAGTGCTGCAATTGGCCCTGTTAGGTTAACTGTTGGACTCAATCTTAAAGGTCTTTTTCAACCTAAAGGATTCTATGATTACACGTTTCTATATTTACTTTTCTTTAGTCTAGTCTGAAATCTGGTTTCCCCCTGTGCCAGTGCAGTGACCCTCCAGAAGTATCTGAAGTTCCTCCTGAGATGGCAGCTCAGAAGAACAGCAAGTTCACCACAATGCTGTGGATGCTAAAAAGAGTAAAATGAACACTCTTTTGCTTGTTGGACTTAAAACTCTGTGATGGGCAGTATCCATTTCAACTGATTACAGCTCACTTTCACTTCTCGTGAACTGTTATGAAAAAGATTGTCTTCCCACTCAGGGAAGGCTGTGGGACTGGGAGGAAGACCATGGTTAAGAAGAATGCTCCCTGTCCAAACAGTCAGGTGCAGCTTTCTGCAACAGAAGGAGAAGGTTCCAGCAACAGAGAGCAGATGGGGCCTGCTTGGGCTGTGGGGACACTTTTTGCAACAGGACAGGTGAGAGCAAGCCAAGAACAAGAAAGTCAGAAGGGAATCTGAGGCAGACACAGAGGAGTCTGCTGAAATACCTTCAGAACAGACAGCCAGGTGGTTGGGGTGTCAGAAGGAAGATCACCCTTAGGATACAGAGGAGGTTGTACAGCATTTTTGCAATCTAAAAGCTGAGTATTTCTACTGGGAATCAGTCTGAGAGAAAGACTCACTCCACCAGTATGAAAAAAGAATAGGGGGCAGTTTTGTTTCAAATTTGGGTTTACTCTCAGCTTTTTCTTTACCAAAAGGAGTTCAGAGTTATGATGCGGGGTGTTCACAATGCATAATCCTGCTAAAGCCTGCATTTTGATATTCAAAGTCCTTTCTACTGTGTGACTGCTTACTTTAAGGAAATTATCCAAAGAAGGACACCAATCTGCAATAAATCCCTACTCTCCAAACTCAGGAGCCCATGAAGAGCTACTATGTCAAAATTGTGATTAAGGGAAACAGTTTGGCACATATGCCATAGGAAGTAGAAGTGAATTACCAGTCCTTGGGTACCCAGGGACTCTGCAGTGTACATGACATAGCTGCAGGAAACAAAGATAAAGGGACATTCAGCCTGACCCATGATAAAGGCTATTCAAGACATTTTGATGCCATTTGGGTTGTGTTTTAAAAATTTGTAGAGGTAGATCACCACTTGGAAAAATGGTAAAATCACCAAAAGAGACAATTATATCAGACATAGAGAGTTAAATTATCTGTTCATAATTCAGGTAAAATTATCACTATTGAAACCACAAATGTCTTTCACCTTCCTCTATTATTGGAAACCTTTTAAGCTTTATTCTTTTAGCTTTTTAGTCAGTTACTTATCTGGGCTTTGGGAGCCACACAATTAACTAAGAAGATTTGAACCTATATCTTGCATCTCCCAGGAGTGTGCCCACAACCATTATTCTAAGATGGTTCTCTCTTGTTTCCTGCTGTTACTTTTTCAATTTGTGTAAAATACTTAAAAATTCATTTCAAGGGAAAGAAATAGGTAGTGATAACAGCTTTAATTATTCTAAAGGATGAGACATGTATCTGTTAGGATACTCAACTCTAGAAGCCTTTAGAAAGTTAGGGCACTCACCTGAAAGTTGAAAACTTTGGATTTTGATTGTGGACTAAAGCTGGTGTAGTAACTAAAGCAAAAAAAGCCTACATCAACACTGCCTTTTTCAACGGGGTCCAAATTTTGTATTTCTCATGTTAAGAAAGGAAAAAAAAATAAAAAGGAGGAACAACTAGATACTGCTACTGGAAGCAATAGCACCATGATCAGTAAAATCTAGTAAAGGGAAAGACTTATGAAGGGCAGCTGAGGTCACTTTGCTTATTCAGCCTGGAGAAGAGAAGACTGAGGGGTGGCCTCATGGTAGAATTCCCAAAGGAGGGCAGTGGAGGGGGTCGTGTTGACCTCTCCTCTCTGATGATGAGGAAATGGGATAAAGGTACATGAGGGAATGTACCTTCACTGAAAGGGTGGTTGGGCACTGCAACAAACTCCCCAGGGAAGAGGTCATGGCATCAAGTCTGTCAAAGTTCAAGGAACGTCTGGATGATGCTCTTAAGTACATGGCTTAGTTTTAGGTAGCCCTGTGAGAAGCAGGGATTTGGACTCAAGGATCCTAATGAGTCCCTTCCAGCTCAAGATATTCTGCAATTCTATGATTTTATGATCTATAGTTTCTTTAAAATTTTATGTTCAATAGTTCACTACTTCATGCTGCACAATTACTTCTATTTATTACATGCAGCTTATTAAAAAGAAGAGTTAAATTATTTCCAAATACACGGTGTAAGTAGGCAGTTTGCCTTAGCAAATTAACTACTGGATAAGACAAAAGGATCAATATGTCAATTCTTCACAATATTGATATCAAAACAAGATTAAACATTTTGGACACAATTATTCTGATTTTAGTAGTTTCTATAGAGCAGAAATGCTTTCTAGACATGGCAAGATAGAGAAATGACCAAGTATGATCTGAATTAAAGAACCATAGGATATAACAGACAATCCTGTGTTATCAAACAAGCTTTCTACATAAAGATTTCCATGCAACAGAATATAATAACAGATGATTAACTCCCAACAACACATCACAAACCATGATCTAAGTCAGTTTAAATGCTTTCGGTGTTGTTGGGTTTTTTTTGTAGTTTTTTTTTTTGTTTGTTTGTTTGTTTGTTTTTTTAATATTGCAACTGTTAACAATAGATGAGAGGAGGCAGAAGGAAATGCAAGAAATGAAGAAGGTCAAATGATTATTGAAATGTAGATATGGCTTTATGAAACATGGACTCAGAAGAAAAATGGACAAGATTTTTTCAGAGATCCTATGGAATATTTAATTGACTTAATTTCATTTAGTTTCTTAAAAAAAAAAATGTATGGAAACTCTAACTTGAAAATATTATCATAGATTACCCTTTGCCATTCAGTTTCAGTTCTCAGGACACAATAATTCTCTTTCCATGACAAGATACTAGGCAAAAACAATTACATAAGATATCTAGGTTTTAGTCAAAGTCCTAAAAGGACAGTGAAGACAGACATGAACAGCAGTTTCTGCTTCAGTCAAAATTACTGATAAGAAAACTGGCTTAAGGATATCAGACCCTGAAAATGCTCCCTTTCTCATCAACTCTCATGAGCAAAATGTCTTCTGGAGAGAGTAGGAACAAGTTGCCAGCAGAGAAACAGTGGTCTGACAAATGGATTTGATGACATTACAGTGTGATGCACAAATTAAATTTATGCCTTGTCTTTTAGGTTAAATTGCTGTAGACTGAAGGGCCTATATCAGACAGACTGCCAGGAGGACCAGATGCTTCCTTATGTTAGTCTGTACAAGAAAATTAACTGAATCCATTTGAACTTATGCAGTTTCTTTCTTAGTACAACATTCTTGAATAATCACAAAGGATTAAAGAACTTCTTTTAATATAAGAAGCTGTCAGCTGGATGCAACTTAGAAGAAAATGTGTCAAAAATAGATTTTTTAAGGCAATTTCAAGTATGGTTACAAATCTCAAGAGAGTTTCATAAAGGAACTGTCTTATCCCAAAGTATTGTGACTACAACTGTCTGCTGTTCTGAAATACAGTCTATTGGAACTTGAATTTGTACGATGAAAGTCATCAAAGAATAGCATAGCTCATATTTACTTCTTGGGGATCTACACTACTTTTGCAAGGACACACTGTGGATGAGAAGCAGTGATATTCCAACTGATGAAATGCTCATGCTTTTACTTTTTCAGAAAGATGCAAGGAACATATACTAGGTATTTAGAAGAGCCTCTGCACAGGTCTGTAGAAAAGACATCTGAATATTTTAGTACTTTAACTTGGATTTCTTGTTGTGTTTTGTTGTTTTTTTTTCTTTTTCACTTGTCATTATAATGTATAAAAATTCAATATTCATGTGATAAATTTAGCTTTAAAATATTTCTATTACCTTCAGGAAGACTGTAAAAATTTGTTTTTCCAGTACCAGATATTCAGAATGTATTTTGTTTAGACAGATACACATATCAACTAATTGTTTTATTAAAGAAATAAGCCATCTGTTAGTGGCTGACAACACAACAGAACCATAATCACATAATAAAAAATACTGCAAAAAATGACAGATCTGAATCAGTAATACAAACACAAGATACACACAAAGCTGTCACAGAACAAAACAGAGCAACAAGTTCACTAAAATCACATTCCTTGTTTGAGTGGAATAGTAGCAAAGCTCTGATTCCAAGTGTCAGTCCATCCCTCAGCATCAGCTGGAGATTCCCAGAGTGCCTCTGGAAAGGTACTTGAGACAAAGTGGACCATTGTTCTGCCTTATTGAAAAAGTTCCTTTTTACCCAGACTCCTGTACACACCAGATAACTTTCTGGTTTTGAAGGACATAATTGCCCAGTAATTACAATTGGTCAGAAAAATATTTACAACATAATTTCATCAAACTGTGTATTTTTGAGTCTAAATATTTTTCTTTTTCTTTTCACAAAATGCTCAACTATCACAAAACTATCAGATACTTTTCACAGAAAGTAAAAAGAGAACAACCAGACACCCTGTAAATGCAGTCTTATGAATAACAGTGATTAAAACAGAGCAAAAGGAATATTTTTAAGTAAGAAGCATACCTTCTTCCCTTTCAGCCGTAATACCATGATGGATAATGCATTTCAGGAAGAAACCGTCTTTACTTGGCACTAAGGCAATAAAAAAGTGTTCACAGGGATACCTATGAAAGTCCAGATGAATTCACTAAAAGGCAGAGAATCCCTCACATGTTAAAATGCATGCATTAATATTCATGCAGGGGCTCCCATCTGAAGCTTTGAAGAAGGACCTTTCAAGACTTAAAGTGCAGGGCATATATTATTTGCTCCTAGCTGAACTTATTGGAAATAAACTCCTCATTATGGCTTTTTTCAATTAAATTAAATTAAATTATATTTTAAAAACCCCCACTAAACAAATTAACAGAAAAACCCCAAAACACTCGCACAAACAGATCACCCCATGAAAAACAAAAACCAAACCAAACCAAAAATCCCATACCACTAAAAACCAATTTCCACACACACAAAAAAAGGTTTACACTCTCTGCAACACAGTGCTCACTCCTGGCCATTTCTTCCAAGCCAAAACAAGGAATATCACTCACCAAGTGTGCTAACAGACTCATTCAGTGTGGCGAAGTGCTGGGGCTGCACACATGGGTGTATTTCACTCTGACCTGTCCCACAGCTGGTAAACCTTCTGCTTGGCCTCGTCTTCCACTTGTGCCAAGGTGCACACCAGTCTACAGAGGGAAATTCACAAATACTAACTGTGGAGACATTGGAACCCTTCTATAATGCCAACAGCACCTCTCTGAAAAACCTGGCATTAAAGGAGATCATCTAAACCGCAGCCTCTGTGCAGCCTGTCTGGTTTGTCCCTCCCCTGAAAAGACTTAATTTACAGGCGGTACTGTGTATTCTCAAAGTATCAGAATTCATGGAAAATTTCCTTCCATCTCCACAAGACAGCTTACCAGGGATGGACAAGAACCAGTTTCTGCAAGGCTACTTGACCAAAGGTCTGGCTTTCTAACTGTGGAGCACCCAGTCGGCTGCAGCTTGAGATCCCAGCACCAGGAACAGCTGGGAACTTTTAGGGGAAAGGTAAACATCCAGGGGTGCAGCCTGGGACGAGGCCAGTGCTGTTGGAAGCCAGAGACTTTCTAGAAGGTAAGCAGCCTGATGCTTAGGTAAAACTACCTTCCTTCCTAAAATTCAGCCACGACTATTATTAGTGCCATGATCCTCACATGGCTCTTTAACAAACCAAGATTTAAGATTTTTGTTCACATCGTCCCAGAAAAATAATTAAGAACTTGACATATTTTGAGTTAGCATTTGTTGAAAGGAAAAGAGAGAACTACACTTCACATTACACAATAATCCAGAGAAAAATTGATGGAAACTACAAAGCAAATTTAGGTAATTAAAGACTCAATATGTAAAGATGTCCTTTATAACGTATCTCTCATATGAACAAATAATACTGTCCAACCAACATTCAACTGCTCAGTGCTGACTTTTTTTTTTATCTTCTTTGCTATTTACAGATTTGATAGAATGTTTAGTTACCGCCTAGGTTTTTTTAATTAAATGCTACTCTGAAAAAAAAAATGGCAGTTCTTGGAAAAACACTTTTTTTTTTTTTTCGTGGAAACCTCTCTATTTGTTTCAAGGTCAGGAAGGTTGCGCAGGTCTAAAGTAAAGAATTTAGTAAAATTAAACTGTACAAAACACAAAAATAGCCCCCCAAATCTA
Organism: Xenops minutus; assembly: GCA_035221455.1. NCBI lineage: Eukaryota > Metazoa > Chordata > Aves > Passeriformes > Furnariidae > Xenops > Xenops minutus. The sequence goes on along the minus strand of JAWWEE010000001.1, from coordinate 18,020,726 downwards.
ACCCAAATACCAAAGAGAAGTAACTCAGTATTCACTGATTAAGCCACTATCCTGACCTCAGACTGAGGACTTGTCTGCACACTGAGCTACTGGGCACTCTTGGCAGTTTGCTCTCTCCCTCTTGATCTCTCCTGTGAATAAATGTGGAAGTCTCATTCTTTAACCCCCATGGAATTGTACTGCTCTCCAACCAACCTCCAACTACCTACAGTGAACAGTAGCTCTCTATGTATTTTTGGACAGTGCCAACACCCAAATCTATTGAACCTGGAAATGCATTCAAATGAGAGAAATCTGCATGGGTCAATCACTAAAAATGGGGGGGGAGGGAAGGGAGCAAACAAAGCATTGGTCTGCTATTATTTAATCGCTATATAGCCAGTTAATCCTTTGGAGCTTACATACATTGGCTTCACAATGCTGTCTAATGCACCTTTTCTTTTTGGTGAAACTGTAACACACATGACAATGCATTTTTTAGGACCTGAATCAAAGCTTTGCATTTTACTGCTGTTTAGGAAGAAGCACAACTGTCAGCATACAGCAAAATATTTCACTTTGCCTTTTAAAAATAAAGCAGGTACAGTAAGATATAATAAAAGTAAATTTCACAGGTAGAATATTGTTAAAATGTTTGGCTAGCATTTGCATTGCAATGTTAGGTTTCTAGCAGTGGAAATTCATACCTAGCATGCCAAGAAAATAATGGCATTAGCAGTAACAAAAAAATTTCCTTTTAGAATAGTATCTCATTCCTAAGCCTGGAAAAGTATCTTCTGTGAGAAAAAGAGAAAAAAATTGCTGAGTTCTGGATGCCAAAAAATGTAGCCTCTAAACTCTTAGCAAAAAATACCAGTGAGGTTCAAATTAGTGCCCATTTTTTTTGTATGCAGCATATGGGGGACTGAATGGAGAGCACATCTCTTTCACACAGGTTATAAACAGACATCACTAATGACATTTTGTTCCCTCCCACCTGTTCTAGTTTCTAAACATGAACCTCTGATGAAAGGCTGGCCTCCAGCAGCAATTCTCCAAGCCGTGTTGTTCCTTCACAGCCTTCAATTTATATTCAAGTCATGAACATGACACTTCTTTTGTTAGCTTTTGATTTTCATCTTCTGTTTTCTGTATTAATCCCTGTAACAAAAATTGTCATTGTGATAGGTGCTGTAGAAATCAGTAAGTTTAATAAGTAGTTGGTATAACATCTAAATACTATCCCCTATCAGGGTGAGTACATTGCTGAATTTGTGCTATGTGGAACAGCTGACAGTAGAAATAGTTATAATATATCACTTTGACAACTTTAGATTTACATAATGGATTCATCTGCTTTCTAGATTGGGTTTGTGCACATCTTCTCAGCATGCAAAACATGCCTACTAGCTTTAAAACCTTTACTTTGATTGGTATAAGCTGCTACATGAAATATACCTTTGGCATTGTCGTGGGTTTTTCTGATTAGGTTTTTTTTTGATAAGAAGAAAAGCGACTTCTGTTGGAAGCTGCTAGAAGTTTCCCTCCATCCTATAGAGCAGAACCAATGAGGGCCAGTTCCGAGGAAAAACTTCCTGCTTTTGAACCATTAAATTACGTCCCTGTGTGAAAACATATTTAAGGAGTTGTTGCGCAGTTGAAAACTGGCAGCCATAGATTAACAACATCACAACACAGACATTAAGGTCAGTGCAGGAGGAGATGGAGGGGAAGGGACCCCACAGATCAGGGAAAGGACTTAAAGCTATGATTCCCTTAAGACCATGGTGATGGCCATGGTGATTACTAGCTGTCCCCTCGAAGCCCATGGGATCCCTTGGGGTGCAAAGACCCCCCTGCCAGAGCAGGGGGAAACATGAAAGATGCTGTTGCTTCGTGGGAGGCCCCAAGTTGGAGCAGAGTCTTGCAAAGATTTGCAGCCGAGACTCACAAAGGAAGAAGCCTGTGCTGAGCAGGTACAGCCAGCTTTTCATAAGAGACTGCACCCCATGGAATGACCCATGAGAGGATCTCTCTCATGGAGGGGACCCCACAGAATGCAGGGGAAGGACTCAGAGGTATGATTCTCTTGTGACCGTGGTGATGACTGTGGTGAAGCAAGCTGTCCCCTTTGCAGCCCACAGGAAAGCCCTTTGAGACAGCACATTTGGAAGAACTGCTGCTTAAGTCTTGGACTTACATCTGCAAATGGCTGACCCAACAACAACTGACTGCAAACCTTCCATTCCCTGTCCCCTGCACCAGTGGGGGAAGGAGGGGGTATGGACAGACCAAGGGGTAGTGGTGGAAGGGCGTTTTCAACCTGTTTTTATTTCTTATTTTTAGTTCTTAGTTTGTTAGTAATAAATTTAAACATTATTTTAAGTTCTGCTTTACCCATGGTATTAATCAAAGCTCCTCTTTTGGTTATCTCTCGTAAATTCCTAGCTGTTTTTTTTTTTCCCCCTTCCCTCTAGAAGGTGAAAAGGAGGGAAGAAGAAAGACCTTAGAGCATCTTTTTCTGGACGCCAGGCATTTATCCAGGCTCAAACCACCACAAGTATATGGGTTTTATTCTATGGTTTTAAATATATACTTTAAGAGACACATATTAGTATGTTTACTCATGTGCGAACAAAGTAAATGTATGTAGCTATGCCAGAGTTAAAGTTTATGAACTTGTTAAGTGACTGTACACACATTTTCATTTGATTCACATAAGCTCACTTTTTAAAAAAAAAAAAAAATTCCCTTAACTCTTTTTCAGATTTAGAAAATGTAATTAGGAGCAAATAAAGACACTGTAGAACTGTGCCTGGAAAGCTTATCCCTTTTCCAGCCTGCCCACAAAAGGTCACAGAGGTAGTTATTATCAAAAAATAATCAAGGATTAGTTCATTCTAGTTTCAGTCCAGTTCCAGGGATACAAAGAGCAAAAGTAGCAGAAGAGGCTGAAAAGGGCCAGGTATCCAATATGAGATAATCCCCCCCACAAACACAGACAGTGTGAAGGAGGCCATGGTGCTGCCTTCTGAGGTCTTCTCATTTGGGAGGACAAGCAGAGCAGGGCTGCAGCAGCCTGAGCTTTGTAGATTCTGCTCTGTGGTAAGACTAATAGAGAAATTCAGTATCACTAAGATACTAGATATTTGTGATGTGTAACTTTGGAAAGCAGCTTGCACACCTCCCCAGTAGGACACATAACTTTGAAGAAACACAATTCTGGTAGTGTGGGGGTCTTAACAGAATATATCTGCTTTGGCATCACCCAAACTGAAACCTGGCACAGAGACAAACTCCTAAGCAACCAGACAAGGTGGGGTACCATAATCCCCAAGCCAGTGCTCTTCCAACTTGCAGGATGGGCAGCTCTGGAACAAGCCCACCAGACGAACTCTCCCAGGCCCAGTGAGATTTTAGCTTACAGCTCCAAAACAGTTCAGTGAGCCTTTGGACCATCTCTAATATTCTCCTACAAATTTCTTAGTTGATGCTTTTTTTGTCAGATTTACGGCAGTTACAAGACATAGGAAATAGCTTGCTGTAAACTCTGGAAACTTGAGTATCTGTCTCAGACAAAATGAATTTTAGGTCCATGGTAAGTTCTAAAAAGTGACATTTCCTGTGATATCCTATTTTTTGGCTAGGAATAATACTGTATCATTTATTACACACAAATATTGCAGAGGAATTTAAGTAATTTCTTTATTTCTGCTACTACCTTAGACATCTATTTCTGACAAGACAAATGTTATTTTTCACTTCGGAAACTGAAGGATTTTATAAGACTGTTGAATGATGCAAGCACCTGACTATATGTTTTTCCCATTGGTACTTCACAAAGGCAGAAAAATGCTAACATTTATACTTCCCATATTAACAACAAGTTACTCAAGGTAAAACAGGCAGACCGTCACAAAGAAACTGACTGAAGACAGGCAGTTTTGAAGTCAAATTGTTTAGATCAAGACATTTAAACTCTGTCACATCACCTTAAACATTATACTGAATTACGAGCATGAGGTCATGTATGGGCTGTTGTTGCTTTGCATGGTTTGAGGAATGTGATTAATTTGCACACTAACAGAGGTACTTGAAGATAATTAGAGCCTCGTATAACCCTTAATTTAAATATATTAACAATCTTTTTATGCAAGGTGGAATATATTGCCATCACTGGACTAAAACACAAGCAATGTCTGCCAGCAATGTGTAGTTAATGGCTCTAAACAGGTGCTGCAATTTATTTGATTTTACAAAGTAAGTCTGTGAATAAAATCAAATCTGCAACTATCCATTTTGTTGTTCAGTAATATCGTAGGGTAAAACACAATAAATGTTTATACAAGCTCCCACATGTCACGGTAAATGTTCCAGTCCCACTAATACAAGTTGTTTCTCCTTATCCTATAGCTACTTAGACTTCAGCTGCACCCTCACATAAATATGTATGAAAATATACATACACTGTTAGACAAAGATGAATGACAAGTTCACACCTTTTTTACCCAAATATTGGATGTAATAATATTTTTCAGCATCCAGGCAGCCTCACATTTAAAGTGATCCTGATTCACCTTAATTCTGCTCTGGTGGTATTCATGAAATAAATGCTTCATAATTCACTCTTTTGGGGTGATTCTATGGGGCTGCATGGCTATATAAGAGAAATTAACCATCTATATTAAAAAAAAAAAAAAAATGCAAATGCACAACAAATTTGGCATTACATTCTCCGACCTTTCAAAAATCCTAGGGGATGGCTGTGTTGTTGAATTCAAAGCACCAGTAAGCCCCTTCTTTGTTCCTCCTGCCATTTCTTATAATTGGGATGTGCATTTTTCATGCCTAATGTTCTCAGGTAATTACACAGTCTCCAAACACTTACCTGTTGACATATTTCCCCAGTATGAAGGGGGGATGTTTGGAGTGATGGTATTTTGTCTTCCCAAGTCACCGTCACACATGATGTAGCCTGGCTTTCCTGGCTATGGCTGAACACCTGCTTGCCTATGGGGAGTGGAATGAATTCCTTGTTTTGCTTTGTTTGTGCACGTGGCTTTTGCTTTACCTATTAAAGTGTCTTTATCTCCACTCATGAGTTTTCTCACTTTTACCCTTCAAGTCCTCTCTCCGACCCCACTGGTGGGGGAATGAGCTGTGGTGTTTGGTTGCTGGCTGAGATTAAATCACAACACCTACAAAGTGTGAGTCTTTGAATTTCTGGGAAGAGTAACTACAACTAACAAGACATAAGCCTTCAGAATGCAAAAGAGGGCTGGCTGTTCCTTGACTGTGTTAAAATTTCTAATCAAAGAGTAAAAACAAAACAGGAAAAGAAAAGATGGTGTGAGGAGGGTGTGTAGGGAATCAAGGCATGAGCTGCAAAGTAATCAAACCAGTTAAGTGAGAAGTGATGAGGATGTTTTAGGAAAGTGACATTTCTGAATCCCATCTTCCATCTAGACCTTACACTTCTATATCCAGATTACTGTTCACCACAAGCTGTCTTGGCTCCCGGGCTTTCCCTTTTTCTCTGCTACGATTACTATGACAGATATTCCTTCTAGCTGTTCCTATTCTCTGCTGTGCTGTCTCTCTCATGCACTTGCTGTTTCTCTTTCTGCCTCTCATTATTTTCTCAGGCTTTCAAGCCCTCTCTGACAGCATTCACAGAACAAAAGGCTGCCATTACATTTATCCCTATTTATCCTCCTTTGATGCTGAATTGAATTTTGTTCTGCTAGCATGAAGAAAGCTAGATTTGTCACCATCTTCACCATCTCCATTTTCTTTAAATCATCCTGAACGCAACTGTGATTTATTTCCTAAATTTATCAAACTCCTTTGCAACCAAAAACTCTTCACCAAGCCCTTTCTCTATTATTTTTCTAGTGAATAAAATGAGGTAAATGCAGGTATGTTTGTAACCAGAATGCCTATAGGCATTTTTCTCTTGTACGTTGAGAGCTCCCTGGAAGGTACAGAGTGGCCAACTAGCCAGCTATGTACAGAAGTAAGGCAGAAAAGAAGCTCATGTAATAAAACTAAATTATTACCATAATTCTTTTCTTTTTTTTTTTCAAAGAAATTCTAAGAAAAATTCCACAAGTAGGAATTGATTTCACTTAACGTAAAACTGCCCATTAAAAGTACCAAAATTCTGAAGACGGATCAGGTTACATACCGCTTTTGCCAATCCATTGACATACCAACTCCCAGAGGCATTAACCATGTGCTGGTTTTGGCTGGGGTAGTTAATTTTCTTTACAGAGGCTGGTATGGGTCTGTGGTTTGGATTTGTGCTGAACACAGTGATGATAATATAGAGATATTTTTGGCATTGCTGAGCAGTGCTTTGCACAGAGCCAAGGCCTTTTCTGCTTTTCATGCTGCCATGCTGGTGAGGAGACTGAGGATGCCTGGCAAGTTGGAAGGGGAAACAGATGGGACAGCTGCCTCCATCTGACCAAAGGGATATTCTATCTCATGTGATATCATATTCAGTATAGAAAGCAGGTGGAAGAAAGAGGAAGGGGGGACATTCAAAGTGATGGTATGTGTCTTCCCAAGACACTGTTATGTGTGATGTAGCCCTGCTTTCCTGGAGATGCTTGCCTGTGGGAAGAAGCGAATTAATTCCTTCTTTTTCTTTGCTTGTATGCATGGCTTTTGCTTTCCCTATTAAACTGTCTTTCTCTCAACCCATGAGTTTTCTCACTTTTACCCTGGTTCTCTCCCAGACCCCTCTGGTGGGGGAGTGAGGGAGTGGCTCCGTGGTGCTTGGTTACTGGTTGGGGTTAAACAACAACAATCATAATTGTATTTTAGGTCATTGGGTTGCAAGGTCTCTGCAAATTGGTATTAAATGAGAAATGTGTTATAAAGATACTGCAAATTGACTTTCCATGACTGATTCAGCAACAAGAAACTGAAATCTTTGAGTGTAGCATTGACTTCTCATGAAATCAGAAAGCCACTATATCTCAGAATGATCCACTTTGATCAAAGCCATCTGTACTATACCCTCTTCACAACATGCATTCACATAGTTATTAAAAAATCGTGCTTAATTATGAGTCACCATGGCTCTGGAACAATAAATAGTGTTTACCCCATTTTGTAGAAAAGCATATAGACACCAATCTAAATGAGTTGTCTTATATCGTCACTGGTAAGAATCCAAAACTCTACATGGCTTGTGACATTGATTACCACATACATGCACAGAAGCTCAGAGGGTTGGTGCTACCAAGGTCACAGGGAAACTACACAAAGGCAACACTAAAACTTCTATCACTAAAGTGACAAGTGGAAAGACTCTTTTCTCTCAATGGCAGCCCTCACACTGGGACTGGAGTAATTTCTCAAATGAACTACCAAATCCAACCGACTCAGCAGGAGTTCAGAAGCAAACCATCAAAAACTACCATGAGAAGTTCACAGAGAAGAGAAACTACATCTGCACTGAACTTCAAGTGACAGAAGTGCCACAACACAGTTAGGATGAGCCTTTGCTCAGCCTCTCCATGAACACAGATAGCAGAAGGTGCAGAAGATGCCATATTAAGCTGGTCACCATTTCTTTAATTCTGAGAAAGTTAAATATATGACTGTAGAAAAAGGGTTCCTTTCCAAAAGAACAGACTACCTACCAGCTACTCAAAGTTTACATTCAAAGAGATTTAACAATTAAATCCCTGTGCTCTACTTCCCTTTTTCTGGCAGTGAAAAATGACAGTCCAGCTCATGCTGTTTGCCAGTATTAAACAGCTTTTTAAAAATATGCTTCCAGCTCGGATATGTCAAAAAGACAATGCCAATAGCACAGGATCAATGACTTCCTTGTGTCTCAGGATAGAGGTCAAATGTATGTGCTCTTTGACCTCTCTGCAAATTTTGACACAGGCACTGATTGCTGATGACCTGCTAACAGATTCCACTAGCATAGTCTGTGACTCCTATCTCTTCAGTTATGCTTCTCAAACAGGACCTTAAACATAGACAGAAGATGATATTTTTCCCTCACAGCCACATGTGCAGGGGTTGAAGATCAATGAAAGCGGTCTCCCTCCACTTCAGTTGCTACAGGTGATCTCCTGAAGAAACAACACATAGCCCCAGTCCTTAGATTGCTTACTGCACCCTTCTTCTCTAAAGAGAAATATATCTGAATAAAAAAATGGAAATATATCTGAATGACATTCCACTCCAAGAACAGTTTAGCCTGAGCCCTACACTTTGCCACTGTTAAGAATAAGGGAAAAATTTCCTCCATCATTGCAGAGGTGTGTTTTCGAACTAGGACAGTCACGGGCCAGCTGTGTGGACACTGGAGCAAAGATTCAATGTACTCACAGTACATTAGGAGGCATCACTGGTAACAAACAAGGTCTCTCTAATATCTTAGAAATTAGGGAGTAGCAGTGAACAACACTCTCTGCAAAAGAACTGGCAAGAACCTTGAGGATCTTGTTCAGTCCTTCAATATCACTTGATATGTAGCACCGAAGATTTTTCTCATGCTTTGATCAAAGGAGAAAAACTGTAGTGTGGTTAATTGGGTTGGGCTGTACTTCATCCAATTTCCTACTTTGATGTTATGCAATGTGCTTCTGTAAATCCTTGGCCTATAAATTAGGAATCTGTTCTCAGAGCAAACCAACGACTTTATTCAATACACAAAGAGACTGTGCATGAAATTAACATCACCATTTTCTCAGTTTCTACTAAACAACAACCTGACATTATATCCTATGGAAAATCTTCAAATTTTGTCTAAATTTCATCCTTCTCTAGAGATGGAAACAAGCCTTGTTCCATATTCTAAAGATCTACACATTAAAATGAACACAATAAACAAGAAGTTGAAATGGCTGTACCAGTTTAATGAACATACTAAAGTCAATGTATCATCTCATGATACCAGTGAAAGAATGAAATGACAGCAGAGAATCTTCTCCTCATATTTAACTGCTGTTTGGTCACCAATCTGGCAGTATTTATGTATTCTATTCTATAGATCCATTAACTTCTAAGGGCATATAAATGCTTTGTTGGATCATGACCTCAAAGTATCAGGCAACAGCCACGAAGTATATGAAAGATTATTCATAGATTCTGATTCCATGTCTGAACATGGTTTTCAAGTTCTATGCAAGCCTGAATTATATACATCCAAGGGGAGATGTTCAATTTAGAGACTCAGAGAGCTCAATTTAAAAATTGTATTGTAATTTTTGAATTAACAAAAATGTGAAACCATAGCACCTGTAGTTTCTTGCATAGTTAACCCTGTTAAACATGCAGTATAGTTAAATTGGGAAAGAATAAAAAAGCCTTTGAACAAGAAAGCTTATTATAAAAAACAAGTATCATTTTGGAGTGAACTTCAACACTCTAGATATACACGTTTAAAAATTGCACATGAAAAGAGGAATTATATCACAAAAGTACCTCTTTCATGGATCCTCACAGCCACTGTCAACATATCTCACCCTTAAGATAGACCAGCATCTTACCTGTTGCAGAATAACTACCTACATGTAAGAGCCTAACAGAGGCACAAGTCAGTAAAATAATTTGCCATTAAATTACTAAGTTGGAATTATTTTTCTTTCTGATGGTATATATGTTTTGTGGCAGTGGTCTCAAGCTTTGGTTCTGGACTGCAAATCTATCATAACATCAGGGACCAAGCAGTGGTGGAGCAGTGTTTTTGAACTTTGGGCACCACTAACAACTCAGAATCCCTAAGAAAACATCCCATCATTACACAGCAAGTAAAATCACCTGCTGACAGGCAGCAATCCAATCAAACCTCTTAGTTGCATAATAAACTTTATTCAACAATGGAAATGTACAGTTAAAGTGGTGGAGGCACTTAAATACATTGACAGGTAGGTATTGTAACAGCTAAGAAACTACATTTACTTCTTTTTGTCTTAAACAAGAGACCTAGTGATCTGGAAAAGAAAATAAAAGAAAAAAAGAGAAAGAGGCTGAGGTGGTAGCTGGGACTACCAGGATGACCAAACACTAACCTCAACAGGGCATACAATATAATGTTTTATTATGTCAGTGTGAAAAAAAAAAAAAAAAAAAAAAAAACAACAAACTTTAGGGCTGTTACGTGTTAAATTTCTATGTTGTGAAAGATGATATGCTAATATCAGAACAACAGAGTTTTTTAAAACCCTACAAAATGTTTGGATTGGCACAATGAACATAAGAAGTTCTTTGTTCTTGGAGCTGGCATTTACATCTTGATCCTTCAAAGTACACATATATTAAAAAGGATACAAAAAGTTATTTTTAAGCATCTCTCACCTCCGCGCCACCACCCCCAAGTCTGCTGACACTCAAAGAGTTGCACAATTCCTGTCTGTCAGCAGAAAATTCAAAACATGTACCTCAGTAGACAGTAGGTTCTTGCCACTTGCCTTTTATCAGAGACTTTTGCAATACTTCTCGTGCACTGTGTGGCATTATTAGTAAATGAAACGTAACATGCATTAAAGTCAGGTAAAAGTAGTATTAAATGAGAGACAGACATTCCTGGGGAGGGGACAGATGCTACCCATTTTGTTAGGAAACCCCTGATGTGAAATGGAGGCAAAGGCAGCCAGGAGATTGAAGGAGGGGAATAAAAAAGAAACTGGTGATATTATTGCTATCTATTCAACTATTGAAACTCTTTCTAACATCTTTTTGACCACAAAAAGAATTAAGGTGGGAAAAAAAGGTCCCTTTGTGCCAAAAGAGTAAAAGCCAAGAGCAAAAACCAATCTGAAACTCTGTGCTTTACAGTCCCCTAGATCACTCTAAAACTAACCATAGACAACAAACATCACACACTCATTTGACACTCCTTTTACAGTATTACACTTAAAATAGGTTCCCACAAGCCAGTGAAGGTCTTTGGTTGTGAAAAAGCAGCACTGAGACACGGGATGGAGTATTTGTATGGTAGACACTCCATTATTATTTACCTGCCAGGAAGGGAAAATCTGAGGATAGCTGGCCTTGCAGATTAGGCAGCTGGCAGAAGCTCTGTGCCCAGAATACACTAGTGCCAAGCAACTATCTGTGAGGTGTTATTTTCCTAGGAGCTCTAAGGACATTTCTGTACTGTTGGCAGATCACTACATGAGTCACTACTTGCCTCTGGGGGAAACCTATAAAGGCCCAATATGTTCTTCATGAATATTTACAAATTCAGAGTTAAGTATTTATGCCACAGTCATATTCTTGTACAGCAATCTTTACTGCTTACTCCCTTCTTTGTTATCAGTGCTCAAAGTGAGATGAAGTAGAGGTTAGCCACACTAATAGGCAGCTTGCACACCTCTGCCACTCACTGAAGTCACATTCAGGGACACAGAGGTAAAGAATTTGTATTATTTTCCTTTATTTCAGAGTTTTTTATGGCTTCAGTTTACTTTTTCCAAGCACAAAGCTCAGACATCATTGCTGAAAATGTCAGCACAAGTGCGTTTTCCTAATATGAACTAAGTTTTGAACAGAAAAATGTGGCACAGATCTATGCCAAAACTCTGAATTTTGGTAGAAAATTTAAACAACCAAACTCAAAATGACAGTAAAAACTGTGAGTAAAAACTTATGTGAATCAAAACACACCACAACAGTGGTAGAAAACCCAGGAAAGCAGGCAAATTAAGAACTGACAACACCGGTCTTGTAGCAAGTCTCAGCATTTTCTAGCTAACCCCTTTTATTCACCAAGAAGCATATGAACCAGTATATTTATAGCCTGTGACTTAGTCAGCGATATCTTGAGTTTTCAAGCTAGCTGAAATCAAAAAAGCACAACAAAATTAAAGAAATATTTATGTTTATTTGATGTATAAATTCACAGAATATATATATAAACAGAACAATTCATTGCTCCAGCACTGGGGACCTGCACAGCTTTGCACAACTGGCTAAATAAGAAAAGGGGTTTACGCTAATATCTAATGAGAAGAGGCCAGTTTGTTTTTTCATTTGAAAGATAACTAATAAAATTTAGTTCCTATACACTCTACAACTTGTCAAATTTTTGAAAGGTTCCTCTCCTCTCTGGAAAATTTCTGAGGATTCTACAGATCCAATATTGTCCAAAAGCTTTTGCTCTTTTAGGTGTTCAATTCGGAAAGTTTTCTTCCAAGCAATCCCTATAATTACGCAGACACAAACCTCAACATCATGTTTAACTTCATGAATTTATACTGCCTTTCGTCTGATGTTCAGATTAAAAAATGCAGAGTATTGTTGCCCTCTATGTTCTGGAAAGAAAAGCTTGGTGAGTGGATGCTTTACAGAATTCTACCCATGTCTCTCAGTAAGTCAGATTTCTCTTTCCATTTGTGAAGTTCATGTTACATGCATGCAACTAATGAAGCCAGGAAACAGAAAAAAAGACCTTCCTGACCTCAACTACTTAAAGACATTGTTGATGTGCATGCAAGTGTGAAACCTGCACTTCTGCAGCACCTTAGTAACACACACAGCTACCACTAGGAAGACTTTTTGGCGGTTTTGAAATGTCCTTTCTAACAGTCTCTGAAAGCAGGCAGCTTTCCAGAACTGAATAATCAGAACTTTCTGCATGTCTGCTATGCAAGGATTATAGATTCATGTGATGCAACCTGACTTCGAGAAGATAGGAGGAACATTTTTTATCAGATTTTTTTATTGTGCATGATACAGTCTTCAAGCTCAAATGAAAGAACCATATGTGAGATGGGGATACAGGGAATTGCTATTACACTTTTATAATGTAATGAGAGGCTGTTAGGTTTCAGAAATCACAGAATTTGAAAAAACAAAAAAAACAAAAAACCAAAAAACCAAACCCACACACACACAAACCCCAAACCAAAACAAAAAAAAAAACAACAAAAAAACAGCCCCCCACCAAAATACATCAAAGAACAGTTACATAAAAACTGTTGTGACTTGGGGGTTTCTCAAGAACGATAATGCTGTGCTGTACTGAATGAAATACAGCAAAGCTTCTCTCACAAACTGTACTGTAACCACTCACTGTCTGCTTGGGACTGATACACACAAACTCTAAAACAGTAGATGCAAGACCTCAGGGCAGAAGCACACTTCGGATCTGTTAGCAGTACAGCTGCATGGGGGAAAAGCACAAGAATTGTCCATTAATCGTGAAGTAGCCTTTTGTTGAACATATCCAAAAATGCTTGTACAGGCACACAGACTTAGTACCTGCAAACAGAGAAGGAGCTATGTCTACAGAGAGCTGGTTTCTAGGCCTGCTTCAGTACTGGATCAGGGACAACCTCATTTCAGAATTGTTCCCACTTCCACATTTTCCATTCTTCTTACTTGTAGCACTTAATGAAAAAAAAAAACAAAAACAAACAAAACCAAAAAGAACAAAAAATTCTACACTATTACTCTGTCTTATGGTATCAAGCCTGCAACTGGCATAAACGTGCTCAGTTTCTCTTGAGCAAGGAAAATTACTCTGATTCACAGTAGCGCAGGTCTGGATTATCCTTTTGAAAATAAAATCTGTTTATAAAATGCATGTTTAAATCCCATCCTATTGTCTTCCATTGAGTGATTAATTATCACAATTTGTGTGCTAAATTATATAGAGACTGTGAGGATAGACAAGCTCCCTGCTCTAGACACTGTTCTATAACATCTTATTAGGCTCTTTTAATACAGAAAGAAGTGTCATTAATAACTTGCTTCCCTTAATCTATTTTCAGGTTGAATAATGCCTTCTTTGCAAATAACACTAATTTAGGTACATTTCCTTTGCAAGTAATGCTAATCACTTACACCAGCCCTCCCTGAAGCATTCGTCTTTGATTTACTAGAGTTTTCCAAAGCCGAAGGAGGAGGTTTGGAGAAGTAAAAAATGCAATTTCACTTATTTAACACAATTTTCCATCATATAGCTTCTAGCAATGCCATATCCAAGAAGACAAATGAGAAATGTGAGTCCAGTTCGTGTCAGTTTTGTTGAGTTTCCCTTGTAAAATACCACTACCTTTCTCATATGAAATCAACTGACATTACTGGCTTCAGAAAATTTAAATATTCACATTCAAAAGCACAGATTTTTTACTTCTGTTACCTGCCTCTATTTCTCTTAATCTTGTCATACAGCCTTTTACACTGACTAAAGGTTGAAAAGAATGCCTGAAATGAGATTTTTATATCAGCAAAGACAAGCTGTAGATATAATTATTAACATTCTTCTTAGACACATCCCCAAAACAGATCCCCAGTAAGCATGACATGTTACATGGACAGCTGCTGTCTTTTTTGTTTGGGACCCCTCAGTGCTTCTTCACCCTTCTTTAACAAAATTGAATGGCTATAATAAATGTTTGGATATATAGTCCTGCTCCCATTGTAGACAGTTTCTTATAACCATTCACATTTTCCTTCCCAGCAGACAGGGTTACTCCAAGTTTTCTGCTTTCTGTTATATTTTGCCTCTAAAAAAAAAAAGAGAAGGAAAAATAAAGCTTTCAGTATCTTTACATGCATTGTATATGACCAGTGTTTCTCACTGAAATTCCCAGTGGATGAAAGCACACATTAATATATCTCTAGCAGAAACAGGCAAAGGATTGACTGATTTGCTAAGTGCTATCCAGTTTCAAACCTTTTAAGTATGTCAGAGATTTGTTTTTATGCCATGAGATTCTTCCCAAAGGATGGCATACTCACTATGTTAAAAAATTATACACCACTCAATCAAGTTTACTCGGATCTTTCTTTCTGTTATTTGACGGACAAAGGTAAGGACCTTAAGCTTTGAAGTATCAAAGCAGGAGAACTCCCACCATCAGTAGCTGTTCTTTTGCACGCCCCAGACACAGGCTTGTTACACGCAGGTGTAAAAAGTCTGGATGCATCATAAATAACAATTTCTCTCTTTGTTATTTCTTGCCAACATAAGCAACTCACCCTGTGCAAAACCCTTCTACACATAAGAAAAGAGAAAAACTAGGTAGCACATTACCAAAAGCCACATGCTACTAAAAAGAGATCCTCCTGTGTATTTATGCTTTGGTACGCTGTATTTTAAAAGCCAATGATATGATATATTGAGATGCAGTATACTGCTACACTCAAGGGAATAATATTCTATGGCCACAGACATACTCCAGAGGAAAAACCTGGAGCAGAAGACTTCTGCCTTTGCATGTAAATGCCCTCCATAGGGGGTGCACAGGCAGGGAGACCCTGTCCCTTGGAGACACACCAGGTATGCCTGTGCCGTGACTCGTGATACAAACTTATGGAAAATATCTTTGTCATAGACAAAGTCCTGTGTTAGTGGAGAACATGAAGGTTCCTCTTAAGACTCCTAACAAGGTAGTTGTGAGATTCCCTCGGTATGCTCATCTCCTGATGGTGACAAATGGCACCCAGAGTCTAATCTTTCATTTCTCATGAGACTATTTGGGTTGCACCCAGACAATTCTCACAGTAGTTCCTGATCTTCTGTGTCATATCCAGTATTATATACCGTTTCTCCCAGAGGTTAAAAAAAAAAAAAAAAAAGAGAGGTAAAAAAAAAGTCAGCACAACACTATCCTAACCTAATCCATAGTGATGTATTCTTTCTCTTCCAAGTGGTCCACTGCACTCTGATCTTCTCGGTGTGTTCACACACAACCAATTTTTTCCTGTTCAATATTAAACCACTTAACCAAATTGGTGCTAGAGTGACCATTAGCTGGAAAGATGCAGTAAGGATTATGCTACTCTTATACAGCTGAAGGCACCACTGTCTCCTTATGCTTTCTAGACTCTTATCGGCAGTTGTAAGAAACACTGGATCATCCTACAGTAATACCACCAATGATTCATCTCCCTGTGATCTTTGGGTGGCCAAAAGACTGCAAACATCCATTACATCTGCATATTACTCTGCCATACTGCCTGTATCAATTTAATTATGCTGAAGTTGGAAGGCTGCTTTAACAGAGGTTATAACTCAAATTTACCAAGAAATCAAATACGAGTGGCGGGAGGTTAGCAGCTTTCTTTCCTTCCCGCATCCGCCAGTGTACTGGCATGATATCCACACCTTGTCCTTTGTATTTCTGAAAACAAAGGACCAACAGGACCAGTAAAAGTTTGTAAAATACCAGGGACTGTAATGACTCAGGTCAAATTGGGAAATTATTCAAAATCCCTCTATTTCCATGGGTATCTACATTAACAAGCTCTGTCTTTTCCCTGAATTTTGAGATAAGGCTGTGTACTACCTTGGTACAGAACAAGACAGCCGTTTCACTTGCAACATAATATTTCCTAGTTTCATCTTTGATGTAATTATAATTTAAAACATTTCAAAGGTTACAGTAGTCTGTGATTGATGACTTTGTCTTTAGAATAGATATGCACATAAATAAATTAATTAAAAAGTGAGAATATGAAAGATGGAATAGAAGCCAAATTCTGCTTGCTACT
Source organism: Xenops minutus (assembly GCA_035221455.1). NCBI lineage: Eukaryota > Metazoa > Chordata > Aves > Passeriformes > Furnariidae > Xenops > Xenops minutus. The sequence goes on along the minus strand of JAWWEE010000001.1, from coordinate 18,004,271 downwards.
ACATGAACATTAAGAATGTGGTTATTTAAACTGATAAAAATCTGAAGAGAGAAAATGATAATAGTGAAAGAATAAATGTTAATAGTTCTTAAGACAAACGTGCTTATCTCTCAGCTGGAATATTTCAGGCTGTCATTTAGGCAGGTTTTTAGGTTTTGTTCTAAATATATTTAGAAGCAATTATTCTAACTGAAGTAGACTGGAGGTTACCAGTAAATTGTGGAGATTAGTCCACTTTTAAAATAAGCAGGTTCGTGCCCACAAAAAATTGGAAGCTCTGTGAAATCTACTTTGTACCTTAATTCAGGAAGCTGGGAGAAAGAGAAAAAAACCCTGCTGTTAGTGTGGCAGGGAACTCACTGGAATACAACAAGAAAAAAATTCACAGAACAGTGGGGTAGTACAGAGAAAAGAACATAGGTATTCAAAAAGTTAAAAGCCCAGGCGTGCACAATGTCACATGTTAGTTTTGCTCTATTATACCTCTGTACCAAATTACCAACTTGGAGGCAAATTTTACCCCAACAATATGCAACTTGGCAGAGCCATAATGAATCAGGCATAAAACAACCCCCAACAAGAGTACTTGAAAAGGCATGGGAGGTGTAGAAAGCAAGAAGATAGCACAATAGTGTTTGAATGGTCTCAGAGCATATAACTGTAAGTAATGGGAAGTAATTTTAAAAAATGGGCCATTGAGGCTAAACATCAGGGAAAAAGCAACAAGATGAATTAGACCACAGAATTGTCTCTAGAAGCTATCCTGTCTTAAGAGATGTTTAGAACAAGACTTAATGAAGTAGTAAAAAAAATACCGTAGGAAACAATATTTTAGGTCAAAAAAGGTCTTTTTCTATCTCTAACTCTGTTTGTTACACCGTACTTCAGAGAAAAAAGTTGGAGAAAAAAAAATGAAAGCAAGGGGTAGGGAGGTAAAGAAACAGCATCTTTAGAATGTTTCTAGAATGTCTAGAAACAGCATCCTGTTCATATAGGTGAGAAACGCCAGGAGCTTTTCAACAGTGGTGAGTGAAAGTGGAGAAAATATTTTCGAGACAGGCATTATATGCAGCTATATCACAGGGGCTGGGTATATCACAGGGGCTGGAAAAAGAAAACAGAGTATTCCAGTGAAAGACCGGGGACACAGGTTATACAGATTTGTGAGGAAGTAGAAATGTACCCCACCTATGCTAAATTGCATAAGTACAGTTGTACCTACAGGTTTTTTGAGGGGGAACCCCCCCCCCCCAAACAAACAAAAAAAATCCCCAACACCCCCCCCAAAGCCAAACACCACCCCCCAAAAAAAAACCAAAACAAAAACAGAGCAAAACACAAACAAACAAAAAACACAAACAAACAAAAAACTCCACACCACATGCCCCCCCCCCC
>JAWWEE010000001.1:17990831-18002776 GCA_035221455.1 Xenops minutus | reverse complement strand
CGCTGGGACTGATTTGTCTACCCCTCCGCCCCCACCCACCCCCCCTCCCCGTAGCTTTATGGCAATGCACAGATTCACAGGTTAGGCAAAAGCGCAGATGCCAGAACAGAGGCACACCTCAGATCTCCATGGCAGGGTCTATGCATGGGCAGCTCAGGTGCATAAGAGATGTTGCAGACACCCAAGCAAGGATACCAGAAATTCAGATAAAAAAAAAGAATTAGCAGAAAGGGAAGGCTCTCTATTGACAACACCTAGGGAGAACCATAAAATTGCAGATGGATGCCAAAGCAGACATCCTGAAAACACCCAACATAATGGGCTGGTGCGTGGACCTACTGGACAGCACAGATAAGCTCAGACACTTTCTGTCAGGTTGAAAACTGATAAGGCCTCAAAAAACACATCTTCTTTCAACACAGGGTGTGTGGGGCCAAGGAACCTTTTGACTGGACTCACCAAGGACTGAGACAAGAGAAACAAGACTGTAGCTATCAACCTAGGATTAATAGTTAGTTCACTGCTACATTAAAGGCATTGTTTGACAGAGCTGGAAAATAATATTTGCTGGCATAGTCACAAAGCATTACTTTGATATGAAAATGTCAGTGAATATCTCTTTCAATTATTCTTCCTTTCCTACTCGAAAACAGTGTTTATTCCACACAAACCTAGTGTTATCTCAGTTTAATTCAGATAACTACTCATATCAGTGAAGCAGAATAAAATAACGTTATGCAAAATGCTACAAAATACAAAACCCATGTAGGACATTTAGGATTGATCTTCACAAAAGGAAAGAAGACCACCCAAGCTAAAATGCCTTGCTGTAGGTTTATTGTTTTTAACCATGCATAATAAATAGGATGTTAAATCTTTAAACACTTAAGTAAAAGTTTCCATGAACTATTTCACAATCTTCTTTCAGTGAAAGGTACAGAATATTTTCAAATCATCTGACAGTATCCTAAGACCTTTAATTTGCACCTTCTACAAAGCATAAACCCTGCTGTGCAGTGGAAGTGATAAGTTTCAAATACAGATGCCAGACTTATCAGAAGCCCAGATGTATGGGCACTGCGTATATAAAGCAAGCACATACTACCATCAATAACGTGGTTAGAATTACCTCACTCTTCTCAACAAAACAAATGAAAATCTGAACTTTCAACACCATACACTAGGTGGCCACTGAGTCAGAAAAATCTGACAATGGGATCAGAGTACAGTCATACATTTCTTTTTACATCTTTTATAAAAACACTTGTAAACACACAGTGTGGCCTATCTCCCTGTCCAAAATATTCACAACCAGATATGTCCCATCCTACTGCTCACATAAACATTTCAGGAGTGGCCTAGAGTCAGTGTCACCACTCTAAGAATTGCTGTAGTAGATATCTTAGGCTTCATGCTTTACCATTGCAAGAATTGGGGGATGCAAAAAGGGCAAGGCTGAATGCTATGGTTAAGTTAATCACCAGGTCAAGAAGGTATGACTGAACAGCGGTGTTGTCAAAGCTGAAAGTCAAGATTCCCGATGTCTCCACTGTGTTTTGTGAGTAAACAGGCTAATCTCTTACCAAATGTAAGGGAAAGCAATTTCTTCCCTGGAGTCAAAGGGCAAGCAATGTAAAACTTGGGCAAGGTTTCAATATTAAAGGCAAGGTTGTAGTGTGCTAAAGCATGCTAGTGGAAATGCAGAAAGGGTATGTGCAAGAATATCATCACAGTAGAAATGACATATGGGGGAAAAAAACCCCACACCAAAACCGCTGGGTTTGGAAATCAGAAATCCATTTTTTAAAATAGAATTGTAGCTGAGATTATCTGGGCCCACATAGTTTCTTTCATCTCTATGTGGTTCTGCTGGCTGCAGATCTTTTACAGGGTCCCTTACACAGTCAAGGTTATGCATTTTTGCAGTTTCTTACTAGGCTATTGTAAACTCTATGCCAAAGGCATCAAGTAGAAGTATGTGACTTCCAAGATACACAGACAATGGTTACAAAGCAGTATCAGAGATGGAGGTCTTCAAAATGGTCAGCTGCAGAGCTACAATTCTAAAATATATCTGACATTTAACTCAATGTTTTGATGACAGATGGTAAGAGTAAGTATGACCACCAGATGGTAACAGTTATGTAGAATGAGTTCTGCACAGCAGAAATTCAGTGGTTATAGGAAAGACTTTAAAAATCACGTATTTGGCATCTACTAGTTAACTACAGTTATGTTAGAAAGGGAATTAAATACCAGATGGTTATCAGAAAAAGAAATTTGAGCAGTTTCACACCTTTATATGTTATTTTGTAGGTTTTATTCTTTATTTAAATTTACCAGAAAGCAGCCATAATAACGGAAAGAGACTACTGTTTTTGCCAGATAACCCCATGCAAGTCCTGTTTAAGCCCATCTGCTGCCAGTTACATCTGTGTGATTCTAAAGCAGATGTTCTAGATCTGAAGTGCAGTAAACAGGCAGCCCTACGCAGTGTTTCAGCTGGGTGCCTGTAGGTAGAGCTGGCAGTGAGGTATCCCCAGAGACTGCCCCATTAGAATTCCATATAGAAATTAAGGGGGTGTTTGGGATGATGATTATGTTGCATCAGATGGAATCACTTCCCCTCTGGATTCTGATAAATCATCTCTGACAGAAATTGCTTATCTCCAAGGCTCCTGAAAACATTTCTCAGCCACAAACTCTTTGTATTCAGAAAGCACTTGATCTTACCAAGGGCAGATATTTCCAAAGCATTACCATGTGAGATAACACTCTTTAAAACCTTTTATCCCTTCTCCTACCAATCACAACAGAAGATTCTTCTATATGGAGTAATAAATACACTGTGTTTTCCAGGCTTTGCCAGCAGCATTCACCTAATACTATTTTGTTTACACAGAAATCTGAAGGCTTGCCCATTTCCATAGGACGGAAAATTTTAAGAATTCCTCAAGCTTGTTTCCTGCTCAAAACAGGCAAGCCTAGGTGTCAAACCACCACACTAAGTAGCACAGGTGTAGCAAAAACCAGAAGTATTTCAAAATCCAGCATCCTGTCACTGACACTGAGACAAGTTCTATGTTGATTTTTATTCTTGCAATTACACTGTCTCCAGCAGTATGGTACTGTGAGACCTTTATTCATAATGTTCTCTTGACTAATAAGAATCTTGAGATATCTGAAAATGCTGCGCAGTTGTGTAGAATTTTCCACAGAACTAAAAAAGATGTTCTTTCTATAATTGCAGCTGTGTCAGAAAAAAAACAAGCAGCCAGAGCAGGAACAGGCTGAACAAGGGAAACAAGTAAGGCTAACAAGGGAGTAAGAAGAGTAAGGAGGAGAATAAACTGACACATCAGAAAAACAACAAATTCCCCAAGTAAGGTGCAAGCAAGGATCAAAGGGTATGATGAATCATACCCAAGAATCATGAATATGATGAGAAGGTGAGGCCAGGTCCCTGCTCACTGAGCTCTTGCCACTCCATATTTAATATCAAAGTTTCCTGGAGTTTCCCCATTCTTCAGTTACCAGAAAAGATGAAGGCAAAGGGAGGGGAAAACTTATGGAGGAAGAAATAAAAACAAACAGTGTCAGTTCTTACTCTTTCAGAACTAATATTTCTATCTCAAGAAAGAAAAGTTACTCAACTAGTTGAGTGTTTTACTGTTGTTTACTCATCATGTGTTCCCCATTTTCATGTTCCACTTGAAACAAGATTTGCAGAAGTGCTGAGCCCTCATAGCTGCAGCTGGGAATTGTGCTTGTACTCTGTGAACTGCTCAATAAGAATCATATTTCTGCATATAAGTGTTATAAACATATTGTCTATGTACAGTGTTCACTAATGCTAAGTATGCTAAAAAGAAGAAAAAATACCCCAAATCCTTAGGCATTACAAAACAGACAGCCAAAGAAGGTAATTTCATACACTATTTTCAATACTACAGAATCATAGAATGGCCTAGGTTGGAAGGGCCCTCAAAGATCATCTCGTTTCTATTCCCCTGCCATATGCAGGGACACTTTCCACTAGACCAGGTTGCTCAAAGCCCCGTCCATCCTGGCCTAAGTATTCTTCTGGGAATGAGGCATTCACAACTTCTCTGGGCAACTTGTTCCAGTGTCTCACTATTGTCACAGTAAAGAATTTCTTCCTAATATCTAATATAGATTTCCCTTTTTCCGGTTTAAAGCCATCATCCCTTGTCTTATCACTCCAGGCCCTTCTCAAAGCTCCCTTTCCAGTTTTCTTGTAGGCCCCTTTTAGGTACCTGAAGGTGCTATAAGGTATCCCTTGAAGCCTTCTCTTCTGAACACCAACTCTCTCAGCCTGTCTTCATAGGAGAGGTGCTCTCTTCCTCTGATCACATTTTGGCTCTCCTCTGGACTTGCTCCAACAGGTCCATGTCCTTCTTATGTTCTGGGGGGGGCAGCACTGGATACAGTACTTCAGGTGGGGTCTCATGAGAGCAGAGCAGAGGGGAAGGCTCATCTCCCCTGATCTGCTGGCCACGCTGCTTTTGATGCGGCCCAGAATATGCCTGGCTTTCTGGGCTGCAAGCACACATGGCCAGTTCATGTTGAGCTTCTTGTCCACCAATCTTCCCAAGCCCTTCTGCTCGTGGCTGCTCTCAGTCCATTCTCTGCCCAGCCTGTTATTTGTGCTTGGGCTTGCCTTGATACAAGTACAAGACCTTGCACCTCAGTTCACATCACTTTTCTGTAAATACACATCTTTTTGTAAGTATATACCAGAAAAAGCACTACACCCAATAATGTCGTACCCCAAGACAATTTTAAATAGCAAATAACAGGTGAGGTTTAGACACATCTACTGAAAGATGGGTGAAAAACAAAGCCACTGCTCATCAAGAGAGTACTGCATGTTTGGCAAAGGAGGTGGGACTCCACAGATGAAAAACTGAACATATTATACAACCCCACCTACCTTGTAAGATATTGTACAAAGAGACCTAATTAATTTTTAAAATTTAACTCTGGCATTTGCTAATAAGCGTGGCTTTGATTTTGTTTTTTCACTTTTGGTCTGTACATTATGGAAAAAGTAGAAGGTCACTACCATAAAATCCTGAATTCCATAAAAAGGTTTCAAAATTATAGACAACTTTTTTCAGTATTCCAGATGAGGGAGAAAGGAAGAAAAAGCAGAATTAGTACATACAGTCTCCATGCAGGACTGTGTCTACTCATCTTCAAATGAAAGAGGTTTAAAAAGCATGAGATGACTCAGCCCTAATGGGGTTGGTTGGAGAGCAAAGGAGAAAGATATTGTTTCATTCTCATGAACAGCTTGAGGTTGAAGACCTTATGCTGAATATGTATGGTTGATTTAAGCCAAATAGTACTAAACTCAAAACAGATAGGGACACACAATTTAAGCGTTGGTTAATAAGGTCTTGGGGAATAGGGAGAAGGAACAGGGAGAAAAAGAAGTGCAGATGAGAGAATGGAGATAGGATATTTAACATTTTGTAAATATAAACAAACACATGCTAAAACAAGTTATATGGTAAGTTCTGTGCTTCTCAACATATTGTAGTGATTTAAAAAACAGAATGCCTAGACACAGATGAAACATTTGGAAACTACATATGCTATCATGTAGGGTATATGACATTACAAATCACTTGCATATACAGAATGAAAACTTTGTGATTTTAAATGTTGCTGTTGAAACATAGTTAATGGTAAACTATGCAACTTGACTACTGCCATAACACCTTCCAAACCTGCTTCTTCCTTCCCATTTCCCTACCCTTAACCGTCTCTTAAACTGGGGAAAAAAATAAATTAAAAATGCAACTTGCTTTTTGTTCCCATGGAAGCATCACAGATGAATAAATACAATAATTTACCGCTTTTGAAACAGCAGTAATCACCTGGTAAATATACTGAGACATATTTGTCTTGTTAATATCACTTCTATCTGCCAACAGTAGTTTTGAAGATTCCCCGGGGCATAACAATTAAGTCTGCTAGTGCCTTAAACATGTACAAGGCAAAGTATGGCATATGGATCTGGGTGTCTGGGTCTTTCTACAGAACTTGATTTGGATTTCATGGATTTCCTATTTATTCAGTCAAAAAAGAATTATGAGCTGCTCATCCTAAGCTGGAAGGTATCCACAAGAGTACTATAAAATCCCCATTTAGAAGGATGCATTTCAGCACTATGAGTATTTACAGGTGCTATGATGTCATAATGCTGGGAATCACAGTATTTATGCATTTTCTGTAAAGGACTCATTTACAGTAAAGCTATTAGAGAAAGTGAAGAATACTAGTTTGCCCATTAACAAGTGGTACATAAACAAAAACAAGATACATAACATAAAAAACGTACTGTAAACTTAATATGAAACACATATCTGGAAATTAATTTTACTTTTGCCATGACATACATGCCTGAGGAAAAGTAACAGGTAATAAATATGAAAAAAGGGGAGGAACAAAAAAAAGAATTTACTAGAAATGCAGTAGTCTTCTGTTTACCTGCCATACTAGTTGTCCTTCAGCTTTGTTCTCCAGTTTCTCCCCTGACACTCTTACCTTATTCTGCAGGATAATCAATACTCATTATATCAAAAGTGAATTCACCTTAGTCTCATTCTGTGCAAATGCTTACAATGTGAAAAATATTTTGTTTTTCCATGCATGTAATAAAGTAGTTGTCATACATGGCAGTTTTGCATGATGCATCTATTCAACAGGGAATGACAATACAAGGGAATGAATAAAAAGAATAATCCACCTTTGTATGAAATCAAGTTTTAATGAAATTGTCATTAATAATTATGCTAACTGTTATCAAAACTTAAAGAGACATGTTAACACTAGAATCTGTGCAGCATGGAATCACATTCGTCTACAGTTTCAGAGAAAAACTGCTTTAAATGCAAAAGCTCTGATTTCTGTTCTAGCGTTGATTGTTTCTTTTGAAAGTGTTCCTCCCCACATCCACCCTCATTTTCCTTCCAGATGCTCGTGGAGCAAACACCAAGTGGTTCTGATGCATACAGTTGTAAGGGCAAATTTACTTCCATTTGCTAAGAATTTCTCTAGTTAGATTTGCTGATAATAAAACTGCAAAATCTTGCCTCCACACCATTCCCAGTTCCCTAGCTACTGATTTCCTAAATATTTTTATTTTTGGTGGATGTAGAGGATTTTCATGTTGATCATTAAGAATGGACTCTAATAGGAAACCATAGTCATTATTATGGTCAGTGCCTTATTGAAGGTTCCCTCTACACAATCTGAACAAGTTCACTCGTGTTGGAAATTACCAGTTCTGATAAAGAAGAACAATTTATGTGTGTAACAGGAAGATATAGTAGGAACACATAAAGGGAAGAGAATACCTTTGTGGAAAGCTGTGCAGCCTGTTTGATTTTATTTTTTTTTTCCCCCCTTCTTTCTCTGCCTTCTCCTTTTCCTGATGTGGAAATCAGCCATCCATTATAATAAGCATACATTGCTGGTTTGCAAATAGCTACACATTGTGCTAAAAACCACAGTAGACTGTAAAGGTGTAGGGTATCTGACTACCCCACCTTCTTCTACTTAAAAAACAAAACAAACAAAAAAACCCCAAAAAACAACCAACCAACCAAACAAAGAAAAAAAAAAAAACAAAAACAAAACCAAAACCCTACAAACAAAAAACCCCCACAAAAACAAACAAAAAACCCACAAACAAAACCACCCCAACACAACAACAAACAAACCCACCAAACCCCACAACAAAGAACAGTACCCAAAATCGAGACAACCTCAGAAGAAAATTCATTATCATACACATGCATAACTGACAAACATAATGTGTTTCTATCAAGAACCAGTATACAGGCTCTCACATCTCTGATTAATCCCTCACGGCTACAGACATCAATGAGTTTACAGAAGGTCTCATGTTTTCCTTTAAAATAAAAATCAACCAAACAAAATAGAAAAACAAAACAAAACAACAAACAAACAAACAAAACCCCAAAACAACAAAAAAACCAAACCACCTCACCAGGCAGAACTATTCCTTCAAAAAACCTTTTCTAAATTCTCTTTTTCCATCTCAGTGGATGGAAGGAGCAGGATCTGTCCTAATTAGCTCAGGGTCAAGACTAGAAATGGAGCTGCTGCTGTTCATCTGTGCCCCAGACAGTACATTTTGTGAAAGGTAGCATAGGAGAAATTGTTGCAATTAGTTTATAACTGCCTGGTGTGCTCTGTCCACACTGAGCAGGATTAATCAATCATTAGCAACCTTAATACTGAGACTGAAAATCCACTAGCAGAATAAACACTAAACAGATGGCAAGTCCTTGACACTGGAAGGACGATTCAACCCAGGCTCCAACAGCTCCTTCCTTCCAGGCAGGCACACTCCAGGGTCCTTTTTGAGGAGGGGAGTGAGTACTGCAGGAGGTACCAGCAGCAGCTGCACTGTGTATTGACAGTTCCACATGATACTGAGATTTCCAGGTTGTGAGTCTGAATGCATCCTCCCTCCTCCTGAGGGAAGCCAGGGCTGCAGGGAGCAGGCTTGGCAGTGGAGAGATGGCAAGTCAGTCCTTGCTGCTTAAATCTCATTACTGTCTGACCACCAACAGGACCTGCCTTGAGGGCAGATGGGGGCTGCTGGATGCTACTAGAAGTTATAAAGGTAAAAATGCCTTTTCCAGTGAGGAAGACTAGCTGGAAGTACACAACCAAACATATAGATAGTTTTAGTATTGTTACCAGTAATATGGGACCTAGCAATTATTTTACAGTCAGAGGAATCACTGTTCAACCTTCCTTGGCCAGAGGTAGTTCTGCAGCAGAAATGCATTTGTCAGAAACAGATTCCTTCCCTCAGCTATCAGATATACCAGCAAAACAACGATCAACTACCCCAAGAGGTGTTTTCTCAAACCTGTTCTATCTAAAATCTTAAAGTCACTTTTAGGCATCTAAAAAAAAGGTTGTATTTTTTTCATGGAAGACATTGGCAAAATATTAGGGCCATGACTTTAGGCAGAAATAGGTACATGTAACCCTTCCACTGAACAAGTCCTTTGGGGAATCCTAGATCACAAGCTTTGTGCTGTTGGTTGCCAGGCCTCCTGTTTAAAATAACCACTTAAAAAGGCTTAATGATGTGGCAAAATGTTGTTAAAACCTGAGGAAAGCAAAGTTCAGTCCTCTGTCTGGAGGAAAAAAACAAACAAACAAAAAAAAACAAAAAAACCCAACCAAATCAAACCAACAAACAGAAAAGTCAAACATTTGAGAGGTGTTTCTGAGTGAGGTCTGTATATACCCTGTGGCACATGAAGTGGATATGCGCCCATATTGACTCTTCTCTGCCTCTCCTAACACAAGAACTAGGTGAAGGTGCTCACAGCTGGGGTTTGTTGCAGGTTCGACATACAGTATGTGGTTTTATTGTGATGCACCATGTCACAGTATTATGGGATGCATTAAAAGCTTAGATGGCCTCAAAAAGAAACTGGACAAGATGAAGGAACCAAATTGCAATAAAGGCTGTTAAATACAAAGAAATTACCCTCTCACTCAGGCACTCCTTGGATTGTGGCTCAGGGGGAATACCATATGCCAACTTTTCTCCTATATTCTTCCCTAAAAACCCACCTTCAGCTCCTGTGAGACAGGATACTGCACCAAAAAGAGTTGATTTGGCATAGTCATGCACTTTTAATATAATCACTTAAAGGGAAAGGAAAAACCCTACAAAGGCTTTTGTAATTCAATAGCTGTATCATTCTGCAAGCATCGGAAAGTTTAAAGAATTGCTTCTGGTCTTTTAACGTAAAATTCGCGTTCAGTTCTGAATTCCTTGGAGTGTTAGACATACCTAGTTTGTTTTGGTTTCTTTGTTAACACATTCAGAAGTTTTTCATTTGAAGTATTCTTCTGATAGAGACAAAACACAAGTATGCTACCCCCAAGTCTGGATTGTTTACACTTACATTACTATGCTAGTTTTAGTGAGAGATGAGAGATGGTAACAGAGAAATCAAAATGGGGTAGTCCTGACTTAAGTGGACATAAGTGTGTCTACACGACATTTACTCCATGAGCCAAGGACAGATGAATATAGAATTACTCATTTCCAAAAGAAAAAGGGCAGGAAAAACGCAGCAAGTTTTTTTTGCAGGATACAGTATGAAATTCATGTTATAAGAATATGCAAAACTAACACTCTATTTTTTCTTGGTAGGTACAGTCCTTTTTCTAGTAGTATATTGGTTATTGAGTTCTCCTATTCAATATCTATACAGTATACTTTTGGCCCTTAAAAAAGAAGTGGAGACAAAAATCCCTTTGAACACATTAAAAAGAGACCACATACTTCCAACCATTTATAAACCAAGTATTAGACACTCAGTTATCATAGCTGAATGTTACGTGCATTATTTCATTTGAGTCAGTTTACAGGAGGCCAGACAGTCTTATGTTAATTTAATTCCTCTAAAGCTACAAGGCTCTATACATTTTTGTGGTAAGTCTTAAAAATTACACACTTGCGTGCACACTGATTTCACTACCCTATTCTCAGAGGCTACACCTACTCACAGATCTGTGTTTGTGGGAATTTCCTGCAAACAAGTGCTACAGATACCTTATTTAATTTTGTACTTTTTTTTCCCGTCTCATCTAGACACATGCCACCTCTAATTTTATATCTTCTCTCCTCCACCATGTTACTACTGAGCTGAAGGGGCTGAACTAACATGTTTCACACATCAAGAAGAAAAACAGTGCAGTTGAGGCTGTAATAAAGCAAGTTTCGCTGCTGCTCTCATCAGTGTGTTTTGGTCACTTGTCAAAGTGGCTAGACATGGAAGGCAAATCCCATACTCCTGCCTTTGCCACTGACCTAGATCAGAGGGGCAGCAGCTTTTTGGAGCACTGGTCGCCAGTTTACTAAAAGGCAGAAACTTCCTTCAGTTTATATCCCTTAGAGACACAGAGTAATAAAGGGGTTGAAAAGGTTTGAGGCAACATTCATACCGACTGGGCTTGGTCTAATGACCTATAGGTGAAGAGATCTGCGTATCCTATTACCATTTCTTTGAGTCATCCTGACCTTTTGTTCCCCACCTTTATTAAAAGACCTGAAGATTAAGGCAGGGAACAAATGGCAGAGAAATAAATCTTCAACTGTGTTACATCTCAAAATGATGTTTCACAAGTGTAATTAGGTGGAAAAGGTGTTTTGGTGTGTTTTTTGGTTTTTTGTGTTGGGTTTCTTTCTTTTTTTAAAACACAACACAAAAATCACTATGCAATAGTGCTTATAGGTGTCTACCTTGAGGCTTCTATAACTTTGAAGCAATTGTAGGTAAAGATATTGTTCAGAGTTTAAGTTCTACAACATTAAATAGCTTTATTATCTTTCCAATTTCAAAGCAACTCAGTTCCTCCAGGAACACAGCATAATTAGTCATCTGCAGATATTATAGAACAATTATTTTTTTTCCACTTGCAAAACTAAAATCCTGTACTTATCTTTAAAATACTTTGCAGCTTATCTTGCTTTTGAATTTAAAGAGGAGGAATGTATGCCAATTTAAAATTAAATGCATCTTATTTACTTGACTTCCTACCTTGGTCAAATTTGCACTATTGTTTCAAATAAGCATTCACCCTTTACATTCTATGATCAATATGGCTGTTGTTTAGTTGAAACTCTCTTCTGTTACTTTTAGGTGCTTGGATGACCTTGCTAAACTGAAAGGCAGGACTGACTTGCTAGTATTTTGTTCTGACTGACTCAAATAATTTTGTCCTAGTTCAGCAGGAGGGACCAGTTATCATTGGGTGGGAGTGATAAAAAGCTATATTCTACCCCCTCTATTCATTCCCCAAGAACAATGGACCATTCACAGCAGCTGCCCAGGAAGTCCTTAGCACCT
>JAWWEE010000001.1:17975230-17990731 GCA_035221455.1 Xenops minutus | reverse complement strand
AAATTGTAACTCTGACTCATAATCTCTCTGGTAGTGGGTCCATTTCTTCTGCTGGTTTACCTTCAAACCAGCACAATTTGTAGTCTAAAAATGCACTTTGTGCCTTCCCCTGTTTTCATTTAGAAGCTGATTTTGCTTCTCATACAATTCCAAACGTTCAAAGTTGTAAGCAATGAAAAATATCCTGAAATTAGTGCTAAGCCCACTCCTGCCCTACTGGTTAATTTTCTGCAACCTTAGATGTTGGCACCTGCAGTATCTCATTCTTAAATAACTACTCATTTTGAATCTAGCTCTTTCACTAATACAACCCAGAATTTATGCTTAGATAAGCACACATACATCCCCAAAGTATTTAGGTAAATCGTCAAGACTTTCTATTAAGTAAACAACATGTAAAAATGTGCAAGTAATGAGAGGAAAAAAATACACAATTTTAAAATCTTTAGTCATTAAATAAGTGCTTCTAAAAGTATGATTCATGGATGCATATATTGACAAAAAGATCCTTGCTTGCTGTCTCTTTTCACTGCTAACACATACTCATTTAGTGTTTTCTCTTTTCATTTGGGAGGTCTCTCATTGAACATCCCCTAAATGATTTCAAGCATTTCAGGAGTCAGCCCAGAGTTGGGGCAAGGCACAAAACCCTTCTTAAATATAAATAACATATCCCAGCTAAATGCTAGTTCCTTTTATGTTTAAGCTGCTAGGAGAAAGAAACATTATTTTGCAGTTTGTTCTGTGCAAGCTTTGAGTGCTTGGCACCTTTTGCCACTGCCCCCACTCCCACCACTAATTCTCACAGCACATGAACAGCCCCTGACATGCATTGTAAAACGCCACTCCTTGGCTATAAGTACAGATGACATGAAACTGTCTTTTTTTTTGTCTCTGCCAGGATCACAATGGAACTGTCATACTATAATATCTTGCTGTAGCTTTTTATACGTTTAGCTATTCAAAGTTTATATTTTGACCTTTTATTCCCTGTTGTCAGTAATTTTCACCCCTACTTCCAATTCCACATCCATAGAGAGTGTTGAGCAACAGTGGAGCAACAGTTAACTCTCCAAATAACCTTAAAAATTTTCAGTGAAGGGTCTTTGACATGTTTTCTCACCACCATCTGCCTCCCATCAAGACTCAGGAAATAAAACCTTTACAGGGTAAATGTTCACAGAAAGAATTAACAAAATTTGAAGCAGCAGCATATGAAATTTGAGTATATCTTTCAAAAAGTACTTCTATGTCATTCAGATCATGATTCTTTATTTAGTGAGCTAATGAAAAAGAATTATTTCTCAAAAAAAAGCTATAGAGACTCTACACAATGTACAGTTTAGAATAAACCCAAGAAATCTCAAATACCTGTAAATATCAAAACCATTTTAAGAAAAGCACGTGGTCCATGACTCTAATATTGAAGTGAATTGCCAGTGAACCAAATTTTCATTCTTCCCCACCACTAGCCTGCTTCATGTTTCTGACCAGCAATAGTAGCAGTTTTATTTTTGTCTTCTATTTTTTCCTTTCCACATGTTCTTAGCTTTAGTATCTTATGTACATAGAGTACTAAAGTAGAGATAGTGCTTTCCAGTGCTCTAATTGTCCTAGGTGATCCCCCTTCAAAATGATAAAAGAGGGGCCTGAAATACACATTTGTTATCTCTGGACTACAACAAATCAAGGCTTCTGGTAAAGATGGTTCCAGCACTTGGAAAACTCAAGTTACTCATAATGTCTCTCTAGCCCAGCTAGACAGAGATATTAGTTAGAGATACTGCATATACATCAGAGCTCTACTTTACATGTGGCTTTCTACAAAACCATGAAACTAAAAGTCTTCCTCCTTGTCTTTGACACACTCCTTCTAAGAGACCACTTAAAATGAAGGATGAAGACCACAGCTGACACAAGGAGTATCTTTACATATCAGGATAGAACTGATCTAGGCTTAGGCCAGAGTTTTCTTCAGATACTGGTCTAAGAATACAGAGTAAATCACTCTCCCCTCAACAAGTTCTAGATGATGTTGCATATGCAGCTACACCCATACTTTGGCAAGCAAACCAACCCCTTAAACTCAAGTGAACATGTCAAAAAAACAGGACCAAAACACGCATCAAAAAGAACACGTAAAACATATTTGATACATTCACATTTCTTGATGCTCTGGAGGACAAGACCTTGATCTAAAAAAAAGCCTCAGCTGAAACCAGTAGTATCTGCTCTTCTATAAACAATGATGGCAACAATATGATCTTGCCAGTGAAAATATTAAGAATGCTGGAGGGTCCATTTCTCAGGGGAAAGCTATTTGTTTTGAATTATTCACTTCATTCCTCAGTTAATTAATTCCAAGGATCTGGCTATTGCATCCAGGCTATGATCTTTCAAACTGTGTTTAATTGTCATTACAAAAGATGAATTTCTCTCTCTCTTTTTGAAGCCAAGGCAGAAATCACTGCAAGAAAAAGAATTAAAGAAACACAAAAATAACCCAAACAAAAACAGTAGAACAACATGCAGAGCAACAAACACCACCAAAACTCTATAGCTCTAAGAATAAACAGAAAATTAACATGGCCTAATAAAATTCATGATGGGGTTGTTGTTGTTGTCATCTAGAAGAGAACAAACATATTGACTAGTTCTCCTTCAATTGCCAGCATTCACATGAGCCTGTAGCTATAAATAAATAATTTTTGATTTATCTATGTTATAAATACACACCTCTCACATATGAGCAATTTATAGATGTAAGAAGAGCACAGTGCACAGAGAGCAGGGCATGGCACAGATCTGGACTCCATTCCAGTCCTCTCAGAGCCAGGACAAATCACTGGCATTCAAGTCCCATTCATTTATTCCTACCTTCAAATTAAGCCACTACAAATGCCATGCTCAGTACCATGACCTTTCTCTGCCTGTTTTCACCAGGTACAAAATGGCACTTTATTCATTCTACATAAAAGCACATGCAGGCTTTTACCTGCAGCTTTCAAAGTGACACTCCATATACAGTCTTTTTCTGCTGTACACTCCACTTTTCAGATCCTCCTACAGAAACTGAAAATAGTTTGTCAGATCTGTATGGAAACCCTGCTTCTCTGTAAGGCCTCAAAGAGAATTTATATTCATACTATATGCATGTATCTATCCTCTGTGGGATATTGCCAGCTCAGCTAGGGTTTCTTCACCATCTAATCCATGCACATCAAAGCATTTTAGGAGCTCCAGAATGAATAACTACAGGCTTTCATGACATAATTTATACACATACCTAATATGGTGAGCCAAAGCCATCTGCAGTCCTGAGAAGTAACTGAAGTTTCAGAAGTGTGGCCCTGAAAGTTCAGCCCAGTTCATGAGGCTTCACCACGATTAACACAACTCCCTGTGCTCCCCAGCCCCCCGGGGAGCAGTGCCACGGCAGTGCCAATGCCTGTGATGCTTCCAGACATCTGGTACAGCCATCAAGTCACAGACCATTCACACCAACACAGCACCTGGCAGTATTTGGGATGTATTGCAGCACTACAGGAGGATTTTGTTAAATCTGAACCTGTCAGCAATCAGGAAATGCTAGAATTTCCAACATTTGGGCATCCCCAAATGCCCCAGTAAGTTCACATCTACAGAATGAGTTATGGCATTACCTTGGAAATTTTATATTTTTAAAATATTCTGTTCTTTAATCCAAGCTTTCAAAGCTAGGCTTCAGAAAGCAATTCTGTATTAGTTTGGGGGTTTGTGTTTTTTCCCTCAAACATTCCCCATTGCTCCTTATATAGGGAATATTTGTCAATTCAACAAATCATAATCTTTTCTGAATTTAAATTCCCCTATAAGCCACCCAAGCTGGCAGAAGTTAGCTTTATCTGAATAACTGAAATCTATAAAAAGTTAGAAAGAATTGGATGAAACTCAATTTAGGAATGCAGAAATAACACATTATTGTTGTTTCACTGTATTGCAGTAAATATAGCTCTTCCACTTCTCAGTCCTCAAGTAATTTCTTGGGATCACATGAACTAAAATGTTTAATTAGATACCAAGCTCTTGGACACAGAGACATCTTCTGTTTGTAGCTATGAAGTTTCTAGAGTGCTTTTGAGCATGGTAAAGACAGTTTCCAAAGAACTTTGTGCAAATAATCAGAATCCAATTTTTCCTTTCTGTTTAAGCACCAGAGTAACTCATGAGATCCTTAAAAGGCTTCAGTAGGATGGGCACACAGCCTACCAGATGCCCACTGTGATTTTTGTCTTGAAGTGTCAAAATGGCAGATCTGTCTGCAGAGCTTTCTGTAAATGATTCAAGGACTCTAATCTGCAGTTTATTCTGGTGTTTTAGTAGAAAGCATCTTCCTTTGGAAATCTGTATTCAAAAGAAATTGAAAACCATGTTGGTCCTTGGCATATGAACAAAGGTATTTAATTTTTAGTGAGACTATCTGTGGGGGATCTGTAAAATAGATGGAAGAACAGGACACTTGGCTTATAACATCATAAAAATAGTGGTACTTCTCAGATGGAATCATTACATGCATGTAAGCAAAGCCATTAGCCATCAATTTTATTTTTTTTTTGACAAAAGGCAATCTTACTCAAAGTCTCACATACTTTACAGCCAAAAAAAAAAACAAAACAAAACAAAACAAAACAAAAAGTTACCCTCAATAATGTCTTCAGGCAAAAATTTGTTAAGCCAAACCAAACTGTGTCTCATTTCATTGCTCACCTACCTCATGGAAACTGCAGTTGAAGTGCCTCTTACTCTCCTTCCAGCTTCTTGGGCTGGGCTACATTTTGACAATAACAATAATTTCCTTGTATTTTCAGACAGGTCAGAAATCTTACATGCTCCAGTTTCAGCCTGCTTCAAGGAAATGTGAGTAGGAGGCTCCTGAACTACAGTTCCCATAAAGCATTTATACCTGTAATAGTTATATCTAATCCTGCTTCTAATTCCAATGAAACAAAAGCAAAAATCCTCCTTTCTGGGGTGTAGAGGTTTGGGTGGGCTCCCTGCCAAACCCAGCTGTTGGCCACACAGATTCCCTGCTCCTGAAAGAGAAGAAAAAAGGTACCAAAAGAAAATTGTAATAAAATATATATAGTCACATATATTACAGTTATATACAATTAAACATTGTGTATATACAGAACAAAAATCCCAAACAACCCCAGAAGGGAAAAGGGGGAAAGGGGAAGGGAAAAAAGGACAAAAATGGGTAAAAATAAAACAAAACAGATATACAAACTCGAAAAATCAAGGAATAGCTCAATAAAGTAACTAACACAATAAACTCTCACCAACTTCCCTCAAGAAAACAGTTCCTTTCCCTCCG
The DNA here is from genome assembly GCA_035221455.1 of Xenops minutus. Classification (NCBI taxonomy): domain Eukaryota; kingdom Metazoa; phylum Chordata; class Aves; order Passeriformes; family Furnariidae; genus Xenops; species Xenops minutus. The sequence continues at coordinate 17,985,375 of JAWWEE010000001.1, read as the reverse complement.
CACAGCTCTGGACAACAGCTCTCAGGCTCCAGCGTATATAGATAACAGAGAGGTCAACGCAGAGAGGTCGTTCCTGCTGTCTTCCAAGCACCCAAAAGGAAGAGAGAAGAACTTCCCCTCCTCGTCTTATATACACTTGATTACATAAAGGAATGGTGTGGAATACTTCCTTAGCTATGTCCTCATTACCAGGGAAGACCTAGACCAAAACCAAGAAAACTAAAACACCACATGGGGGCCTTGTGAAAAGTGCTATTCTCTAGCTCTTCCTGCCGTATCCCAGGATGGAAATGACTGCCAGTAAGTCTACATCTCACAAAATGGGCATTGCTCTTCTCTGTAGTTTATGGCTAATGATTACCAGTTTCAGTTTTAAAGAAAATATCAAAGAAAACTGCCCTACATATTGAAAATGCCCCTATTGAAAATGTTAGGCTTTTGAAGAAGTTCTCTTTTAAATTAGTGGAACTCTATCAAAGGACTTCCTCATCTTTTAGGGGGAAGATGGTATGATGAAATGTTCAGTTTGACTTATATCTCTACCTGAACAAGATGTCCCAATGCATTTTGACATTATTTACATAAGGCATGAAAATTACAAGCCAAAGAACTAGCTAGCTGGTTTTCCCTCCAAAATTCTTCCTTAATGGTTCAAATATTTACCAACATTTCATTTACACTCTACCATTCAACCAATACTGTGCTCCATGCAGTATAAATAAGACTCAGAGAATACTGCAGAGACACAATATATCATCTTTATACCTGTTGACATGGCAAGCTTTGATCTGTAGGTCTGCTTTAAGCTAGGATCAGAAAGAAGGGTGCAAAGCCAGACTCTTGAGCTTCACTGGGCTGTTTGCATTCAAATTATAGGGATACACTGGTGTACTCTATTAGTCACATATTTCCATCTGTCTGCAGTACAGCTGGACAAAAATGAGGGGAAAAAAATAATTTAATTTTTGTCCAAGTGTCATTAAAACTCCTCACTTGAAAGAACCTTTAGAATAAAAATAAACATAAAATACAAACCAACAAGTACTTAAGGTGGATTACAGCAAAAAAAAAAAATTAAAAAATGAGAATATACACTTTAGGTAAAGTACTGATCAACTATTCAAGTTTTTAAGTACACAGTCTCTGTATATTAAGGAGTCAAGTTCTTCAACAACCAAAATCCCCATCTGCCTGCAGCCCCTTGGTGTTACAAACAATACATGCATACATAACTTTGCAGACTTCCTATGAGCAATTTGAGACAAGTGCTTGAGACCAAAGCTATAAACTCTAGTTAAAGCAATATCTACAGTTATGGTCCTGGTTCTTTTCAAAGTGGATTCTGAAATTCTCTTTTTCCTGATGTAATATCACTTTACAGTGTCATTACTGTAAATCAGCTCAGATAAAATGTTGCCATTCAACAAATGGTCTTACACCAACATCTTTCCATTAGAGATCTCCCAGCAAGTGGGTGGAAGTCATAATGAAATGAATGTAGACAATGAATCTTAACTGAAACCCACCCAACACAGAAACAACTGTACTTTTGGATGCCATGTGTTTAATTTGTAAAACCTCTCCCAGTGCCTATGCAGACAAGTTTACTAGAAAAAACAACAGAAACCCTCAACGCTTTCAGGTTGACTTTCATGGATTTTAGATGATACATGAGTACTAGTTTCATTACAATTTTTTGTTGCAATTTCTGATTCCAAATCCCTTCGGCCCATTTTCAAACTCTGCTGAATTACTGTGGTGGTATACTCTTTTACCAAACTACATATATATACAGGCTGCAATATCCAACAACTGATGAAGTGTTTGCAAACTTAATCTCCATTTTCTTAAAATAAGGCATTGCTCTGACAACCTACAAACACAGCTCCAGCAAAGCAAGCTGCAAAAAACAGTATTCATCTATCTACACATTGCTTTCCTCTATATTTTTCCAATTTCCTGTCTTACTTATTTTGAATCCTTGTGACTGCAATTCAGCTGGTGTTTTAATTTTCAGAGGTCTAATGTATTATAACCCTTGCTTTACTTCCTCACAGAAGAAATACCTGTCATCCTCTCTAGCATGGGATCTTTGGGTGCTCTTCTGAACAAATATCATTGTAGACAAACCATTTCAGATTTTTGCAACATTAATCTTTGTCATTAAGATCCCCACTCAGATTTTCCAACAGACCTGTTAACCCCTGGCTTTACTACAGATTTCTTGTACGCTTTTTTTAATATTCCACATATTTAACCTGGTTTCTTGAGTGTTATTTACTACCATTTCCCTCCTCTAAAGTTTCTGTATTTCCCTCATGTTTTACTGATACTTCTTTTTATTAGCTTTCTCCTTCAATTCCTTACACTTCAAATAAGTTGCCTTATTTATACTTCATATATGCTTCCTTTGTTTTTTTATCAGTTAATTAAAAAAAGACAAAACCTTCATCTCAATGTGTTTTTCCCACCTCTTTCACTCATTTCTGATCCGCTGTATGAGAGTACAACAGAGCATGTTTAGTTGAAAAAGGATCCCTTTGAAATCAGATATCCACAACCAAGTTGAAAGGGATTTGGAGAACAAAATTCATTTGAAGGCCCACTAAAAGCAACAGGTTGACATTAAACTTTTTTTTTCTTTTACAAAACAGCATTGGAACTCATCAAAGTGAACATTAAGAATACCCAGAAAGGATGTCGGAAATAGGGGAAGTAACATCCTGAAAACAAGGAATTTAGGTTGCCACCTTTCCTGTAGACATTTTGGTTGGTTTAATAGCTGCTGTCAACTTAAAGGCAATGATAAAAAACAAAACATATACACACAATCATACTCTACTGAAACATATGATTAAAAAATGTTTATTTTGAACTATTTAAATCATATTTGATAGGTAACATGAACTATCTGCTAGATGCTTAGTCTCTAGTCCCCACCTTCACTGCTCAGCCCCCATTCCTCTAATAGTTTCTGTAGAAAACACAATGGCAAATTAACACACTGTTTTATTGCATGTTGTGGATATCTGCCTACTGAGTATAAGAATTGAAAACTCGCCCACACAGATTTCATGAAGGACCTCAAACAGCCATTAAAGAGAAAGAGAAAGCTCACTTATTAAAATTTCCTAAACCACAGTGAGCAAAATTTAATGGTTCGACATCATGTTGGCAATCGCCCCACACCATCTAGCCCCCCTAAGCAGGAGGTTTAGAAATATATCCAGTTCATAATATTTTATTAGCCTATATAAAACAGAAGATTCATCTATTCCAAATATCCACTTAATTTTAATTTTAAACCAAATATGTTATAAGTATTTTAAGCTTAGATTCTTATTAATTTGAAAGGAAATAATGTATTTAAATTTCTTTATGCCCTGAGCAATACCAGTATATAACTTTTAAGAGCAACTTGCATTACTAATAATACTATTTCTATCCTTGCTACACAAATGGTATTATTTATATTCTGGCACTGGATCACTAGTCAATGTACCCCAAGTATCTCAGACCAAAGAATATAAGTCTGTTAGAGCTATTCATTCAAAGTCTTGCCCCTTAGCTAAGCTGAATGCATTCTTTTTTTTTTTTTCTTTTTCCCCTTGGAGGGTCCCTATGAGAGTCTAGAAGGGAAGGAAGGGAAGGAAGGGAAGGAAGTCCACCTGAAACAATAGAGCTTAGATTTCATCTGCTGAAGCACTATCAGTGATTCCAGATAGGGTCCAGAAGAAATTGCATCTACCTGAGTCTCATATGCAGATCAGACCAACTCTTCAACATCTCATATGCCACCTTCATAAGTTTAAAAAACCTGAGGTATAACAAAATCTCATGCCAGTCCATCATCAGCTTTTTATAGACTGAACTGTTTTTGCCAACAGCTTGCACATCCCAAAGCATATGTGTCAGAGAGCTTGTGCAGTTCTCGGGACTTCCCACAAACCTCTGCTTTGATTTTCTTCTGACTTCACAGAAACATGCACCTTACCATTACAAATTATTTAAATAAGTCCTTGAAATCTATTGTGTTGTATCCTTTGACAAATCCAGACTGTACATGGTTTGAGCTGTCTTCTCCCTCTAGTCTTTATCTAACTTCTACTTTCAGACTTTGCCATACTATAAGCCAAAGGTCTCTGTAAGTTTCAAAGGATTACAAAAGATAGGACAGCAGGGAGAACTTCTAAGAAGGTAGTATGCTGTTTGTGCACACGAGGTCCAACCTATCTGCACAGACCTGTCCTTCTCCACTAGACTTGTTTGCTCTCCATGTCATATGACGATAAAGGGGGAGAAGACAATATACTTCATTAAAATTTTAATATCTGTCTTCTGAGCTGGAAATCCCAATGATATAGTGCAGGTTTGACAACAATGCTTGAATCCACACTGCTTCTTGGAGCTGTTGATAAGTTTCTATCCTGACATTAAAGCACCATCAGCCTATTGTAATGTCAGCTTTATTTCAAGCAGAGTTTAGAGAGATGGTAAAGCACATTACATGAGACTCCAGTAAGCAGAAGGGCAGAAAAAAAATATACCATTTACTTACCTACACTAGAGAGGTTACTAAAGACATGATGAATATAGCTATCTTAGCAGAAACACTTAGAATTCCATTACATTAATATGTCTGGACACTCATTTACTGCCTGCACTTTTAACAGAATGTATCTTCTCATAACCTTTTCACTTCCTTATTTAATACAAAAAAAAAAAAAAAAAAAAAAAAAGAAACGAAGAAAGGGCTGGTTGCAGCAAGAAGAAAGGAAATAAGTTCTATATGGTATTCAATCTACAGAGGAGTGAAGAGGTAAATAATTATTTTCTTTCTGGCCCAATATTTTATTATAAGACAAAAAATTCAATACAAACATCAAAATCTCTCACTGAAATGGGTCAGGAACATCCATGAGAACTGCTAAGTCATAAAGAAGATATGACAGAAGAGTGTAAAAACAGATTAAAGTAGGGGTCCAATCTGAGTTAAATAATAATTTGTTTACCTGATCAGAAGCATGACTTCTCTATATGATAACGTCTTACTGCACTGCATGATAAAACAAGTACACTACACTTCTTGGAGGGAAGAGATTCACATGTCGCTATACTTGCTTCAGTTATGGCCACCTAAAGTATAGAAACTAACATTTCAAAATTATGACTGGCTTGCAGTGAAAAAATTTTAAGAACAAGCAACAAGTAATTCCAGGCTTCTCCCTAAAATTTTGTCTTTCTAACCAACTGTTAACTCTTGCTTGCTTCACAAAAGCAATTAGGACTGACATGCTTGTACAAACACGCATTAGCATAAAATTTTAACTCAAATAAAACAGCTCGTTATTTTGGGCACATTGGAACTGTGACACAGGTTTAGTATATCAATATGAGTCACTCATTCTTCAGACTTCAGCGAAAAGCATGAAATTCAGAGTGACTTTTTAATACATAAATAGTAACAAGTGAAACATTTTTTGTTCTGCATTGTCTGTAGCACTGTTTGGTCTTCACACATCCAGAACAAATTGTTCAACTGACAACAGCCTTTCCTGAAAGATAGTATGAGATCTCTGAAAAGTACTAAGCCAGATTCATGAACTTTGAATAAGACATTAGAAGTAGTCACTTCAGTAGAACTACACATACCCTGAAAATTTACATATGTTAATTATTCTATGAACTGAAGACATAGTACTCTCCAATATGCTCTTTTACAAATCAACCTTTCAAAATACTAAGCATTTACCAATGTACCTAGACGTTGTCCTGCTGTTTCCACTACAGAGGGTAACTCCATTCATCAAAAGTCTCAGCTTGATGTATTCCTTGCTCCAACAATACTCCCACACAAGTAAACAACAGTGGTCTATGGGGCAAGAGCTTCAGAATATATAAGCACAGCATGTGCTGCAGTTAAAACCATATTGGTGGTGTTTTGCCATGTATATTCTTTTTGCTTTCATATGTTACTATCACATCCTTAATATCTACCTGAATGGACAGCGCGCATTCAAGTAGGGTTTGCTAGGGATGAATATGTTCCTGAATACGCAAAGTGTGCTCTTTTACTGCTGGGTCCTTTATTAAACTACCTGAATATTAGTGGCCAGAAATTGGTATGATTAAGGTTTAATGAACTACTGATTAGCACTAATGAACACAACTGAACACACATTTTATTAAATGATTTGTCTCTTTTGAAATGAAAGTAATGTTAAGCCCATTAATAAAAATTATTTGGGTCATTTCTGAGCAACTGTTGCACTCGTTGAAGATAAAGGAGAGAAATCAGCCAGTGTGCTGTCTGATTAGTGTTACAGCAGGTTTTACCCATCAATAGTTAGGGTTCACAGGCTGTATTTTCTAGGCTTATTAAGGTCAGATGAAAAAAAAAATAAAGAAGTTGATATGAGTGCTATTTGACAGGGGAGACATGTCCTTATGATCTGGCAGGATCTGAAATGATACAGCATACAAGAAATGGAATGTCCTTGTCCCTAGTTCTAAGTAATAAAATAGATGCGACTGGGAGGAAGTCAACATGCACACACATGTACAACCCCTCTGCCCTCCAAAACCAAACCAAACACAAACCAAACAAAAACAAAACAAAACAACACAAAGCCAAAAAGTTCCCCTTAATCCCCTTCCTCCCCAAATCCAAGAAAATATGAATTGAAATATATTCTTTCATATTCTTGCATACTTTCTACATAACTTTCTATTTAAAAGCTTTTTGGAAGCTGCATCTGTCCATCTGCCACAATATACTGCACTAGTTTAGACACAGTCTGAAGACTTAAAGACTTTACAGAAAGACTGAGGAAGTATTGATGAGCAATTGTTCCCCTCATGTGAGGGTAAGATGCAGTTAATTCTCCTACGGTATAATGTCATAAAACATCCATAAATACTCTTGGATTTGTGATGACAAGTGATGAGAACATTACTTTTGGCTTTTATTTTAGTGCCCTGTGTTCCACATATCCAAATTGACATGTTGGGTTATTAAGATATCATTCCAATTAATAAGCAAGATTGCTACCAAATAGTTGCCCACTTCCTACGTTAAGTCAGTTGTCCCCAGGAGGATTTCTTACCGATTATTCAATCAGATATGAGGGAGGAAGGAGTGACAAGAACACACCCCAGGGCAGTGTTCTTCGGAGACTGCATTATCTGCTAACAGGTAACATAAATAGACACTGCACCTCTGAGCACTGCAAATTTTACTCATTTTCTTTCTATTATCATAAACATTATTGTTTGCCATTCCAGCTGCACAGCAACCCTGAAGTAAAATGGGTACATTTTTACATGAGTCCCCTCTCTCCAATATGCAATATATCTAAGGCCCTGATGATGCTGAGGAACCTGAAGGAAACCAATAACATATTGAAGAGTTCCTGGAATAGTTAAAAAACAATAATTTAAAAAAAAAAATCAACAGACACTTGTTGACTTAATGGAGTTTTCTCTAGTGCTGTTCATTATAGTTTTGAAATAATTTATCCCTTTGTTAAATCAAGGCCTACCACCATCAAAAGAAAACCCAAGAACATAGCTAGGGATTTAAACAGAGTATTAGAATGTAAACTCTCTGTATGCGAATGGCCAGACCCAATATCACTCACATATTAACTGGAATGATTAACATAGAGAAAGAGCAGCACAAATAGAAAGGCTAATGGGAACTTTTCAAGACGATTTTCATGGAATTAAGTGCAATGGGCTAAATTCGGCTTCAAATTGTTCCAAACTGAAACTAGAAGAATCTGTTTGCATTTCAATAGATGTACCCTGCACCAAGAGAGAAGCCGCGGGCAGAATTTGGCCTATTGCCAATAACACCAGCTAAGCAAAACAGCTATTTTTTTACCATGTCACTAATTGAATGAATCCACAAAGTCTCAAAATAGATTTCTTCTTAGAAACTTTGAAAGTTTTAATGTAAGAGGAAAGACAGCATAAAGAATTGAAAGAGTGAGTAGTTGAAACAGACCTAACCCAAAGGCTCCCTAAGGATTTTCGTCCTTGGACTAGTCTTAATACTAGGCTTTGGATTAGTTTTACTGATGAAGGGAGGATGTCAGTGGTCACCCTTCCTACCATACAGATAAACGCAAAGGAAAGAGATTCTTCTTTTTGCTATTGAGTGTTTATGGGGTTGAAGAGGCTGTGTAGAGAGTTTCCCTTTGGATGAAACAGAGGAAGACTACCCAAGACCTTCACAAGGGCTGCTGAAGTGTAGAGGCAGCTATACCGAGAGCTGGAAAGGCCTTTCAGCTGCTGCCAGTGGGCATTACTACCACTTTTAAGAGCTTTGGTCCATATTTTAGTGTGCAACGGTGAGGAAGGGGGACTCAAAAGGCACAGTCTCCCTAAAGAAACTCCTGTGATCTTCTGCATGGCGCCTCTTCATTAATGGTTCCTCCATTTCCAAGAACACTTTGTCTTCACTTAATAAGCAGAGAGTTTCTTCAATAGCAACATGCACAATTTATTTTTGTTATCATCTTATCTGCCTAAGTAGACAATCTTCCTAATTGCTAACAGAGAAAGCTTTCACTTTGATTTGTGAATTAAGACATCACTACTTTAAAGAATAGTACTAAACTGAATTCAAGCCTCAGTTATAGAAGCCAGCTTCAATTAAAAAGCAAAGAAGAAAATTAATACACACTTTTAACTCGCAGAAGTATAACCTGGGGTAGAATATTAAGGGGACAGAAGGAAGAAGGGTGGTGTTTTTATTAATTAGGGTCTTAAAAAAATTACTATGGCTAAAAATCACATAGAGTACCTAAATTTATAAGTGGGATGCTCTGAAATTTAACCTAAGAAAATTACCCAAGATGTCACATGAATGTATATGATGCAAGCATTTTCAATGGAAACAAGATCCATTGTATATACATACTGTAGAAAAAAAGTAACAGTGGTTCTAAGAAACAGACATTATAAAACACTAGCATGAGTGCAAGCATTTACTATGTGACAAATCAAACTTTCTAGGGCATAAAACAACTACTAGATGGTTGGCATCCTCTGTGAGAAAGGGTTACTATAATACACGTTTTAAGTCTATGTACTGTGTTTTACCATTGTTTCTGATGAGCTTCTGTTTTGATGCACAGCAAAAATTCTAAGACTGTGATCATATTTAAGTTATAAATGAATATAATCCAAAACTAAGAAAAATCTTTAATAACACACCAAGATGCTTTACGCATTCTTCTCCCTGAGAAAACTGTATTGAAATATAAAATAGCCACTTTTAAGGCTTATAACACAAAAAGGGCATGGAAGGATTTATGTACATGAAACCACTGCTTTTATTAGCAAGTGGTTTAATCATATTTATTTCCAATAAAAACATGGAACTGGCTTCCTATAAACTTTAGAAGATGCACATTATTTGACAGGAGCAGCAAGTCTATATTTCTCTGCCATGAAAAATTTAAAATTACTGTTTAGAAAATACTCCCTTGGATGTGTAATAAGTATTAAGAATCAGCAAATCCATTTCTATTTAATTACAAGTAAATTAGAGGTTGTTTAAAACATTAAAAATCTGCTCAATTTTTAGGAAAGGCTTCTCAGGGGTTGGAAAACAGCAAAGGCAAACTCAAGGTCTTAGGAATAAGGAATTAAAAAAAAAGTTACATCTTCATTTCTGAGGGAAAAAAATAAATTCTGGATTATTTCAGCATCTCATAAAGAGATAAATCATTAAAATTATGTACCTAAACCATACATTATTCATGAAATGTAAATTTTGTATCCTTAACTAGTTATTCCCCCTACGCCCAGAATGTAATTAAACCCAATGACTCTTCTATCAGGACATGTAAGAATAATAAACGAGATTGTTAAAGCTCCTTGTAAATTTCTTTGACAAGAATTTACATTATGAGAAAGAAAGGAAAGAAAAGAAGGGAAGGAAGAGAGAGAGAAAGAGAGAAAGAGAGAGAGAAAGAGAGAAAGAGAGAGAGAAAGAGAGAAAGAGAGAAAGAGAGAGAGAGAGATAGAGAAAGAGAGAGAGTGAGAAAGAGAAAGAGAGAGAGAAAGAGAGAGAGAAAGAGAGAGAGAGTGAGAAAGAGAAAGAGAGAAAGAGAGAGAGAAAGAGAGAAAGAACG
>JAWWEE010000001.1:17918440-17975130 GCA_035221455.1 Xenops minutus | reverse complement strand
AAGAAAGAAAGAAAGAAAGAAAGAAAGAAAGAAAGAAAGAAAGAAAGAAAGAAAGAAAGAAAGAAAGAAAGAAAAAGCTTTTCAGTTGTTCATACAACTACAGCTTCAAGAGTAGTGCTTCCTAGAAAAAGACATGGCTAAATTTATCAGAAGCATGTTCCTTTTATCTAGGCAAGTCATCTTTCCTATTTAAATCTCCTTACCTATGTCAGATGACTGACAGCTGGATAACATTCAAGACACCTGTATTTGGTCTAAGTGGCATCCTGAAAGTCTCCAGGGACTTTCTGAGCATGTACCACAGGCAACGGGTCAAAATATTTACTTCAGACAACAACCATGAAACTTCATTTGCTGCTGTTATTTTCATTCTAATTAAAGACTCATTTCAGAGCAGAGTGGAAATAATGTGTCTGCTGTGTTTAATATTTAATCAGCAGTCTAGCGTGCCAACCATGTATCCCTTATAATAGCCCAGGGTCAGTGCCCTGGATCCCACTGGGCTGCCATATGGCTGTGTCCAGAAGACTGGAAGCCACAAATGACCCATCACGGGTTCAGTGATAGCATGAATCAATGAGGATACTAATTATTGGTTTTGAGGAGTTGACTCATCTGCTGTGGGAGTGAACATTATGTTAACAACCTTGAGTGTTTCAAAGCATAATATCAGATGTGCCATTATCAAAAAATAAAGCAAACCAGATTCAAATTATCCAAGTTTTTCTAGTAATTTACTGTTAAATAATTTAAATGTGATTTATCTGTACATAATGCAACTATGATGCTTGTTACTGGTTCTCCAGTCCAAGGATAATATAATAAATAAATTCTGGTTTGGATCTATTTAGAATCCAGATCCACAAATATCCATATGCAAACTGCATCATTTCTTAGATGGTTATAATAAGGGTATTAGGGTATTATTTAAAATCTAATTCTGCAAATGGAACATTTCTCTCATATTTCATAAGGGCTTGGACTAGGTTTTGAAATACAGAAATTGGAAAACACTTAGGTATATATTTAGCCCTAGGTGAGAATGCACATGTCTATAATAAGGCATCTCCTGGACCACCATCGAGCCTAGATATTGTGTTTTTATGTTCAGCAAACTTAGAAATCTATCCATAAGCTGCACTCCAGAGAGCAGAGTATCCCTCTGCTGTGCTCTTCCAGCAGCTCAGTACATTTTTGAAGCATGTTAGAACTTCTGATAAAAGAAAACCTCATTACTGTTTCTGGTTCATTACTGATATCTCAGAAAGTAATTTGCTCTGAAAAACAGACTGCATTCCAGAGAGTGCAGGATTTCACCTTTTGTAGCAAGACAGTAGACAGATAGGATACCATCAAATATACGGAGGAAGTTTGTGGGAGACAATTGTGCATTTTCCGTGCTTAGTTTCAAGCCAACACTTCACTGTTTAGCCAAAGTGAAGCTGGAAATAGTTGTTGCTCCTGCTGTCCTCTATGACACGATTTTAAGGTCTAAAGACCACACACAAAATTCAGGCTCAAGGGCAAGTCACAGGCAGATCCTTTCTTTACAGAGACTGAATTTTCGTTTTCCTCATTAGCAGTAGGGTAGATTGTCTAGTGCACAAAATGTAACCTCCTCTCCCGCGTAGTTGGTATAGCTTTAAATTTTATCTCTTTCTACCGCAGAGCTGCTGACCACAAGTCTGTGTTGCGTGTACTTCCTAAAAACACACCTCAGGCGTGAGTTTCACTCGAATTCGGAACGTGGGGCAGAGCGAATACGCCATCCCACGGGAACTCCCCGGTGACACTGTGTCCAGCAGCATATTCCCAGCTCGGGAGAGGCGCGGGGCTGACCCGGCTCTCGGCGCTGCCGCCTGCGGACCCCGCCGAGCCCCGGCCGAGCAGAGCGGGACTCTGGTCCCCTCTAGCGGCTGCCGCGCTCCCGGGAACCCCCGCCCGCCCCACTTTCACTGCTGACATCGTTCCCACGATGGGCCACCCCGCAAGGATTGCTCCCTCGCTGGCCGGCTCATACCGCGCCCGGCAGAAGTCACCGGCTCATGCCACCCGCTGAGGGCGGCTGGAGGAAAATGCAGCCTCGGAGGCTTGGGGTGATCGTGATCCAAGAGATCTACCCTCTGAAAAAGCGTTTGCTACCTGTAGATGAGCTACATTACAAAATTAGAAAGCAAACTGTATATTTCTCAGGAGGCAAGGATGCATTCCAAGACACACACTTCCATGAGTATTCCAGCCATTCCGTCTCTCTGAAATGAGAGGTGGTACCTTAAAGAAATCAGCTATGAAACTCTGTGAGACTGCTGGTTGGAATTCCTTCTGGAGACCTATCAAAAATGGCAAGGATTCTGGATAGGACAGACCATTTTTTTCTAGTAAAAAAATAAAAAAAAAAGATACTGCCTTCTCTCATTTTTTTTCAGCCACTAGAGACTTCGATTTTACAGCTGAATTCAGGCCAAACTATTAGGCTCTGTGAAAAACAGCACTGATTTCAATGGGACTCCACACTGGAGTAAGTGACATGGACTAATCTTTGGTCTTTTATCATTACAAATCATGAAGAAAATGGGCTTTCTGCTCAGCCTATCTCTGAGACTTGGGAAATGGTACAAGAACTTCAGATATCTTCTTTTATTCCTGGCCTGGCAAACCACAGAGAAAAACTTGAAAACAAAACACCTGAATACTAAATAAATGAAAACAAATTAAAAAGGGCAGGAAAATAAAGAAACAGAAACAAAGAGAAATTGACATTTAATTTCGCTTTGTGTCATTTTTGTTGTTGGTATTTTAGAGATCTATAGCTGGTGGTCAGAATCAGCAATACAGGATAGGGTGGTCTTAAGGTCAGCATCAACACGGCTGTAGCCTGAACCAGTGAAATGACTGACAGAGGAAAGGGAGTAGAAATTTTTAATTTTTAATTAGATACATAGACGTTCTCAAACTTTTTTCAAGAAGACTTTTTTTAGCTAGAGACTAAATACAAGAATACAGCATGAACATATTATCTTTTGGTTTCTCATGCCTTGTCACCAATGTTCTGTCCAAAAAAAGAAGAAAAATTAGAACAATGTGGGGAGTCACCCTCCAGGAGTATAGCCCTCATTAAACCCTCAGAAAACAAACAGATTAGCTATGGAGGAAGGTGGGCAATCTACAGCATCTCAGGCACTTCCATCTCCAACTGGGCTGTAGATTATGTGCCTGCATGCAGTAATACAGCACAGCAGTTTCCAAGTGGCCTTGTAGTTCTCTGCTCTCTGCATTTGGTGGGCATTTTTTTCATTTTACACATTGTTCAGAACTTGCTGCAGTGATTTCAGAAGTTATATAACTGTGTCAGATGTACATACGAACGACAACTATTTCTCTGGCTTTATTTTTCCAGAAATGCTTCTGGTATTGTTTTTCACAGAAACACTAGAACAGAAATAGGTCCATGGCAGCAGTGGAACTCTGCCTTTTTAGGTGCAGTGAAGATAATTTTTTAACTAGCAGACTGCTATTAGTTTATTCCTGTATTTCTGTGTGATACATCTATCAGATCATGTTAGATGCTGATTTTACCTACTTAAACTTCAAAAAAAGAAAGAGAACTTATTTGCCTTTAATGACATCTCATTTTCCCAGCACCTTGTTCAGCGTGAATAGTCCATATAAAAGCTTGTTCTCATTATTAAGGCATAAAAGAAGACACAGAAGGGAAAGACTGCAGCATAGCCATTACACTGTCCATCTCCTAGATTTACCAAGGTGTCTGCCCAAGCTGAATTTGATCAACATATGATGTTACTAAGGGTCTATAGAGAGAAACTATTATCTTGAAGCACACGACAGACATTGAGTCGATTCTACAGAAAGCCACCTCTGTGAAGAAAGAAGGATGATTCCTTATGAGAATGAGTGAAAAATGAGAATGAGAGGGAAAAAAATGAAGCACAGAAAGGTTAAGTGACTCATCAAGGTCACACAGAAGAGGTTGATCCTGCTCACTATAAAACTTGCTTTAAGGTTAACAGCAGTGAGATTAGACCAAATTTAGAGGCAGGGTTGCATAAAATTCAAATTGTGGATTAGCAACACTGACCTTTCCACTATCAAGGTACACTTCTTTCCAAAAGAAAAATTACTCATCAAAGATGATTTTTCTGCTCTTCTATCCAGGTACAAATACCTCTATGTGAGACATCCAGATGACCTCATCCTGCATCCTCAGACAGAGAATGTTAGTCTATACAAGCCTGTATAAAACTATGTAATCTATTGCTGTTGTTATTATTTTCCCAAACAGTAATGTTTCAGAGGAAGCAAAAATTATTTCTTCAACTCTGATGAAAAATGCTGTGTAAAGTAGAGAAAAGGCCTAGAATATAAAAGAGGAAAATGGGGAACTGTTTGGCAATTACAGTTTTACATTCAGATCTTGTCCTGAAAACTAAATTTACATTTCAATATAACTTTTTTTCCCCCTTTAAGAATATAAAGCTAATAACAGCAATTCATTTTAGACTGAATGAAAACTTCAAATGACCTTTATGTTTGTTCAATCTGATTTGTTAAGTTGTTTCTGTTCTAAACCAAACTCCTACCTTTTCACTTGATTTTACACTTTGGCTGCTGAAGTGAAAAAAAATCCATTCACCGCCTAATTTTATTATGATTTCAGAGATGAGGAACTGAAGTTCAGAGAAATCATGTGAATTCTTCAAGCCAGCACAGAAAGTCTGTGACAGATCAAGAAATTGGATCAACCCTGCCAGACCTGTGCTAACACCACTGCGCTTAGATCATCCTTTTTGTCTGTGCCAGCATGTCTGCAATGTTTTGTTTACCTGCAACAGATCAATCAAACACATGAACTAAAATGAAATGGGCAGAACAATGTGATCAAAATAAGTTGCTTTTCCTCTGACAGCATCAATCAGATTTAGGAAGGGAGGATGGGAGAAAAGATAAATCACAGCTGCTCTATACAAGAAGTTTGCCTGGTTCTGCCAGACACCCAAGGTATCTCTGATAAGAAACATCCTGATGCTCTTTGTGGCATGCATCTGCCAAAGCAAACTGGTCAGTGCCCAGATGACATGGGAGAACACATGCCCCAGCTGAATAAAGCTCTGTGTCCACCCTGAATACATTCAGCTCCCTGAGCAAGAAGCACTCCCACAGGTGCTTAGCTTTTCTGATTAATATGATCAGATTGCAACAGGTCCTTCTCCACTAGCTTTCCCTGTCTTATGGCCATTGCTATTATTTCTGCATCACTTTCTACTACAGTCAGATTGTTTCAGTTTCTCTCACTGCTTGAAAAACAAAAGCTATTAGGGATTTCTTCGCACTGGGCCATGTCACGGTTAATATTCCACTGCTGCTCCTTACCCCTTTTCAATCTGCTTAAGATTTCCTTACATGCTAGGCTTGTTTGACAGAAGACAGCTATGAAACACAAAAGGAGGAACATCAGAGTCTCCTAAAACAACCTGAGAGCTGGCTGCAAGTCTAGTGACAACTTTAAAGGATAGCAATGAAAAACAAATACGTCAAACTCCCCAGCTATACAGATACCACTTAAGCATATTACAAAGCATTACGTGAACTATTGCTCCCCTTTCAGTCTTGTTTTCAGCAAACATTTAATTTGCAGAGCTATAGCTCTTTGTAAGGTGTTAGTATGTTGGTTGTTCTTATTTAGGAATAAATCCAAATCACAACCTTTAGAGCCAGTATCAGCATACCGTGAAAAAAATTGGGCGTGCTTGTATGAGGAATGTTTTAGATCAAATATTTTTCAGTTCCTTTATTCTCATCTATATTTTAACCACGAAGGGAATCTTTTACTACCTTTAAGGTTCAGAAGTGTGTGGACCTCAGAAGCCACTCAGCAAGTGGCTCTGGGCAGTGCCAAAATCCTGCACTCAAATATCATGGACATCTCCTGCAGCATGATTTCTTGCAACAGTGTTGTCTCAAGTGGCTGGGCAACTAAAAAGGAATCATAAGCTCCTATTTGGGCACACCCATGCAACAACAACCATTTACTCCTTTTCACCAAACATGCAGCATCAGAAAGCTTTCATCCATGTGTAGGCCACCTCCCTCGTACTCACAAAAAAGACAAGTTCTTCCACGCATAGCAAGGTGTGCTCAGCAAGGCAGCCCCACAGAGTTGAAATTGGCTACACTGAAGGCAGTGAGTGTTTATTGAGGAGGATAAGCAGGTAAGAAATAATAATTAAAAAAAAAATTAAAAAATTAAAATGTGAGAAGGGAAGAAAGAAAACAAAGGGAAAGAAGTAGCGAAAAAGCTACCCTATCGGTGCTGCAGGGTTAGGGTTAGGGTTAAGCTTGCACCTGATGACAGGGTAAGAAAAAATAAAAAAAAGGGGCAATGTTAAATAACAATGTATCAATTTTGATAACTAAGTCTTCACCCCTCTTGGAAATACTAAAAGCTGTATTTTTTGGGTTTTTTTCTCTTCTCTAAAGATATGACAGAGAAAGCAGGCTGCGACAAATGAATCAAGCTCATGGTCTAAGATTTTTGGTCTGTCCTTAGTCATATTTTGGGTACCTAACAAGGACCAAGAACAATCCTTATAATAAAAAAATGACTACAGTCGCCTCCCAGAATTAAAAAAATGTTTGTCTTTCATTAAAAAAAAAAGCCAAACAAAAAAAACACAAATAAAGACACAAACAAACCCCTCCCCCCAAAAAAACACCACCATACTGGTCCAAGATTCAACTATTTCCTTTTGGTCTTATCATTAGCATTACCATCTCTTTATCAGAGAGCTTTCTAATCAAAAGAAAGAGAAGACATTGTTACATTTACCATACTTCTTAGACAGAGTCCAAACTATCATGACCTAAGATGAAGAGGGGGTACCCTCTTCTGTTCCCTGGTTCCAAAAATAGTATTTCTCCTTTTGCAGCCAGGCTAGTTTTCCTGAAGACTAAGAGTTGCTAGCTGGTTGAAGGCATTATAATGGTTTCATAACTGAGGCACTTCAGCAGCTGCCTAACAGAATATAAAAGAGACCCAACCCTGCAAATCCACCTGCAAATTATTAGTTTTTTGCATGAGTTAATCCATTGAAATAAGTTCATGAGTAGCCTCATTATAGTGTCCACAGAACTGAAACATGAGCTAGGAAACATTAAGTCAAGTGCAGTTTCAGATTAGTTGTCTGTATAGGCAAGCAAAAAATATCCTCAAAACAAGTCTAAAAGTCTCTATTGCTAACATCAGCAAGATGAAACCCACTGAAATTGTCCTGAAATAACCAACTGCAGCTTCTGAATACAGAGGCCTTAGTATTGAAAGGAAAAAAGGTGTGACCATAACAATGTCAATAATCTGATCAGTTAGAAATAAAGTGTTTGGTACAAACACAGCCTTAAAAGTTACCAGAAATCGACTGACCTACTGTTCATTACAGATTTTTACTCCTCACTGGACCTGCTCATGCCACTCAGTGTAAGAGAGCAATGGAGACTGAATATTAAGAAGCACAGATAACACAAATACACTTAGTGTGATGGAGAAGATGGGAATTGGGGTGGGAACAAGGAAATACTGTTCCAGAATCTGATTATTAGACTTTATTATTTGGAAGTCTTGCCTATTTGCTCGCTACATAATATGCAATGTGCAGCGGATATTTTTAAATTAGATCAAGCCTGCAAAGGCCTCCTTAAAACATTGGCAAATTTACTTGTTCAGGGACAGCAAAACATTATTATGGCTCCATAGGACTTGTAACAACTTAATTACAGACACAAATAATATTTCCTATAGAAACCAGTTCGCACACAGGGCAGACACTTGAAAGGACCAGCGTTAAAGCTGAATGAGAAACTTCAGGTCAGACATTTCCAGTACTTGATTTTGCAGCCTAAATAACAATCTTCAGATGTAAGCAATTTTATATGATAATTAATGATGTAGGAATTATTATCATTATTGCTCTCAGTATGTTGCTTCAGGAGAGGTTTTCAGAACTTGCTCTCTGAAGATGAAGTGTAGTTTTTGTTTTGTAGTTCCTTTCATGCAAACTAGGTCCCCAAAATGTCAGAGTTAACGGAACTGTCA
Source organism: Xenops minutus (assembly GCA_035221455.1). Classification (NCBI taxonomy): domain Eukaryota; kingdom Metazoa; phylum Chordata; class Aves; order Passeriformes; family Furnariidae; genus Xenops; species Xenops minutus. Next base: position 17,967,026 of record JAWWEE010000001.1, on the reverse strand, counting down.
CAGTCAACTGAGCTGTAAAGATCCTAACAAAGAGAAAGAGAAATAAGGAGGCGTAGACGATGGGGGTAAAAAAGCAGGCCCTAACTGTTTTCATTTGAGTAACAAAGGAGATTAAAAAAACCCACACAGTGACAGAGGTGAATGTTTTATCAACCTGTTTAAGTAATTGTGTTTTTCTAGGTATTGAGCCATAATACTGTAAGATAATGACATTTAAGTGGGACTATAATAGCCTAGGGAGAGACAAAAAGGTAAAAGAGGGGAAAACAGGAATCATGACCATGCAGTGCTGAGACATTCTATTGGTATCTACTGGGCTCCAGAAAACACAGTTATACCCCTACCTGACTTTTTCACCCCCACGTTGTCATTTCACACATACAGAGCCTTATTACTATCATAGCATTGATACGCTGCTCTTTGCTAGCTTGTGGTCACAGCTGTGGAGTAACATTAAAGAAAAAAAAAAAGGCAAAAATGTAAGATGGGTCAAGTTACCAAGATAAATAAAAAGCTCTGTTCCTCCACAGTACTCCTTAAAAAAATCCAATCAAACAAACAAAAAAAACCAAATGAAAACGAAACCCACAAAAACCCAAACAAATGAACAAAACCCAAAACCAACCAAAAACCCAAACCAACCAAACAAACAAAACCCCCCAAAACAAAACACAAAAATCAATAAGTTACCACTAGAATTTTGAAGGAAGACCTAGCATATACTGTTTTATAAATACAAGTACTGAGTTAAAGAGATTACATGAAATGCATGAGCATATACAAAGGACAACACTCTAAAATACAACAGAGACTGCTGTTCGAGAGGTATCAGTCTTCAATTCTTCATTTCTGCATAAACATAAAAGAAAGTTGGAAGGGGAAACATACTATCAAGTATGCTCACCAGCTCCCACAGACTTGCAAATGTAGTTGAAAAACAGCCATTTTATGAAACTCCCACAGTTAAAGGACTGCTTCAGATAGACATCCCAGGCAAAGGTCTTCCAAGATGATCACATGGTAGTTCCTGTGGTAAATGCAGGTTGCATTTTCTAATAGGAAAATTACTTTGTTATTCTGAACAGATTTTTTTCTATCAAAAAAAGAGAAATTGGGCATATCAGTTTTCATCTCTGAAAGGCATGCACATGTATGGTTGATTACCATCAATCCCACTGAAATTGTCTCAGTGGACCAAGTGCAAAGGTTTCTAAAATATGAGCTGCCAACTAGACACAACAGCTATTACAGAAACAAAAGTATTTGTGCACAGTTAAAAATTACTTTGGGATTGCTTGAGCAGCAACCTGGAATGGCTCTTTCATAACTTATGATGTGATTGGAACAGCTCATTATATGAAATAAGTATTTCTTTAGACACATTTTATGTCAGTGGCTCTAAAGGAGGAAGTAAGGTGAGAATTTTACAATTTTTTTCCACAGTTTCCTCATATTTTGCAGACAGACATGAGTATTGGGTTCTGAGGAAACAGAAAGACTTCATGTTAAAAGAGAATAAAGACAGATATGTACATTTTTAAAAAATGCATTATCAGCTTACTGACTGAAAATCTGAATTTATTATTTACTTATAAAGGGAAGCAGGACAGTCCAAAAATCCTCAGGCTTGATTCAGTCATCTCACTCCAGTGAGAGATCTGTACCACAGCAGAAGGAAGAACAGCTCCTCCTTCCTCCGCACTAGTCTGCTTATACACATGCAGGAAAAGAGACACTATTCTAAGGTATTTTGGAAGTAGCCCATTTCTAGAGTAATTAAACATACAGCTTTAACAGAGACCTACAGACTAAACCTATAAGCCTAGTCAATATGATAGTCTGTTAATTTGGTAGCAGGAAATAAACTTGTATTCTGAGCCTCACAATCAACTCTAAGTCTTCAACATTTTAAGAACATTTTGAGGAAAGCTCAGCAAAGCAGTTTTGAAAGTGCCAGACACACTCAAGTATTATTAGAGATGGACTGTGTTCAATGAGAACCATAACAGGGAACTGTGTCATCTACTTGCCACAATGTAAATTTGTGTAATAAATACTCAAAGTTGGAAACACTGAGTGTTCAGGTGCAACCAGTCATCTTCAAAGCACACAGGAGTAACAGTGGCACCAGTTCTGCATTACACTCCACAATGGTGTTGTACTGGGACCCAGAGGACCTCATCTCTCTCCTTCTTCATGGCTTTGGAGTTATAACAGAATCAGAGTGAAGGCAGCTCTGCAATATTATAATACAGTCACTCAAATGATCTCAAGTAATTGTCTCCAGACTTCAACCTACAGGAAATTATTTTCATGTATGAGACATCTCCATCTCACTTCTCCACCCAAAGAACATCATTGTGGGAGTTTTCATTATCAGAGTTCCTTGGCTTCTGTTGGCAGCCACTAAGCTGTCCTGTCCTTCTAGTGGTGTGTCTTCTTTCCTCATCGTTAATTTCCCTTAGTCTTAAAACGAGCAAAGCAAAATAAACAAATGAAAACAAACAAAAACCCCAAATCACAACAGAATAACTTCATTTACTTGCTAAGTTCCTCTCCCTTTTTTAAATACCAAGTCCAAGAAAACCCTTCCTGCTGACTGTTAGAGGAAGGCATTACAACAGCTTTGCTGTACTTTGAGAAGTCCTGCCCATGAGGGAAATACATGGTTTCTGGGATTCTGACGCAGACTGATTTCCAGGCAAATTGCAGAGCAGCATCAGTAACTTTGAAAAAAAGGATGAAGCAAGCATAAGTTCAGGAATTAACAGCTTAGGTTCATTTATAGCAACTGAAAGATTTATAACCGTGTATCTGTAAGAATATATTTCGGTTGAACTTTAATCTATCTGTTTATACCATTTCAACTTTTACTTTACACCACTGTGTTTTATGATTTCATCATTCAGCCTCTTCCTGCTCCCACCAAGGTGGGATTTTCTGAGCAAATCATAAAAAAATTGAAGGCCTGCCTCATCTGATTCTCTGGTGACTGCTCTGGTCTATACATAGACCTGCAGTTTTCCTGTGTGGATTGCCACCACTCAGCGTGTATGGATCTCCTATGGGCATTTCTGGTTTCCAGGTTCAGCTGCAGTGAACCCTCCCTGAAAAACAGGTTGCAGAATTGAGGAATACTTTAATTTGAGCACACACAAAATAATTATTTTGCCTTACTTAAGATGTTTAACCAGATGAAAGCCTGTTCTGACCAGTAACTCACTAGACTCCGGAGATTCAGGTCAATTCCCACCTCACAGCAGACTCGGTATGTGACCTTCTTAATCTATTCCACAGTACTATCTTCCAGCTGTGAAATGGACAAATTCCCTGCTTCAAAATGATGAGAGGAGAGAATCCATCAAGGATTGTGAAATACTCAGCTATCACAGTGAGGGGGGAACTTACAAGCACATAGACAGTGATACTTCATTTTAAAAGCTGACTTCTGCTTCTGCAGCATTCATAGTCCTTGCTCTTTTAGAATCATTCCATTTATACCTTATGATTAATATCAGTAATTTAGCATTTCTATTAGCCCCTATATTATTATAGGAAATACCAAAAAACAACTAAGTAGCTCAAAGGGATGTTTATTGGCTGTGATTCTACACTGAGATTACAGCATTTGGGCCATAGGTCTCTCATGCATTTAGAAGCATTTTTCCCTGGGGTGGCCCCTTCATTGCTTTACTATATCATAATTGAAACTAAATTGCATCTGGAGAAAAAAAAAAAGCAGGACATTTTGTGATGCATTATTCTTGGCTTGGACTTCTTTTGCTTATTCACTGGGTATTTGTGAAACTCAGTAATTTGCAATGGGTATCCCAGTCATTAGTGCAAATTATTCTCCTTCTTCTATATTTGCATGTAATTGCCTTTTGAAATTAATTCATTTTAATTTCTTAGAAATAATTTGTTTAAGAGGGTTTAATTCCTTAAAAAGAGTTCTTCTAGAATTGTGGTTAAGATGCATGTTTAGAGGAGGCATTCTTATATATTCACCTCAAAAATTTATGCTTCATGTATTCAGAATCAGGATGTGCTACACACTGGGCCACACTTGAATTGCTTGTTTGGGGTAAAAGAGACTCATATTTCACTCCTCTGTAAACTAGAAGATTGTCCAGCACTCCTGGGGCAGCACTTACAGCATAACCCTATCACATAGTTTTCTAGGGAATAAGCATTCAGGAATGGCCAGGATTTTCACACTGAGTAGCATACTGAAATTTTGGATACCTCTCTAAATCCAGGATTTTTTTCCCAGTGTTTCTGAGAAAATACATAATAATAAAAGTATTCATGTATTTATTGTGAGAATTATGGAAAGCACTTCTTCCCCATTTGAATAAAAGTTACATTATAATTAGTGGATATTAACCCTGAACCTTGATCCTCCTGGCCAGCACATCCTCCTTTTCTGCAGATCCTACACTAGTGAAATTTTAGAGCATCCATGAAGACCCTTGAATATGCTTTAAAGAATAAACAGCTCAACAGTTTTAATGAGCAATCTCAGAGTCAGAGGGAAGAGAAGCAGCTTCCTGTCACTAAAAATATTCTCTGAGGTTTGGTGAAGCTCTACCTGCAGCTCAGGTTGAGGGCTCTGGTGACATTATCGTGTGATGGAATCTCACACTCTATGCAGAAGTAGAAGTCTTTTGGGGTTTGGACTTTTTTAGGACGTTGCTGGCTATGTGCTTAGGAGAAAACTGAGTGCAACCTTTTACTCTTGTGGCTCCAGTCACGTTAAAATTTCAGCCATTAAATCAACAAACTAGATTTTTGGAAGGTGACATTCTGAATACAAGATAAAAAATAATAATAATGGCAATTTGTTTTGTACAGTGATTCCTTTCAGAGTGATGTGCCTTGGGCTGTTTAAACGGTTGAACATTAATATTTATTTTCCTTTCAAATCCACCTTTATCCGGAAGACTGCCCAGTAGGTATCCATCTATTCATGTCCTTTGTTTGCACAGAAGTCTCAATGAGACACCGTGAGGGGTCTTTATATCTCTTATTTAAATAAGCATGTGTGTGTGTGCTCACACACAATACAATATCTACATATAGGGTAGTGGCACAGTACTAAGGCTTTTGCAGGTGAGCCAAAGGAAAATTATCTGCATGACATGCACCAGTGCAGTTGGATGATTCTGCACAATTGAAAGCCAAGGCAAGGGAAGCCAGACATCACATCCACAGATATACCTCATTCTTATGTGGCTGGTGATCACAACAAGGAGTAGCTCACAGCTTTGTTACTAAGCACTGGGAATGCACTCTCAAGTGATACAGGGAAGAAATGGAGATCGTGCTTGCAGGAATTTGTGCTCTAGGGGACAGCAAGCTGCAGCTGAGACAAAAAGCAGCAAAGCCAGTGGAATAAACATGCCACAATGTGCATTATTTGTGGTTAGCAAAGCTGCAGCAGCTGCAAACACCATTTGGGATGAAACCTTGCAGAGGAAGGGTAAAAAAGGAGTAGCTCTTATATTTTAACTGGTTGTCCTTACTTTTCTCTTTTCTTACCTTCAAGATGGGCGAAAAGAAAGGGTTTGCTTTTGTCAGCACTTAGCAGAACTGTCCTCCTTAGGAGGATAGCAAAAAATTGGTTAGTTTTCAGACCTATTTTATGAATGTTATGCTTCCTAAACTAAATAAAAAGCCCTGTGGGTAGTTGACACATTGCAATTTTTGTTTCACAGAGATGTTATTTCTACCCTTTTCTGAGTAGGCTTTCTCACTAATGACAAAAAAGAAAGTTAGGGAAAAATATTTGTGGCTGTGGAGTTATATACAGACTTGAGCACAGAGATGGAAGGCTTAAACGCTTAAACCTAATGGAGAAGGTACAGAAAGCTCCCTGGTTCTGAGCTTTTAAGATGGTTTTAATGCCATTAGGTAGAAATGAACTGACTGGAATATAACACTATAAGAGCAATATACCAAAGAAGAAAAAAAACCCAAAAAACAAAAGGCAGCTATAGGTAGTGTACCAAGTATAGTCCAGAATTACATTTACAGATGAGGATAGAAAAAAAAAAAAAAATAAAAATAAGGGGAAAAAACCCCAAACCCCAAACAATTCTCAACCAACACCAAAAAAAAGCCCCACACCACCACAAAAGAGTATTTTTACAACATATGATTAGGAACTCCAGCCAGATTGCATCCAAGGAGAATATCCTATTTACAGAGACCTCTAGAGATTCTCTGGGTTCATTTTAATTCAGCTGACTGTATCGTACAGTGACTTCAATTTAGTTTAGTTTTCTGCCTTCCACATTGGCAGCATATTTGTGGCTATTAGCAGTTCTCTGAGGGTAATTATTATCAGGAAAGAAATTTTCCCTTTTCCTCACTCATAAAATCTTATGAGAATAACAACTGCCTAGAAGGTAAGAGTTCAAAGAAGAATCAAGCTGGATGCCTGAAAGCTGGGAGCTACCTGACGAAACCACAGTTTGTGTAGGAGGACAACTGCATTACTCTGTTGTATGTTCACAACGTGTTTCTTCCCAGCAGTTGAGTTTTCTCATTCTTTCTGCAATCTAGAGAATATCCCTGTATCTGCTACAGCTCTAACAGTAGATAAAACAGTCCTGGGAATGTTCATGGAAGTGCTTTATTTTGTCATATAGATGCAGTCATAGTATCTAGAACAAAGAAATAGCTGTTTTCCTATTGCTGTATGAAGCTTTTGACTTCTGACAAGTCAATGAGTAGGAGTAAACCTTACTGATGTCCCTGCAAGTTTTCAATTCCATAATTAGTATCGTCTGCACCAACTGCTCTGGGAAGTATTTTCCATTCCCTCTTGTACTTTTGATAGTGGATGACTGCACTCATACATTGAGTAGGATGTAGTGTAATTTGAAGAATGAATATTTAAATAGCATTTGTGATTTTCAGAGTGAACAGAAGCTAATTAAGAAGTCACACACATCAGGAGATGGCATAGCTCTTTCTTGCTACAGTTATAGGTTCTGGTTTTCAAGTTCAGCCAGATAGAGCCGGATAAGGAAAACAGGAAGGTGATGTAGGATTTGAAGAGCCATTTCTACTTCTTTCCTTGAATCTGTGGTTTTTATTCTAGTTCATCTTCTCTCAAAAAATTGATGCCAACTTAGGGCTCCTTCTTTACCCGAGGGCAAGTAAGGTCTTTCAGACCCGAGGTCTTTCAGGAACGTACTTCATTCCTTGGTCACACACTCAAGGCTGGAGAAGTTCATGCAGCATTGAAACTGTGGTAAATTTTTTACAAAGGAGGTTGATAGGTGATTTTGTTGGTCTCTACAGCTTCCTGAGGAGGGGAAGTAAAGCGGGAGATGTTGATCTGTTCTTCCTGGTATCCAGTGATAGGATATGTGGGAATAGTTCAAAGCTGTATCAGGGGAGGTTTAGGCTTAACATTAGGAAGCATTTTTTTACTGAGAGAGTGGTCAAGTAGTGGAACAGGCTTCCTAGAGGGGTAGTGAGTAAAGCTTGAGGATATGACAAAGAGGAAGCATTGAGGATGACAAAAGAATCATGCAGGACAGAGTGTCCTACTTATTTTGTGTCCGGCATCCATGCAAAACAAAATACATTTAATGAAGTGAAATCAATTAAGAAACTTCTGGAGAGAAGAGATAGAGGATTTATCAGCACTGTATCTTGGTAGCTGTGTCCTAGAATGCAGTGACTCAAAGAAAATTTTGTGTTATATTAGATAAGCCACAGTGAATGCCACACTGGGGTAAAAAATGCTGGTACATTTCTCAGGCTTTACATGTTAGAGCATGCAGACTGCATATGGAGAAATGATTTACCTCTGATACATTCATGACGCTGATACTAGAAGACTGCATACATTTTTAGGAGACACACTTAAATATATTTTAAGCACTGGAGAGGGAGGTGGGGAAATGCCAGATAAATTCCTTCAGGACTGGAGAAAATATTTTGCAGTAGCAGGAAGTTCAGTCTCTTTATCAGAAAAATAGACTGACAGCTGACTTGATGCCAGCATATAAATATCTTCATGGGAAGAAAATGTAAGGTGCTAGAATCATATCTTTCTTATTAAAGCAAAGACAGACATAGATACAATATTTGGAAACAGAAACCAGATAATTTCAGAAAAAAAAATCACACACTTTTTTTCAACAAAAAAAGTATAGTCAACCCACTACAGAAAATTACAAAGGAAAACAGTGGATGTTTTCAAATGAGAATTAGATGGCTTCTTTATGTTCTTGTATATTAGTGAGCCCTAAACTTGACCTCCCCACAAGGGCAATGAGGTGAAAGTTTATACCTGATAAGAGATGGTATGCCAGCATACACAATAAAATGGTTCCTGCTGACCGGAAACATTGGATTTGAAGCCTGTCTCATTCCCCATGGTGGGCATTCCTAATTGCCTTTGTATTTGTGTGATCTTGAATACAGATTTCACGTATCCTTTATGGGAGACTAGCTCAAGAGCAGAAATTTATTGTCACTTTTGCACTCTTGCTTTAGATGTTCGGAAACAGTGAAAGATGAGCCAGAAGCTCCTCCTTACTGTCTTGGAAATTATTCTCTTCTTCAATAACCCACTGAGAAAAAAAATAAATAATACCAGTAGAGGAAATACTATGACAACTTTAATGAGAGTTACCAGATAAATGCTGTTTCAATGGCTTCTACATACTTTGTAAATATACACTTTTTGAGTCCTCTGTTAAACAGAACAACAACAAAAGCTGTAGCTAATCCTATTTTAGTGGCTTGAACAACAGTGATAACAAAACAAGCAGCTTTGCATTTCCCATCCAGAAAGCAGCAATGTCAGCTAGAATTGGCAGCATGATGAAAGTAAACTGAGGCCCCAAACAGTTGACAGACAACTGTTGACATTTACCATGCTGTTGTACCTCTAGGCTTCTTTCCCTGTAATTCAATGCAAAATTTGCCAGTTTTGTGCTGCAATTTAAAAATAGGATTAGGTCAAGTTAAAGTAGGCTAGAAGTTCAATAATTTCTTCCTCTGCCTTTGTTCTTGTGATTATTTTTCCAGAATGAGAGTATGTATTTCAGTTGAAACAGTGGACAGTTTTTCTATGTCCTCATTGCAACATTTTTATAGAATTCTTTTTTTCCTTTTTTTTTTTTTTCCCCCTCAATTAGTTTTGTTATTAATGCGACACTTTACTGGTAGTAACTAGTACTTTTTTAAGTGTGAACAATGTCCTTTAAGACACTGAAGATGCACAGAGAGACTTTTTACAAGAGCATGTAGTGACAGTACAAGGGGGAGCAGATTCAAACTGAGAGTACTTTTAGATTAGATATTAGGAAAACAATTTGTCGTGACCCTCGAGGGAGAAGAAGGCATGGCACATTCTTCACAGGGTGAAACCAGAATAGCATTTATTGAAGGGTGCATCAGACTTTTATAGGGTTTGGTAGAGAAGGTTCTGGAACTTTGGCTGAACTGGGGAGGAGCATGCAAATCATTTTACAAATAAGGAATAATGGGATAGAAACATAACCAAACAAGGGAATCAGGAGAAGAGATAACCATAAAAGGACAGACTGCACTTCAGCAAGTCTTATCCAATCGGGTTTGAGGATGAACATGAGACATATTTCAGGGTTCCATTTTGTGTAATATGAGAACATTATAAGAACATTTAACTTTGCATTTACAGTTATAAAAACTTCATAAAACTGGGAACTTATAACAGTTTTTTTCCAGGTATGTCATCTTCCTGTCAGTCCGGGATAGTTCTCTGATGGTCATTCTTCTTCATCCCTCTGGTCTTGACAATCTTCTTCTTTTTTTGCCTTTTCCACTCAGTATAATTCTTCGCTCCCACTAAAATTCTTTATTGTGAGGGCAGTGAGGCACTGGAACAAGTTGCCCAGAGAAGCTGTGGGTGCCCCATCCCTGAAAGTGTTTAAAGCCAGGTTGGATGGAGCTCTGAGCAACCTGATCTAGTGAAAGGTGTTCATGACCATGGCAGGGTGGTTGGAACTAGATGATCTTTAAAGTCCCTTCCAACCCAGGCCGTTCTATGATTCTATGAACTAGTTCTCAGTTTTAAGCAAGTTTTATCAAAACCAGAGGATATAGTTCAGGAAAAAAAAAAAACAAAAAACAACATAAAAACAACAAATTAAAAACCCCAAAGCAAAACAAAAGAAACCCCACTACTCTGGCTGATTCAGAGAATAACTTTATATCAGACTGACTTTTTTCCTAGAATGACCATACACAGAATGTTGTTGAAGGGTGAAATGCAGCCACTCATGCTAGAGAGAAGCTCTACAGATTTCAGTAGAAACTGCTAATTACAATAATTAATATTACCAGGAAAGACAAAATCAGTCCCATAACAAGGGAATACATTTTTACAGAAATGGATTAGCATTAGCAAGTTTTGCAAAATAGAAATGAAGGTTTGAATGAAGAGTTGGGTACAACTACAGCTGAAAGGAATTCAGAACACAGAGGAGAGAAATGTTAGAAAGTTTTCATGACAGACAGAGAATACAGAAATTAGAAAGGAAAGATAAGAGTACATATACAGACAAGGGAATCTGTATAGGACATTAAAGGGAAAGAGCATTATCTTAAATTTATTGAAGAAATAGGGCCTGGATGAGGCCCCCTGAATAACATATTTAGAAAAGCAGTCTAAGGTTATTTGAGTTCTTGCACTTCTGATAGATGAGGATAAGAAGACTTCAGCTGGAAAGAATTAGGGTAATAAAATAGAAACCTGTGCTGGATGCTAAAGAAGATTTCTGAGAAAGAAAATCAGAATCACAATTTTATCATTAGATATGTTAGGAGACAAGACAGTAACACCCAATGTGCCTTTGAGAGAGCCTAAAATATCAGGATAGACAGGAAGCTAAGGACATTTGCATCAGTGGAGGAAAAAGTGACCTGGAAGAATGATCCTAAATGAAAACACACAAAAGCTGTTGCAGAAGGCAGAGTCCCATTTCATCACAGGGACACAGGTGACTGAAAAGTGCGCTTAGGCTGTGACTTCTTTAGAATCACAGAACATTCGGAATTGGAAGGGACCCACAAGGTCTTGTCATCTCCCATTAAACACCTTTGGAAATTAACTGCCCGGTGGTAATACATTCCTAAGTGACCAAGTATTCATTTAAGAAGATACCAGTAGAACTGAGGAATTCAAATTGAAATGAAGTGTGCTGAAAGAAGACTCAGCAACAGAAAAATAACTTATTAGTATAAAAGAGCCATGAAAGATGTTGTAAGAAAAAAAGAAGTCAAAATCCCAGTAAAGATAATAGAAACAAAACAAAACTAAAGATGATGCTTTCAGCACCATTCAGGGACAACAACTAGGGTTCTGATGAAATCAGTAGAAACAGGGACTGTACCAAGGACTATTAAAGATGAACACAGAGGAATAGTAAAAATAATGAAGACATCAAAACACTTTAAATCTTCTTTTTTCAATTAACTGTTCTTAACAGAAAATCAAGGTTTGATTTAATAAATTTTGCTTCCCCCCCCCCCTTTTGTGATAAAACTGAAGAACAAAATAATCAATCTTTTTGATTTTCATATAACATTTTTCTTCAACTTATTTTCAAGGGCAAGGTGGAAATGGAAAAAGAAGGAGGACTGCATTTAAAAAAAAAAAATGTTATACTGATTTTGAAACTAGAGTACCTAATTACTTTTTGAGATATACTAGCCAAAAATTATATAAAATTTTTAAATATGAAGAGATAAGATAGGTGGCATTAAAGACAAAACCCACGTCTGGAAAATACCAAAGTTGCAAAGTAAAAGAACCAAAGGGGTTAATTTCTTGGAGGTGAGAGTATAAGAATGAGCAACTATGGTGTAAGTCAATCAGTAGCAAAATGCTGAATCTATCTTTCCAGCCTCTAGTCTAATGGATCTCCAAAATCAGCACAATGTAGTGAAATCAGCCAGTAGGTCTTCACACACAAGGGTTTTTAGGAAAGTAACACAGAGAAAACTGTGTCCTGGTGGGTATATGTTTTTTTCTTGGCAGACAATAACAGATGCTATAACTATAAGCTGTTTCGTGTACTGTAGGGCTGAAACCAGGATGCATCCTGATTACCTCTGTTATCTAAATGGATATTTGTTTTTGAGAGAGTCTGGGCCATAACGTGTAAATGTGAAATAAACGAAAAAAGCATGTAAGGTTTAGACACAGGAAACTCTGTGAAGACCAATGGAAAAGTAATTGCACGGAAGAACAAAGGGATTTATATGAATGCACCTGGGTACGTTAGGTGAACATTTCAGTGACTACATCTCCCCATGCAAGGGAATTCAAGTTTTAAACTCTCTCTCTCAACACTCTCTTTCTAATCTTGTTTCTTTCACAGATTTCTGTTTTTAATTGTCCAGATCTTAGACCTTAAGGATGTTGTTTTCTGTTAATTATGATACATGATGCTGACATGAGGTCAGAACTTAATTAATTTCAGCTCTTTGACTACTTCTAAAAGGCAGCAGGAGAGGGGAGAAGATGAATACTTTATGTCTTCTGAAAAACCAACAACAATTATTTTAAATAAAAAGACCTTCTCTCTCCAGGAGTAACAAAAATGTAGTGTACAGAAATAGATGGCACAATTTGTAACTGTGTGAATTTTTTATGAAGATATATTTCCACATTTGCTTCTCCTGGATCATGTGAGTTACAAGCATCGTTTCTGATAAGTATCCTATTTTTGTGGCTCTGACTGCATACTGCTAATTCCATTTTCAAATAATGTATCCTTAAGTGGCATATGTATGTTTGTGTCCTACAAACCCATCAGTAGAAAAGAATATTGAACAGAATTGATCCAGTTTTGACAGCCACAGAATACAGTATTATGTTGGTATGCAATTGGTGCATTTGTCTAAATCTTCCCAGCCCAGGAAAAGAAATATTCTGGGCTTCTGGTCTGCTTCTGTAGCAGGCATTATCAATAAGAGGCAACAGAGTTGTGCCAATCACAGTAAAAATTTTCCTCTGGAAGTCTTTCATGCTAGAATAGTAGCTTTTCCAAAAAAACACATTGCTATATGTGAAACTATTTGCTTTCTTTATAATCAGAACTTGTCTTTTAAAGTACACTAGGAAAAGAGTAGACTTGTATTTTAGCAACAAACAGCTATTTTTATTCTGTCATAATATCTTGGGGTATATAAAGACAGTTTATTTTCTGTTTCTGTTCAGGCTGATGAACCCAGGTCTGTGGTGAAGCCATGTGACTACTATGAAGAGTCTCCAAAATGGACACCATATTCTATCTTGGGTACTGCAGTCAAACCTGGGAGATCTGGTTGTTAGAAAACACAAGGTAGATGAACTAGCAAGAGGAAAGGGTGTATCTCTTCCTGAAAAGTGAAAAACCAACCAACCAACCAACCAAATCTCAAACCTACACAGAAGAAAAGAAGGAAGAAACCGCTACTCTTAAAATTTTCTCTCATGATGGGTACCAATAGACAGATTGTCTTTTTCGTTCTACCAGAATGTCAGTGCAAAAACAATAATGTCCACAATTACCTTCTCTGCCAGAGTGGCATTTCATCATCTGCCCTACCAGTCCCTTAGGTCCCTCTAGAAAACCCTAAGTTTATGTACGTCATGACATTTCACTCTCTCATATTTCCTCTCTTTCTCTTTTCCTCTTTCTCTCTCTTTGCCTGCCTTTCTTTTCATCTCTCTCCCACTCCATCTTTCTTTCTTTTCCCACTCGCTCTCATATTTTTCTAATTAAAATACCAGTGAGTCGCTCCCTGCCTGTGTGTTTGTGGATAGCAGATATAGGTATTATCATTACCTGTTCAAAATGGTATAGCAGAGCTTCCAATTAAAACTGGAAGAAATAGTGTGATGATTGAGGAAGAGTCAGAGAGGAAAATGCATCTGCGAAACTTTTAGCTATGTCTGATGTGCAGAAACCTTGTCTGCTGAATGCACGTACATGGCAGTAGCTGGCTGAGATGTGGTGCTCCTGACAATCCGGGACTTAGTAACTGGTCAACAGCATCCTTGGCCAAGGTGGATGCTGTCTGTGAATAACAGAAGATGGGCACAAGTACCAGAGCTGAGCAGGGCTGCAAGGCCACTGATTCTTCACACACAGTAGAAGTAATCTGAGAAGGGCTCATACCCCAGGACTTGTTTGCCATAGATGTTGCTCTTCCAGTGCGAGCACAGACCCAGATAACCAGACATAGGTATTGTAAGAAAAGAAGATAAACGATCAGCTTCCAGCTAGGGGGCTTAGTACAGTCAGCCCTCTTAGCAAGAAGATTTAAATGCTATGGATTGGGCTGTGGTGCTGTTTCAAGGACATGTAGCATGCGAGCAAACTGGAGCAAAGGGATGCGGTGTGACAGAGAGTAGCTGCAGTCTCTGGGACATGTGTTGGCCAACTGTAGCAGCTTTGTTCAGGGTGCTCACAAGAAAGTAGTCACCATGGAAGTGGGAGTGCCCAGAACAGTTTCTGGAAAGGCTGGTAGGCCAGGGGTCACTGCACACATCCTGGGTTGGGCACTCTCTTAAATACATATTGAGGGTGGTCTGGCCTTGATGGGTGGGCAGTTTGGCTCTGAAGTTGACATTAGGAACACTATGACAGGACTAAATAGAGACAAGGTGTGCAAGCAGCACATTCAACACTCACAGGCAACTGTGTGCCATATAAATGCCCAGAAGACATGCAACAAGCTTCAGTTCAAAGCACTTTTTAGTAATTTCACCAGAAACAAGGAATGTACTTGAACTGTTCTCATTCCCCCATACTAGGACAATCAGTGTCCCCCTCAGTGCCCCTCTGACTCACAAACAAAACCTAACACATAGCATATAGCTACACATGGATACAGTCACTCTGCCAAACCAGGGCATGCATTCACTCCTTCTGATCAAGGTCATTATTTCAGCCTTTCCATAGACTTTCTAACATTGCAATCTTGACTATCATAGTGATCATCTCTCAAAATAAGAAAGCAAAGTCCCAAGCTGATATAGACCACAAATCCCCTTTTCCTTAGTTTCCAGTCTTTTCATAAGTCAGCCACATGCTAGTTATTGAGCATAAACAAACTTCTGTTCCCTTAATGCAACAGAATAAAGGAAAATAAAAGAATATTTACTAATTTTCAGTCAATGGATCTGGCTAGCTTTTACTGGATTTATCTTCCACTGGCAACAACCCTTTAAAATCTGTAATGATGTTTAAATCTTTCCATGTTTCTAACATATTATTATCTTTTATAACTTCTTCCAGAAACAGCCCCTTGACTTATTGGGGCTGAGTATAATTTCCTGAATCTAAAAACTGCTGTATGCAGAACTGCAGAACTGGTGGTTGTTCTTTTTTTTTTTTTTTTTTTTTTTTTTTAATAGAACAGCATATCTGGTATTTTATATGGTCTAATTGCAAGTAAGATCATACTTGAGAAATGAAAGCCTATGTTCAAGCTGAGGCAACAGATAACCTTCAAGACTGCCATAGCTTACTAAGGGATTAGGGGAGAAAAACTTCAAAGTGAACTTTTGAATCAAATATTTTGAACTAGAGCTATGAAAAGGGAATCCAGCTCATTCTAAACACCATCTGTTTGCTGAGTGTACTTGCATATTTTCAATTGCTTTATTTCACAAACTGCTATTTACTTCCCCAAAATGTCTCTTGGTATGAAGATAACATCTCATAATAAGCTGCTTCCATTTTGGGGCTACTGTTGGTGGGCCATGCAGTGATATTAGGATTTACCAAACTTCTCCAGAATCTGAACAAAGCAAATAAAACAATTAGTGAAACTTTAAAAAAAAAGAGTGAAAAACATGCTCTTCTCTATGAGAAGAACACTAAAGGAGAATTTACAATAATAATAATAATTTAGACATTTTATCTCTCATCATGCATACTTCCAGCCTCATATTTTCCCCCATGCCTACAGTTTCTGTTTTTTGATAATTACAAAGAGCTGCACTGCATGTGTTCTGATATGAATGCTAACATTAAAAGTTTCCTGCCCAAAACAGTACTTTCTGTTTATTTTCTAACTTTTTAATGTTTTATTTTTCACTTCCCTTTTAAGATTTCATTATTGATACAAACAGAATTCACAAAAAATTACATATAGAGACACTACTTAGAGCTTCAAACAGTAATCTGAGCTGGATTGTACTGTTGAAAGCAGGGATTCATCTGCTTTCTGTGAAAGCATGCACAGTGTGCTCCCCTAAATTATAGCATTTAAGTATGGACTCCTAAATATATGTCTGTATCATCACTATTGTCTGTGTTGCAGAGAACTCCAGACAGTCAGGGAGCTGCTTCCACACACAGTATAGCTAAAAATTACGTCCTGCATTAGCCGGCTTCTACATAGGTATTATTCCCACTTCTAGCTCACCAGCCACAACACAGAAAGATTTTGCAGACAATATTATATTTCTCTCTTGCTGCCAGATTAAGTTTTAACATTCATATTCCCTAGGGTACTGAGTAATGGAGAAGGTCCTACAGACAGTATGTTGTTTGTGAAGCATGGATCAAGAATATCCAATATCTACATTTTGAGACCCTTTTTCAGAAAGATGAACCCTTATTCTTTCAGGAAGCCCCTTTGGAAGCCAACTGAGATAAGTAACAGTTGCTCAGGGGTATCCTCTTGTCAAGAGTCTACTTGTTGCTGAATTAACCATATCTATTTGAGTTGAAGAGGATAGTAACGATAACTGAAACAATTCCTATGTGAAACTGTTTTCACAGTGAAAGCACTTACAAAGCCAGAGAATGATGGAAAGCTGCCTATCCTCAAGAAGCAAATATATATACATACATCATTGCAAACATGTAATGTCATAATTTGACTGCATATAGAACGTAACTACTTATGTATAGTGTAGTCAGTTGAAACATACTGCAAATGAATGATGATGAGGCCAGCAGATAAGGAAAATGTCTTTATGCTGTTATATAAACAGCTTGATCAAGTTACAT
Source organism: Xenops minutus (assembly GCA_035221455.1). Classification (NCBI taxonomy): domain Eukaryota; kingdom Metazoa; phylum Chordata; class Aves; order Passeriformes; family Furnariidae; genus Xenops; species Xenops minutus. The sequence goes on along the minus strand of JAWWEE010000001.1, from coordinate 17,950,002 downwards.
TAACACATTGGTGCTGTTTTGGGCTCAGTGCTATTAGCAGATAAAGCACTTAAAAAATAATCCTGACACTTATCTTCTTCAGTTACATTAACCCATTCTCTGCTCTGTTTGAAGTTAATGTATGAACCTAAATTTCCTTTTTTTTTTTTTTTTTTGATCATTACACAGAAGGTCGTCTGAAAGGAGGCTAGCTTAAATATTATTTTTGGCACCTTAGCATGACATTTTTTCTTTAATTAAAATCTTTGGGTTATTTATGTTTTATTGGCACCTGTTGGTCATTAGGTCCAATAGAGCAAGGACAGTGAAGGTCAATTAAACCAACATCTTCAGATTCCACTACTGATCAGCAAAGACACTAAGCATTTTGTTGTTCATACTGACACCATCCCACACGACCCCCCCACCACTCCCTCACCAAAAAAACAAACAAACAATAAACCCAACAAAACAAAACAATCCCTCAGTCCCCTTACTCACACAATATATGCTTCTAGGCATATACTAACATCAACTTCAACACAGAACAGCTTGGCCCTAAACTTGTCCTGAAATCCTTATGGAAACATCTATCCAAAAAGCTACTCTGAGATTGGTTAGATGCTACATCTTAGATTTCTGGAATAATCTAAGGATTTGTAGCTTGTCTGTTTCAGTACTTGGGGATGCAGGAAAAGAAATACTGCTTTTTGGTTATCCAGTTTGTTTTGGCTTTCCTCTCCTGATTTTTCAGTGGCACAGAGTTTTTCAACTTTGTCACTGCTGACCAAGAAGGACTGTACCAAACTGTTGAACCCTCACAGTAAGTCATCTCTCACCAGAGAGCAATCTGTGGCACTCTTGGTCTGAGGGATGGGATTTCTGAGCTTTCAGCTTCACATTACTCTGTTTCCTCTGAATTTATTAAGACTTTTTCTTTCAGAGGAAATGGGCACAGAGTCAGACTAATGTTGAGAGCTTTAGAAAAATCTCATTCTTGGTGTCACCTCTCTTCCATTAGTCTTTGAGTCAGATCCTCACTTTGAGTATACTAGAATAGTTTCATTGATTTAAAGAGAGCTGCACTGATTTACACAGCCGAGAATCTGTCTACCTTTATTTAAAAAGCAGTTCCTCTACCCCTTAGTGTATATAGGAGCCTTATAATGAGGGTTTGGAGACCAATTGTCCAAGCAACATATAATTGTCTAAAAGTAATGAAACATTGCCTTCAGTCATCAGGAATCTGCTGAGACCAAGTCTGATCTGTACATCATGCACACTTCTGAGCATCTCCAAATATACTGGACCTGACAGAGATCCCAGGCTGGCTTTCAGTGAGTAAAGGCAGCTCTAAAAAGCTCTGCAGCCATGTGAGTGTAGCACTCATAGCAAGGCTTGTTAGTATGCTGGAGCAGCTGCCTCCCCTTAGAATGAGGGAGCCCTAGTAGACAGGTTATAAGACACAGTCCTGTGAAATACAGGCATATCCTTGACAGCAATACCAAGAAACTCAGTTACACAGAAATGGCCCTCTACAATCCCTTTGGTTTTACTACTTGTAAGTGGAAAAGCAGCTGCTTACCTTCATTGCCTATGTAGTATTACGCTCTTGAAATATACTTCATATCACTGCACCCCAAACAGTGTTGCTGTTGCAACCTGGCAACCACAGCAACTGGAATAAAACTTTGCACTAGCCTCTCCTTCAGCAAAAAAACAGAGTATTGCAGCCATTCTCCAGAACTCCCGTGTTTAAAACTAGACTGGATAACAGCTGAACTCTCATCACGTCCTTGCCTCACTTACTCAAGAGGAATTGAAGCAAAAGAAAACTGAAGGACTAATCCATACAAGTCCTCTTCAGAAAGTGTCTGGTGCCCACTGATACAAAAACATTATGGCTTGGAAACCAATGCAAGCAGGGGACTGAAACTGGCACTAGGAAGGTTAGATAACCTTTGTGGATTTAAGGCAGAGATTTGTCTGAATTTTCACAAAAATTTGTGGCAGAACAAGAAATTCAGGTGGGATCTCTTGAGAACTAAAGCTAACACCATTTCTGTAGGACGTCCTACCTGTCTCTGTATAGCTAGAGGGAAATGTCTGAAAAAACCCAGCACATTATGCATTACTCTCTAAAATGATTTTGTGTTCTTGTCAGCTGGTATATCTTTCTTCATGAAAATCAGTCTCTTATCATCTAACTAGCCCTGCAGGTCTCTCTGCAAAGATTGTCATAACTGAGCCTTGACTCTATTTTGCCTTTGAAGATAAGACTGTGTTCTTATTGCAGTATCTGTCTAAATTTCCTAACTTGTGGAGCCAGGGGCTGGTCTGCATTTCCTTCTCCTCCTTCCCCCAATTTTTCATTATGTCTCTTATGTGAAAATGTTTGAAGGCTGATCTAATACCTAGTGAAGTCCATGGAATGACCCACTGACTTGACTAGAAACTGGATCCAGTATATAACAACAGACAATTTCAGAATCAATTTAATTTAATTTTTTATAAATTTAATTTAACCTGATTTAGATTACCAAAGCATCAGAACTAGAGGTACCACAAGCCAGTGCACACCGTGTAGTAATACATGATGGTTCAGAGATTTCACCCCTTCCCACTAAGCTAGCATCATTAACTATGATACTGGGAGCAAAGTACTCATGTCAAAATAGCACTGCCCTCAGCCTAATGATTCCCCCAAGAAGCAAGGCTCATTAGCTTATGCACTGTGCCATACTAATGTGCCGTTATCTGAGATACTTCCATGCCTTCAAACCAGTTTATAAAACCAGAAATGCCCTGTAGAGTTAATAGACATGAGTTGTTTACCCCATTCCTATTGAAATTGGGGTATCAGTCAATGCCTTTGTTAATCTCTGATGAAAAGGTGGGGAATTCACTGCAGAGCTAGTCAGCTAGCTCTGGTCTTTATGGCAGCAAAGAAGACAAACACTCTTCTAGTAAACTCACTCATTTCTAAATGCTAGTCTTTGCCTATAGGTTTTTCTACCTAGCAAGGCAGCATGTTCTGATGTGGACAAATTACCTCCTGTCTGTCTGAGAAGTTAGTGAATTTGGATATAGATGATTTTTGAGATATTGTTTATACGTATGTGTCTGTATCTGTGCATACATATATATAAACAGACGCTTCTATATGAAATAAAAGGAGGCAATTACAAAGTAACAAAGTAGCCATGTTTTGGGGAGAAGTTAAAAGAAACATTTTAAGCATTTTTCTTGATGTTTCCCCTGTTATTTCTAATGAAAAAACTAGATTTCATCATGAAATACTGAAATTTCTTGGCATTTAAAAGTTTAAAGTTATCTACCTAAATATTTTCACAGATGTAACATGCATTAAATAAATATAGGATTGCCCTGTGGTACATAAAGAGTCTATATTGTGTATCTGTGGATTATTTCCAGAGTAGGTATCCTCATTTTCCTACCACATAACCAGCCATTACTCCTCCACTAGGACAATTATTTATTTATTTTCTGATATTTAATCCAAAATTTTGCGCAGACACTTGCAACTGATGGGGGGAAAAAAGAGAGAAGAATGCCAGCGATCACTTCAAAATCAGCCTAATTCACTGCTCTCAAAAGCGTTCAGAAATTCATCAGTTGTCACTCCTGTCCAGATTCTAGGATGAATCTACATTACCTGAAAAGCTGAACATACGGAATTTGTCAACATTTGCTCACTGTCTCTGCTGCACAGCAGATCCAATTCAAATACGTCTTCCTTCCTGTAGCTGGCTGGCCCTGTTCCTTTCAAGGATGACTAGATCCTATCTCAGAAGTCCCAGTTCTACCTTTTGAGTGGCAACTTCTGATGTTTCAGACTTCAGTGAACTGCAGAATTCAGTTTAGAAAGCATCTAGTTTCCCCTTCAGTCACTGGGTACCCTCAACATCTTTATCCATGCCTCTCTTGGGGATCTCTTCAGCCTCCAAAAGACCTCTGACTTTATCTTGTTGTGCAGGTTTCAGCATGTTACTCTACTCTGTTAATTCACTTAGTTGAGTTCCAGTGAAAGATGTTTTTCTTTTACATATGTAGAGAAAGCTCTATCTTTTAAAAGTTTATCTCTTTAACTTCCCTCATTGTACAAATCCTCATCTTTTCTCACCAAAACGATTTACAAGTTACCCTGTTTGCTTCTCTAAGAGGAAAAAAAAAAAAGAGAGAACTACAAAGAATAGTTAGATTGCTTACTCCTCCCCCCTCCACTTCTTTTTTTTTCAAGTTTCCAATACAGGGAAGCTATGGGACTAATAACAGTTCTGAATTCTGCTTTCTTTCTGGTTTCCCTGGGTTATTTTCATTTGTCTTTAATTATTCTCTATATTACCAAATGCCTATTTTCTGGAAAGCTTAATTTGGTTCCTAAACAGGCTTTTCTTTTTTTTCAGTCAGGGATTCTATTTAGGGGTCAGACATTGCATTTTCTTCTTTTGAAAATATTCAATATAAGTCAGTAGACATTTGAAAATTAAGGATGTTTGTTTAGCAATATTTTAGTATAATTTCCTAGCTTGTAGAAGCATTTTAAAAAAAAACATAATTTCATATTTTCATATATATATATGTATATTCCAAATCTTACCTAATGCTAAGTTACAGCTTTGGCAAAAGAGGTCTAATGGTTATTCTTTAAGGTGCTGCTGCTCTTGTTTTTCATTCAAATTTCCCACAAATATTTTCATCTTCAGCCTGTAACTGGTGGTGATTAGCATCACCCTGTTCCTTATTTGCCTTTAAGGCAGCCACTCAGCTCGAGAGAAGGAAAGTTTGAATTAAGATTCCAGGCTATCAACTGGGTGGCCTGAAATGAAAACACTTCTCCTGTAAGAAGTCTTTCTGAGAGAAAAAAAAAAAAAAAAAAATTCTGGAAGGGGAAGGGGTTGCATAGCTGAAAAACCTCCATAAGATTCAATACAGACCTCATCTGCAAAGTCCAGATTGGCTTTCCCTACAAACTAGAGAGCAATGCTGCAGGCTTTCCCCAGAGAGCTGAGGTGCTTTTAGCCCTTACTCACAGGCATTCCCCATGGGTAGGTTTTTTTCATTCTTGCTTTCTTGCTTGCGAGAGTTTTCTATATCTGCTTGTTTACACAGAATAACATAGCAGTCTCAAAAGTAGCTCAGAGCAAGATGACATGACAGACTACAGAGATACTAACCAAGCTATTTAATCCTATTTGTTAGCAAAGCTAGTCAGTGTGGGTAGAACAACATTCTGCTGTATATTCTTTGCACTTCAGCCTGTAGCTTCTGAGAAAGGGGTTAAAGAGGAAGATGGCCACCAGCCAGATCAAAAAGCAGCCAGGAAATTACATTGACTTTTGATACAAAGAAAAAATCAACATGAAAAGCTATAAATGGGAAACATGAAGATCTGCAACATGGGAGAAAGATTCTGGAGTGGAAATAGAGAACCAGACAAAACCTGGTCTGGCACAGAGTGAAGTTGTCCAACCAGCATGGTCACCTCTGCCTAAGTTTTATAGAGCAGTCTCCCCATCCACCCACGTGGTGAGCAGCCAGACAGTGGACTGATAATGGTGGGTACAAAGTGTAGGAACCCACAATTCAGGGGGAATATATTAACTTGCAGGGTGCTTTCACAGCAAGTGTATTGGCAGGTTATAGTGAGCAGAATCCATAGCAAGAGGTGTGTGACTAGGGGAACCTGTACTCTCATAGGAGTATGTCCTCCCAATCCTCTTGTACTGGGTGTGGATGGGCTGGGCGCAGAAGTATGTATAACTGTGCAGGGTGAGTAGAAAATTAGTTTAGGATTTTTTAGGATTACTTCAGAAGGATGGTTAGAAATTTATAGGTCTCTATTATTATTTTGTAGGTGTGTTATTGTGTTTTATTTCTTGTATGGCCAATGCTGAATCTGAATGTATAGCTCAGTGATTACAGGGCTTTAATAAAACAATGTTACTCCAACCATAATTTGATTTAAATTGTATTAACCAAGTAAGATTTTTTTCCCCTAAGACATGTCTGATCTTTTAAAATAAATAATATTGTTTGTATTTTGGAATACAGTCAAGATATTTTTGTATATTTGAGAGCAAGAGCTAGATGAAGTCCCAGAAGAGATTCCTTTCTTCTGTTAAACATCTCTTTTTTCTCTCCTTGATGTCGGATAGGTCTCAAAGGAACTCCTTCCTGCAGAGCCCCTTTCTCTCGTGTGTTTTGTCACATCCTTCTTTACTGTACCTGATGGCATCACACACGAGCCTGCTCTGACTCTTTCACACCTTTTTGCTGGGATCTCATGCCTTTCAATATGGATAAAACCCAGCCAGAATCCAAATTAAACAAACTGCTGAATATAAAGTCAGCTGAGCAACAAGCAAATGTTCTATTTATTTATCATATCTTCTTTTATCCAAGATTGGCTTTCTTTCTCATAATGATAGGCAGCCCTTGTTTCTTTGATTTCTTATAAAGATGCTTGTGGGGCCACAGGCACAGCTTAGCCTTGTGCTTTAACCATTTCACAGCAAGCATGACCTGAAGCACAAATCAGCCAGGGAAAGAAATTAAGCAACCTCCCTAGTTCATATTTCACAGCACAGATTTTCCACAGAGGTCAGGGGACCCTGATGTTGTACTATGTAATGAAGGATGTGGGACACATGCCACAGCTGCACCTCTGTGCTAGTGCAGACCCCTAGGCCATGCTGTGCCTTACAATGCCAGGGGAGGACACTGACAGAGTGTTTCCTCAGAAGGCATGTGACTCACATACACAGAAGAGGAACCATTCTGACAGAGCAGGCCAGAGGTTTTTCCCAGAAGTCCATTGCTGAAGCCAAGAGCAGAAGCCCGGACAGCTGGGTGAGAGACTGGCTGTTTGTCACAATAAGAAATTATCCACATGTATTTTAACCTGTAAGTGAAAAGAGGAAAGCAAGCAAAAATAGTAGGAAGATTACTGGGGAAGACAGGAAGAAGATGTAGAAGGAAGAGTAGAAAAAATGGAGGAATAGCTTGAGTCAGAGTATGTAGAAGGGACATAGTGGAACACAGCCCTGAGATCCTTTGGTGGAGCTGAACAGAAATTCAGAGAGATGGGAAAAAAATGACTCAGTACAAAAAAGGAAGAGAGAAAAAAAAAAATAAATGAAAAGAGGAAAAGAGATTTTTTTTAAAAAAGAGAGAGAGAGAGGAAGCAAGAGCGAGAGTGCCATACACACTTTCCAAAACATCCATTAAAGTGATGGGGAGTGGGTTTAATTTTATTGCCTTTTGTGTGAGGCACACTGTTTTAAAATGACAGCCCATGTTGCTATACAATGCCTACACATTTTTTAGATATCTATATATAATCTTTTTATTTATTCCATTTCAGCATTTTCACAAATTAATGAATTCTTCATTCAAGAAATGCTGAGGGAAAATGAAACACCCTATTTATGCAATAAAAAACAAACAAACAAAAATCCTACAAAAGTGAGGTTCAAGTTTTCTCTAAATCACACCAAGTAATTCTATTTCAGTGTGTTTGTTTTGCAGAACATTAAAGGATCTTGATTTTCGAAGAATGCCTCCCACATATTCTCTAAAAATCAGACCATTCTGAAGTGTCTAGCTGGCATCTAAACTGAGATAACCAAAGTTAGCAATCATGTCTGGAAACCCCAAATCACATTTTTGTCACCCCTTATAACCTCCTCCCCACAAACACACACATTCCCTGCTGAGTCACTGTATTGGAACCTAGAGACCAATCCATGCTCAAGACGAAGACCATCTCAAGAGTGGTGCCAGCTTCCTTCTCTCATATGCTTGTTGGAAAATATTAATTTAATGGTTGTCTTCTGGCAGCATCAAATGTGGACAGACAGCTATGGATGACTGAAGTTTAATTATGTTTCTAAAGATGTAAATGAACCCAGAGACCTAGGGAATGGTGTTGTGTTTTAATAAGTACTAGCATAGGTAAAATAAATAAACTTGTTATTTGGTTGGATGGGAGGGTGAGCAAACTTACATTAATTATCCCTTTCTTTTCATTATAATTGAAAGGCAGCTCAACTAAAAACTCCACTCAAGAAGAGCTATTGAAAAGAGCTGCTTCTACAAGGTCACTAGCTACATCTTTTTGATCTCCCTTGTTAGAGAAACAAAATCTAACTAAAGAAGAAAAATAAACATAACCATTTCTTAAAAAGTACATACAACCATCACCTTCTGCCACAGACTTGCTGCCAATGTTGGTACTAGTCCTGGAAAAACATGCACTCTCTCTTCTCATTAGTAAAATTCCAGTGAACACTGATGATTTTACTATTTACGGTTTCAAAAATATTGGAAGAAAGAGTAACGGTCTCAAGAAATGTATGTGTGAACATATACGATCAAGCTCTAAATTTGCAAGCCCCAGAACAACTCTTTCAGCTGGGAAGTAATACATCCATGTTTTATCTCTATTTGCTGTTTTAACTATGTTATTCTTTTTAATGAAAACTGGTTTGTTTTATGATTAATTATTAGAATCAAATTTATAGGTTGTGATGATCTACTGGTAACATTATTGCTAACAGAATTTTGCATAACTGTAATCAGTCAAAATTATTTTCCTCTTCTCTGACATGATTTTGTGCAAATGGAGAAAAATACCATTCCTGAGGCTTCAGCGTCAAGGAAACTCTATTTTCTTAGAATAATGGTCGCTCAGTACTTTCTTGGTATCTTGATCTCCAGAAGGCTCTTCAATTCAGCCAATCTGGATTCACCCTGAATTCATTGCATATGAATTTTCCCCATCTAGAATAAAATAGAATAAAAATGTATCTCACTGATGGCATTTGTCATGGTCCCATCAGGTGAGTATGTACCACTGATTTAATACCTATTAAAAGGGTATTTTTCTTCACATGGTTCTTTTCTCTGGAGGAATTTCCACGTGGTAGTGATAAGTACTGCTACTTCTCTTCTAAGGATATACACTTGTGACTCCAAGAATTACTGCCATTTTGTCCTCCTTATTCAGCTATTAAAATAGAAGTGCTTCATTTTTCCCTAGAGGTTCCCCAATGTTCTCATAACTCTTGCCTCCCTTTCTGTCCCTTACCTGACTGGCACACAGTGCCTTTTTACAGCATCCTAGAGGATGTGATGGTAATTCTTTTTCTGCTTCTCTGGCTGCTTTGGTTTCTGCCTTTCTGTTCATCAGAGTGAGTTACTACAATGCACTGTATTTGGAAATACAAACCCTGAAAAAGACAAAAGTGATTCAATTGTCTTTTACTGATTTGAGGTGGTGGGGTGGTGTTGGCTATTGCAACCCTGACCTGAAGTCTCCATATCTGTTTATAAGTCAGAGCTTTGATAACTTTCACAAGCACTTGTAGTTCTGGTGAAGATTTAGACTAGCTCACATTTTAGGCTTCACTGTTCGTTTGCCTCTGAATGTAGTTTGCAATTAACCATCTTACAACACAAGCACCCCAGAAGTTGATAACATGCTACTAAAGACATTGGAACTCTGAAAACAGTCTTAATATTCTATAGTGACAACGATGATAATTTTCCCTTTTTTTTTTTTTTTTTTTTTTTTTTTTTTTTTGGAGTACAGACAGAACAGCTGCCTTTGACAATGGAAGCTGTTCTGATCACTTTAGTCCAATTTAAGAAACATTCAGTCCCATTCCAATCACTATGTCAGATGTGTCTGTCTGTGCAGACGTCTCTGTCTGCAGTGAATGCCATGGCATTTGGCTTCATTCTAAATAATTCATTCCCAAATGCACTCCACTCCCAAAACAATGCACCACAAAACCAAGCAAGAACTGCCTTTCTCTTCTACAGCTATTGCAGCTGAAGTTGCATCATGCAAGTAAAGAAGTACAAGCATGACCCAGAGTCCTGCCACCCTTATTATGATTCAGTAGCTCAAATATTTTCACTGGTGTCAGAGAGTTTGGGATAGTTCTTCTAGCAAATATACAGTCTCAGATGATACTTTCTCAGAATCTTTGAGCATAAGCAAGCCACACATTTTCTGTTGTATAAATTTAATTCTTAACATAATATCCACTAATTTAAAATGAAATTCAATAGGCAGTAGGCACAGAGATCCATTTATTAAGTGTGACCTTTAAAAGTATGTCAGCATATGGTGGGTTGACCTTGGCTGGACACCAGGTGCCCACCAAAGCTGCTCTATCACTCCCCTCCTCAGCTAAACAGGGGAGAGAAAATTAAAAGAAAGGCTTGTGCATTGAGGTGAGAGATCACTCAGCAAATGCCATCAAAGACAACAGACTCATTTGGGGAAATTAACTTATCACCAATCAAAAAATTATAAATTAAGATCATGAGAAATAAAACTGAATCTTAAAACATCTTCCTCCCCACATCTCCCTTCTTCCCAAGTTTAACTTCACTCCTATTTTTTTTTCCCTTCTCCCATGCAGCTGTGCAGCAGGATAGGAAATGGGGTCTCTGGCCAATTCATCACACCTTATGTCTGCCGATCCTTTTTCCTCAGTGGGAGGACTCCTTACTCTTCCCCTGCTCCAGTGTGCAGCCTCTCCCATAGGACACAGTCCTCCAAAAACTTGTCCAACATGAGCCCTTTCTGCAGGTTGCAGTTCTTCATGAACTGCTGCAGCATGTGTCCCTTCCATGGGGTGCGATCTTTCAGGAAGAGGCTGCTCCAGTATGGGTCCCCTATGGGATCACAAGTCCTGCCATGAAACCTGCTCTTGTGTGGGCTTCTCACAGGGTCACATCCTCCTTTGGGCATCCACCTGCCTACAGTGTGGTCCCCCAGGAGCTACAGTTGGATCTCTGCTACACTGTGGACTTCCATGGGCTGCAGAGGGACATCCTGTCTCACAATGGGCTTCACCACAGGCTGCAAGGAAATCTCTGCTCTAGTAACTGGAGCACCTCCTCCTCCTCCTCCTTCACTGACCTTAGTGTCTGCAGAGCTGTTTCTATCACATATTCTTTCTCCTCTCTCGTGCTGAAATTGCATTTTCTTTCCCTCACCCTTCTTAAATACTGCTACCACCACTGCTCATGGGCTCAGCCTTGGCCAGTGGTGGGTCAGTCTTGGAGCCAGATGGCATTGGCTCCCTTTGGTACGGGGGAAACTTCGAGTAGCTTCTTACAGAAGCCATCCCTGTATCTCCCCCCATCCCAAAACCTCACCACACAAAACCAATACACAGCAACATTTTAGTACATAACATTCTAATAAATGGTCGGGGTTTGTAGTAGAATATTCACAATAGTAGCCCACAACAATACTAAAACCAGAGAATGAAATCTGATTTTGACAGCAAAACAACAAAAAATATATCTGAATCCCTTGCAAATGGAAATAGGACATTGTATAACACAGTAGCAGTACTGGACTTACATTTTTCTCCCTGTGAAGAAGTAAGAGTTAATTTAGAATTAACCTAAAAGAAAATAAAATTCCTATAAGCTACTCTCAGAAAATACCTTTTAGTAAAACACTGAATTAGAGGATTTTTTGCACTCATTTTTCACATAAGTTATCTAGAAACCAGATTTAGTCTTTCAAGTACACAACAAGCGTCACCCTGCAACACAGAGTTTTGCAAGCAAACTGTTCACAAAAAATATTATTTGCTTCCCAGGCACATGCACCTTTTAACAGTTGCTACTAAATATGGTTTACTTTACTGAGGCTAGGAAGTCACTTTCAGACCTCAGTAACAGAATAATGAATCTACATCATAAGCCTCACTGATGTCTGGAAAAAAACTACTTATTAGTGGACTTCCTTCCTACCTCTTCTTTCCCCTTTCTATGAAGTGTTTACCTTATTCATACATCTGAAGTGAAACTCAGTCTGACCTTGCTTACATCTATGAAACTTGATGAGCAACACACATATCCAAATAAGATTTAAAAGAACTCAGGCTGGCAATTATATAATTAGCTTTATTAACAGCTTACTTAGATGTGTTAGCAACTCCAAGTTTATTCTTGCCTTCTTAGCTGGAAAGGATAAAAAATATTTGCCTCATGCTGCAAATAAATACATAGATGCAAAAAGTAATCATGTTTGACCTCTATAATGAAGGGATGATAAGTCACCAGATTCTTTAGAACTTCATCCAGAGGAGCCAGCTTCTTTAAGAGTAAATACTATTTATAACTATCCTAGCTCAATCCTCTTGAATAAATGGGATCACATTCCTAAGCCTTTTAAGTAACTATATATATGCAATGCTGACTGAAAGCCATCAGCCCACAACTCATTTCTCCAGGTCTTGCAAATTGGACTTGAAAGGATTCAGAAATGTTAGAGTGCAATATTATTACCATACAATAGTGGTGAGGTCAGGTCTTTGGTTGCACTGAAAAAGTGTGAGGGTGCAAGGGAAGCTGCTAAGCCATTATGTAAAGTTGACAGGTACTGGTGTGGCTCATGACACAATTCTCAGTAGCTGTATGTATGCCAGCCTCGGCTGGGATCATCTACCATAGTTGCTGCATGTTAGGTTTCTACCTGGGAACAGTTTTCTACACTAACATACTAAACATGCTACACTACTAACATACTACACTAAATTAAATATGTCATGGCATTAAGGCCAAATGCCAATATCAAACTTGTCCTGCAAATAGGGTTGCTACATCAAAACAACATTTTGGGAATATTCTTATCCCATATTAATTCCCTAACCATGCCTGGAATCTGTTTTGGTTAATGGTAGTTGACTTAGAAGTGTGGATAACTCAATTCTGTTGCCCAAGAATTTTTTCCAGCATAATTTCATATACCAGTAAAAATAACCATGAAGCTTTCTAGTGCACCTCTATCCCTCACTGTTATGCTAAAGGATGCTCTCCCCCTTCATTTCCTTCTTTACACAGCTCAGTTGTAATTCATCAGTTCTCAGGTCCTGTTGTGGTTTAATGCCAATTTGCAAATAAGCATCTGACAGCCACTTGCTCACACAATTAAATAAGACAGAAAAGGAAGCAAATAATAATGATGATAAAAGAATTAGAATATACAAAACAAGTGATGCCCAATGCAATTGCTCCCCACTTGCTGACTGATACCCCACTAATTCCTGAGCAGTGGTGTCTGTCCAGCTTTACACCCAGTTTATACACTAAGTATGACACCAAATGGAATGGAACATCCCTTTGGTGTCAGCTGTCCTGGCTGTGTCCCCTCCCAGCTTTTCATACCCCTTCATCCTTCTCACTGACAGAGCATGAGAAGCTCAAAAGTCCCTGGCAATATAAACACTACTCAGCAACAACTTAAAACACCAGAGTGTTATGAACATTATTCTCATACTAAATCCAAAGCACAACACCATATCAACTACTAGGAAGAAAATTAACTGTATGTCAGTCAAAACCAGACCAGGTTCTTTTGGTGCAAGATGAGCAATTGGCATTACCCATGTGATGTACCCAGACTGCTGCCTCCAGCCCTGGTGCTGACAATTCCACTTCCTGTCACCAGACAGTGTCCCTACATTATATAGCCACCACTGACCTCTCATGCTAATGTCTGAAAGCAAGCAGTAAAATAAAGAACTTTGTAAGCTAGAGATGCACACAAGCTGCCTGTATCTAGGAGCTGCAATTTAAGAAAAAATTGCCTGTGAAGACAGTTGAATTGAACATAAAAAGCTGGTTTTCTTTCCCCAGTATTCTGTTTCTATCAAAATTCTGGAGCTTTGGGCTAAGTAGGACAAAACATTCAGAAAAAAACCCCTAACAGCTACTTTTTCAGTGCTTGCTTTCCAGTAGGTAAAGTTTTTCACCAGTAATAGACAGGGGCAAAGTATTTGGGATGTTTATGATGAACCTTTTTTTTCTGTAGTGCTATCTTCCTCTTTCCTAAGCATTTGTGCTCCAGGAGCATCTCTCTCTATCCTATCCTACATGTATCCCTATTCCCTACATGTGAAACCTATCTGACCTCAGCATAAGCACACATGTAAGTTTTCAGAAAGTACAATTGAAAGCAAAGAACACACGTTTTTCTGCTTCTAAGAAATTAAACCAAAGTCTGTTACTGAGACTGACAGAGGCTGAGTTAGACAAAAACCAAGCTCAGAGGGCATGGAAGGCCATGGTGCTGAGTACTTCATCACCTCATATCTCACAGGCCTGCCCTTTATCACCTTGCTGAATAAATGGAAATCCACTTTAACACCCACTAGCCACTTCCAGAAAGTGGCTGATAGGTTACAGCAGAAACAAAATGTGCCTGATATACAGTTTCAAAATTAAGTGTTGTTATTCTCTAAAGCCATTTTTATTTTCCAGAAATGCTCAAACATTCTACTCTAACAAGACAGCACATCTCTGGGGGCAAAACAGGCTGGATGAGATTTAAGAATTGTACCTCCCTTGCTGAAAAAGTGGGGAAAAGAGGGATCATCACCTGCAGGATTTCATCTTGGCAGGATCTTGGCAAGATTATATCTTGGAGGTAATAGCAAATCCTTGGTTGACACTAATGCTGGAAAATGTTGGAGAATCTCCAGGAGTAAAATAAGTTTCCACATTTAACTTATTATACAATCTGTGTATGACATTTTACCTCCCAATTCAGATAATTTTTGGTTTTGCATGCTCTAGAGGGATGCATTCCTCTAATTAACAGCTGTCTATACAAGGCTTGCAAAACTGTCTTTTCCATGTAGCAGCACACCTCTACTACAACCACTCCTCTTTAAACCTGTACTGTGATTTCATGTGTTCGTCTTTTTTTTTTCTTTTCTTTTTTTTTTTTTTTTAAGGCTGATATAGATACACTGAAACTCTAGGACTGAAAGGTTTCAAGTCAAGTCCTGAAAAGTTTCCTATGCTCTTCATTTCAGATGATTTCACTACATATTAGCCTTTAAATAAATCCATTGTTTTCATAGTATTTTACACAGGAGTAACTGAAACTACAGAGCTAACTAGTTGATTTAGCAATGGAGATTAACTTTCAGTTTATATTTGTATACCAACTATATGTTCTGAATGTTGTGGGCTATCTAACTCAGTGTGTTTTTATAAGTTATTATAATACTGATTGTTGCTACAGATAATACCTGAAAAGACAGTAAGTAATTAGCCTCAAAGTTGATGAGAGTGGGGAAGCTTAAATCTTGTCAAATACCTTCTGACATAAAAGAACCATTCCATGAAAACAATTAGACAACATATTGATAAGCAGATGGATTTTTTTTTCTTCCACTTTTGCTTTAAGAAGTTTAATGTGTTGACAATATATGGTGAAAGCCATTTTCAATACATGAACACCTGTTACTACAGAACTGATACTGAATGCTCATAAATGGAAGTGTTGTCACATTGCCGTGAATTGCAGAGGAATCAACCAACAGCTGACTGGACAAGCAGTTTTCTTTGTCCTGCACAGTCCACAACATTGTGGAGGTTTTTTTCAAATTTCCTATGTAGAGAATTATGCATTTTTTTCTTTTTTTTAAATTTTCACCCGTTTAAGACACCTAGCTTTGAAGAAGGAGAGAGCTCAAATATTCCAGGTATTTTTTAGAAAGGATTCAGAGAGAAGACTGCAGAACTGGATCAACATGGCACACTCCTTCACGCATGTTTGTTTATCAGGGTGTTTAAAAGCATTGTTAATGTACTCAAACCAGGTGGGGTAAAAACCCTAAACCAAACAGCTTAGTTCACTCCTCAGCTGGAAGATAGTACAATTACTGTAAGTTTCACCCCCTAACCTAAATACTACAGCCTTAATTGTCCTCCTTATTCAATATATATAAGCAGAGTCCAGCATCATAAATTTGTCAGACATGAGTCTGCTGAACTAGGGGAGAGGACATAAGAAGTGATGTTAAAAGAATCAGTTTGGTATTTTAGTGGGAGATCTCTGAATACAGTCTTAAATACTTGGAACAGTCCCGTTAAACATAGTTTCAAGTAGTACAAGGGTAACATGGAGGAAAATGGTAATTTTGTGTCATTTTACTCCATTACATATGCACGTCAGCAATGTGGGTAGCAAGCTAAATTGTGCTGACCTTTATCAGAGATAGGGTGTAACTGCTGAAGGAGAAGTGACATTGGTGCATGCAATGTTTTCATTTGCTGCTGTATTTTCTAGTCGTCCTGATACCATAAAACCACACTAATGAGCACATGAGCTCAACACACTTACACACAAACCCCTTTCAAATCATTCTATCAGTTCCAGTAGTGGGGGTGAATGTCAATGCCAATCACAGATCTGCAGCTAGTTTAACATGCAGGAAATTATGCACATTTTAATTTATAAGATCCTCAACTATGGATCATCAAAATAAGAAGTCTTCTCCTATTATATTCCATGCTATCGTGACATTTTAACCTTGTGAGACTACACTGTCATGCCATGACAACATTCTGAACAGACTTCACAAATATCACATATATTGAGTGTTACATGAATACAGGAAAGTTGAAAGATGCCCAGTTAGAAGTCTTACAATTTGCTCACAAAGAAAAGGATGAAATTGAAGCCATGCATCATTTGATTACTTCTTAGAAGCAGTTCTTCCACTTTTAAAACTCATGTCAGAGATTGCTGAAAGCAATTATAGAAGGGGACAGATAAAGGTGAATTCAAAGTCCATTCACAACAGCTAAGAAATATCTATCTACATCCAGCTAAGAACTTCCTATCATAGCAGCACTAGATATGACTGTTTCACATACTCATTTTCCTCAATAGGGCAATATAGAACTCAAAACCCCTGCAATTTTCCCTTCATTTTCTCACTGACAGTCTAGACCTCAAAGTCAGTACCATCTCCTCTTTCTTTCTTGCATAATTTGCGGTGGCCATTTTAAACACCACCAAACTTTGAGGGTTTTCTGTTAGAATATGCTAATCTAATATTTAAATAAGGATTATATTTAGCAGCAATTATGCCCCAATCCTCTTGGTGACTCGTAGTCATCTTCAGCACACTCCATAGCTGTCCCCCGTCCCTGATATTTATTGACTTCTTCCTTCCAGAACTTTGACTTCAGTTGTGACTAATGAAACTTCTTTAGGACTTGCTCTGAGGGAAAATGGCAATTTGCACTAAAAGGCAGCAGCCTCTTAAACATCAGTCACTCATAAAACAATTCCTACTATAATTTCACCAAGTTTCAGACACAATACCAAACTGATAGGAGGTTTGTATCCTGATAAATGTGAAATCAGCTGTCTCTTAAAATCTGAACCTGCATGGAGTTACTCACAGGCAGAGGACACAGCATAGAGAATGTACAGCTTGTCATTGAGAACTAAACTCCTGTTCAAGTGCACAGTAAGTGACACACACAACTGCTGCTGCTGTTAAGAGGTGTTGCGGATGTCACTTGCCATACTACACAAAAGAACCTGTCCTTAGTAATTGATAGTTTCATATAGCTATGAAAGGCCCGAGTTCAACCATACAGTTTAGCACACACCTAGTCTTTGATCCAACAACTTTTATTGCCTTTGATGGAATGTAATCTGCAAAGTTAGATACTCATTCAAAAGCCTTGCTTTGTTTCAATCACAAATCTTTACCCTCTAATAGCTAATTACACTCCTATTGACATCTAACTAATCATCTCAGGGTATGTTCACATGAAATCAAATGGGGAAAAAAAAACATCAAAAACTACATTAGTCCCTAGAAAAAAATGCACCAGAATGATACCAAAGGCATATGCAGTTCTTTTATTGTTTTGCTGATACTTATGGCAATATCAGTTTGCCAGTAGTATGTTATTAGAAAAAGTCTTTCCTTATTTGTTACTGTTTCATTGTTTGGTTCAAAATCCTGTTTTGAAAGGGTTACCTCATTCTTCTCAGCTCAAAGAAGTTTGATTTTAAGTATAAAAAATGTACTGTCATTAGTCAATCTGTGAGTTATGTAATCATACATTTAGCAATGAAGGAAATACAGACAGTGATGAAATCGCTCCTACATCCACCTTCTAGAGATTCAGATTTATCTTGCAGATCACAACAGATGAGAGAGTCAGTCAGTAAGGCAAAGAAATACCAAATCCTCTCTCTTCTGAGCCATTTGGATGAAGCATTGAAATGGAGGTTAGGACAGCAACCCAAATCACCTTTCAGGTGAAAAAAGTAGCTATTTTTCCTCTCTTAAAGAGAGCTTGAATATTTTCTAAGCCCACAGGCCATGGACAAAAGAGGCAAGTAAAATCCCAATACACTACTAGGGTGAATTAAGTTTAGGCTATAAATCCTAAATCAGTGGACAAAATAGATTAAACTATAAATGCATTTTTCTAAGAGGTCAAAAGGTCAGATGTCAGGAAATTGGACAAATAAATAGAGGTGAATCTGAGAAAAGTGACAGGCAAAAACTAAGGCATTTTTCAATAAAAATGATAATGAGCAGCATCTTATAAAAGACTAGGAATAATAAATAAAAAGGTAATCTGACCATACTTTTCTGTAGTTATTGAATAAAGGACTTGGAAAAAACTTTCCAGGAAGATGTTGAGGAACTATCAGTTCTGAGACAATAGTTGAAACAAAAGGGAAAAAGAAGTTCTGAAACCCAGCAAGTCTGGACATCAAGACTACATGTTCAAAAGACACAAGTGGAACAAATTCACTTGAGACAGTGAAGTTCCACAGAGATGTCACTCATAAACAAGGTAAACTCATACTGAACATTAAGGGCTAAACTAAGTCAAAAGATTTCTATGTTATCCGAGATGATTCACAAAATCACCAGATAACTGAGGTTGGAAGGGACTCTAGGGGTCACCTAGCCCAGCTTCCTTCTCAAGCAGGGTGATCTAGAGCCAGCTGCCCAGGACTGTGTCCAGTTGGAGTCTCTCCAAGAATGGCAGCTCCACAACCTCTCTGGGCAACCTCTTCCAGTATTTGATCATCCTGAAAGTAAAAAGAGTTTTTCTTTATGTTTAAATTTGATTTATTGCGTATTAATTTGTGCCTACTGTTTTTTTGTCCTTTCACTGTGCCCCAGTGAGGAATGTGGATCTGTCTTTTCACATGCTCCCATCAGATATTCATACATACCAAGCGTTCTCTTTTCTTAGTGAAATAGTCCCAGCTCTCTCAGATGGTCTTCACATACCAGATGTTTCAGTCCCATAAATGTCTCTGTGGCTCTTCACTGGACTTGTTCCCATATGTTGATGTTTGTCTTGTACTGGGGTGTCCAGGACTGGACACAGCATTCAAGATATAATGTCACAAGCTTTGAGGAAAGAGCAAGGATCACCTCATCTGACCTGCTGAGATGGTGCTCTTCCTAATGCAGCTCAGGAGGCTGTTTTCTGCCTTTGCCATGAAGGCACAATGTTGGCTTCATGGTCAATTTGTTGTTAACAAGGATCCCAAGGCCTTTTCTGCAAAGCTGCTTTCCAAGTGACCATCCTTCAGCCTGTACTGGTGCATCGGGATTTTGCAATTTTTACCAAGTCTCGGAAAAAAGTTTTTGAAGACTTTATTCAATAAAGATAAAGGAAATAATCAGAGAACTGCACATAAAATTTTAGCCAGTTTTAATTTTTTTCCTCTGTCTTCAAGTAATAGGGATCCGTGATCCTAGTGACTGGGCAGTTTGCAAAAAAAGCGCACTAAGATTTATGTACACACTTTACTCACATGATAAAGCACCACATGCACTTCAGGAAAGTCAGGTCAACATTTAAATTATCCTGAGGATAATCATATTCATGGTCTCCAATATACCCAAAAAATAATAGACCTGGAGTACAGATCTATGATTATTTTTGTTTGCTACTTAAAGATACTCAGTCTTAATCATAAATGTTTAGGAGAATTTTAAAAAACATTGCTGGTTGAAAATATCCTTTTCAACAGCTAAGTTTCTGTCTGTAGACAAATATTTATCCTTCAATTAACCAAAATTATTCTTTACTCATCCTTAGTGCAGCTATATTTTTATGCCCATAATATTGTATTCATTTGTATTTTCCATAAGCTGTTACAAATATTATTTTTATATGCCTATCCCTAAACCCTTCATTTCTATTGTATTTGAAGATACATCATTAGAACTCAACTAGGCATAAATCTTGGACAAAAGGTTTAACTTTTATTTTTTTTAACTGAATGTTGGTATGACATTGGAAAATTTATGAACCTAGTAAAAATGAAAATATCTGTTTATTAGGCACAAGTATTCACATATTGTGATCCAAAACAGGTCTTTTCATGTTTTGCATAACATTTTTAAAATAGGCAAAATAGTTGATTTTTGAGATTGTAGCAAAACTTTTCCCTGTTGACGTAGAGATTGAAACAGCCATAGATATGAAAGTTAAACCATTTCCATAAATATTTCAAATAGCAGATAAAGTAAGGGCCTGTCAGCATTTCTTTGGAAAATCATTATATACAGAGAGACTGTAACGCAAAATGTGAAAAAAGCCAAGCTTCTCTTCAGACTCCAACTTATCTTAAAATTAAGGGTGGCTCATTCAAACTGACAGAAAATTACTTCTTGCAACTGCGAAAAAATACAAAGCTAATACAAGACTTCCCTCTACCTCCAGCCTTCCCTGGAAAAACTGTAAATCTCAAATGCTTTTGCTGTTTCTGTAAACTATATTCCTGTACCTTAAATTGATCTATTTTGACACAGACCAGAACGGGATAACGGGAAGGACCACTCCACACGGAACGAGGGATAAGGTGAAATGACCGTTTATTAAACAGGGTAAAAGGGTTTTACAGGGGCTAGCTAGAAGGAGCTAGAAACTAAGCGTGGTTCGGGGAGGAGATTAACAGGTCTGTGACAATAAAGGGAAAAAAAGGGTGGGCTACAACAAATAAGGAGAGGTATAGGAGGCAGCTAGCCATAAATAGCACAGGTGCACCGTGCCGAGAGCTAGCCAGTAAGGAGAAGGGAAAAACGGGAACCAATCAAAGGGTAGTAACCGGGGGAAAACCAAACCAATAGGAACATTTGAACAATTGAAAAGTAAAAATAATTAATCCTATTCTAATACACTTAACATGAACTACTCTATTTTAACTTATAAAACTGGGAATAACTTGTCAGATAATGAGGTATTTAATTGTTCATGTCTTTGTTTTTGCTTTTCTTATTCTTCTTTTTCCATTCCCGGTAGTCCTCTGACCATACTCCCACATTCCCCCTTGTCCTATCACTCCATGCCCTTGTAAAAAGTTCCTTTCCAGCTTTCTTTTAGTCCCCCTTTAGGTACTGAAAGGTGCTCTAAGGTCTCCTTGGAGTCTTTGCCTCTCCAGGCTGAACAACCCCAGCTCTTTCGGCATATTTCTATAGTAGAGGTACTCTAGTCCTCTCATCTTTGTGACCCTTCTCTGGACTCTTCAGGGGAAAAAAAAAAAAGGATTAAAAGTAGAAAATCTAGTATTACCCTATTCTGAAGCTGAGTGTTTTGAAATGTTACTAGATGAAACAATTTGCTGCAGGAACACAAATAAAGGTCCTGTTTGTTTACTCACACTGAAGAGGGCTTGCTTTATATAAAACTAAACTGAAAACATTTACAAAATATCTTCAGATAATGCTCCAAGAAGTATTAAGAACCACTGTAAGGAGTTGCCCCTTTCTGCACACTTTGTGAAGGTACTGGTACCACCTTCCGAGTTACGTATAAAACATTTTCTTATTCGGTCTGTCTTTGGAGATGTACTAAAGCTCTTGCTTTGAAGGAGGCCCCACAGGTCCTCAATGTGGCTTTTTGCTGCATCCCTGTAGTAGCTGGCAGGAGGCTTTTAGTATGTTCTGTAATACATATAAGAACTCAACTGTACATAATTCATAGTGTGCATCATTCTCCACCTATTTAAAAAAAATCAAAGTACTCTTCAGTGTGGGTGGTATTCAGTTCTCCCATACATTGTTTGTACGTTTTACAGATGACTGTTTAGTGGTTTGTCACTACTGTCCTATTTTCGGAGCATAAAAGGCTTTTCAAGTCTTATAACTACTTGCCAAATGAGGTACAAAGGTGGAGCTTGCCTTTGAAAAGTCAGTATGTGATCACTTTCATTCTTGTGGTACATGGGTATTGTTTCTGCCCAATTCAACTTATTAATGTGGGGTTTGGTTTTTTTTTGTTTTTTGGAGACCAAAACATTTCTCTGATCATTGTGTTCAGGACAAGACTGACCAATTCTAGATAGGCTTGGGAGTTGTTAAGCAGATCTGGGAACGAAAAGGAAACCATGGGATGGACCTCCTTAGCACAAAGCTAAGTCCGAAATTATTTGAAAATAAGAAAGCTTCTGCTAATTATCTACTTCTGCTAGAATCCTGGGGTTATGTCTCATTGATTATGTAAAAACATTACAACTTTATTTTCCTCTTTCCTTCTCCATGTTTAAAGCAATACTGTGTGATGTTGTAGGTGTTTGCACAACATACTTACCAAAACTGTGAAAATGCTAATTGGTTTCAAATTGTGCTCACTCACTCTATTACATGCTCTTGCTGTTTGATTGGTCTCTAAGGCTGTTCATCCCTGCACAAGCTTCACCAAGTAGCTGTGTTATGGTTTCAGATGACGTGACCGAGATCAACTCTGTCCCTTGGGTTACCTTATGCATTTTTGCTGAATGTTACGGGTTACTTGTGTCTCCCAGACAAAGAAAACTTTGTGTGGACAAGAGCCATTAGAAGTAGTAGAGTAGGTAGTTAGTTATTAAATAGTGGTTGTGATAACTTATATAGATTTCCTTGCAATCTGCAGAGTTCCTTGCAGAAGTACTTAGTGGTACTGGAAGCTTAATGTGTGAAGCATGAAGTGGGGCACAGTATTTCTACTTTGCTTTCTGAGTATGTATTCCTACTCCTGGTTTTCACAACTTTAGATTGAGGGGGTTTAATTACAGTTTAATGGTATCTCTTTACTAAGAAACACTAAAGCCAATGCTAAAGAGATGCTTGGAAGTCCTGTCAAGACTGAAAAATTGAGATCTGAATGGGAAAAGAACATCAATTAAATGCAGTATGTGGTCAATCTTCTCACTTGGCATCATGGTAGCTGTTTTCCAGCCAAACTGAGTCTGCCCAGTACTTCTTGGGACCAAAAAAAGTTTACTCAACATCAGCAAATTTTCTCAAATGACTCTTGCCTTAAAACTGTAATAGGCTATTTGTACCACTTGAGTTTACTTCCATTTTTATGGTAAGTGGGATGAGGACTCATGTAGGATTTTGTTCATGCTGGCTTTGTATTTGAAAGGTGCAGACCATTCTGTATGTGACTACTCATCCTACAGAGGTTCTTTAATGCCCTGATGAGAGCATACCTTTTTTATTCAAGAAATACAGGAGCAGAGCCAATTCTGACTTGGGCTATACCCCCATCTGAAATGAACCAGTTTGGTTTTAAATGAAGACAGGATCTGGCCTGAGTTCTGTGTGCTTTGGAGGAGAGGAAACCAAGTAGTGATCTCATCAGATATAAAACCTGTAAAATGCACTCAGTTTATGAATGCTACTTTTGAAAAAAGTATTTTACTTAATCTTACAAACTTGACACTTCATAGGCAGGGTCTGAGTAAACTAACTAGTGAACTTTTGTAGGGACTGATTAGTATTTTACAGGTGCACCCTGAAAAAATTTGTGGACACTGAGACCCTGTTTTATGATTGGTTATCAGATTTGCTGAAAAACTCTGTAACAGGCTGTTCAGAAACAACTTTATTTTTGACCCTTTTCAGAGAGATACGAACCCAGCTGTGGAAAAGTGGAAAGGTAAAATGAAAAACCATACCAACTAGTTCTTGGTTCCACCCTCTCTTCCTCTTTGTGAACCACTATAAACCATCACTTTCTCTATTATCCAGTATTCCAGGATATTGTGGCACTCAAAACTTTCTTTAGAGTGAGAGTGCCTTTTGCCTTGAGCAAGCTAGGAGTCATTTACCCTTACCCCCTGCCCAATTTGTTTGTTTGTCAGTTTTTTTAAATAGATAAATTGGAAAATTGACAAGATGAAGCTGTTTTCATCTAGGGACACCAAGAAGAGCTATATTCTGAGGTGATATATGCACTCCTTTGTCAGGATTTGTTTATGAGACTGTTAACAGATGAAAATTCTTCTGAGTTTAGATGTTTTTGTTTGGAGTTTTCAGTTTCTGAATAACTGGCTTTTAAAAGCATGATCGTTTAGTGTGATTTAAGTGATGTGCTTATGGATGCAATATAACACTGATAGCAAAACAAAGTGCTTAAATGAATCTCTAACATCAACTACAGTATTAGAGTTGGTATAAGTCAGCAAGTAAAGCTGTTTCAGTGCAGCTCTCAGCTGGAGCTGATGGCTGAGATGAAAAATCGTTCTCCCTTTATACCTCATGCCAACTAAAGAATGCTGGCAACATGCCACTCCCCATTCCTCCTTCCTTTCCCTGCCAGAGGCAAGAGAGTAGTAAATGCTGCCAGATGTGGAGGCGTCCTGCTGCATGGCTGTGTCCAGAACTGGTGAAGACCCTTCTCAAACCAACAACTGCACAGAAACTTGTTAAGCCATCTCAAGCATGGTTTGAGTAATCCCACAGCCTCCACCTAGGTTTGTTAGCTGCTGTGTGATAGGTGCTTTTACATACTAGTTTTGAAAATTTAGTGTACTTTTTGATATGTTTTTTTAAAAGGCTTTCTATACCTCAGACTTGTAGATTGGTGTAGTCTATAGTTAAGCTTAGGAAAAGCATCACAGACAGTAGCTGTCCTGAGTGAAGAAACAATCAGGTTTGATTACTTTTACCACTGAATTTACTTTTAACATCTGGAAGCTGTTCCCACACCTAAAACTGAAGGAGAAAGTTGGAGTACCTTCCTAAGATACCATGCCTCTCCCTTTCCAGCTTGTTCCTTGACTGCTGGTTGACACAAGAAAAAACAAAGAATCTCTAACGGAATTGCTTTCACCCTCGAGAAGTGAAGTATAGGAGATGAGCATCCTGAGCACTTTTTTGTCTGTTCCAGGTTTGAGATTTCTCATCCAGAAAGAGTTTTCTAATAATGATATAATTCAGTCCATCACACATTAATCCTGACTTCAGTGATAAGTGGTACTTCTTGACTGGAGTTCTGAAGTTCCTAAGTTGCTGATGGATTTCTCATGCTTAGGTTACCTTCTACACCCTGAGGTACCTGAAAGAGTTTTACCACTGACTTGTAGAGGCATGGGAATTTTCTCTTTCTTGATATCTGTGCTGCTGTCTGAAAAACAAAGCTGTGAGTGTAAAGTGAGGATTAGGTGTGACTTCCATTGCTTGGCATTTTATGACCTCAGTGGCACCAAGAAATACTTGCAGATATGATAATGGCAATAATATTTAAAGCATCATAGAAGTATAAAAGAAGCAGCACCTGCCAAGATCTGCCTAGCTCTAGCATGTCCAGTATACAAAGATGCACACATAACCATTATATCTGGGAAGATAAAGTGTTCCTGGGAAGTCCAGTCATCTTGAGATATAAAAGCCTCCTTTCTCCTTGAAATTTTATTTCCCCCCTTGCCAGGCTGGCATAGTTTCCTTGGGCATGTTAGGGCTCTGCCTCTGTTTGCCTGGGCTCAGGGTGAGTGATCATTTGAGTGATGCATCACATGTACCCAGTTTGTAGGATATTGTTGCTCATTATTACAGGGGAATTCCTTTCCATGGTTTTGTATGTGCACTTCAGTAATTGCTGCTTCATGTCTTGGGTCAGGGTGTTCTGGTCAAAGGAACAGGCATCATTAATTACGTTCCCTACTTAGATTTCCAGCATTTCTGCTCCTGGCAAGCAGTTGGTCTGTGCAGCCACTGTGGAGTTGTAGCCTTCAGTTTCTCAGCATAGAGTGTTGAGTGTAATCTCAACATGAGACTGCTCAAGGCAGAGCAATCCAAGTGCCAAACAGCATTGGTATGATTTTCAAAAAGAGCAGGGAACAAGACAAAGCAACATGGCTTAGACAGGCAGTGTTTTCTCAGAAGTTCCCTAGAAGTGCTCTGTAGGTGAATGGAATGTTGTGAAACACACAGTGTGGCTGAAGCTCTTTGCCTTGTTTTATAAACAAGCAAGGTGACAAAACTGTCCTGTGCTACACGTGTGACTTCAGGCCTGCCAGCAGCCTGTGAGAGGGCAGTGCCTCATGCTGGCCCAGGGTAGTTTCCATTCCAGCCAGTGTTTAATTTTTCTAGTAAAGAAACACATCAAGTGGGAAGTGGAGCAGGACAGTTGGCCTGCTGGCTGCAGAAGGCCAAGGAGGAGCTCTCTCATGGGACAGGAGTTTGCTGGCAGCTTGCTGATGAAAAACTGCTTTTCCCATTGCCAATCTGTGTTTCACTACCAATCCTCTATATAGTCCAGTCTCTGAGATAGAAACTAGTGCTTGAGCAATAAAAAGATTCTCATGTTAGATGATGCATTATAGATATTATGTCATAATAATTTAGGATAGACATTTTTCTTATGGGTGTTATTTTTATATTGACTAAAATCTGATTTTTGCAAATTTAACAAGCTCAATGGCTGAAACTGTAAGAGCAAATAAATCTGCCTATAAACCACCAGATTGGTCTTTATGTTGCATAGATCCCAGCTCTGCATAGACAGGCAAGAGACTTAGATATCAGCAAATCTTTTAGTGTAAATTGTTTGCTAACTTGGGTTTAGATTTCTAGAAGCAAAAATCATTTTCAGTAGTATTGATCTTGAATTGAACATTTAGTTAGTGCCTTGTTGCTTCTTGTGCCCTGTTCTAGGTCGGGTGTTCTAGCCTCCTTTGTAGTATAAGCAAGAGGTCTACATCATACAAAAATATACTTGTTTGGCAGTGCTTTCTATCTTGAGCTCTCTTTAAGCTGTGCAATTGGAGAGTGATGCTACTAACTGAGCTTATTTATAGCTTGCTCTGTTCTGAAATCCCTTTTAAAATTTCAAGCACTTCATACTTCTCCTGGCTCTTTTACACATCCCTTCACTCTGTCTCTTTGCTACATATTAATTGATATGCCATTGAACTTCTTACTGATTCCCCCCGCCCCCTCTTTCTGAGTTCACTGCCAGGCAAAGGAAAGATTTTTTTTTTTTTCCCTTCTTAGTAAGACAAGGGCTGTGTTGCAGGTGAAGCCAAAAATATGCTTTCTACTACTTGGATAGAGCAATCTATTTGATGAAAACCTCTCCAAGTCAACTCTTCATTGGTTAGTTTTGTTCAAGTTCCTGTCCTGTCTCATTAAATATGTAGGGCTGATTCCAGAGATCTGAATGGGGGCAAATTAATGCTCAATTTGCTGTTAATCCTTTATTTCAAAAGGCCCTTAAATCCTGCAGCTCAGTGGCAGTGTAGTTCATACACATGTGAATGGCTAACAGTGCAGAATCCCCTCTTCCCCCAGAGGTGAAGCTATGGTAAATCCACTTGTTCCTTGTGGAAGGTGTCGATGTCTATCCCCTTACTGCCCTCCTAGTGTTTTTATGGTAGGGGTAGTTCAGCCCCTTTGCAGAGGGGACACTAATTTGGTTTGGAGTAGGTAGCTCTGACCCATCAGTTGTAACCTGGCACCAATCTCGAAGATTTTAAATTAGGTGACAGATTGTGAATGTTACAGCTGCTTTGGTTTGAGCTAGTGCGGCAGCTCCTGTTAGTTGTGCCAAAGCCATACTTGGGAAGAGGATGTTACATTACTCAACTTAACAGTGGGCAAAAGATATATGTTTAGAGAGAAGTGGACAAAGAAGAAATGCTAATTTTTAGTGAGGCTTTTAGTTGCATTTCAGAACCCTTTGGACTTCACCTATGGCATCATCCTAGAAATGATCATAAAACTTAGCAGCTTACTGAAACCTTTTTTTTAAATTCAGAAAAGATAGTTTCTCCTCAGGTTTTACATGCTGAGGCATGTACATGTAATTTTCAGCCTTTGGTTTTACTTGCCTTGGTATCAGGCCTATAAAAGGAGTCTTAGTGTTAATTTCTGTGGGTGTCTGCCCTGGGACTGTATTAATTTTAGACTTATTGGAGTGAAAGTTCTGGCATAAACCCTCTATGCTGCTGTAACCCGTGTTTTCAGGTGATGAACAGTCATGCAGCCTTGTTTAAATCTGAATGCACATGAGAGGAAAGTTGAGCTCAGATGCTTAGAGACAACAGAGGAACAAAACACTAGTCTAGTTAAAGCAGTGAAATTTTTCAACAGTGTATGCAAAGAAATGAGGATAACACAGTACAGACTTCTCATGTTGTGTGGCACTGATACTTACTGCTATGTGTATCTTCTCTGTGAAGATGCATAGCCAAGGATATATCTAAATAAGAATGGACAACATTACTCATGTACAGCTACTTAAGTTTCCAAAATGTTCAAAACTTACTTACACACCAAGTTTAGGCATCTTCTTCAGATTCTCAATAGATTAAATGTGAATGTGTGGTGGATGTGTACATTGTTATTCTCACTACATCATCATTTTTAACGACATAAGCAGAGATGCTTTTTGGTATGTTAAAATTTAGATGCAGCTAAGATGATTAAAGAGATCGCTTTATTATTGCATTTTTGTCCTATCTTAATTTTCCACCCAAACATCTGACAAGGGTACTCTTAGCTAAAGCTCGCTTTTCTCTTCTTTTCAGAGTAATTAAAATTGCTTTTTGCCCTTTGAGCCAGGAGCTTCTTTCTGAGTCTGTTTTCTTGTACAAACATTGCTTCCCTCCGAGGCCCTTGGCAGTGGCTCAGCCTCTGTTAACAATTCTTTCTGCAGTGTAAAGCGAGGATAATGGCATCACTAATCGCACCTTCACAGCAGTGTGGCGAGAACGAGCCAGTTATAGTTTGCAAACTGCTTTTATGAGAACATGCCTTATTGGTTCTAGCCTCGTTCTCATTGAAGACAATGGGCAAAATTATGTAAATAGCGTAGTATTCTTCAGCACACACACGCACATCCCCCTTCCCCCAAGTTAAGGAAAAAAGTCCCTGAGGGTATGAGACTATTAAGGAAATGGAAGTCAAAAGAAAAAAAATCCCGAAATTGTCATTTGGAGTCTATGAATTCTGGATAATATCATGTTGCATCTACAAAATTTGCTATATTCTATTAAAGTTTAATAAAAAGGTGGTTTGCTTATCTTCTGATCTATATACTTGTGATTGGGTGACCTAGGAGACTCTAGAAAGCAATGAAGAATGTGAATTTAAATGAAATAATTCATGCTGAACTCTTCCATGCAGGTTTCTGTAATTATATAATTATTTGAAATATTTCCCCTGGCAAACAGGCTTGCCACAAGGGCAAATCTTGGTATGCTCTAACAAGCATTGTATATATTCAGATGATATTTTTGATAACTGATCTGTAATCCTTCAGCAATAGCCTTTATATATCATTTGCAAATGGGTGGGAGCTTCGCTTGCACTGTCAGTTCCATCATGGACTGTGTGCACAGACTGTCTGCACAGACCTCTTTAGAGTAGGACTCAAGCCTTTTAATTTGTTCTGGTTCTTGTTACATTATGACACTGCTGAAGCACAGCTAGCAGAGAAATACTTGGGAATACTGTGCCTTTTCTTTCCCACCTGCACAGAAATTGCTTGTTCTGGGTCATTATTGACAAGCAAGTAAGTAAACTTTATTCTAACCTCTGGTGGAGGATGATATCAAAGTACTCTGCAATGAAAAAAAAAGTTTCCTACACAGCCTAATATAAAAATCAAGTGTGTTAATGACAGAAAGAGCTCCAACTCATTAATGTAAGGAAGTGTCTTAACCTGTTATGTGATCCAGGCCATGCATAGGATCACCTCGAATTTTTGCAGCAGTTTTATCTAAGATCTTACCTTGTATAGCAAAACCTTCAGTCAGTCTTCAGTAGTATTTCATTTTATGAAAAGATGACACAGGGTTATGATGTTTAATTTGACAGGGTTTTTTTTCTTAAAGTGACTGTGAAAAGCTGTATTCACTTTTGCATCAAGTATCATGTATGTTTTAGAGTAAGAGCATATAATTACTGATCCTTGATACCTTTGCAAAACAGAAGTGTATCCATTGGACTACTTCATGCACTATTTTTTCAAGCAAGTTAGTCAAGGGCTTACTATACTTGAGGAAAGGAGTTTTTTAAAGATAGTGGGTGGCTTCAATCTGAATTTAACTTTGTGGTGAAATAAGCAGTTAGTCTTTGAAATCCCTCTAGTACTGGCTTGTGCCTCAGAGTTCAGCACTACTTTTATCTGCTTGAGAGACAATCCAGTTGGGGCTGGATCCTGGCTGTTGTTAACTAACACAGCTTTATCAAAGGAAGTATGCTGACTTACACTTGCAGAGCCACTAACCTTCAACATTTTTAAGTATTAAGCCTGTTTGCAGAAGTCTCATTTCTTTTATTATCAATGTATTACTTCTAGTTTAAAAAAAAAAGGGAACATCAACATCTTATATCTATCAAATTAAATTGTAGGTCCTTCAAATATTCACAGGTGCAAATGAGTTGTGTATTTGCAGGGTGAAACAAAGGGAAACATATAAATGTGAGGGGGAAATGCATCATCTTAGAAATTGTGATTTTTTTTTTTTTTTTCCTTGGCTGGTGGGAGAAGGGGGAGGAAGTACCATTGACATGTTAGTAAACCATATACTATTAGAAGTACAAATGTTATGCAGGGTTGAGATAAGAAAAGAAAAAAGGATTAGAATATTATTGCAGGGCAAACTGAACTGTTTTGAAGCATTTGACCTTTCCAATGCTATAGGAACAGATTAATTTTCTCAAAATGGCTTGCCAGAGTGTAATATACTCCAAAACATACTGGGAGTATAGGTCAAAAGTAAGGAATATGATGGCTGAACTGCTTCATTGGAGCTGACCTGCTGAAACCTTTGCAATCAGTCTGGTCTTATCCAGTGTTCTGTTAGTATGAATATACCAGTGTGCTTTACAGCCTCAAGTTAATTCAGGATACTTTTCAGTAAGTGAATTGAACAATATTACCTAATCAATGTTGGATATAAAGTGAAGCTCAAAGTTGCAACTGTTCTGATTTGTCTCTGATTACCATCTCTTTTTCACTTGGTCTGACTTCACTAGCTGAACTTCCTGAACTTCATTTGGGCACAGAAAGAGAGGAAAGGCACCAAGCTAATTCTTGTTAATGGTGTGACAGAAAACATCAGCTTTGTCTAATGGTTTTCTAAGCCAGTTTGTGTGTTTAAATCCTATGAATTGGTGGTTGTTTCTTAGGTGTCACCCTAAGGCATAGGGACCATCTCACTTCAGACAGTGAGGTTAAGTGCACTGGGACTGATTTCTAATACGTTGATTTGGGATATGAAAGTGGATGATACTGTGCTGTTGTAAGTGGCAGACAGACTTTGTTGTGAGCAGCCTTCTTCAGTAGATAGAGCCCGACGTTTTCTTCAGTAGATAGAGCCCGACGTTTTCTTCAGTAGATAGAGCCCGACGTTTTCTTCAGTAGATAGAGCCCGACGTTTTCTTCAGTAGATAGAGCCCGACGTTTTCTTCAGTAGATAGAGCCCGACGTTTTCTTCAGTAGATAGAGCCCGACGT
>JAWWEE010000001.1:17880286-17907941 GCA_035221455.1 Xenops minutus | reverse complement strand
TCCTGTACATCCTCCAGCTCTTTTATACAAGTTGCACTATGATGAAATCTTTAGTAAACACTATCAGGTGACAATTTATATATAAGACATCACAATTAAGAGCTGCAACTCTGAGTTGTCTATTATCATCATTCAGGAATATTTGCCTGTTGAAGTGACTGCAAGTTAGTTTGATTTACTGTTATATTTGCAATTTTATAAGCAACTACTTTTAAACCTATCCAACTTCACCATAAGGAATGGAGACAAGAGCCACTCTTTTCGTTTTTGCTCACCAGAAGTTTGAAATCCAGAGGAGTGGGAATAAACCATGAAGAATTACTTGCTCAACTATGGATTAAAAATGCATTTGGAAATTACCAATATTAAAATACTAATAGTAGGGCATTGTTTTCTTTTCTCTAAAGTAGGCTAGCTGCAGAGAAGGAATGATGTGCAAAGTTTAAGTGTCTTAATTATTCTGGGGATCTGCTTTTGGAAATATTTAAACTCCTTTTAGAATTATGAGTCCTCAAATTTAGAACCTTCAGATTTAAACTAAAAAAAATTAAATTAATTCTCACACTTCTCCATCTAATGTTTCCAGACATTCTCAGATCTAATTAGCAAGGATTTACATCAGTGAATTAAGCCTGTACCTTTAATGTAACCTACATGTTTGCTTAAACTCCACCAAATTTCAGTCCTAGCTTTGCTGTGTTTCCTATGAAAGGGTTTCCTCTTTTCATCACAAGCAACTCTTTCCATTTTCAGTAGGATGGTGGCAGAGCTGAAGGAATAAGAGAATCTGTCTTAATCCCTCATAATCTCCCTGAGCATCAGATTCTGTGGGCAGCTTCATTTTTTGATGTATCATTGCTCAGACTTTCTCTCTATTACAAAGTAATTATTTGAATAATCCATTTTGCTCGAGTAAGTTCATAAATCATTTGTTTTTGGGATTTACTTTGGCAGCAATTTTAGGGAAATTCATCTGCTCAGACCTGAAAATACTCATTTCTTGTTTGCTTTGCAAGCCTGGTACCCTATTAGTCCTCAATTTAGCAGAATGTCTAAGCTAGAGGAAAACAATTTCTCAATACACAGTGCAAGACTGAATCACATCTCATTTACACTGATGTAAATAAGGGAGAGAGACACAGAAAAGGCAGAATTTACTGCACTTTAAATAAGAATAAAATTCAGGCTCACAAAGTCTTGTAATGGCTCAGTATCACAGCTGAAACTGTATGTGTTGAGCACTCCGCAATGGTAATATCTAATCGAAAATAAATTTTATCAACTTTTAAAATAAAATCTTACAGAATTTTCAAGGGATTCAGACCAGAAAAGCACTCTTTGGCTAAGTCTATGACAATTTGATAAAGACTAGTCACCCCTATGGAAATCATAGTGATTTTCTCTAACCATATCTTCAGATGGGATTCAATTAGTAAAATAAATGGAATAAAGAAAAAGAAAAAAAGAGAAAGAAACCCTAGGAAATTTTATTATAGGCTATTAAACTCAATAAGGGTTTTCCATCAGACAACATCAAGTCTTATTTCTGGTAATCTCTGCACTGTTGTAAATCAGGAGCTTCTGCTAGAGAGTTCCAAAAGAATCAAATCACAAAAAGCAGAGGCCAGAACTTTAAGTCATATTGCACAAGTCCAGATAATCGTTGGGCAAAAATCTTTGCTGCTACCGACTATCTGCTTTCTTATAAGTCTCAGAGAGATGTTATCACTTGACCATTGAGAGTCTGGCAGCTCTGACCCCAACAGTCTGAAACAGAAACCTAAAAGTGAAGACCATTAAACTTGGGTTCCAGCAGATTTTGTTCTGTCTAAACCCCAGTGTTCCACAGAAACTCGAATAAACATGAAGTAAAAGACAGGTAATGGCATAGATCATCTTCCCCCCTGCCAGCAGAGACTCTCTTGCCATCAGGTGCAAAGGTGTCAGCCAGGCTCCCTCAGGATTATCATTACCTCTCAGGTCCAAACTGATCTTGCAACTCTTGCAGTCCCTTGTCGCAGCTTAAGCTGCAAGGATGTGATCCCCATCCCAGATCTGTCCTGTAGTTAGAATGCTTTTTTAAGGACATGAGAGAAGGGGTTTAAACCCAGTATCACAAGGGTCCCAAATTTCTTACTTTTTTTTACAGGCTATGGTGCACAAAAACTGTCTTCCCCAGGTACACTCGTGAAACAGTCTGTCCCTGAAACTCATCTCACCTTAGGTAGAAAATGGGCAGCAAGCTGAAGATTTTGACAAGCTACAGCACATATGACCATGAGTATTAGGTAAATAAGTTTGGGAAGGGGGTGGGGGGACAGGTGTGTGATCAAGGGTTTTGTGGATCTCTTAAAAATTAGGCTCCTAAACTGTATCTATCATGAGTCCTTCCACCCTGACATCTATTTGCAGTCCTGGACTTGAGATAATACTGTGACAGTATACAGAGGTACCAAGCAATATATAACTTCAAACATATCCATATATACACTTAGATTAGGATAGGAGAATGAACATAGCCACTCTTAAGAGACTTTTAATTGCTGGAGCCTGATATTTCTGTTTTCAGGAAAATGAGTAACTCATCTTATAGAAGCACATGATGTCCCGACTGAGAAACCAGCAGAGTATCCAGAATCTGATTCTGAAAATCATCAGCAGGTGAAAAAACTTGGGTACCTTGGACAATAGTGATAGTAGAAGTATCATATTCTTGCAATAAAGACAACACATAAATGATACATACTACCCCCAACCCTACAACTATTTCTTGTGATTTTCTCCTGGGAGGCAGGTTTCAAGTCAAACTTTGATTATAGGCATGTTAATGCAATTCAGAGTTAGCAAAATGTGCATTATAGGTAAATATTTCCCTTTAAAAGAATATATGTCATAATAAGTTCTGTGTTTGCACAGATAGAATCCATAAGACTTCATTTTTTTGTGAGCTATGCCAATGCAAAATATAGTTTTTCTGAAACATTTAGTAGGAAATGTATGCTATACCTTACCAGAAAGTGTATCTGAATAAAAACACTTCTGGTGTAAAGAAATGTCAGTATCTGAAAAGTTGGTGAGATTTGTTTGTACTTAGCCTTGAACTGAAATTGGCCCAAGGTATAGAAGTTTGATTATTATATTTCATATCTTTATCATATCTGCCCTGACCCCAAGATAAATAGACCATTTCCCAGCAACAGAGTATTTCTAGATATCAATTTACTGCAAAATTCTCTGTAAGCAATTTCAATTCTCATGTAGACTCTACTAAATAGTATTTTCAAAAAGTTCAACAACAAGAAAATGAAAGTAGAGGATCAAAACCAAGGTTTTTTACAGCTGAAAGCATTAAAAACTTTGGAGTTTCATATAGATATTGTTGAAAAAAACTAAAAAGCAACATTATGAAGGGGCTTAGTAAAACCTCAAAAAAGGGTAAAGATAGGGTCTAAATCATTCTTTTATTAAATTTCTTGATGAAAACACACACACCCACCTCCCCTCAAAGAAAAAAAAAAAAAAACAACAAACAAAAAAACAACCAACCACTCCTCTGCCCCACAAACCAAAAACACACTGAAAAAAGTCTACGGTCTGGTAAAACAAATGAAAAAAAACATACTGTGAGAAGTCCTAAACCAACCAAATATTGTGACTGACTTCAAAGAGAACAGGAATTCACTTTAGACATCTCACTGTCACACAATGACAAATTGTTCCAATTCAGATCCCTACCCAAATTCAAGGAACCTGTGATTCTACATCTTAACTTCTAAGTCACCTCCATTGGGCAGAGTTGTTCTATGTTACTGCTACAAGAGGAACAGCCTACACATGGAGAGCAGATACACTGCTCAAGCAAAGATGGTTCACACCATCATGCTGTCCCAAGAGTTAATGGGATTCTCCCACCACAACACTGGTTGGTGCAGCCAGCTTTGGTGCAGCTGGGCCAAAGGAGCTTATGCTAGTTGAGCCAAAGTTGCTCTCTGAAACTTCCTGCTACAGAGATGACCATCAATCCTAGCACTGTCCAGCAACTTAAATTACACAGGAGTCTCTTCCCAGCTCCTACTCTGAAGTCATTCATGACCAGAAGACTAATTTGTTCTGCTAGTGTAGCTGGCTTTAAGCTAGTCACAGCTCCCTTTACTTGAAAAGGTTTTGCTACTGATGACAGTCTCAGATTTCCCCTAGGCTGTCAGCTTCACTCCAAAACTACTGTGAATCCCATCAACAGTTTTGCTCATGTGTTCTGACGTCTTAGATTTCACATATGAAACATGATCCACACTAGATTCTAGACATGAGCTGGGGATAAAGGTTTTTTCTGACTTTCACTCAAGACTTTTTCTTTTAATCTTGTTATGTATCGATAACAGACATGCACAGCTCCAGAATATATGGAAGCTAAATAATAAGCCAAATAAAAGCATTATGAAGCCAAATAACTTCACAAAATTGGTCAATCTAAAATCTCATAGCTAATTTGATAAAGAAAAACTATTTTATATACATATAA
Organism: Xenops minutus; assembly: GCA_035221455.1. Taxonomy (NCBI): domain Eukaryota; kingdom Metazoa; phylum Chordata; class Aves; order Passeriformes; family Furnariidae; genus Xenops; species Xenops minutus. The sequence goes on along the minus strand of JAWWEE010000001.1, from coordinate 17,903,419 downwards.
ATATTGATGCATAAACTTTTTTTTTCCAATTTTTTAATCCACCTGCATAATTGTATGCTCATATGCCAGAGGTTAGTGAGATTCTCTATTGGCATGTTTGTCTTTTAGACACTATAGCTCACTGATATACAAGCAAAAAATTCGAATACACCAATATTCATCTGAATTGTATGTTTTTAAAGCACCTAGTCCAGGGGAGTGGGTGTGTTTTGATAACTTGTTATGCATCATTGCCACAAACCATTACTGTTTCTACAATACTTCATGTGCTTTGAACTAATCATATTCCCAGTGAATAGCCTCCTCATAGCATAGTGTCCACTTACGTCATTTGGCTTGAGTAGGAGAAAAACTGTGATTTTGGAGATCAAAATACAATCCTTATCTAAACCACAGGTTCACTACATGTTCTTGTCAAAACTTGTAATCTATCCTAAAACTTCATGTCTTTCTTATAAAATTGAGACACTCTGCTATCTGATGCAGGATAGCAGGAAATGGGAGATGCTCATTTCTATGCTAATGAGGGTTTTAAGAAGATAAACTCCAAAGAATTCAGAAATGCTTAAACTGAACATGGTTGGCACACAAATCACTACTCTTGTGTTACTACAGGTTCACTTTTGGTACAGTTTAATTCAACCAGCAATATTGAAACGCAGTATGTCAATTAGCAAATAAAAAAGAAAGTGAAAGAGAAGAAAAGGGGGGAGAGACAGAGGAACAGAATGTAGTATTATAGATGGAAGAAAAATAACAAGGGTGCAATCTATTATAAGAAATTACTTATGAATAAATTGCAAGAATGTAAGAGCTAAGAAAACAAGAAGGGAATAACAATTAGATAGAAAGCACAGACAGTTGAAAAGAATAAGTCTCTTCTAAAAAGAAAGGTGTGAGGTCTTGTGTTGATTGAGGACAATAAGTACCTCAATTGGCATTTTAAAAAGACCTGGTGAGAAGCTCAGAAATCTCTTCGTTATACAGGAATGAAACGAATCACTGAAGACAAAAGAAAAAAAAATGTCATTCCACAGTTGGGAAGATGCAGAAGCACTGCTATAATTTTTGGTAGGGCAAAACAGCTCACAAAGCAACCATTTTTAGGATTAGTATGGTTATTCAAAGGGAACTGATATGCTAAGCATTTCTTAGCTTTGTTAGGAAAAAAATTTTCAGGGTTTGGTACCAGGAATATGATGCAGCTGGAAGGTTTCATTATAAGGAAAACACTCCTACCTTAAAATTCGTTTTGCTTGAAGCATCTTACAAAACCACTCTATTTTACGTAATTGAGGGAGAACTCTTGTGGGCTTCTTTTGTAATAAAATATGTCCCATTATCTAGAAGTTTGACTTAGCCAATTTGAAGTCCATCTTTGCAATCAGGTGAACAATATTCTACGTGTGCAATTTATAAACATTCACAGATGTATCCTGTGGTCCTTGCTTCCAAATAAAATTGTGGATTTCTAATAACCAATCTAAGATCTGATTGATGATTTAATAAAAGTTTAAAGCCTACAAGTACCTCAGAGAGAATGCCTTCCCTGCGACTTTTGCTATGAATCTTCAGTGAAGTCAAGTGACTTTTCCACTCAGCAGAAAAGGACCTGGAATTGCTGGTCTCTGCTTGACAGACAGCTGAACAGGCAGCAGTATGTTGAGGTGGCCAAGAAGGCCAGTGGCTTCCTGGCTTGGACCAGAAATAGTATGGGCAGAAGCTCTAGGGAAGTGATTGTCCCCCTGTATGTGGCACTGGTGAGGATGCAGCTCGAGTATTGTGTCCAGTTTTGGGCCCCTCACTACAAGAAAGACATTGAGGTGCTGGAGCAAGTGCAGAGAAGGGCAATGGAGCTGGTGAAGGGTCTGGAACACAAGTCTTATAAGGAGTGGCTGAGGGAACTGGGGGTGTTTAGCCTGGAGAAAAGAAGGTTGAGGTGAGACCTAGATGAAACGAGGTTGTATCAAGGAGGGTGTCAGTCTCTTCTCCCAGGTAACAAGTGGCAGGATAAGAGGATAGGGCCTCAACTAGTGCCAAGGAAAGTTTAGATAAGATATCAGCAAAAAAATTTGCAGAAAGGGTGGTCAGACATTAGAAGAGTCTACCCATTTAAGTGATAGAATCAGCACCCCTGAAAGTGTCCAAAAAATCTCACTCCAAAATACTTCATGTGACCTTGCTTGTATTGCTAGCACAATCACTCATAGACAAACTCAATCTAAATGAGTGGTAATACCAAACTAGCAAACCAACCATGACATCAAGATGCAAATTGGAGATGAGAAAAACCAATTTACACACAGTTGATAGAAGTCTTTCACTAACCTCAAGTTTTTTAAGCAATCATTTTAAATAAATTTTCAAATTTCCACAGCCTCCTGCGCTTTTGTTTTGCTTCAGTTATTTCTTACGAGTAATATACATGTAGAGTTTTCAGTCCTGACAAATCCACATTATCTAAAAACTAGTTTTACTTTTGAAGGCTTTTTGCATAGTATTTCTGGTTGCTATGCTTTTCTTTTTATAAGTTCAGTGACTGATAAGACTTATTATGGGTTGCCTTCATTCAAAAGTGCAAACAGAATTACTAAAAGACAAAGAAATAACTATACTGTAAGCTTGAAAATTAACAACCATATTGGAGCTTGCATGCTGCAAAGTTAAAAGCAAAACATCCTTTCCCATACAATGGCTTTCTCACTGAGAAGAATTGTTTTTGGTAAGTATTTAATATCTTGATCTAGTGGTACCAAAGCTTGAATAATTACATGTTTAATAACATTCAGTTAAGGTACTCATTTTATTTTTCTTCATTTTTGTTCATAGTACTCAGTGACCAAAAGGCAAGATTTTTTTACTGAGAGTTATTATGCTGTCCAATAAAAATTTTAGCCATGTGTAATGTCCAGTATCTGAATAATCCTACTAGCTAGTTAGATACCCACAACAAGAATCAGAACAAGACTAGAGTTTCTTACAATACAATATTAAAAGGCACTTGTGCAAAGCTCTGGTGTAAAAGAAGTTCTATATTTTGCAAAATCCTTTTCATTCACATAATTAGGCTACTTGCTCTCTTATATGAATAGAGTGACAAAGAAATCATACTGAGATTAATAGCCTGAGGGCTTCCTCTGGTTATTTAGAGCCAAGCTGTCAAAACTGATATTACAGTTTTCAGGACTTCCTCATTGTTCACTCTGGTGGGTAAGGAAAATTCCTCATCCTCAGGACTATTCAAGATGTCTTCAAAGTTCTGAACCTTGCAGACATCACAGAGAGGAGAAGGCAGGGACCACGACTTTTAAACAGTTTTGTAGCTTCCAAAATTATATTGGCTAGCAGGACTTACAAGAGCTTTCAATGCCACACAGACAGTCCTGAGGACCTCATGGTGCTCTTAAACAATATTAATTTTCTCTTCTCAGACTGACTGCCAGTACAAGTCTATATTATATCTTGTGTGTGGCTCCCCTGGGGAAGATTTTGCAGCTTTCATCTACAATATTTGCTCAGAGGAAGATAGTCTCTTAGCTGGACATGAGATCTAAGAGACCCTTTAATGAAGAAAAAACTGCATCATAAGAAATTTTCTGTCAGAAGGTGCAGTTCCTTTGGGACAGATTTGCCTGAGCATCTCTTCCATATTCTTCTCCAGATATTGTATGTGTCCTACAAGCCAATGCACAGTGAAGAAGGCAGAATCACTCTGTGGCAGCAAGCTGAAGCAGAGTTTGATTCAATTGATAATAGCAGGACATTTTCTGATTTCTGTGCAAGTATGCAGAAGCAGTAGGAAAAAAGGCAAAAATCTTTCTACCATGCTTCCCATATACTTCCAGGCCTTTTGTTTCCCCACTGACTGGATACATACAACCAAAGGAAGGAGATGACAGCCCCACCATGTAGTTTTTCTCCCCAGTTCAATTTCCCACTCTCATGCTGCAAACCATCAGAACTAAGGGCTCAATTAAGAGACTGTAGAAACACTGCCCTTTCTCCCCTCTCTAAGAGGAACAATGTAGTTATCTAGAGCTCACTGACAGGGAAGTCAAAGAGGTGCATTTTGGTGACCTCTGACTCCCATTAAAGACTCGAACACAACTTTGAAGTCACTTGCAATGGCAGATCAGGCACAGCTGAGCGATACTTGCGTCAGTCGTGTCACAGAGTCACGCGAGGTTACAATACAGTCACTTGACAGCAGTGCAGAGTTTGTAGTCACTGGATTGGAACGCCTCTCCAGTCACAAGCACTAAGTTCAGAAAACTACTATACCACAGCCCGATTCAAAACCCTCTGAAGTCATTAGGAACCTGTTTCTAGGATGCTGTTATTCCTAGTTCAAGTGAGAAAGCAGCAGAAGCTAATGAAAAAAAACCTGTTCTTCTCAGAAGCCTCCACCTGCCCTCCTTCACCCTAAGTGTGTGACAGCATGAGTGCTCTCCCCTGCCTCTCTGGAAATACTTTCAATAAAGAAAGAAAACTGAGGCCAAATCTATGATCCTCTTCAGCTACAAGTTAAAAAAAAAAATGGATTCATTTCCCTTCCTCTCAAGTCCCTGCCCCCAACAAAGATAATCTTGAATCAATCTTTAGCTCAACCAAGTAAAGTCACAAAATAATGCAAAGCAAATGAACATTATATGTGATTTCAGGTCCCAGAAAACATCACAGCAGGAAGAATTTATTGCTGACCTTCACACCAAATGTCTGCTGAAGAACATACAATAGTAACTGGATAAAAAATTATTTTCATTTCGGACAAACAAAAGAGATGAATAATTCAACCACGATTTCTGCCTGTTTTTCAAGACTAGGCTAACTGTATGCTGGCTGTGGATTTGCTTTAGCTTAAAAGCTCAATTTCTCATAAGCACCTCTCAGAGAAAAGCAAAGAAGGGTTAAATGTATACTTAATTAAGTGACTTCACACATTAGCAATCATAGCATGTGTAGAAATCAGATGTGTTTGAAATATTCATGATGAAATGCAAAACCACTATCACACTTCCACATTTCGGTCAAGCTTGAAAATGGGTTTATTTCTGTGAAAAATGTCGTTAAGATACTCGCTTTTCTTTTACCTTTTCTTTATTTTTTTTCTTTGCGTGAAAAGTACTTTACAGCTAGCTTACATGCCTTCATAATAACATTAGCTTCATAGGAGTGAGATTCACATTTCACGTTTTCAATACTCTGACAGCCATATTCTCAAGTACTACATAAAGCGATGTTTGGGTGTGGAGAGAGCTGACAAAGTTGTATGAATGAAAAAGAAAAACAACTTTAAGAAAGAAAATTAGCAAAACATTGATAACATTTTTAAATTTTAGCACCTTTCTTACAGAGAAAGACAGATTTCAAACAGTTCAGAATGGGGTAGTGGTCGAGTTAAGCATGAGGGAAAACTTTCAGCTATCATTTTTTAGCTCTGTACATATGAGTGATCAAAGTTTATTAAAAGGGTAATAATAAAAAAAAAAGGCAGACTGAGTTCTGTTCTATTTCAGCAAATGTTAATTGAACACATCACCAATATACTTCCCAAATGAATTGCTTTTACCTGCATAATGATCCACTGGCATTTTATGTCCAGAAAATAGGCTGTCAGAAGACAATCCCCAATACCTTTACACATAAGCTGTTTTTATTGCCATTCAAACCAAACAGTATTCTATGCTCTGATTGCTATCAGAGCAGTTTGGAAATCAAAGTTCTTTCTTGCAAAAAGCATCATTCTTTTAATGAAAAAAAAAAGTAGTTTAAGTGCAAACCAAAGAGATTTTGGTTTCAGACCAAAAAGTTTCAATGAAATTTCAGTATTATTTCTTGATAGAAACAGAACTTTTTCACCAACCCACTGGAACCACTCACTTGAAATCCTCTGTCTACGCTGGCCGGTAAGCAACTTGCTTCATAAACTTCTCTTACCAGCCCACTGTTTAGTATGACCTCCTGTTGCCAGCCATCAGTTCTCAAGTCTGATTGTCCCCTGACTTTAATCTCCTCATCTTCTCTTGGAAGGTACAAAAGTAATACAGAATATTTCTGCAGGATGAGGTAACTTCTTGACAGAGGTATAGGATGGCCATTCAAGTCACACCTAACTGGATCTACTGTTCAGAAACAAAAGAGTGACAGTCTTGACCATGAAGTGACCATGAAGCAGTAGCATTCAAAATTCTGAGAGGAGTGAGTGAGGAAGGCATGCACCAGGGTGCAGAACCTAGACTTCATGTGAACAGACCTTAGTCCGGTCAGGAAACTAATCAGTGGGATCCCAAAGAAGGTGGCTCTGAGGAGTCAGGAGTTCAGGCAAGCTGGCAGATGTGTGAGGACATGTCCTCCGAGGTAAAGAATGGTACATTCTGATAATTAAGAAAACAGACAGACAGATCAGGTATTTGACATCTAAATAGGGTTCAAAGAAGGAATTTAAAACATTGCTAGGGCAGGTAAGCATGGTCTTAGGAAATCCAAAGATAAATTGCAGCTGAAATTTGCTAAGGACATCAAGGACAATAAGAGCTTCTGTAACACTTTAGCGGCAAATGGTTGTAAAAAAGATTATATTGGGCCACTTCTGAATGGGGCAGGGAATTTAGTGACAGACACACAGATAGCTGAGGTGCTTCTGATTGGAAGTGTACCTATGGCTTGTAGAACATCACAGAATATAAGTTTAACTGATTTTGTGCATTTTCCAATGCTCAAAACCAACCCAGTTTAATTTTTTTTCTTCTCTCAGTCAAGTGTTGTAGCTTAAACAAATAGCATATAGTCGAGATTTATCAAAAGTTCGAAGAGCTTTTTAATAATGCTTATCATCATCATGGATACACAGTTCCTCCCCCAGGGCAATAGTAGACCACTGTACCTTCAACACAGTTCATCTACAATGTGTATAACCATGTAACTCTCTCATATGGCACTGCAATTTCTGATATCCGGCCCTAAGCCTTGTTGTGAGCTTATAAGGCCTTAGGACTTTGGCTTGTCAGGTCTACTCTGTCTGGACATACTTAGACCTGCTTTTATCTTTGCTGTACTCAGTTTAACTGTGACATCAATTTCTCCAACTGATCAGTTGTCTATGGCTAATTTGTTTTACTTTTGCTTATCTCTGTGTGGTACAACCACTGTTTCATGCAGAAAGGAGCAACAAGCAGTTATGCTAAAAAATGAAATATTTCTGACTCTTACAGTAATGCAGCATAGAGAAGTAGAAGGTTGGTACAACAGAAGAAGATTTGGGAAGTGGAGACACAGGATGTGGCATAGAGTACAATTAGCAAAGAAGGACAAGAGAGTGGGCCTGAGTTTGGCACTGGAGATCCCACAGCTCTAAAACAGCTCAGTCATGGTCAGTTAAAAACATGCAGCTTTTGAGCAGGACAAAACTGGTTTTAGCAGTAATAAAGAAATAATATCTGATTACATAAAGTTTATAGTAGATTTAGATGTAACATAGAAATGTAGACAAATGAAGGAGAGAGTAAGGTCTAAAAGTCTGTTAACAAAGATATAAAAATGATCCAAAGTCAATCCTAGAGAGATGAAGAAGTAATCACCAACATATTCAGTATCAATCATCCTGGCAAAGGACTCTTGACAATGACAACTCTTCATCACCCTCTACCAAAAAGACCACCACCAGAATGAAATCACTGATTAGGATCCAAATTAGTAGCGACAGTGCAAATGTAACTCCAGAAAAGGGGTAGAAACTCAGTGTGTGTGAACCAATGTTAACAGCATTATTGTTCTTTCTTGTTCTGTAGCAATTAAATGTGGACTAATAATGATCAAACTCTCAAAACTTCAAATTATACTAGCAGGAAAAATCTTGGCTTTACTTATACATAAGGTGTGCTTTCTTATTGCCCCCAAACCCAGGTTTTTAGTGTAACATTGGCTGGACTGACCATAGGAGAAAATGCCACATAAGTAAAAATTCTGATAGTCTGGGCAGTCGGTAAAATGTAGGAAGCACACATTGAAATAGAAATATTTTCAGGATGGATTTTTAAAACTGAAATATTTTCAGGATGGATTTTTAATCTACCATGTCAACACTTTCAGTCATTTAGTATTTCAATTTGGCACCATCTGTACATTGCAGCTATTACTTGGGACATCACTGGATTATATTAATATTCAGTCAGAAAAATATTTGAGAGGAAATCATTGTTTTCAATCCAATTAGAGTTTTCCATATTTCTCTGGTCTTGCAACACTTTGCAGTTAAAACAATGGGATATTTACTGTCTACATTCTGCTGATTATTGAAGATTTTCACATATTGGAAAAGACACATTGATGCAGCTCATTGGTATGCTGTACGGCATCAGTGTGATCAGCCAGTCACTTAGCTTAAAGTCGCAGTCATTGCAGCCCCTGGTTCTGTGAAGACTCACAATTAGGCTTTACTTTACCCATAAATAGAAAGTCATCTATTTGCAAACCAAATCTTCATGGGAAACTACAGGCTGGGGATACATCTGCTGGGCTGGCATTAACATTTTAGCTTCCAGCCGATTAGGACAGAACAGTACCTTACATTATTCTAGGGCATAAAGTATTGATGCTAAATTACAATTGCTGTTTTCAACCTTAAAATGTCACCTTACCTACCTTTTCACAAAGTGAGATTCATCAGCTTTTACAGCAACAACCCTTTCTGCTACAAGAAAAGTATAGTAGCACTTTATACCAATTGGACATGAATCTATTAAGTTACAATGGAATATTTTAGCTTTATAAATTATAGCCATATTAATACCAACTGAATTCTCTATGAACAATAAATGTAAAAGGATTTTTCCCCCAATGATTAGCCATTGTAAAGAGCAGCCATTTAGTGCATGCTAATTTCCTGCCTTGCAGATCAAATGTGAATTAGAGCACCAGAAGGCTGGCTTATATGAATAAGCTTAGATAGTGTTAATTATAAAAGCAGCATACTGTAATCACTTTTAAATCATGCAACTCCTTTATTACAACATGGGTGACCCTTGTACATTTGGTGCGCAAGAACAGAATTTTTTGTCACCACATTTTGATGTAGTGAAAGATTCATCATAAAATAGTAATTAGAAAGTTTAGAAACTTTCTGAACCTATGAGTAAAATCTCCTCAAGGCTTTGAATAAGTGAAAGGTTAGGCCCTGCAACATCTATGCATCAGGCACATGGCCACTAAAGCAGGATTCAAACTCACAGCTGTCAATATCCTTTCCACAATAATTGTATTGTCATATTTTTTTCCCTCATGAATTCTGCAATTTTTGGCAGAACACAGATAATCCTTCAAAGGAAGGACACACAAGAATCCAAACCTTTTAGCCCCACATACAACGTAGGCTATGGCTTAGTAGTGAGCTTGAAAGCCCTGAGGTCAAGAAAGGATCTGCATTCATCAAAACTGTACTATACTTATTTCTATCAGCAAGCAGATGTTGAAATTTATGGATTAAAACCAAATTGAATATTTGTCCTATGTCTGTAATACCCATCACAAAAAAACACTTTTTTTGGTAACTTTAGCGCACTTTCTTTGCTCTTGTCCTAACCTACATGGGACCTGTGGCAAATCTGTGCCTTTCTGTTCAGCTTCTCTGCACCCTACCATTCATCAGTTCTGGAGATCTGCTGCTGCTAGAAGAGTAGATCAGAAAAACCCAACTGGATTAAGGAGCAACAGTACAACATAGCAGATGCCAAGTCTGGAACATCATTTCCTTAGTTAACATGATGAGAAGAGACATTTACCCCAAAAATATAAAAGTGCAATCAGAGACTTTGTCTCTAATTGTGGCTGCTGACTCCCTTTTCTTCAAGATTATAAAAAATGTTATCAGACTGAGAGAGCAAAAAACCCACAGACAGCAAGGAGAAACAAAACACCATGGAAGAGCAAAGCATTATAAGAACTTTATCTTAGCAACATGATTTCTTCCCTTTTTATAAATGCGCTTTAAAGCTCTGTAACTAGAAAAACCCTACAGGCAAGGACAGGGACAACTGTGCGATACTTCATTTTTTCTTGGTATATGTTGTTTTTCCTTACATTTCAGGTCAACAAAGCAATTAACCCAGGCAGACATAAACCTGTTTTGTGAACTAAGCATTTGCTAAGTTAATTCTTCTGTTTCTATTTAGCACATTCATAAATCTGCACACCAATAGAACTTTATCATTCCAGTGTTGTCCTTTTTTTTCCTACTTTTTACCAAAATCAAAGCACCATCAATCTCTTGTCAAGATATGCAGCTATAGAAAGAAACTGAGATCTGCAGAATTACTACAAGGATAAAGCAAACACATGTAATGCACAAATAAAACAGTCTATATTTTACCATCCCTAAATCCCACACATTGTTACAATTAATTTAATGCAACAGTAACACCACTGATGTTGAACCATGTGCACCATTGATTTCTCGTGCACAGGGAAAATTGAGAAACCCAGATCAGAGACAGTAAGCTATCTTTTTCTTTCCCAGTTCCATGATTTCTGATCTAATTGGTAAACCTTGGAATGCAGAGGTGCAAAACCTACAGAGATCAAAGATTTTTCATTCCAAAGACCCTGCTTTACATTTTGCAAAACATTTCTTGTCTGTGGTCAGTTTTACACTGTAACAGGAAAGAGGGGTTTTCTTGTACATGAATCTTAGCTGCCTAAAAGACCCAATCTCACATATGAAGATCTGTGCACTTCTACTTTCCACCTGAAAAAAACCCACAAACAAAACCCTACAACAGGTGATACTCTTTATTGCTGAATCATTTTCTAAATACAACAATAATCTGGTTTATTTCATTCCCATTCAAAGCCAGGCTTTGAGGAAAGAGCCAGGGACTTTTTCTTTCATGAGACCACAAAGAAAGAACAAAAAAGATCTCTATATTGACAGAGGTATCCCAAACAAGTACCAAAAGATGGGTGCTTTTTCTGGCCTACCCTGGATTCAATGCAGCTGTCTTAGGAGTCCAGGACAGAGTGAGACTTGCCAGCCCCTGCCTTGCCTGCTGCTGTGTGAGGCAATGCTGGCCCATCCTGTTCGTGTTGATCCCCACTAGAAACCATTCAGTGTTTTGCACAGCTCCTGCACTCCTGCACCTCATTAAACTAAGGAAGGGTTTGAACAGCAAAGGACAGGTTGAGCACTGCCAATTGCTCCACTAGAGAAGCAGTCAGGGATCTGGAAGTAGGTTTTATTGCTGCTCCACTGTAGTGGGACAGTGGGGAAAATGTGGGGACAAACTCAGATGATAATGGATTTCAGAGCACTGGAAAACAACAGAGACAGCTCAGGGACAGAGGAATCCTACAACAATGTGGAGGAATAGAGATAAAAATGATTTGAAAGGGGGGAGAAGGTCAATTAATTGGAAGAATGCGGGGGAGGGTAGAGGAGGAGACTGGATATTTTGGAGGAACAGTTAATGCACTAGGAACATATTAGAATTATTTGCAAGGATGAAAGAGTTATGTAATAAACTGATTTGGAGGACAGAATTAATCAATGAGTTAGTGGCACTATCAGCTTTAAAATGCTTACTCATGCTAAAACAAAGATTCAAATTCCAGGGGAGCAGAGTCAGTTTTTATAGATAAATTCTTTCATGATGCCATGCTACATAAATGACTCATTGGGCAGTTTACTATTAAACAATTAAGCATTACATGACTTCATTATTTTGTTTTGAAATTTGAAGACTGAAATCTTTGATTTGGGCCCAGTCTCAGGGGAGAAAAATCCTAATCTGGGGCCATTACAGCAGAAGCAGCACATAAATGAGAATTTTTCTGCTGTCCCTTCACTGGTTCAATAAAACCTCTCCTCTGATATCAAAATTAGGCTGTTTATATATCTAGGCTCAAATTCTGAAGCCAAAGTACTGGAAAGATGATCAGAGATGCACCATTAGGAAAGAAAAGATGAAATCCTACACAACCAGAGAACTGTAACAATACAACAAAAATGCTCTTTAGAGAAAGGACTTTTGCAGATGTTTGTCTGAGCTCCTCTGAAATTACCATCAAGTCTGCTGAATTTTTAATTCTAGTAGTAAAACTAGTTAATTTAAAAGAGATCTAAATTAGTTGTCCTCCTTTTTCCCCCATGGCAGAAAGAAAAGTTGAGGTCTGTTTTCAGAGACAATGCCTGAAAACACAGTAAGAAAATTAAAAGCCCCTTCTAGTGAGTAGGAATACACCATTATTACAATGAAGTTTTCCCTAGAACTTCCCTAACAATGTTTCCCACCTATCAAATATTTCTACACGACAGGATTGTCTGTGAAAAAGTAATTACAATAGCTACAATCTACAGCACTCATAAAGACATGATAAAGTATCCACAATAGTATTGTGAAACATATTTTAAAGAGACTTAGAAAGTGATACAAAGAAGAGTATGCCCTGCATAGATCAGTAAATGCATATGGGTTTCTTGTGCTGTATGATATGTATCTCTCCCTGTACTCAAATGCAAGCACATCTGAGTAAGAGAGTACCTCAAACATATCTTCATTATGACCAGAACCCTTTGTGCGTCTGTAGTCTCGCAGATCTAAGTGAAGCCTGAGAGGAAGGGCAAAGATACATTTACTATTTCAAGAAATTACATATGAGACTACTTTTGATAGTCAACCAAGATCCCCATGCAGGAGAAAGAATAGAATGAAGACTAGATCACATAAACAGATTAAATACAGCAATGAAGGGAAGAATCATAAGGAAGAACAAATGCAGAAATAGCTACTCACTCTTCTCTACAAAGGAAAATACTGTGCAGTTGAAACACATAGCAATATCTAAGCATTGCTTGTCAAAATAAGCAGTTTTTACTGCTTATTCTTACTTCTCTACTAAAGAAAAAAAATTCTATAATGAAGAAAGAGAGTAGGAAGGAGAAGATGACCAACATAATTCCAATAGGATTACTCACACAATACCATCTATATTAAGCTGGAATGCACTTAATAAGGCATTTTAGGCAGCGACATACAGGTGTGACTCTGATATTGACCATCTCGGCAAAAAGAATATTTAGGCTTGTATCTTGCTATGATGATTTTCGCAATCATTTTTAAAAGAACTGTTTGTATTGTATCCTTTGGGCACATGGGGATAAGTAAGTGATAGTTTTTCCATTTTTTATGAATCACACTAGTTAATACGGTTGCATAATATATTACATGAGTGTGAGATAAAAAACTCCAAAAAAAACCAAAAACCAACCAAACAACAACAACAACAACAACAACAACAACAAAAAAACCAAAAACAAACAGAGGTTTTAAAAAAGAAAAAGTTAGTATAGAATTAAAATCCCACTCCTAACATGGGAGACTCTTATTTTAGTTCTTCAGAAAATGTAGAGAACTCAGAATGATAAATATTATTTTTATTGATTTTTTTTTTCTCCTAGAAATAAACATGAGTATTTTCAGCACTATGGGAATTTAAAGTAAATGAAGCTGTGTCTGTGGAAGAGTACAGTCAAGATTACATTTTCTTTGTTGATGGTTTCTTTAAAAGGGAAGTAAAATACTTACAAATAAAAAAAGCCCAAGAAAGACGACAACAGAAAACATTAGTCTATGAAAACAGTAGACAATTTCTCTCATATTCTTTTCTGCAGATACTATGTATATTTTGGCAGAAAATTTGTTTGTACTTGATAAAAACAAAACTCAGCAGAGAAAAGGACAAAAATCAAACTGAGAATTGTGTCCTGAAAATAGATTTTCTGAGTTTGCCTCCAAAATATGGATGTGGCAGAACACCTGCTTGGAAAAATACTTGTGCAATGAGCCATGAATGACTCACATGCTGTGCCATCAAGCTGGCAGCCCTCAGCTTGTAGCTCCCTTTCCAGCAAAGGAGTTGGGTGCCCAAGCTTTCTGAACACATGAAGGAAGGGTTTGGGCACCTCAGGATTGAATTTTCCAGTTCAAGCCTACTGAAGAGGTCAAGCCTGGCCGATCAAGCCTGTTGAAGAGAAAGCTGCTTGGAGGTCAGGTTAGATCCTGCATAGGAGCTCTTTGCCTAGAACCCACAGTTGGAAGTTTCAGCCCTCCATTCACATTACTAACAGTGCTAACAGCTTTATCAAAAACTCAGCATTTTTGAAAGTTTTGTCAATGAGTCTGGAGTTCACCATTCTAATGCTGCAGAGCAGCTGCTGTGACCATCATGGACCAGCATTGCTTGAAAAGTCTTGCCCTTCACCACTATAAAATAAAAGGTTGCCAAGAGGAGAAGAAAAGTGACTGAAACCTCCCTTGACTGCTTGAACATTCAGACCATTAATACTCATGTTCAAAATCTCGTGCTTGGATTTTTTTTTCCCCATTAATAAACAGGAGTTTAAAAGTTTTACTGGATCAAGGACCAGAGGCAAAAGAGGCTGTTCAAGCATCTTATCTCTAAACAGAGACTATTCAGCTGCAGACAGAAGGACAGAAGGTATTTGTGATTTTTAAACACCTTTGTGTGACAGATTCAAGAGTTTTAATCAGTTAAACAAGCAAACATGTTGTACAAATGTTCTTTCTTCTTTTCTATGAAAATGAAACAGGAATTTTACATGAGGAGACAAATAGCTGTCAACCAGAGTCCAAAAACCTCTATAAAATGACCCAAACACATCATTTATTTCTTGTTTCTTAAAGCAAACTAAAACCAGCATTTTTTCTGTGCCCTGTATATCATCGATCAGGTGAAAGTTCCAGGACGCTCCTGCCAGGATGAATAGAGTTGTAATGTGTATTTTATCAGCAGATAGAATTTGTCAGCAACACACAAATGGGACCTTCCATTAGAGTTTCTCTCAAAAACACACATACATGCTTATTGCTGCTTCATTCTAGAGAATGGAAAAAGTCTTGTATCAAACTATCGTTTTCGAAGTGCTTTTCCTTTAATATGACTTTCAAATGGCCACTTCCCAACCCACAGAATGTTACCAAGGAAACCAGAAATGATGGTAAGTCACAGCATCTTTTATTTGTCCCAGGAAAAGGCAGCAAAAACCCATTAAACCAGTATTTTAAATCTCTTTACTCAGCTTGCAGTCCAGCCTTTCACCTTTGTTCAGGGAACAGCTTCAGCAGTACTTTTGACTTTTGTTGCTGTTTCCTTCTAGAAGACCTTATTCCATGAATCTGCCCTTTCAAACTACAGGAACTTGACTGGGTGCTACTACTACTCTAGCAGTGGCATCTGGGATTGCATTCAATCCACTGTGCACTGCTTGAGTTTGATTCATCCACACCTGCCAGTCTGAAACAGGTGCAAATAAGTTTCATACTATTAACATTGCAGGATTAGTCTGATACCTGATAGTGCCAGATCGTAGTCTGTCCTAGCATAACGAACTTGATGAATGTTGCAGTAGCTCAAATCCCTCCAGTGGGATCTCATTTGCACCGAACAAGACTGACAGATACTTGGCTAAATTACACTAATCCATGTCACAAGCAGGGAAGAGGATTCTTGGTTTTATTCTCTGAGTCAGCTTTAGGTTTGGTTTGAAGCTGTTTGGTTTGTCATTAAAATAAAAATATGCATTTGAAAAAAATCAACAAGCTTCTAAGCTAACAAGTCACAAAGCATAAAATGACATGTTTCCTAAAAGACAGGTGAGATCCAGTTTTCAAGGCTCAGCTAAGTCACATTTACGTAAATAGCACAATAAAACTCACTGGTAAAAGCTAATCTGTCATGGAGATAAATGCCTAAGGCAATAGTAATAAAATGTCCTCAGTAACAAACCTTTCTTCTGAATTTTGTAAAAGTTTGTGCTTTAGCAAAAAACATTCCCAAAAGAACAACATCCCCCCAAACAAACCCAAACCAACCAACCAACCAACCAACCAACAAAAAACCAACCAAAAAACCCTCCCAAACCTTCAAACAAAAATCTATGGCTTATTGTTGCTATTTTTGTATTTATTAAAACTGTCATTTTACAATCTGTATTGTAAACTCTCTAAATTCTCTTCTTCCTATGAAAGTAAGAGTAGTCTCCATCCCGTTCTCTGGCAGCACTCAAGCATTATTATATGGATTGTTTAGCACTGTATTTGAACAACTGATCATTGCCAAAGCCTCTGCTTGCGCAAAAATGTGTCAAAAGAAATTTGTGCTAGTAGGATTGACATTGTCCTGATCTACACCCTGTCCAGGCAGCTATAACTTTTTTCATCCTGACTGAACATCCAGTCTGATAGCTGAAGCTATGAAAAGTGCGTGGGTCTGGCTGAAGGTCCTGTGTCTTCCTCTGCAAGAATCTTCCCACAAAGTGGATATGTGCATACAAATGTTTAAAGCTGTATAAGCCTAAATAGGAGGGTCTCTGCATGCTACTTAGAAGAAAGCTTATAAAATCTCTCTCCTTCCTTACAGCTTCTGAAAGACGAAGTAAGGGATAAGAAGCCTGTAAAAAAAACATTACATTTAAGTTTTAAAGGACTGATAGTCTAATTGACAGTTTTAAAATCTGCTCAGACTTCATAGCAATCTTTCTCTGAAGTGAATCTATTAAAAAAGTGAAATTTGAGATGAAATTGGAAAATGAGCTTTTCATATTGATGAAATAAAGCTGATTTGTTGAATTTGTATCACTCAAAAGAATCAGTTCTCCTGTAAGGTCTTAAAAGAAAAGGCAAATGAAAGAGAAAACCCATCTCTATAAATCCTGTTAGAGGATAAAACCTTGTAAATCTACTCCTTTCCTTCTCTGAATCACGTACCACAGCAACATTATTCTTGGTGACACAAGGTGGTGCTCTTCCTTGCAAGTAATCCATTTCACCTTAAAAACTACCTCATTAACTTAGAAAGTACATTTTTTGAGACTTATCCACATGCATTGACACAGTTACTGAAAATTATCTATACGACTGCATACAAAAATGTGTACAAAAGCCAAGGGGTATTATTGGTGATGTGTATGATAACTTGGACATGCTAATGCATGACCTGCACCAGGCTCTTTTATACTCTTAATAACCCTGGATTCAGTGTTTAAACATGCAGTTATGTGTTGCTTTGCAGGAAGTTAAACCTACCTAAAACTTTCAACTCTTTGCAAGAAATCTTCTAATGATTAAAGCAGCAAACCTGTTTGTGCAATCAATAATGCAATCCCTGTGTTGCTTATTTTATACTAAATCTATTTTATTCTATGGTTCTTCTACTTGTTTCTCTTTTGATACAGAAAATATTTTTCTATTGAACATTTATAATCTCATCAAAGATACCAAGGAACAGTTAGAGGGTTTGACAGCTAGGTGTAAAGAGCTGTGATTTTTTGGAACACAAAAATGTGTTTGGAATTTGGGGGTATTAATTTTGCCCAGTTAATTCTGAAAAAAATTACTAGCAGCATAGATGTCTGTCTCTATCTCCTGATTTATCAGTCCCTTGAGAGCAATGGGATAGATTACATTTCCAGAACATCATATTTCCAACTGCTAATAAACTCATAAAGACAATACTATATCACAACTCACAGCCTGGTGATTTCTTCAGATTCATCATTCCAAAGAAAATTCCATGCCCACAGAAACACTGAATTCTTGTGGCACTAGTTATTACTATAGGATCATTCAAGTTGGAAGGGACTCACCATGTAATCTAGCATATAGCCAAGAGATTAATGACTACTGAACCCCTGAACTAAAACTGCAACTCCAAATAATGTTGCATAAAGCACAAAAAAGACAGCAAGTTATAAAGCCAGAGAAATAGCCTAATAAACATTAAAATATGGCATTAATATATTACCTGATGAGACAGTAAAACCTGTAAACTAGGCAAATACAACAAGTAGCCAACAAAAGTAAAGCATTGCCAAAAGCCACGGACATGACAAAACCAAGGCATTGCAGGTAGGAGGTACAGCCAGAGAAGGCACATAGCAGGAGCCTGCATGCAGGAGGAGGAATGGTGTTGAAGGAGGACAGAAAAGTTGAAGTCTTTTATTGCCTATTTACACTTGAATTGTTCACCTCTACTCTAAGCACTCCAAACAGTCATTTGCATCACACAAGCACGAAAGCAACCTTCTCTCTAACCTGATGCTAAATTAAATTTATATTCAGATTTTTGAGGTAGAGACCATTTTAGATGAAGTTTTCAGGGCTTTAAAAACCCCCAAGTCCTCAGAGAGGACTAGTGCATAAATATTTCACCTCTCAGAAAATCACATTTCTTTATTGTTTCTGGGATATGAAGTAAGTTGCTCCTACTTATTTCTTCCCTCATGTGTCACTTGCTTCAATACTGCAGAGGGTCTCCCAGCTAACAAGGAGCACCCATCACACAGATCACCATCCTGCTATATCCAAATGCCTCCTGATTGCCACTGGCATGTATAATATTGTTAACCTGTCAACAATGCAAGCATCTCTAGCATCTTTGAAAACTGAAAACAGAGGACAGTGGCAAACAAATGGGAAATAAGAACCAAATACATATTAGAGAGCAGCAAGTACAGTGATTGGATTGGAGAAATTCACAATTAACTTATTAAAACCCTTGTCCTTTTTCCTACACAGGGGAGCTGCTATGGAATTCCCAGTGTGCTGCACCAGGGCTCTGCAGCAGCTGGGACTCTGATGCAAAGGATGAGCTTGCCAAGTTGTTGTGGTGCCTTGAGACCCGCTCTTTAGCAAGGCAATCTCAATGGAAGCTCTTACTGCCCAATGCATCTTTTACCATCTAGGAAAATCATTTTTCTGAAAGTCTACCCCCAAGCCCCCTTACATTCACTTAGAACAAGCTTTGCTCTTGCAGAAAACATTTTTCCCTGCAGAATTGATTTACTGCTGCATAATTCAGTGTGTCTAGAATTTATGACAATCCAGCATGGGCATGACAGTCTGCTGCCATCCTGAGTAAAACATCTGGGACTCTACAATTTTAACACCTCAAGAGAGTGAATTACAAATGAAACCCGTGGCTCAATTAACCCCAAATTGGACTTTACCACCATATCTTTCAGGATGACATGGACCATGAGATCCACTCTGCCATCATCTGGCATTGGAAGAGTTGCACAGCAGTAATCCAGAGAGGAACCCCAGAAACAGATGCTTCTCTCTACACCTACCATACATCTTCAGGAAAGAAACATTTTAGGATTAATAACTACTAAAAGAAAGGAGGGTTTTCTCCCAACCTCCCACCTTTTCAAAGTATTAAAAAAAAAAGTATTTAAAAAAAAAATATCTCTGATCTCTCACTATGTTTAAGTCTCCAAACCCCTCAAAAGTTCAGCCCCTTCATTTAACATCTCTGAAAAGCCCAAGCAAAGGCAAAAATCACCCAGCACTCCTAGGGACAGATTCCTCTTGATGTGTATCCATGTGTACATTCTGCCTGTGAGAGCACCACTATGGGTAGCGTAGATCAACAACATATGTCTGGGTGCTGGAAAGGCTGCAAAGGACATTTTGATAGAATAAATGTATGGAGAACTTTGCGAAGTTTGGGATCTTTCACCTTTCAACAAACAATGGAGCAACAGGGATATTGACACAGCTGTCTGAGCAAAGGACAGGAGCCACCACTGCAAACAGAGTTTCCCCTCCGGATGAAGGTAAAGGAAGAACTGCATTGGACATAATTAGTTTTGCAGTGGAAAACAAATCAATTGGAAAAGCAAGTTTTCAATCCTCTAACACAATAACAGGAAGCATAACATTGATTTTGGTTTGAGGTGGAATGGTCTCTGCCACGTGGTATCTGTGGGGCTTGCTTGGTTTAATTTATTTTTTTCCTGTACAGAAGGTGATAACTTCAACTGAGTTAAAGCTGTTTACTAAGCCTTTCTTCCATACCTGCTAAAGGTGCACCTACAAAAAACCTAGAGCTGGATTTAACCATCAAAGTCCCAGAGACTGTGGTCCTGGGTCCACAAAGAAACGTAATCAGCCTTTTCAATAAATTTCCCCATCCTAATTTTTTTCCCAGCATATCCCAGATTCAGTCTCTTTGACCAGATAGAATAGCAATCATGGACTACAGAAGAGATTAATTCTGGGTCCACGTTTGGCAATGACTTGGTTCATGTATCTTGGAGCTGTTCTGGATAGGGTTCTTGTTTGAAACTGTGCCTGAAGGAACATTCAGCACCAGCCTTTCTGAAAGTTTCCCTCTCAGAAGCTATACAGTGACAGCCATAACTATCAGAATTTCACCTCTCCTCTTGCATTCTCCCTGTCTTACTGCTCTTCAACTTTATTCATCCCATGGCAAGGTCAGGCACATTCAATCCCATCTGATACCTTTTTTTTTTTTTTTTTTTTTTTTTTGCTATAAGCCTGTATCAATATTTTGGAAGATTTAATCAGAAAAGGAAGCACAGAGCAGCAGAGATCAATAATTGATTATGCACTTTCTTCCTCTCTCTAAGCAAATGATTCACATCCACCATGGCAGTTTAGTTATTTCTGCCAAGGTCCTGTGGATATCCAGCCTAAATAAAACTTCTGCTATCAGGCTGGAAAGCAGAGGAGTTGCAGACAAGCAGTGATCAAATGTATGCATTTTATCACTTAAAGTGATTAAATAAAAAAAGCAAACATCAAATGCAATCACATAGTCCAATTATGTCTTCAATAAGCAATTCATCTTTTTCAGAAAAAAAATAAAATACCCTTAAATGAACATAGACTTTGTCTAGAACATAAGAATACATATTACAGAATAAATATTACAGACCAGTATTAAAAAATAATTTGAAGGAACTTACAAGATTCATCATTTCCACAGAGTACAAGGCTACTGAGGAAGCACATACAGCAGCACCATGGTATTAAATCATCAACTGCAAAATGTAAAAAAAAAAAAACAAAACAAAAAACAAACAAACAAAAAAAACACACACAAGGTGTAATCAGGATACAGAATTTAAAAAAAAAAAAAAAATCAAAACAAACTCTCCATACAAAAAGACACCTGTAACTACTCTGCTATTTTATGCATACTATTAACTATTTGAGGGCATGACAGAGATCCTTTCAAAGTGATGCTGAGCATCAATTCACAATGCAAGGCACAGGAGCTTTATTGTTGCTCTTCTTCCACTGTTCAAGGACTTTGCTCAGGATTGACACCCCACCACTGAAGCAAATGCAGAAAATTAGTCCTGAAGAAATAATCTTGTCTAAACACATGAACTCCTGCAGTGTTAGCAGACACCTGTGATCTTCACTGGCTCCTGGACAGTCACAAAGGCAACACATTCATTCCCAGAGTCTGCTTATCCTTTTAACACCTGGAAAAGTCCCACATGCTTTCACTCTCAGTGCCAGTACTGACTTTATTCCCTGGCTTTGTTGGATCCCAGATTTCTTCCTCTGCACAGCTCTGTTGAAGGGAAAGCAGGCAGCTGTGCCTTCTTGCAGGACTCTCCTGTTTGCTAACAAGAAGAGAGGCCAAATTAGTTACAACCCCCTTCTTGTCACACAACTGCTGAAAAAACATATACATATTTATATCATACAGTTTCTCAAGTGGCTTATCCCAGCTCTTGCCATCCCATACTTCTACTTGAGTTTATCAAAGTCCAGGCACCTTCTAATATATAAAGTAGACATGTAGCATATATTAGAATATATGAACTGTATAGAGCTGTTCATGAATCAATATATGTACTGTAATAATAAAACCAGTGTGAAAATAGACTTTTCTGGCTTGTTTTCTGTGATCTAAACATTTCCAGAAAGTTACTAATAGATCTATGAAGGGCCATCCTATGTTCATCACACACCAAGAGAAGCTCCCACTGATTTCTCACTGGAATTAAGCTCAAAACAGCTCTCCCTTTTTAATCTATTAACATCTGATTCTCTACGAGGAGGCAGGCAGTGTAACAGACAAAGTCCGCAGGAAAAGGTTCTCAGTGGCTTAGGTCTTGAAATGTAAGATTAATACCTTGATCATAGCCTGCATTATACCTCATATAGATGCAAAGCATTAACACTTGAAAGAAATTTAGAATATCAATTCTGTGGGAAATTCCAGTACCTATTTTTATCCTGAATCAAAATTATTTTCACACATTCCAGTTAGATTTCATCCACTTATACTATGTATACTAATGTTTTTACAGGCTAGAAATTAAATTAGTAAATAATGTGGTAGAATCATAGAATGGCTTGTGTTGATAGGGACCTTAAAAATCATCTAGTTCCCTGCCATGGGCAGGGACATCTTTCACTAGACCAGGTTTCTCAAAGCCCTGTCCTACTTGTCCTTGAACATTTCCAGGGATGGTGCATCTACAGTTTCTCTGGGCAACCTGTTCCAGTGTCTCACCACCCTCACAGTAAAAAAATTCTTTCTAATAATGAATCCAAACCTCTTTCAGTTTAAAGCCATTTCTCCTTGTCCTATCACTCCATGCCCTTGCACAAAGTCCCTCTTCCAGCTCTCTTGCAGTCCCCTTTAGGTATGTACTAGAAGGCTGCTCTAGGGTCTCTCTGGAGCCTTCTCTTCTCCAGGCTGAACAATCCCAAATCCCTCAGCCTGTCTTCATAGAAGAGGTGTTCCAGCCCTCTGACTTGTTTTGTTTTAGTATTTTTGATTAAAACTACCAAGAATATCAACATTTCTCATATCAAAATATTTAATCTGGCTATAGACTAGATTTTAATCCTTTCATATTCAACATTAAGCTATATTTTCCTACAGTGACACAGTGCTTCCCAAGTGTAATTCCTAAGTACTGCAGTCCCCAGTATACAATATAATATACAATATAACCCAAACTCCTTGGTCAGACTCCTCTTGGCACAATGCATTTGCATTTATTTAATTGTAACGAAGAATAGTAATGTTGAAACCTGCCCTGCACTATGACATAATAGTCCAGAGCCTGAATAAATCCCAAAGGAAACTCAGTGCTAAATTGCATCACCTTCATGTAACTTTGAACTTTTTGGTGAAAAAAACCCCAAGAGAACCAATCTTAATTAAGTCTGTTGTTGCGATCCATCGGGTAACAAGGAGCGGTCCACACTCAAGGAGGGTGAAACAGGAGTGGAACATTTATTAAGGGAGCACGAGACTTATAAAGGGTTCGGGGTGGAAGCTGCGAGA
>JAWWEE010000001.1:17854239-17880186 GCA_035221455.1 Xenops minutus | reverse complement strand
ACTCCAATATTCCAAGTAACAGTCCACAGATCTGGTAAGTGTCCTTCTCATTTTGATGACAACTCGATCCACTCGTGGAAGTCCTTGTATTCGCTGGACTCCCCTCCTACAGTCTGTTATCAAACTAAGCATTCATTTTGGTTACACCAATGGCGTGTAACAAACAAACAAACAAACAACCCCCCCAAAAAAACCCTGATTTTCAAGACCTACTTTATATATAAAAGCATCACCTTACCTCCTTATTTCTGCCATAAATGCCTCAACATTAACCTTACTGCTGAGCTCAGATCATGGAATTCTTTCCCACAAATAATTTCAAAGTAAATTGCTCTTTTGTCTTCCAAGACCCACTTCCCTTTATGATACACTCAGGGAAAGAGTGCTTATGGAGCACTTAGGGATAGCAGACGTGCCTTTATTTATCATTAACAGTGAACATCACAGCAGCTAGTGGTCTTTTTTGATGGGATCACTCTTTTCAAGCATCCATGAAGGCTGCACCTGCAGAGCACCTTGTCCTGTCTGAACTCAGGCACTCCTGAAGTGGAAACAGCACTGAAAATAAACAGCTGAAAAACACACTTACTTCACAGATTTACTTTGTCAATCAGAAATTATGCTGGAATGTCAAGTGTAGGAACAGTTTAAACCCTGGCTTTCTGCTGCAGATTCATTTCCCACTCACATCTACACAGCCGTAATGGAATATCCTCAATAAATAATTGTTCCTCTTTAAATTTGCCTCTAACAGTTTTATGGAAATATGGATCAAGTTTGAGAGGGCTTTTAAGATCCCATTAAAAATTAACCATTTGTTTTATTGATTGGACAATTTGCAGTATGTTTGACTTTGCAGTTTGGGTAGGCTGGGTTTGTTTTACTCATGTTTAAAAAAAAGCCTTATGTGGATGCATTCTTCTATGGTTGGTGAAGTGAGGACTGATAAAATTCAGCACAATTTGATGGGGTTTAATTCCCACAGCATTATTTAAATTAATACTACTATACAGTGTATTTTAGCCTTCTTTTGGAAAATATGGATTCATCCAACAATTCACTCCAGCAAAAAGTTTTATTCAGAAGTAAGCACCCTCAAAGAATGTAAGGTCCAGTATCAATTGACGTGTTTATCCTCAGGAATGATAATTTACAGGAAGTCATCCCAAGGAAAACTGGAAAATAAACAATACACAGTCTCAAGTTAATAACACTTCCATTTCTGATATATCCTTAATATTTTTCAACCTTTTATAAAACAGGAAAACAGGTAAAACTGTTGTTCATTTAACTTCACTGGCCTCAGAACAAAGGATCTTTAAGTAGGCATAGATTTACTGAAGGATACGGGGAAGGCCTGTAACCTTCCCCATACAAACATCTTTCTTAAGCGTGCACTTTATTAAGCTCTCTCTGGTTTCACAGACGTTTACACGCAACACCAATAAGGGCCACACAAATAATCTCCTTTTTCCAAGATCTCAGCCCAGTAGACAATGTCTAGGTCCTAAGCAGCAATTGATAAAAAGCACCTCCTGGTGACCCCAGTCCTAAAAATGTTGACAGTAATAAGTATAGCATAGTCTGAAGAATACCACTATCCTCTTTACTTTTACTATTTGACACAAACTGTAAACTGCATGGCTGTTTAGAACAGTTATGCGAAATGCAAAGGCAGTAAATTACAGGTAGTTAGGCTACCTGAATGCTAGTAAAAACAGAGAAACGGGATTTTTTGGTAGATTTCTTTCAGACTTGATATCAAACTTAATGATTGAATTTCACGGATATGAATTTGGTAGTGTCAGCTAGCAAAACTGTTTAATTTTTTTTGACTACCATGATCAAAAAATTGTGTAAGTAAAAGTTAGGGGAAGTTGGAATAGTGAGACTAAGTTAGCCTACAACTTGGGAATAAAGAATAAATCTTGTTTTATGGTGTAAAACAGATTTTTGGCCTTAGGAACTCTGATGATTCAGCTTAAGAAATCATGCAGTTTACCAACTGTTTTTTCTCAGAGGTTATCTACACAATTTTCCTGTAGGCAGCACCTGGATTTGCAGGATGTCAAGATGACATTAGGTTTACTGTAGGAAAAACAACTTACTGCTCATTTTGTCCCAGTACTCCCTCTTGCCCTGCTGCACATACTGCCATCACATGTTTTGCTAGACAGGTACCAGGCATTTTTGCAACTTGGCTTAGTTATGAATTACAGGAAAGCTGAAAAACATGGGGGAACATGTTTTTGCTATTAGCAAACCTCAGCAGGACAACTCTGCTTCTTCATGTTTTGAAATGCCTGATGACTGCTGAAGAAAAAGAGTCAGAATGATTGTTTTAGTTCTTTCTCCAAATGTGAATTTTATTGGAAGATGAATATATTCATCAACATGCTTTTATCATTAAATAGAGCCTTTACTCCCAATCTTATGAATACATTTGTACATATATCAAAATGTTTATGTTCTATTTCAACACACACATATATATTTTATACACTCATATATATATGTGTGAATTTTCTTTTAGATTTCCCTCAAAGCTCTGCTGAATTTATTTATAGAGAGAAAGATGTATTTGAAAAACATCTCTGATAGCACAGGGATAACCTCATCACTTTCTGTAGCATTTCCACCTTCTGGTTGGATTCACATCTCGACAGAATAAGAAAGTAAGTAGTTTTCAAAATAAGCCCGTTCCCCCTTTTCCAGAGCCCTATAGAGAAACAGTAAGTTCTTGAGGTCTTCTGGCCCACTACGTTTATTTTCCCTTCTCTGTAAAAACTCATGCAACAGGTCTTGGGAGATGTCTCTGTCCTCCAAAAGCAACAGCACACTAAGTACATGAGCACCTCTCTACATGCAAATTAAACAGATGCCTGGAAGATAATAAACATCAGCTTCCCACTCTTTCTTGACCATTACCCTAGCAAAGTCATCCTCTGGGTCCAGGTAGGCTTGTTCAGGAACACCACCACTGTCACTGAAAAGATCCATCGGCTGTGATATTCCATTACTCACTACAAGTCCCAATCTGTTTCACCACTCAGTAGATCCTGCTCCTTTTCCTTTGTTCACTACGTGCCTAAAGACAGCAAAAAACATCACAGTACAATGCTGCTCTCCTTATCTGCATGGAGAGCATGGGCAGGCAGAACCAAGAGCAGACATTCCCCCTTCAGATTTTGTACCCTGGCACCTAAGCAAAGAGAGGAATAGTGAGAAAGCCTAATACTAAGCTACAGGCTGTTCCTTTGTACACAACGGGAAATGTTTTGAACTTCAAGACTAGCAAATGAACATATAAATGTCCCTTCAGGAGGCCAGTCTAGTCCCTGGCTAGTGTAGAAGCAGAGGAAGGACAAGAACATCACAGAATCGACAGCATTTTTTGTTCATTGCACACTCCTTAAATAAAATTCCCCTGTTCTCTGTGGAGCTGTAAATTACCTTTTAAACTGACAGTCCTTTCCCCACTGGTGCTGCTGTACTAACAGGCACTTTCCTAGGAGACACTGAAATTGCAGGGAAGTGACGCATACTGCTTATTATTAGTTGCTTATGCTACACAATGAATGCACTGTTGCAGGAAGAATGATTTTGAAATCAACAAAGCCCCCTGGTTTAAACGGCTTAGAAACAAAGCCCTCCATCTTACAAAGATTTAACCCAAGGCTCACAATTCTGCAGTTCTACATGCAAAGTTACAAAGGACTGTATAAAGAGCAGGCTCACAGGATGCAATGCAGCTCTGCTTACAGCAGGGACTAAGCTCCCACAGATATTACCAATTCAGGAAGAAGTGTTAGAGGCATGGAAAGAGGCAGAATGATACTGGAAACATTGCTGCCTGCATATGGGTGTCACTATGTCAGCATTGCCTACTGTTTGAATCATGCCATGGCTAAGAGAGGATTTTATTTGGCAGACATGTAAACAAAATTATGTATTTTATTTCCTTTTAACAATAACAGTTATCAACCTGTTGGAACAAGCCCAGAGGAGGGCCACCAGAATCATTAGAGGGATGGAGTACTTTTCTTATGAGGAAAAGCTAAGAGAATTGAGACTGTTCAGCCTTGAAAAGAGAAGGCTTCAGGATGACTTAATTGCGGTCTTCCAGTACCTGAAGGAGATGGAGAAAGACTTTTTACAAGGGCATGTAGAAACACATCAAGAAAGAATGGCTTCAAACTGGAAGAAGGTAGGTTTAGATTAGATATTGGGAATAAAGTCTTTACTCTGAAGATGTTAAGACACTGGAACAGGTTGCCCAGAGAAGCTGTGCATGCTTCATCCCTGGAAATATACACAGCCAGGTTGGATGGAGCTCTGAGCAATGTGGTCTAGTGAAAGTCCCTGCCCACATCCAGGGGATTGGGACTAGATGATTTTTAAGATCCTTTTCAATCCAAGCCATTCTATGAAAAAAACCTCCTGTAATGGATTATACAACACTGACCTTGAAACAGTAAAACTGTTTCAAACAGTAATTGTAATTAGTAAGGCTGCACAAATCTTGTCCAGTGAAGAATAAAGTATTCTCTTGAACAACAGCAATAACATCACCTACAGAGAACTTATGGCTGTGGCCAGCAACCAGGTCACACCATCACAGCCAGACTTACCGTAGTCCAAAAGCCCTGGCCCATTTTACAGGATTTGCTAGGTTTGAGGTGAAACACTTGCAGATACTGAGTTGTTAGGATGAAGGAGTGTGCATATGCATTGGCAACACACTACATAGGAATATTTAATATCAGACTTTCTTTCATACAGCAGGATCCTTGATCGAGTATTATCCAATTACAGCAGGCTAAGAATACTGTTATAAAATATTAACTGACAACAAGAGAAACGTGAAACAGAATAGCTTGAAATAATTGCCATAAAAATCTAACACAAACAATCTTACTAGTGGAAGATTTGATAACTCCACATCTCTGAATAATCCAACACCTCCAAAGGAGAAAGCACAAGTCTGTTTAGTGCTGAAACCAGGACAGAACTACAAAAAGACAGAAAATAACACTGTGTTAATATTTTGCCATAATTGTGGGAATTTTCCTTGCAAAACTAATACATACCTAATTGAAAAATTGATATGAATATTCATTTATGGTGCAGAACATGGTTAGTTCCTGGCAATTCTTTACATTATATCTGCAGTACCTGCAGTACTGCTTCACATTCCAGCACACACGGACATGGACAGAGCTCTCCCTCCTCCAAGCAGCACAGCCTACATACAGTCAAGGCAATTTACAAAGTTGCTGCCTGGTGACCCAGCTGCTGCAGCTCGCTTAGAAACATCCATGTCTAACTGCTGCTTACTTTGATGCATAGGCAGAAAGAATATACTCTTGTCTGACAAGACTTTAAAAAAGACAAGATTATCAGAAACACTCCTACACAAGCACTTCATCTTTCCACTTCAAAACTACCGGCCACTGTGTGTTCACTATAGACCTGCTCAGAGGCTAGTGAAGACAGATGCAGCTGTCTCTCATCTCCCAGGCAAGATGTTAGCAAGTCAGCACCACACATTCATGCTTCACATACATTCATACAGAATCCATTTGGCCCATCAGGAATGCCTCTCTTGTGCTAGTACTCCAAATAATTCTTTTCTTTTCTAACATTACACCAGATATAGTGGCTCAAGTTGGTTGGCAGACCTTCCCCTATCTGACTCCAAGCAGGATAGGTGCTGCTTGGGAGGACACCAGAGGAAAGGGGACATGCAAAAGTCCACCATGCTGTGAAGATCCTTGAGTCACTGCCTCACAAGATGCTGGGGAAGATGGTGTAAGGACGTCAGGACAGATAGCAAGAAGGGTCACAGTAGAGCCCTTTACTGGTCAGGTGGTGGAAACATAGACCCAGGTAGAGATGCAAACACCACATTCATATGTTTTCCTTCTAAGAGCACAGGGTACTTGAAAAACAGATCAGAGGAACAAACTGAGAGAATCCCTCTTCCTCATCTCACCAAGCTGAACCCTTGGCAAACCACTCCCAAGATGTGTGGCAGGCAAATGCAGCAGAATATTTCATGTCTGCTTGACACCTTACCCTGGAACATAGCTCCAAAAAGTCAGGACAGCAGTGTATGAGCCTCTCAAATATGGAAATTTTGTGCAGAAGGTCCTAAACCACCTGCGTGCTGAAATCTTAGTGACATCTTGGTTTATGTGCTAGTTTTGCAATAAATTTCTCTTCTCTGCTGTACTTCAGAAAGTAATGAGGAATTCAGCCTTTTGTCTCACGTCCTCTGAACTGCATTCTATGGCAAATTACATTTATGGACATTCACTCTATTTCAAGAGTTTTCATCTACAAAACACAATGTTGACATTTTAGGTGTGGGGTTTTTTGGTTGTTGATGGTTTTGTGGGGTTTTTGTTTTTTTGGGGGGCTTTATTTGTTTTGTTGTTTGGTTTAGTTTTTTTTTTTTTTTTGGTGGCACAGAGGAATAAACAAAAGCAAAGTATTTCAGCTGCTGTTTATTTTCTTCTAATTACTTCTCAGATTAAATCAGTTTGCTGGATGTCATCTAATTTATTACTTCCTTTTTTATTTCAGGTTAGTATCAATAATTGTCTAGCTACTGCAGATTTTGATGCATGGGCAGAAAGAACACATTGTTGTGATTATATCAGGAGCTACATAAATGAAAAAGAACTGCCAAGTAGCAGAATCAGGATTTTCTCCTCTCTGTTTTTTTTTAACTTAAACTCATCAGGCTGCCTCAGAGCCTCTTAGTACTTGAGGGTGGGGCAAACAAAATGGATGAGTTGGAACAGATGAGCTTTGTTGCAGATTGCTGTCTGGTGGTAGTAGGGAGACAACTGAGAATCATTTCCATTACTGAAATGATGAGTAATGCCACCAGGCTTGATCCAGGAAAAAAAAGAAGCTCTGAAAGGACAGCTTCATTATAAGATTTCTGTTCCTTCCCTCACAGACTGGAAAGGGCAAAATGTCATAATCTTGCATTTGACACACTGTCTTTTTTATCTTTAAAGAAGCATCTTTTGTTTTTAAAAATTATCGTTATGTACAGAATTCAGAAATGCTAATCATTAGATAAAAAATGAGGAAGAAAACAGATAATGGAGTGAAATAAACTGGAAGAAGATTAATTTGGGGAATTAATTTACAATGCCAAAAATATAATTGCCAACTGATTAACACATTTTTTTCTCCCTCTTATGGGCATTTATTTTTAATTTATTAATTTCAATGCTCATTATACCTTGATTACACTCTCTTTTGGAAGGAAATAAGATTTGAAGTGGTTTCTATTTTTTCCCTGTTTTATTGTTTCCATATAGTAATTGCCAGTATATCATGTACTTGAATCTGTTTGTACTTTGTCTAACTTGAGGTTCTATTTTGAGTTTACTGTATTTCAGGGTAACAAACATGTTTAAGGGCACTTGGTTGCAAATCAATCACTGAATGGTAAGAGCTAATTTAAAGTGGTACTTTCATCTGCTTTAGGCTGCAAACTGTCCTTTTGGCATCACCAGTTCTCTGTGCAGAGCAAGGAAGGATCAAATACAAAGGTTATCCACAAAATGCTCTAAAGTTACAGGTAGATTTCTCAAAAGGAGAGGTAATTTTCCTGCTTGGTATAAATACTGCTCTGTCCTGGGTCAGTCTCATCTTTTATATCTACCAGCACTTCTACAAAACCAGTCATTGTTATTGCCATGAAGCAACTGAAGAAAATGTGAGAACTATAAGGCTAGGCAACCTAGTTTATTGGTTTCATTATTTTGAGTAAGCTGCCTATGGCTTTGTTATATTTCAATCATCTGGAAACACTCTGGCACCCGTGTATTGCAACAAGAACTGTTAAAGGGTGGACAACCCTTTCTTGGGTGGCAGATATAAACTGCCAAGTCCCACTAAACCATGTCCCTAAGTGCCACACTTACCTCCAGGGACGGGGATGGTAAAAAAGAAGCCACATTATTATTTACTCACACATACATATCTCTAATATAGCTCTGCTGTTTTGTAGTGTTGAAGCACCATAACTTACTCAAAGGCAAAACTTTTCATTTATGTGGAGACCTCCCTGGTGCATTCCAGAGAAAGCCTGCATTTACCCTCTAATTTCTAGCATGGCTCTATTACAAAAAGGGACAGAGATCACAATCATCTTTCTATCCACCTATGCAGTGCACAGAACTCAGGGGGTGTGTATTGATCCTGTGTGTGTGTATCAGCTGTCAACATGAAGGTGTCCTTTCCCCACACTACCCCTCAGAGCAGTAGTAGTCTTTCCACAATCACAATTGCCATTAATATTCAAACCCTAGAGGTTTGAACTGTGATATTGAATACAAGAGATATCTGACTTTTTAATGTGTTTTTCCTGTTGTGTTTTTAGTGCTTTTTTTAAGAAAAAGAATTAAACGTAACCATCAGCTAATCTGAATCCCAGCTGTCACCTTTTCAGATTTCTCAAGCATATAACATACACATTTTTCAAGAAAGTTGAATTTCTCACAGATATTTCTCATTTCAAAGAAGCAATGCCTCTTAGGTAGTTATTTGTTACTTATTTACATTTTGAATTGGTTTTTTTGAAAGAGTAAGGAAGCGTACTTGGTTTCAATACTGTGGGTACAGTTATTCTTTTGAGACAGAATTAGCAGAAACAATCACAATTATTTTCTTAGTAGCAGAGATTATTTACAGATAGACATACTAAAGGAAATATAATTTCAGCTCTAATCTCTCATGTTTTCTATGTTTTTTTGGTGATAAAATTGTTACGGACATATTTAAGGTGCTAGAAATTATGAGCTCATACAGAAATCATAAGTGGGATCTTGGCTGTATAAAACCAACGTGAGTTCTGCCATTAACTCCATTCCACAAGGATTTCCTTCACCTCATTAACTTCCACCTTTGGAGTCTACTGTATAGCAACTATCAATTCACTCAAAAAGACTGTAACTCAAAAAGTTCAGACGAAGGCTTGAAATGTGCATAGGTGACATATAAATCACCTATCCTGTTATCAAAACCAATGTAGGACTTGAGGTTTTTGAGGTGATCTGACACAGAGATGCCTGTTCTGAATCAAATTTTCCTATCTGAATTTGTAGTTTAGGTGCTAGATTGCAATGGATGTCCTCATCTATGCCATTTATTTTAGTGGAATTTTCTTCCCCTCGCTTGTGTTACATATTTGGCATTTATTTACCTTTGAAAATATAGCCCTTGAGAGGAATAGAGTACTAAATAAGTCACATAACATTCCTAGACTAAGGTTGCTATTACAAAAATAGCTACACAGAACAGTAGGTTGGATGTACAACAAAGAGTTGTTACCATGGACTTCAGTGGACCAACAAGGCTGCAAATTTGCAGCCACAAAAGCAAATCAGCTGTTAATGAAACAAGACAGATTGGCAAAAGAACAGTTTTAGTGATACAATTCCATCACACTGGGGGTTTTATTGGCAAAACACGAATCAGTCAGGGCTCACTTGCCTGGGAGTACAGAACTAGCTCTAAGACTAATCAATTTAAGACTTTACTAATGGACCTGCTGGGCTTTCAAGCGCTCTTGGAAGTGGGAGCAAAGCTCTGAAGACTTTTATAGCATGGAAAACAAAACTTATCTTCAAGCCCTACAGAAACAGGCACCTAGAGCTTTATCTCCGTATCAATCAGCCTTTAGTCCTGCTCTAAGGTTGACTGTCAAAAACTCAGGCCTTTTTCCACTTCTTTGATGATCTATACAGAAGGTGGAAATGTAAATTGTCACAGAGGGGAGAACAAATCAAATCTCTTTCCTCAGGGGAGGCCATCAGCAGAATCTCCTCAGTGATACCTAACATGTACCTGCATAGCTGTGAGTTACATCACTTAGCAGAAATAACCTTCCCTCCTTTTCATTTCCTTCCATGTAATGGACCCACTTCTAACCTTAGTCTTTAAAGCACTCTTTATGGTTGATTTATCTCTTTCCTCATTCCACTGTAGCTGCTTTATAAAATGATGTTATTGAGCAGGGAAATGTATGTAGGTGGAAGAATGAACACATAATTATTATTGTTATTTTTTGTGTGAAAAAGATGCAAAATTTTCCATTCTGAAATGTAAAATACAAGATTTTGATGAATTATGTAGCTCAGAGAGATTTTTCTATCCCATTCTAATATCTGTCCTCCAATCATACAGCCTCTTTGGTCTAAATAATTTTAATTAAACAAGTCTACCTTCTGCAGTAGCCATTACTAGAAGATAATCGACTGCATTCGTAATGAAGTTTTCTGAGGGTGCTAAACAAACAGCAAGGTTAATTATCTGGCAGTAATGCTTGTTATGGCAATGTAACACTGGCCAACTAAGTTTCCTGTTCTCTTGCAGTACCCTTTCAGTAAATCAATGTAATATCCGTGGCTATATATTGTCTTATTGCTACCGCAGTGTTTAGCAGTGGAAACAGGAAGCCACCAACTGGTCAGGAGTGCATGGAAACCAATGTGGTACTTGTTGGCTTTGGACTATCATAGAGCTAACCCTTCTTCCATTGTTCTTATATTTCTCTCCTATTCATGCATAAGGAAGAGGATGTGTGCATGAGCAGAAATACAGAAAAACACTTTGCATTGAAACAGAATGATTACAACTCTTTTCAAAGTAAAAGTGGCTACTAGTAATTGTAGTTCTTTAAAAGCATTGCTGTTCCTTACATACACTTACAAGAGACTTTCTTAAGGCCATAGACTTCTGATGAATTGTGAATAATCCCTGCCTTTCAACTGATCTACACACATTCCTGATTGAATCCGTCTAGTCACAGAGCCCCTCAAGAAGATCCCCTGGCAGTTCTGCTAAGCAATGATCACAGAATCATTTTTTCCAAGTCTGAAAGTGCCAGACTTATCTTGTACAAGGACAGAAATTATTCCACTGTCAAGTCAGCTCTTGATTTATTGAGATCTAAGTTTGCAGAAGCTCCAAGAACTCATCCATAATTGCTCAGCCAAGGACAGTGCTTTTTACTGATGAAGACACAGAGCCATCTCAATGTTTCAAATGAACCATTGTAGACCCTAAAACACAACTTACATGCAGGCTAATGGACATTTCTATATAGCAGCATAAAAAGACATGGAACAGTTTTCAAGATCATGGCTAAGGAACATGAATACAACTAACATAATGAAAAGTTCAGCAACAGAAGTTGAAATTATGCTAAATACTTTTTCTTTTCTTCTCTTCTGCAGTCAGATGATGACCTCCTTAGGGTAAGCACCACTTTTCTTGTGTTGGTAAAATGCCTGATTCAGGAGACCTTCAGCCCTGACTGGAAGAATGAATTTTACAGCAACACAAACACAAAAAATAGAACAGAAGATAAACTTAGGAGGTACAAAGGGAACAAAGAGTCTTCCAGAAAGCATCTCTATGTAGACAAAGAGTCATTGAGAAAGGTTGAAATGTGTTAAATTCACCAGGTGCTAAATTCTGTCATAGCCAGGAACAATCCAGATATTCTTATCAATTCAAATTTGATTTGATAAAGAGTTCTAGGAGAGGAAAAGAAGAAAAAAAAAAAAAGTGAGATAAAGTAGTACTAACAATGGTTACATCCAATAATCCTTTATTTTAATGTTTTTGGAATTAAACATTTAATTTTAGTAAGGCTGAAGCATCAAAAAGGCTAAGTATAAGGTCCTGCACCTGGGTTGGGATAATCCCAAGCAAAATACAGCCTGGGCAGAGAATGGACTGAGACCAGCCCTGAGGAAAAGGAGTTGGGGGTGTTGGTGGACAAGAAACTCAACATGACCGAGCAAAGTGCTCCTGCAGCCCAAAAAGCCAGTTGTATCCTGGTCTGCATCAAAAGAAGAGTGACCTACAGATCAAGGCAGGTGATGCTTCCTCTTCACTCTGCTCTTGTGAAACCCCATCTGGAGTACTGCACCCAGCTCTGGGGCCCCCAACAAAAGAAGGAAATGGATGTGTTGGAGTAAGGTTACAAAGATGATGACAGTTGGAACACTTGTGTAGGCAGGCTGAGAGAATTAGGGTTGTTTAGACTAGAGAAGAGAAGGCTCCAGGAACACCCTCAAGCAGCCTACCAGTTCCTAAAGGGGACTATGAGAAAGCTGGAGAGGAATATTTTACAAGTGCATGCATGCAGTGTTAGGAGAAGGAGGAATGGCTTCAAACTGAAAGACAGTAGGTTTAGACTAGATATCAGGAAGAAGTTATTGACTGTGATGGTGCTGAGACACTGGAACAGGTTACTCAGAGAAGTTATAGATGCTCCATCCCTGGAAGTGTTCAAGGCTAAGTTGGATGAGGCTTTGAGCAGCCTGGTCTAGTGGAAGGTGTTCCTACTCATGTCAGGGGGATTGGAACTAGGTGATCTTTGAGGTCCCTTCCAACCCAAACCGTTCTATGATTGTATGAAAATAAACTAAGATTTTGATTTGCTGTAAAGTGAAGAAGAGGAAAAAATGGGGGTTTTTTGTCTGAAAATCCAATCTCCCTTCCTAGAGGACATTGTAAATACTGCCAACCCCAAAGGCAGGCTATTTTTGGCATGAAAGTTTAGATTAGTCCTGGTTTTTTGTTGTTTTAAGTTTTTATGATTTCCTTACTCTATTTTGCAAAAGAGTGTTCTCATCATTTTAGCTACAGAGTTCTTTCCCAAAATTTTCCATGGCCTTCAAAAATGCTCCTATTCTCTCAATTCTTGTCCCAAAGATCCTCATAATATGGGATCAGAAGCTTTAATAATGACTGAAGTGGTCCAAATTTTGACCTAATCATTCCCTGTCTTAGACAGCCTCTTTAAGCCTCATGCTTCATCTTCATTTCAGGAGTGGCCATGAAGGGAAACTGCTTTTGAACAGAGAATGGCTCTCTCAGTCTTCTCTTCAATTACCAAAGAGCTACTAAGCCCCATACTCAACACTTATCAACACGCTAAGACAGTGACCATAGCTTTGGTCTGTTTCTCAGTACAATTTATCTGACCAATATAATATTTTACAGTGTATGCTCCCAGTTTACGTTTGAGGTTTCCTCTCCTGACTAAAGGGCAGGAATGAATATTTTAGTACCATTTGTATCACACAGACATGGACACTAAAAACAAGCCAGTCCAATCACATCCTAGAAGTGTTCATTTATCTCCAGAGCCTGCAAATGGAGAATGGGTGGTTTGCTCAGGCAGCTGGTTAGGTTAACTAAATCCACCCCACCTGTGACAGTGGAACAGAAAGAGAATGGAGGCAAAGAACAAGGGAGGAAGGCAAAAGAAGAAGGCAGAGGTTTGGCTTCAGTCAAGACAGCAAGGCTCCAGTCAGCATCACAGTGATTACCTCTACATACTCATCTTCATCTTCTGTTTCCCTTTCTGGTTTGTTTGTGTGGATTTATTTTTTCCCCTTTGTCTCATTTTGTTTTCTTTTAAATATTTCCTGTTAGAGTCTGCCTAGCCCCTCAGTCATTTTCCCTGCAGCCTGACATGTCACTGTACCCTTCAGCATTTGATTCAGAACAGAATACATTTTGTACAAGGCCTCTCCAAAGGCATGTCAACTGTCACTTCCACAGAGTTCGCTCAGAATGACTGAAGCACTTGGGAAAGCAAATAATGTCTTCACTTCTGCTCTTAAGACATGAATATGGAATTTGTTAGTTTCAATAAAAACTGCAACAGCTTGTTCATAAAGAGGTAGATGCAAGGGCAAGTGTGATTCTAGCAATACAGGTAGCAGTTTTGGTGGAAAAAAATAATAAAACTTTGGCAGTTTTGAGGCTCAGCTCTGACATGCTTTCAGTTACAGGAGGTAGTTTGTTTGAACCTTTCTGAGATGTCTGAAAGCCTTGCAAAAGTGGGTCAGAAATACTGCAGCACTTCTCTGGGACATAAGCTCCTGCACAGAGGAAGAGAACAGAAACAAACATAGAGGAGCAAGTGAGATAAATCTACCCAAACTTCTCTTGCTAGCTGATAGAGTGCAAATTTACTCTAGATGCCTAAAACTGTCCTTTGTTTGTCTGTCTTTTATTTCTGTCTGGCATTATTTCTACAGTGAATTTTGGCAACAGGGTAGGGCAAATGTTTAGATGGCACAAGCCCAAGTTGTTAAAATGTGGATGAAGTAGTGAAAACCAGGTGGCTTTTCAGATGCCCATTCCTTGCAAGAAGTTTCTTGTCTGTTCTATCCGCACAATGAGCTGGACCTAGCTCACTTTTTTGTGCAGTTAGTTTCTCTCACGGATATACATACAACTCTCTCTTTCTTGCAATGTCATCTTGCATCCACGTAGCTATCTCCAAAGCGATATATTTTGTGGCAATATCCTCTTGTCCAAAGGAAAGATAGATTTAAAGCTAAGCCTAGAATTAGTATGGAACAACCTAAGACCTTCTATTTCACTGTTTCAAAGGACCTGCAGAACAGATTTTTAGGCCAGAATGGGTGGCTGGAGCACATGATACAACCTTTAGCACATTAACGTCCACTATTTTTCATTCAGCCATTTAATCTTTCCAATCATGGACTGCAAATACCAACCTGGTAATCAGCCATGTCTTCCAATGACAAAGGAAGATGTGCAAGAGGGTGTAAAAGACAAATCCAAAGTTGGATCCTAGATTCAGAAAAAGGCTCTGTTAGTCTTTTTAGCCAATTGGCCTAGAAATAGCTTCCCACCTCTAGATAGAGTACAAATGACTGCTTGCAATTGTGAGATGCAGCAAGCCAGAATGTTTCGCATCCAAAAGGTCCCCAGTGCCATGGTGATGGATGAGCTGTAAACAAACACTTAAAGTAACATCAATGTTGGCTGGGTTTGAGCTGAATGGAAAAGGAGGAAGACAGAAACACACACTATTGTATCTAGAGGCTGATTCCAGCATGTTCTTAAGAGAGATAATTGGGGTGGAAGAGTCTGATTGCCAAGAGAACTAACATCCAAAAAAAAGCTGATGTGGCTTGTTTGTAGACTGTTTCAAATTGCAAAGCTACCATCAGAAAACAGGTTAAGACACTTGATAGTGGAAGATGGGCAGGGGAGAAGGAAACAAAGGGAAAGAATGAAACATGATGCTGCTGCTTCCTGCTTGCTGCTCCACTGACCCCAATTATCACAGGAACTGCCACCACTCACCCCACTTCAGCAGCAGCAACAGAACTCACTAAGATTTTTCTACCAACATATGCATAAAAATCTCCAAAGCTGATTCAAGGTACTGATGGTAAAATGGATACATCACTTAATATTTTGCTGTCACATTGAACAAGCAATACCCAGTATAATGAAAAAAAAAAAAAAAAGTCGGACATGGGGAACATGGGAATTAAAAATTACGTGAAAGCAAGGCAGAAGACTCAGGTATGAATAGCATACGGCACAGTATGAGACCAAAGCTCTGAAGTTCCTGATGGGAAAAAAAACTGTAGGAAAATAAAGCAAAGCAAGTTCTATGCTGGCATTAGGTATCAGAGAAGATGTTAAAAATGACAAGCAAATGAAAACAAAGGAAAAGAGAGCAAGATGAAACAAAACATCCCAGGTATTTTCTATGGACTAGCTTTAGCGTGGTCTGTAAAATTTAAAATACACAAAATATAGGATTACAGAATGACTGGATGTTGGTTTCCCTCCAAACACAACACAGATAAACTTTTATGGTTTAAGATATTTTATCGTCCCACTAGCATCTTGAAATCACTATGTAAAGAAAGGTCAACTTCTTATAGAGGGAAAGGATTAGACTAAATGATACCTTTCTTTTTCTCACATGTCAGAACTCATTTTACTGGAAACTGCACTAGGAAAAACATGATATTTCTTTCATTAAAGATAAGAGAAGCTCACTTTTGGAATCCAAGGCCTTAATGCAAAGGAAATAGCAATAAACATGTTAAGGTCCCAATATATCTGGGGACATAGGCCTTCAAATGCTTTTCAGATACTTCACCTCTTTGAAGTTAATGGAACCACTTAAACTCTTCTAAATGCTTTAGATCTTGCAAAAACAAGGTCTAGAACTCTGCAGTCAGCTGTGTTGTTTGAGTGACCCACATACAAACACAGCACAAACATTACCACCAGACTGGTAGTCCCAAAGAAAGGCAAATACATCCTCCTGCCATCTGCTGAGAACGGAAAACTGCTGCAGCACATGGTGGCACCAAATGGAATCACTTAAGTGCCAGAATGAATGGCAACCACTTGGGAGATCTGGGAGTACTTAAATGGTTTTCATGTAAGGCAAGATGAGGAGACAGACACACAAAGAAAGGCAACTGGCACACTTGATACTTTTTCTTAAACTTCAGCAGAAAACCATGTATTGATGTCAATTATAGAAACAAAGCAAAGAGAAGACAACAGCCCAGGGGTAAAAATACCTGTACGAAACCTATTATTTGCCTGCAGGATGATGAGAAATAACTTTTGATGTAACTATCTTGAAACAGCTAGGAAAACAAAGGATGGTTACAATTGTCAGGAAGGTTGAAAATAATGCCTGTGGAAACTTCTTAAATGGGTATTTTAACACTGGAATAAGGCAAATGAAGAAGTCAGAAGAACTACTTCACAGAAAGGGTTGTCATTCCTGAAAGTGATCAAGAAACCATTGGACATGGCACTTAGTGCTGTGGTTTAGTTGACGTGGTGGCGTTTGGACAAAGGTGGGACTCGATGACCTTGAGGGACTTTTCCAACCTTAACGATTCTATGATTCTAAGTGTCTACCATTTAAATTGAAATACATCAATTGCACATCAGTTTGCCCAAATCAGAATTTGCTCACCCCCAGCTCAGAAGGCAAGAGAAATCTGGGCAGCAGCAGGACAGGCCAAAGTCCCAGCCAAAGCCAGAATCAGCAGCCTGTGCTAGGAACAGGGCACTATCCCAGTCACTACATTGTGCTTAACCTGGCAGCTCAGAGCTGACAGGGTCCTTCTTTCTTGTGTAAAGAGATGGCTGAAAAAGAGAAAGGGAAAATGGGGTGGGGGGAAGTACTCACACCTCCCAGAATCCCCACCTCATAATTTGAAAAATATGGAAAAAACCTTCAAAATTATTTAAAAAAAAAATAAATTGAAAGGGAGATATTTATTCTTTTGGCCAGCCACATTCAGTTAGATGCATGGTAACTTTTGTCTCCTGAAGTTTCAACATATGCTGGAAACATTTGAAAAGATATTTACTTTTCAAAGTCTCAAAAAAGTATGCACTTTTCTGGATTTTCACACTGACCAGTTCATTTCCTGTTTGATAATATGGAAGTTCTCTGTTGGAAAGAAAACACAGTGCATCTTCTTAATATACACTCAAGTATCTAAATGAGAAACATTGCCCTATGACCAGACCACATGCACATGTCTCATTGTCTCAGCCCTTTTATATCTTTGGCGATCTTTGAAATCATGAATGTGCAAACAAGAATAAAATCTACTTTTCACCCAGTAAACGCTGCATAGGCTGCTGTGTTGACTCCATTATACCTGTGTAAAAAGCTGCAATCCGTTCAGATCACAGTAAAACACCATTATTGTCTCTATATTCTAAAATACAGAGAAGTCTTTTTTGAAAACATGCAACATAGAAAAGAGGATAAAAGAAAGAAGTCTAACACTTTGAATTGTAGCTTTCATTAAACTTGGAAGAAGTCATCTAGGTCAAGCTTAAGAAAATGCTGTAAATCAACTCTGACAGGACACTGAAATTCAAGTAATTTCTATTCTCTTGCTGCATATTGTCCACATTTCATTTTTAAAACTAGTAATTTTGAGGTTTCTGGCAAAGTGAGGATTATGATCTTATTAAGTCTTATTTCCCCCAAGTTACTTGCTTTCCCTACACTCCTTCACAAATTTAGCTATTTATGGTATGTTGACCTGAAGAAGGAGAACAAGTTTGCAAGAGACACAGGTTCATAGTGGAGGTCTCAAAGTTTCTGGACCATTGAGCCATTATCAAATTTTTGTTTCAGACCATAATATAGCCTCACCACCAACAATTTTAAATTGCAAATCCAAATCCCTTTACTGAGGCAGGATAAAAATATTATTTTCTTCATGGCCCACTAAGTGGAGTAAATTGCTGCTCATAGTTACTTTCCTTCCCCCTTCACACATGAGTGGGATAGAATCCTAGTTTGGCTCATGTTTGGAATAGAAATCTCCAGTTAAGGGAATAGAAGAAAGGGAAAGATAAGCCACTGAGAATTGACAGAAAACAACAGAAAGAAATGTGGTTCTCAATCAACAGCTGAGCTGAGGGAGAATCCTGAGCACCTCAGTGCCCAGAGGCCAAGACCAGTATGGAATAAGCTGCCGAGACCAGAGAGCATCTCTACTGGGTGCAATGAAAACACTGTCCTAGAAGTGACAAAACTCATTACCAACTACAGTCCAATTAAAATTTCACTGGTAAATTTACTGGTAAAATTACTGTAAATTAATTGGCTAGACCAAGAAATTTCAGAAAGGTACTACACCACTAGTGGGGAAGGAATCTGCCATCTCTCAAGGTATTTTAATTCTCAGATGCAGGTTATTTCATTGCCTTTGGAGGTTTGAACCCAGGTGATAAAAAATAAAGCAAAAATGGGAAACTGCTTATTTCATTTTTGCCACAATGACAATATCCAACACTCAGAGTTAGAAAATTGTCTTTATAGTCAACAGTATCTCAGAATTCAAATCTCTTAATAAAATAAGGACTTCCTTACCACCTAGGAATATTTTTGAATATTTTCATAGTTTCTAGTTTCATAAAAAATGTATATAAAGTAGTACCTTTTCATACAAATCACACATTTATTTGAAAAAAAAGTCTTTAAGATGAGAGAAAGAGTTGGTGATCAGTTAATTGTCTATCAGCTAAACTACATTCAAACAGCTCTGGACATTTCAGAGCAGAAAAAGAAGGTTGGAATTATTAATTACCATTAGTAAGTCTTTTAAACTGATAGAAATGAATTCTCCCTATATTGGCACTATAGTCAAGCTCTCAGTAACTCTTCTACTGAAATTAGATACTCTGATTTTAATAATATTTTCTTTTGAAATGAAAAAGAATACATAATAGACTGCAGAAATGCTAGTAAATAATTAGGTTTTCTAATTTCTCACTTCATTTACAGAAAAGGCTGGGTACAAAGAAATTGTGCTTGTTTAGAAAAGATGAGTTACAGGTATGATTTTTTTATAGTCTTTGTAAAGTTAGTGAAGAATTGGCCATTTAAGTACAATGAAACCCTTGGGGTTTTTTGCACATTATTCTGAATACAACCTAAAATGTTTGTGTAACAGCTCAAGTCAATCGAATGGACCTTTGATCAGATTACAAGAGTAAAAAGATTACACATAAAGTATTTGAGTATCAAAAATCTGAATAAATCAACTACAAAAAAAAAAAAAAAAAACAAAACAAGGAAAAGAAATCATTGCATTAACATGAACAGAGACAGGATTTAATACCCAAATTCTACTATATTTGTAATGTATCTCAGCCTTTTAGACTGAAGATTCATCTCTCCTTTCCACCCAAAGCCTTTCTTACTTCTTTCAAGAATGTATGGTTTTCTCACATCTTTTCCTCACAAACTCATCTATGAATAGGCTCTCTTTCAGAACTTTGCCTGCTCCTTTTTGTACTCACTCTCATAAAGCAGCAACATCTACTTTTGGCAACAATAATCACAGTTTGCTATTGGATACATAAATCATGTTTCTTTCCATGCCTAAATTAGTAAACACAAAGAGTAAGACAATAGTAAATATTTAGACCAAAAATATTAAATGTAACGTTACAAATATTCCTATTAAACTTCATGCCTTTCTCGAGTATGATTACACAAACACTGGAAAGAGAAAATCTGCACTTCTTGAACAGTGCTTTGCTTCATGCAGTATAGAGGTACTGATCCTCTCCCAAACATGACAGTATTGAGGGGTCTGGGGTCATTTGAGTCATAATCCATACCATTCTCTGGAATAAACTAGAAGGTGACAGACTGTGGGTGTAACACAGACAACATGTTTATGAGGAAAACCAGCATTTTTTCAGATTCAGCATCTAAATAGCTATGGAAAATATATTGCACATTAAAATATATGACAAGAGTGTTATTCTAAGCAATTTACACTTGAAGAATTTCCCTGGATGTTCAGAACACTCAGAGAATAGCAACTATGTTCAGAATTTCAAGGTCAAGCTAAGACAGCTCATGCCATGGTCCAGGCACAAAAAAATGAGATGAGCACTGTTCCTGGATTGCTGGACAGATTGTATCCAAAGCTCCGTGTCAGTACTCAAGAGAGATGTCAACAAAATGTTATCAGCTTGATAAACACCCACGTACTAACGTACTATTTCAGGTGAAGCCTGCTATGAATTTCACCTTCTAAATACAAGTACATGACCCCTTTTTTGAACTAGTCAGCAGAACAAGTCAAATGTCCTGGTGGCAGGGATAGCAATATGTTAAGATGATGAAGAACAAAGACAGAACAAATATGAACTCCAGGCACTGACTGACTAACTAACTGTAATCAAATTATTCACCAAGCCAAGGTGCCTATGAAAATAATACATGCTGCACCATGCAGCAAAGGTGGAGCATCCCAGATACCTGACAACAATTTCAACCCAGGGTTATGTTTTAAAGACAGAAAGGTCAGTCATTCATCTGGCTCAGTGCTGAAATCAATGGAGCAATCCTGATTGACACCAGTTGAAGATCCTGCTAATGAAGACAGGGAAGTTTTCTGGTTTACTTTTACCTCGGGAGGTGCCTTATGAACTAGTCTTTTACAATGTAATGACAATGGATATGCATATTCTGTTACTACCATATAACATTAAACTGATGACATCACTCTCCCATTTGGCCACTCAAATTCTGCTGGAGGACACTGTGACAATGCAGCACATCTCAGACTGCAGGGTCGAGCACATTGTTACATTGCAGCAGCTGCTATTAAAATATTATGCCTGAAATTAATGCATTACACCTTTCAGACTAATGTTCTCTAAATCAGATTGAATTTATCCAGAGGTATTTTTAGGCAAAAATACAT
Source organism: Xenops minutus (assembly GCA_035221455.1). Classification (NCBI taxonomy): domain Eukaryota; kingdom Metazoa; phylum Chordata; class Aves; order Passeriformes; family Furnariidae; genus Xenops; species Xenops minutus. The sequence goes on along the minus strand of JAWWEE010000001.1, from coordinate 17,859,082 downwards.
CCTCACAAGCAATGTAATGATCAGCACTTTTCGCCCAGATGCTCTAATATGGAATAAAGCCTATGCAGTAATTAATATTTATGAAGTGAATGAGTTCCTGTTAAAGCTTAAATCACAAACATACGGGATTTGAACTATAAAAATGCAAACTCAAACCAGTATAATAAAAATATATTTACATACATATTAATTGTGAACTTCGGTCAAGTTGTTATGTATTGCTTTAAGTGAATTCAAAATTGATAATCACACAGGTCTATAAACTTAACAATCAATGTGATTTCTAGATTAGACATATATAACAGGGGAAGTCTCATTTTAGTACATTAGGGCATCCTTGAAACCTGACCAGCAAAAACTTGATCTTATGCCCTTCAGTTGTCAATACTACCTTGTTTCCCCTCTCATATGAGTGCTTTCCCCTGCTGGAATTCAGGGAAAACATTATGCACAGAAGGAAGCTCTTTGCAAGATGAAATGATTATGATTCAACCTGTGTCCTAGGAAGAGACAGTTTTACCCATTATTAAAAATGAAAACAATATACAGGGTTCCTGGAACATTCTGTATATATCAAGCAGTTGAAGAAGAGTAAATAACAGGGGTTTAGGTAGTCCTTTTTATCATCAGATTTTGAATTGCTTTATAAAAATTGCTGTTCTACATATAAGCCAATAATAAAAAAATAAAGGTTTAGAATTCTTCATATGGTGAATGATGATGAAAGTGTTTCAGAATAAGAAAGAAATTACATGATATAACAACATGAGACATTTATTTAAGAGCTCCTATATGAATTCAGTACTCTAACTTCAGGCACCCAAGCCTGAAAATGTTTGCTTTCATAAGGGCATAAAAGGATTCTAAAGAAATGTGAACTAATTCAAGCTATATATAGCAATGCTTCCTCAAACCTTTATTAATGTTTTATTAGCATTTGTTGCTTCCTCCCCCTTCCCAGATGTCACAGTGCAGAGCACCCTGCAGAATGCCATCAACATCCCTGTTGAAATACAGGTGAAGCACTACAACTGAACAGCTCCATGAATGGCTGTGTTTGATTCCTTACTACCATACCAAAAAAAAAAAAAAAAAAAAAAAAAAAAAAAAAAAAAAAAAAAAAAAAAGAGGAGGAAAAAAAAAAAGAAAACGAAAACTTTCTCCCTCTTCTAGTCGTGGTTACTCAAGAAGCTACCCTAAATCTGTTCAAGATAGTAGAATAGGAATGGGAGAAGGTGAAACATGCACTTTCTCCTTCTCTTTAAGCAGACTGCTGGTGGAAGTGCTGGACTGGGAGTTCAAAGAACCATCATCCTCCATTCATCTAAAGCTTGGCTTGGCACAACTGCAAGCAAAGGGAATACAGTCATCAGCAGTGCATGCTAAGGTGTTGAGAAGCAGAAACAAAGCCTAGAGGATGTTATATTCTCTGTAATAAATTCCAGCATCTCTTCTAAGGCTAGCTGAAAAGACTCCAGGCATGGTAACCCACAGAATGTTTTACACTCATCAACAACTTGACACCATATGTCATCATATTTTATTCACCAATACTGAAGGCATTGTCCTAGAGGATGTTATCTATCTAATCATCTAAGCTGTTTAATATCCCTTTTTCTCTTTCCACTTAAAATATAAGCCTGTTTTACTTCACATGTCTTGTACCTTTGGAGCATCAAGAAAAGCAGAGCTGCTTGACAAAGTTGCAGGTAGAATGGAATTGAGCAAAGAACACATCAGCAAGCTACAAGTAAATAATTTATGTCTGGGCCTGAGGCATTACCTTTTATTCAAAGAGACATAATTGATAAAGAATGCTAGCAGAGTCATTTACAAAATGTTAACTATGCAATAACAGAACATCCTGTTACAAAGTAAGATAATTGTTTTACATACCAGAACCTCAAAAGTAAATAGATGAATGCACAGAATCTTAAGTGATGTTAGCAGATTAATGGGCAGATGAAGGATATTGGAGACAATGCAATCCCTCAAAATGTTCAACTCAAAAAAAGCCAAAAAAACCAAACAAACAAACAAACAAACAAACAAAAAAAAAAACAAATGTTCCAGCTTATTAAAAACATACCTTTATCTTCTTTTATTTTCTGCATTAACTCAAAGCTTCTCTGCTGCATTGGTGAACCACAAGGGAATCCTTTTCACTATCTTCATTAATGATGTGGATGATGGGACAGAGTGCCCCTTCAGCAAGTCTGCAGATGACACAAAATTGGGAGGAGTGTCTGATGCACCAAAGGCTTGTGCTGCCATCCCAGAGGGACCTCAGGAGGCTGGAGGCCCCCCCGTGCAAAGGGGTACAAAGTGCACCTTGTTCACTTCACAAGGGTAAGTGCAAAGTCCGGCACCTGAGGAGGGACAACCCCTCGCACCAGTGTGGGTTGGGGACCATCCAGCTGGAAAGTAGCTTAGCAGAAAAGGACCTTGGGCTTCTGGGGGACACCAAGCTGAACATGAGCCAGGGTGTGCCCTTGAGGCAAAGAAGTATCTTGGGCTCCATCAGGGCAAGTATTGCCAGCAGCCAGGGGCAGATGATCCTTCCTGTCTACTTGGCACTGTTGAAGCCAACCCTGGAGTGCTGTGTCCAGCTCTGGGCTCTGCAGCACAAGAGAGACATGGATATACAGGAGCAAGTACAGCAAAGGATCACAAAAATTACTAATGTGCAAAAGCACCTATCCTTTGACAAAAGGCTGAGAGAGTCATGACTATTCAGCCCAGAAAAAAAGCTAGGGGAAATCTCATCAGTGTGACAAATATCTGAAGTAAGGGTGGAAAGTGTATAGACGCAGGCTGTTTTCAGCAATGCCCAGGGGCAAGATGAGGTGATGGGGACAAACTGAAGCACAGGAGGTTCCCTTTGAATACCACATTTTTTCCCTGTGAGAACGATTGAGCACTGGCAGAGGTTGCTCAGGAAGGCTATGGAGTCTTCTTCTCTGGAGGTAGATAAAAGCTGTCTGGACATGGTCCAGGGCAATTGGCTGTAGGTGGCCCTTCTTGAGTACATAAGTAAGACAAGATGATCTCCAGAGGTCATTTCCAGTCTTAACATTCCCTGATTCAGTGATACAGATGCCATTCCTCCTCTCTATAGGAAAGTAGCTCTATTCTAGTCATGTGTTCAAGTAATATCCCACACTGAAAGCTGCATTAATTATGCCTTTCATCTGCATCTTCCCCTGATTTTTCAGTTATAGAAAACAGTGGGATGGGTGTTCCTACCACAGAAGCTTTTCAGTTGTCTTATTTAAATTAGCAAGGTAGGTAATTACTAAATATTTCCTTCCTCCCTCCCCACTCTGTCCCAGGTGGAAAACTCAGTAATCTGTTTCTTTCACTGAAAACGTTCTTGGACACCTTCTCAGAATAACTAAATGAGCATCAAGTCTGCAAGATGTTACTTAGAGCCAAAAGTTTTCTTTGAAATGTGTATAGCTCTACAGTGCTATACTGTTGTCAGTACTGCTGAAAAAGAACTCTGCAGATACGAGATACATCACCACTTATCTCTCTAAAAAATAGGATGTTTACTCTGCCAGGAACCGCATGGCTGACCAGGAATTAATTTGGAATAATTTCCTGGACTAGACTGAAGAAAAAGACAAGCAGGACTAATGTACAGAAGCATAATTAATCACAGTTAAGTGAACATTTATTTATTTATTTATTATTTTATTTTGGTTTATAGTTAATCTGTAAATTAGCATTTTGGGTTTTGTTTCCTTCTGTTTTGTTCAGGCAGTTTCTGCCTATTTATTCCTTCATGGTGTTGTTTCCATAATGTAAGCTCCTCATTTCAGCCTGCTAAATGAAAGTGAAGATCTCTTGTGTAGTTGTTCTGTGATAAGGAAACCAGAAATAAAATTAAAGCACACAACAATATTCTCTTATGAAAACATGCTCAGTTTAATTGTTGATGATGATGCAAAGCAGCAGGTCTTGGCGTAGAAATAACTGTGGAGGAGGTCAGTCCATGCCTCTAACATCTATTCTTGACATCAAAGGGAAGCAGAGAGTGTGTGAAGGGGAAACAGTAGCTCTATTTCACTACACTAATCTAATAAGGATGCATTTACCAGGGACATAATTCAGACCTTCTCTAAGAGCAGCAAGGAACTTGGGGGCCATCTGTCAGCACTTGTTAACAGCTCTCCAGGGTTGTCTCTCACATAGCAAAGTGTCTGGCCAACTGGACTTTATCTTCTTGCTAAAGTAACCTCATCAAAATCTTTTAATTGTTCTCTACAAAACTAGTGTTCATCTCTCAGTGAGACTGGCCAATCTAGTCAAACCTCAAACTTTAATAGAAAGACGGAGAAAAACTGAATTTTCAATAACAGCAGTCATGTAAGTTTAAAACTACCTGACTATAAGTGGAAATTAATTACCAAATCACCCAGACTCACATGGCTTGTTGATCACCTCACTATTCTCTTCCCATAGGAGACATGCTAATACAAAGTTCCTACCCAGTCTGTCCACAAAGACAAAACATGCCATACTATTGGGGATCAGCTCCTCAGCAGTAAGCTTAAAGAGAGCCCAGTAATTGCCAAATCTAACATTTGCTCTTGGATACAGCAGCACAGGGATCTCAGCTCTATCTTCTGTAATTGTGAGAAGCCAAAAGAACTGCATTTTCATGGTAGGATGGTTGAATTTCAGGTACAGCATACTTGACAGCATTTTTTTTTTTTTTTTTTTTTATGGTGCCTGATAATAACGTAATAGTCTGGAGTACTTCTTCTCCATGGACACCCCCTTGTCGTGGGGGAGAAGCTTGCATGCCCTTATGAGGTTGTGAGCTGTGCTGGCGGTG
>JAWWEE010000001.1:17835286-17854139 GCA_035221455.1 Xenops minutus | reverse complement strand
TGCCGTAAAAGAGGAGCCCCGAAGAGGAGATACAAGGACTCCTTGAAACAACACCTCAGCCTTGGCCATATTGACCATCATCAGTGGTCCATCCTGGCCTCCAATCGTGAGAAATGGAGACACACCATCCATAACGCTGCAGCTTCCTTTGAGTACACACACAGAATCAGCCTGGAGGAAAAAAGGCAATGCAGGAAGAACCATGCCTCGCCAGTAGTGCCGACAGAGACTTTCCACTGTGCCTTTTGCAATCGGACTTGCCTATCTCACATTGGCCTTTATAGCCACTAACGTGCTTGTAGCAAATGTGGGTAGAGCCCTTGTAAATCTTCATTCGTGAAGCCTAGCCATGATGATGATGATGATGAGTCTGGAGTACCAATGCACGGCTGAAGTGTTTTAATATGGATTGACTTGCACACAATATGCGCACTCAGACATACACATGGTCCTCTATAGGTGAATGAAAATACTACCTACAATTAAGGTTTAAGGGGATAAATTCATCCTGCATGGGACTGATTTCAGCCACCTAAGATGAATGATGCCCATCATATTATAGCTAAATTCAAGAATGTACCAAGCTTAGGTAACTAGGGTTGGCACTGAGGAGGTGCACAGATGGGAGGAATCCTCCCCCACCATCTGGAAGATTTGCAACACCTTTAGCAGCACCTGCTTTGATGAGCACAAAACCCCAGATATCCTCCCCTTCAGAACAAAGTAAACAAATGTCTCGGCAAGGCCAAAACTTCCAGGTTTTTGTGTTGTTTGTGCCTACTTCCTTCCTGTGACTCTGATCCCACGCAGAAGCATAAATCCCTGCCTTGCTTCCTGTAACTAAACTCCTTGAAAATGGAGCTGTTGAAAGAGTGGAAAGTTAGCCTAGGGAGGAGGACAAAGTGCAAAATAAACTCTGCACTGAATAAAAGTTGGCAGATAATGAAAACATACATTCATCCAAATTGCAGGTGTTTTCTTAAACCTAGGAGATACTGTTATTTCATGCATAAAAACTGATTTGATTTTAAAACATTAAAGAAAGCTTCTTAGATATTCTGGTTTAATACTGCCCAAACCATCAATATGATACAAAATATGCATTATGAAATACATATACACATACATACTCAGAAGTAGATTAAAACTGAATGTTGAGATATTTTCTCATATAGAAAGTCAAAACAAAAGATAGGAAAGCGTAACCAAAATATTCTGATTTGAATCACTTTGCATTTTTCAGGTGACAGGTGAATAAATTGATACTCGTATATCCTCAATGTCAAAAACAGATTTCTCTAATAAAAAAATCATTCATCAGTAGGTTTGGGCCAAGACCACTATGATATATCATGCTTGATTAAACCTGTGACAGCAGCAACTCCATTTTTTAACCAAAAGGAAAAAAAAATAAAAATAAAGTAGTAACTTTCAACCAAAATTGCCATAAGGAAGGTGAGTCCAAACAGTTAAAAGGCCTAACCAGTTACTGCTGTTCAGCTGAGCCAGGATAATCACTCTGGCTCTGCACCTTCATGCCCTAAAGCAAAGCAAACACAAGGGCTTTTGAGCTAGTTTGATAGAAACTCAGTTGTTTTTCATTGCATATCCATATGTTAAAGACAAAAACCTTTTTTACAATTTGGGACTTCTGCACAAGCAAATGACTGGAACCAAGTTAAAATGGCATAGAAACCAATAACAGTTATGGAGAGAAAGCTCATGATAGTACCACATAGACAATGAGTACCAGTTATTCTCATCCATATCCCTAGGCACAGCTGTTCATCACTGGGGATTACTAAAGCTGTGACAGCATTAGATAGAGATTGACAGCTGCCTGTTGCATAAAAAAAAAAAAAAAAAAAAAAAAAAAAAAAAAAAAAAAAAGGCAAAAAGCCAGCATGTGCTTTGCTAGCTTCCAGCTGAGAGGAGTAAACAAATCAGCCAAAGGGGTGTACAGTCATTACTGTACAGATTATGATTGACTGACACTGTGAAACTTCTGCAGAGAAAGCCCCAAACAAGGCTGTGTGCCTTCAAGATTTCTCTTTTAAATTTAAAATGGACATACGGGTTAAGCTTACTAAAATATTCATAAAATTGAACGAAACTAGAGAACAAGATTTGACAGCTATTTCTTCATATTTGAACTGTGTTTAGGCTCATCAGGGCTGCATAGATTTTCAGATAACACAAATCCAAATTCACCTTTGGTGTTTTAAATTGATTTTTTTCCCTGTTTGTTTTAGCTGAGTTTTACAAGGCTTTTGAATAAAAAACAAACAAGAGGAGATGTTTATAAATCTGTATCGATACCTGCATTACTCCACTGAGAAAACAATGGTAGCTTTGGTACAACTAAGCATCACCTGCCCTTCCATGCACAAGGGACTCAGTCATGCTCTCCTTTTCAAAATAATACAGTTCAGAGATGGATTTACAATGAAGCAAATTATGAGGGGAAAAAAAATCCCTATGTATTAAAGCATTGCTGTAAATCTTATTTGAGGTGGAGCTTAATGGGGCTCATTTCCTCTCATGTTTACTATCCCAAGTGAAAGGGATTTGGAATCTTCCTCTACTAGAAGCCTTTCTCCCACTTTATCCCCCACAACTACTAAGAGGCCTCAGCAGATTGGTCATACAAGGATTATGAAAGTGAACATTCTTCACCTTCTACAACTTTCAACATACTTATTCTGTCCCCTGCATGACAGACAATATCTGCTGCAGGAAGGAGTGAGGTTTCCTTGCATTTAGTGAGCTTCCTTTAAGACTAGCCTTAAACTCTAATGATGCTTTGTTTTATATTTAATGCTTTAGGCATGGCCTTGTCTCCATTATGGAATTAGCACAGATACAAATGTAATTTTTTTTTAAACCAAAAAGTCTATGTACTCAAGAGTTACATGTCCCAGAATACATGATTTAGAAGCTTACAAAGCAATGCATCATTTACTAAGTCTGTCATCCACTGGGGCCACTTCTTTGTGACAATCTCAGAATCATTTTGTTGAAACAAGGTATTCAGTATCATTACTGTGGTGGTTAAAAAGATTTACAAAGTTATAATGCATACAACAGGTGGATAAATAAACACTTTCCATCAGCAACCTGGCCAATGTTTGTCCTCGCTGATGTGTCCAGTGCTGCAGCTGAAGATCACCTGCCACATGTTCATCATTTCTTTATGGTTCAGATCTCTAACTATAGTAAAAAAAGAGAGGCAGTGGACACAAACTGCAACACTGTAGGTTTCAAACTCTGGGAAAAAGATTTTGTCTTGAATGCTGCCAGACATTGGGAAAAGGTTCCCAAGGATGTTATGGAATCTCACTCCTTGAAGATGTTCAAAACTCAACCGAACAGGGTCCTGACCAACCTGAGCAGCACAGGCTCCTCTTTGAGCAAGGCTTGGGATGAAATGTCCTCCAGAGGTCCCATCCAATCCAAATTATTGTATAATGCTATGAAAGCACTCTATGAAATTTCTTGTACTGAAAGAAACATCAGCAAAAGTGAAACACAGAATTCTAGCCATTTATTAATCTTTAGTGATTTGTTCATTAATTTCTCACAAGAGATTTCAGAAAAATTTCATCTATCACACTGAAATAAGACTTCTCTTTACCAGTGCCACCACAACTAACAGATTAATATAGTAATTGTTGTTGAGATTTTGCTCCTGTCCACTGTCTTTCAGTAAACATCTGATACATTTAAGAAAGCAGATTAGACCCCAGTGGGGTTAAACAGTTTTGGCCATCTGTACTGATCCCTAGTTTTGAATGGATATTGAATTATATAATCTAGTTTAGGTCAAATAGCATGGAAATATGCCAATGGTTAATGCTGAGGGGAACTAAAGTTTGAAAGAAAGTGCTAATTGCCAACCAGTAAATCCATTAACTGATCCAGCCATCTTGAAGTTAGCATATTTATTCTCAGTTCTTATAAGACACTGAGTGAATCCAAGTACCCTAAAAATCCTTCTGGTTGTACTAAATACAAACTTGATCACAAAAAGAGGAGTTTCCATTTGTATGGAAAAATGGATTTAAAATATGTGTTGGAAAGGAGTGTTATCTAGGCTCAAGCCAATGTTTTTATTTTCATTAACATATAATTTTATTGATTGTTATAATATTTAATCATTTTATTTCAACATGCCAAGGGCAATCTGCACTAACAGCAACTCACCTGACATTTTTCAAAACAAACTTTTTAATTTTTGTAATGCCTTCATTAGTCACATGTACAATAATGAATCAAAGATATTTTAGTAGAGTCCATACCCCAAATAACTTGAGTAATATTGTCCATGGATTCTTGTAAAATTGCTGTTTCATTTGGTCACTGAAGATGAAACAAAGCACAGCTACTTACTTCTACATAAATTCTTGTTTGGTTTCTAATTTTGGGGATTTTCTTATGCAGATCCAGGAGATTCAAGGATCCCTGTGAGTTTCTTCCACCTCAAAATATTCTATGATCCTATGTTTTATTTCAGTCTGTGAGTTTTTGTAGGAATGCCTGTGACACAGAGTATTGTTCCTTCTCTCTTGTACAAAGAAAAAATTCTGACAATGATTTGCATTAAGAAGAAAATATGGCTGTTCTATTTTAAGAAAAAAACATTTTATCTAAAAGTTACTGTAATGCAGTGTTTGTGACTATAATTCTTTTCCTATGTACTGTTTTCATTTGGGAGTCATTCAGTTTCTTGGTAATTACAAACCTTTGCACATCCACTTACACTACAATGGTGGCACAGATAATTTATAAAAATCAGATCTAAAATGCTATGGATAGTAGTCAAGAGGCAGAATGAATAATGTTTCACACAGATGGAGAATTTGGTATGATTAATTAAAGCTTTACAGTCAGACTTTTTTTTTGTTCATAACTTAATGAGTAAAATACAAATTAAATATGAAGGTTCAGAGACTAATTTTCTGAGAAAGGTCTTCTGTCAATAAATCAGGTAAAGAGGTGAAAGGTATTTTACAGTCTCTCAGAGAAGGTTATAGAACACGGTATCCTGAAGAGTAACCATGAAATGTTCTTGCAAGATGAAAAAAAAAAAAAAAGCCAGGCTCTTTGTTTGAATTCAGAGTAATTAGGGGAAAGCTTGTGTATTCAGTAAGTTTCATTTCTCTGCCTTTGCTATCAGCTGAATTAGGAAAATCTGATGAACACTGTCCCTCTATTACTTTATTTGGGTCAACAGAATTTCATCACTGAGCTTATTAATAGTAGAGTCAGGGCAAGAGTGGGCAATATTTTGATAGTCCTATCTCTGAGAGCAGATTTCAGAGGAGCCTTTGGAAGAAGTATGAATGTAGTGTCAACACGAGGCCTGATAAAGTAAATTTCTCAGTGATACCTTTCCTCCACTAAGGATTAGCAGGTTCTAAGAGAATCTTTCTGCAGTGTTGGAAGCTCTCATTACAGCAGTCATCAGATCTGCCAATATGGGACCACAAGAGAAAGCAGAGCATGTCTACTTTTGTAGCAGATCTGACAATATGGAATATCAATAAACTTACAATTTCATTTCAATAGTGTTGTATTTCATTGTTCAAATAAATCCATAAAACACTATGACACCCTGCGTACACTGTAATCAGCATTTCTTTAAACATTATGAAAAGGCTGGCTTGACTTTTTAAGTGCATGCACTGATTTTTAGCAGCTGATGGGTTAGACCAAATAATTCATGCTTCTGAAAGTTCCTCAGAAAAATAGTCACTGAGGTTAACATTTCATTAATTACCTTGTATATCAGAGTGGTTCATTTTCTCCCAGCTACCAAGCAGGATTTCTGGAGAAAATAATGAAGGTAAGTGTTAAAACCTACATCACTGTCGATGAGTTGCTAAACATATTAATGTATAGGTTGATAGATGAAGGAGGAAAAAAGAACACGAAAGATGGAAAAAACACTCAAAATGAGATAGTGCTAATGAGCAGTGAATGTTGTTAGAGAATGCCAGTCATCCAGCCGTCTGCTGAAGACAGACAAAAGAACAAACAAGGTTAAAGGGAACAGAAGACTTTGAAAATTAATGGTTCACCCAACTCTCATCTGAAGCTTTCTATTGCATGAAATACTTTGTTAAGATTCTGTGGAGACTGTACATGCTAAACTTCATTTGAGCTCTTGAGGAGCGCAATTCAGGTAAATACCAAAACAGGATACAAGAAGTTTCTGTTGTTCTTTTCCAGCCTTTTGTGAGGGATAAACAAAGAAGTGAAGAGAGATTATGATACGAATAATTACTTTTTTGGGGTTTTTTAAGCTTATAGCCAGTTACTTTTATCTTTTCTTATAGGTACCTCAAAAGACAAAATAATTTGAGTTTTACTGGGGTTTGGTTGTTTATAACAAAGGTGACTGGAAACATTTCATTACAGTTTTGGCTTTTATTTACAATGTAAATTTACATCTGCTCAAACCCAGTCTTCTGGAAAAGTACCTGGCACATTAGTCCAAGTGTAATATCATGAAGAACTAATATTTCCTGAAATTCAAGAAATAATGAGATTTTTTGAGAGTCTGTGTGTTAAATATTCATAAAGAAAAACAACAGTGGGTATTAGCACAGTTAGAAAAAAGGTGGGTGTTTTTGCAGATTAAAAGTTCCAGCTTGTTTTCTTGCAATTTTCTTGCAAATATGGACTAGAGATTTAAAAATTCCTTATTCCTTATACTGTAAAAAAAAAAAAGAAAATAAAAAAAAGGAAAAAATTCTAATTAAAAATTTACTTCGGAATCCATAATATTCATATCTTCAACTAAACCAAAAAACAGCAATAGGTTGAGTCCTTTGTAAAGACTCTTTAGTTGACTGAACAGCAAAATAATTTCATGGCCATATTTTTCGATTAAATTCAGAAGTCAGCTAGAAGGCCTCTAAGCAAGTTACTAGGCATGACTTGGTTGACAAATTATGCTGATGGAATGACAAGAAATCAGAAGTATCATATCAAAATGACAGCTCTTATACCACAAAACAGTCTTGGCAAGAATCTAAGAGCCTCTAACCCTGATTTAACCCTAAAAAGCTATACTCTAAATAAATTGTAATCATGACATGACAATAATGTGGCACTATTAATATTAAACATTTTTTTGACACAAGGTCGTACAAATATGGCAGAAGGGCCCTAGTTATAAGAGTCAATGCTTTTAAAAAACAAAACAAAAACACTCAAAACCCCCCACAAAAACAACAAACACCCCCCCAAAAAAATAAAAACCCCCAAAACCAAAAAAAAAAAACCAAACCAACCAAATAAAAAAAAAACCCAAACCCAAACATTTGATGCTTGCAGCACTCAAACTTCTTAATTCATGTGCTACTGCAGTAGCACCAAGCAGTGCCAAACCTCTGCCTCCCCATTAATATCTCTGTCTTCCCCATGATCCCTTTTGTCCTTCTCTCTATGCCTCTCATATCCTGTTTGGCACCTTGCTCTGGCTATTTATATTGGAAAAACAAGGAGACAGCTGGCTGGTGGATTCAGAAAACCTCTTGCTCTAGTTAGAGAAAATAATTGTTCCTCTCTACAAAACATGCTTTTTTTCCCCCTTAAATACCAGACTATAGCATTCACAATGACCTCGCCTTCTGCAAACAAGCATTATTACAGAAACAGCCACTATCAGAGAATAGTCTGAATAGGTCAGAACACGGCCTGTAGACTTCTGACACAACATAAAAATACCACTAAGGTCTCACATGGACATAAGATTCATAAGATTATTGCCTCTGGCTATCCCTAGTTTGTAGTACTCAAGGTGCCATATCACTAGTCCTTGCTTTTATGTTATGCTTGACATATATTTTATCAGGAACTTATTGGTGTCCCCTTATTAGTTCCTCAACTGCCTTCTCTCAGATGAGGCTTGGCACACTGTAAAAGGAATGTGGCTGCTCTCTCATCGTTTTGTCCAAGGGGTAAAAGAAACTATACTGAAATTTATTTCTGTCTTTCTAATTTAGGAATATCTTTCTCACTCTTTTGCCGTCTGAGGAAGGCAAGAAATAATATTGTCAAATCAGACCAGTTACAATCACAAAACATGGGAAAGTAGCAGCAAGTGCACACATTCCCAAGCTGAAGTGACTCGTATCTTATCTTGTGCCTCTCATAAATGCTTGGGGGTTTTGCACCCTCTGTGTTATATAAGCTGCAGTTCACAAACTGCAAGCCCTGTTCTCCATTTTGCAGAGAGTTTGCAGGAAGGAGTCCATGCTGGTGAAGTGTGAGACGAAGTGGCATATGCAAAACTCCACCCAGCCAAAAAGGAGGAAGAAAAAGGAAGTAGTTTGAAAAACTGATATAGAGGAGGAAAGATATAAAAGAGAAAACAGTATATGAAAGAGAGGATAGAAGGAAACAAAAGAGAAAGTAAAAACATTTCTACTGAACGAGCAATGTCTTACCACGATTAAGAAAAGAACAACAGCAGCTCTGCTCACTGTACTACAACTCAACATAAAGGTTCAAGTCTATTTCTTAGAGACAGAAAGCATGCACCATATCATTTTTCCATACAAGCCAAGAGGAACAAAGAACAATGGAGGCCATATTCACGGGTTTGCTTCAGAACTTGTACAGAAAATGCCATGTTAACTTGTCCAGAGGTGATTCCTCCATTTCTGTCTGAGCTGAATCAACTCACAGAACATGTCCACAAAACATGCTTCATCTAAAATGTTACAAACTAATCTCTGCTAGGAAAATAGAGCACAAGCAGCCAAGATGTCTCAGCACCAGTATCATCCTTTCCCTGATCTATTCACGTGTAGCATCCAAGTCATAGAAAACTTCTGTTGATGTTGCCAGTTCAGCGTCTTGAAGAGTAGACATTACAGTACTTTTCCCCTTATTATCAGACACCAGCTTTTCTATCCTGCACATGTGGCAGGATTTTAATTGCATTTTTAATTTGATGAACTTTTATAGTCACAATAAAAGGCACATCTTTGGCTCATGGTCAGTTTTCTTTGCTGAATGCCAAATACCTATTCGTTAAAGTATCAAAGTGCCATAACTGTAAGTGCAATATTTACATATTTATTATTTTTCTTTAACAAGTATAAAGTAATGCACTTTCCTCTAACCTTGTCAGAGGAAATGATTGAATCATGTTATCTAAAATTCACACACAGCAAACACACACACACACACCAAACACACACACACACACCAAACACACACACACACAGGGTCCGTGGGAAAGACTCAGTCTGAAATATTTCATTGCTGATTTAAGTTTGGCAAAACTATAAGCAATTGAAAATAAAATTCCATCATGAAAAGCAAAGGCTTTCCTTAGCTGTAGGCATCACTACTATCTGTCTAGTATATTTGTAAAAATTTTCTGAATGAACATCATGGCTGGATCTCTCAGTGTTTGTTTGCTTATCTACTCAGGCATTTTTGAAACCTGTACACACAAAAAGCTCTGGTTTGCACATTTTGAGACTTGCTCTGTGGTTGTCAACTTCATTGACGGTACTGGCTTTAAGTATTGCCATTGAACTGTCCTATCATAGTGCAGTGATCTCTGCTGAGACAACTGTTTCTGCATGCAGAACAGGATTTTTAAAAAAAAAAAAAAAATCAAAAATCAAAAATGGCATGTTCCAGCTAGCTCAACTGCAACACAAGTTTATGGAAAAAGGGATCATTAGCAGACAAAAAATGAATTCCATATTTAAAGCTTCCAAATATTTCATAATGTGAAATCTCTGAGAGAAGTACCCTTACCATCTCCAATTCAAGTCTCTGACTGAGCTAGCAGTGAGTACGGCAGGAGGTGTTTGCTCCTCACTCCAGGAGACACAATGTTCCAACAAGCCCCTGCCCTTCTCAGAGACGTGGCACACACCTTCATAACCCAGGCAGCATGACATGCTTACAGCATAGAACCTTTTCCCACCTCACTTATGACAATTAACATTGTAAATTCCAGACAGCACAATACTCTCACATTTGTCCACAAGAATATATAAGAAAGAAAAAAAAAAAACGCTGAGAAAACTCAGAGGAGAAATAGTGTGCTTTCCCCCCCATCCCCAATCCAGTAGCCTAATTTATATGCAGAACACAGGCAACAAGCCTACATTATGCAAAATAATAGCACATAATAAATTCAAAGTTTGGGGAATCTGTAGGTCTTGTGTACACACATTTTCTCTTGTATATTTAAGCTAGCTCTAAACAGGAATGATTTCTTTATTAGTAGCATTACTAGTGTTGCTTGAAACATATTTTTTCCTGTATTGTGAAATATTTCTAATACACAGTGCAGTGGGATGTGTCTTTATTGAGCTGATCTGAGGAATCCACACTATTCAAGGAAGCAAAGCTCATAAGCAGTGCAGAAGGAGACAAGATTGACTGACAAAGGGTCTTTGCATAGTTCCTTCTGGAAAGCACTACACAAGAGCCAACACATGGTTCTGCTTCCAACAAATAGCAGATGACTTTTACCAACTTTTTGAAACATGCACCATCTTTGTGGGACAGGCTGAAGGGAAGCTTTTGTGCAACTACAGAGAATCTGGCCTGGAATACTGTAAAGTATGCATTTTTATATGATCTTTTCATCAAATGGGTTTACGAAAAAAATTACAGTGCAGCCTGCTACAGGTATAGATCTGACACAGTTACAGGTTCACACAGCCCTTACTCCATACTGTGGAAGAGAAAAAACCCAAAAAACTCCCAGAGAAAGGTGTATTTTGCAATCAAGTACAAGGAGTTCAGCTGCTCTATAATAGAGTTGTCTCTATAATACAGACTGTTGAATAATATGGTAGAAGAAAAAGGAAACTCCTTAAAAGTACTAGAACCAATAAAAGGAGAATATTTTGGCTAGCAAATTACTTCAGAGGCTGCTTTTCAGGTGCACTAGTGGTGATGGAGATAAGTATGCAGGATTCGTACACTAGGAATAACATATTAATTCACCTCAGTCTATTTAGAGGGTTATCACACCTCCGCTTTTGCAATTTTGCTGATGTCTCGTCTAAGAGTGTCAAGCTCTGTACTGGCAGTGACCTCTCTCATTTCTCTATCTTCTATTTTTCAGTAATGGGCACATTCTGTACTTGGAAGACTTCCATTATAATAATAGTTAATTATTAACATGTAGCTTAAGCAATGACATGAAATAAAGCTAATATTTTCCTGCCTTCAGAAGATAAAAATACTTTTGTTGGAACTTAACAGCTAGCAAATTGTTCTATAAAAATACAGCTCTGCAGCAATTTTTGTTTTGTGCATACTAGTTATTGAGAATGAAATCCTGGCCTTACTGACACATAAACCAAAATTCCCACTGAATTCAAGAGGACCACATGATTTGGTCCACATAATTTTATAAAGTCATGATTTACACACACACACTCCTGGATTCAACAATCAGGTTTTGCATCTCAATAAACAAACAGAACAGACAAATCTAGCTGGTACAGATTTAATTTCCCAGGAAAAAAACAAAACAAAACACAACAAACAAACAAAAAAAATAAAATCAGCAAGCAAAGGGAAAGTAAGTAGAAAACCAGGACAGAGAGAATGGGAAAGGCAGATATTCTGTATAATACTGAAATAGATCCTGACTTCTAAGCACTGCTACACCAAATGTCTCAGTACCTTACATAGGTATTGTGTGCCCTAATTTACTGCTTCCAGTCAGGTGCTCAGTCACCCTACAAACACTAGGGACCTCAAAGCCAGAGTATTCAGCCAGGTTATGAAAACCTTGGGTTCTGTATCTTTATCTGGAGTGCACATTTCCCACCATAGTGACAGAAAGCATTTCTTTCTTTTATGGCAGCTCTTTGAGTTTCTTTCTGTGAGTTTATCAGATATTACCTGTGCTAGAAAGAAGCAAAATCAACCACATCTTGTAGCATAGTACATTCATAAAGGAAACACCAGTCTGTATGCTTACAAATTAGTTTATGCTAATCAAAACAGCTTCCATACATAAATTGAAAGTAGACCAACTGCTTGGAAGTTTCCTTATGGTTGGAGAACTTGTCAGAGACAGTAGCAGACTGGGATTCCTGATTTTGCTCCAATCCAGTCCTCAGTTTTTCCAGTCAGGTTTTTCACACTCCCATTGAGTACTCCAGTCTGTAATGCTGGCTGTTACCACCATTTTTTCTTTCCTGTTAGTCGCTTTCTCTTTACCCCTTTACCACTGCTAGGCCGACATACAAGTCTGCTACTTACTAGGTCACAAGGTTCTCAAAAATAGCTAGTCACAAAAATTAGGTACCTATGTGGAATTAGGTGGGCCAGGGACAGATTCTCCTCTGGCCACCAAATGTTGTAGTTTCATAGTTGGCTGAAGTGCAGGATAAGGAGATATTTCCTCTCCTTAGTTGCCTCTCCCTACCCCTGCCACTCCTTGCTTCTGCCCTGCTGCATGGCCAACTAGCCAACAGAGCTTATCCAGTTGAAAGTGGCATTTTTTTTGCTGATTTGATATTCATTCCGAAGGGGTAACATGAATGAATGAAGAAGCCACCAAAGGTATAGAGAGCACAGTAACTACCAAAGTCCACATCGTTGATGGTAGCTGTCCACAGAATCACATCTAAAGGGGTTGGCTTTATGGTTGGCTGCAGGTGACCCAGTGTCACACTGTCACCAAAAAGGATGTGGAAGCCCCCTACTTTGTGCCACTACTAACACTCACAGTGATGTATAGTCATCCTTACCTGTCTCCTTATAGTTGAGCTGCAATATCAATACAGCTCCAGGCCTGAGAGAACAAGAATATCAGAAACAGAGATTTGGTTATATGGGACAATTGTACAATTTAATATATAAACAGCTGTAATCTACTTTAAATGCCTATTTCTTATCTAGCTACAATAAAAATAAACAGAAAGTATGTTCATAACCTAACATTTTTAAAAACAATTTTCAAGAGAGATTTTATGCCAATTACAAAATAAGCTATATTTTTGAATACATAGAATCCTGACATATTAAACAAAACACACTAATTGCTAAAAATCAACTGTCATATTTTACTCTGTATCTCTTAGTATAAAGAGTACCTAGCTGCCTTCCAGGTACATGATTATATTTTTTCCTCTTCTAATACCACCTATTAATGTTTGTATGCACTGCCCTACACATGCAAATAAGCAGATCAACTTTTAACAGCACAGTTAATAAGATCACTTTCAAAGACATTATTTGCAATGTCTAAACCCATCCCAAAGGACCCTACAACTTCCACTGTTGTGTTCCAGGATGTGGGTTACATACTGTGCTGCCTTCTCAAGCCACGGTGATTTGCTCATGCATTCTGCTGAGTCCGTAGAGAACAAATTTTTCCCAGCATCTCTAGAGAACAGGTGCAAAGAGCACCTTTTTAAACAGCACTTTGGTAGACATCTACCTGTACCTCCCTCTCTCTCTAAAGTCTTCTTTAGGCTCCTCTTTCTAAACATTTGTCAGTAAATTCTTCCATTTTCTCTTCCTTTCTCTGCTAGCTGTGGTATGTGTCTGTGAGCTTTTGTTCCACTCCTTTCTTCACTAGATACGCTCACGTATCTCCACTCTCAGAGGTAAACCCCATTTTGCAGTGTTATTCTTTAAAGGATTTCACTGCAAAACGACATCTACACACAACTCCAGAAAGCCTTGAGCTTACAAGGGAAATGCTAGCAAAGCACTTGCCATACCTCAAAGCAGATGCTGCAAACCAGCAGAATTTCCCAAGAAAAGGCAGTTTATGTGGCTTTCCAAAGGGACCAGAGGATCAAGGTTTAAATAGGGAAGTCTTTAAGCCCCTACGTTAAATGACATTAATTGCTACTTCCGCACTTCTGTGCCATCAAACATTTGCTACTACTTTTCAGCTCATCCCTCTCTTTTTGTTTCTTAGAAGGAATCTTCAAGAAAACTCCTGTCAAATTTATTCTACACCACCAAAGCCAGTCTCAGTATTATCTCTCTATTTTCTTGTGGCCAGGTAGAGAGACCAATAATGAATTCATACACAGTCAAAACCTGAAAAGTGCATGCTTGAGTTCCTGCCAGCCACAGGAACTAGAGTTAGTTTCCTCATCTGACTTTTCCCATAAGCAACTAAAAGCTTTGAGAAAACATAATGCATCATTTTCTAGGAACTAAGGTACATGGTTCCCAAGACTATTGAGGGGTTTCTTCCTGCTCTCTCTTTGCTATCAGAAATCATGAAATTAAAACTAACTAATAACGATAATAACCACTAACTTTATTGTGGCTCCTTGAACCATCATTAAAAAAAGATATTTGCACCCAGTTTGAAAGGAGGTGCTATCATCTGATTTTACAAAGAACCAAGAGAAAGGGACTATAAGGAAGGATTACCTGAAGGTTGCCCAAAAGGTCTCTTGCAGACCAGGATCCATATCCCCCAGTAGTAACCTACAGCTTTTATAACCTACTCCCTTCTCAAGCAGGTGTGCCCTTTCTTTGTATCAAACAAAATATATTTCTAGCAAGAGACAAAAAAATGCAAGGCAACATTAATCATATGTCTTCGAAGAGCATGAGGTCTCATATTCTCTGTACTTTAATTTTTGCAGTTTTCTAAAAGCAGAAGGTATTGAATTTGAGAGGATGAGGAAAGGAATAAGGAAGGGAGTCTGCAGCTTCTCCAAAACCTGCACTGGCATCCTTGTTCTGCAAACAACTAATATTTATACCCATGAATTCCTTTGAAAATATATATCTCCCTTCAGTACACCTACAGGAGGACAACCTAAGTTATTCAGTTAGTTCAAGTGACAGCAGTATTCATCCCAGTTCTACAGAGCAGACCTTAAATGCTTTGCCTTAACATCAAGATAAGTCTAAGGAATGCACTAGAAAAAATTTGTTCTTGATGTACTTTCTTCAGTGGTAGTCCATTACTTCGGCACCTCTATTTAAGCAAAGTCATACTCTTCAGTCTGAGGTAAAGACAGAAAGGACATTCTTCATACTCTTAATTTGTCCTCTTTTTCAAAGGGCATTACAGGATAGTCCAACTACGAGGTCACAATCAGCTTTGCAATAAACCTACATTTCCATTTAGTGAGCAGTGTCCTTCAGCACCACGGCCAGTCAAGGTGCACAGTGAGAACATTTTTTAAGACCCTTGCATTCTTTGTCAGAGAAGATGGAAGAGAACATAAATGTGTACACTCACTTAAGAAGCCTTAGCATGCATTTAAAGACCACTAACACTTTTCTCTGAATGCTGACACAAGAAAATAATAAACATTTAATTGTCTTAGTCAATCATAGGATGACCATCAGCCAACAGTATGATATGGTCATAGAAAAAGGTGAATATCCACACTGTGTGGCAGATAATACTGATAATATCTCACCTCAAATTCTGTATAGAGTTTAGCATCAACTGCAACTGAAATTAAATAAACTGAGAAAAGAGTTGCTATACATCCAAGGAATGAAGTATACCAAAATAAAGCCTAAGAGAAAATATAATTGCTTTCCATAAATATATCATAGAGGCAATCAAAAAGACTAAAATAACTATTTAGTCCAAACAACAATATTGATACCAGTAGAGATATAAATACATTTAACCATAAATAAATTAAGGTTGGAAATTAGACAAAAGATTTTCAATCACCAATATTGGTGGTTGGTTCTTCAGTACCTTTTTAAAAATCATAGTGCAATTAATCAGTTTCAAGAAAGAACATGATTAATTTATTGAAAGTATGGTATGATTTGTCTGCATGTGATAGGAGGGAGCAGACTTAATGATGAAATTATTTTCCTACAACAGTTTTATCTTTAAAGTAGCTAGATTCTGCCTGGATTCAGTGCCTACTGCTGTCAGGGGATGGCTTTAGGATACAACGCGAGCCATTGCAACCAAGTTTTTATAAAAGTTCACAAATTACACTCAGAAAATGCTTCTTCATTTTAGGGGACCCAGTCTAGAGCCACTGGGTTCTAATATGAGACTGTGAGGTGCTATTACAGCTGCAACTGAAGTCACAAGAAGTTGGGCTTTGAACACAAAATACACTCCAATGCTAAGCACCCAGAAAATATAGGCCCTAATTATCTCAAGAAGGGTATTCAAAATAAGTGGCTGCATCCAACTGCATACCTGTGCATCCAAGTTCTACATTACTACAAAGAAGATTAACCTGAACACCTCAAAAAATGCACTGTAATACTGAAAGAATGTTTGGATAGGGCACATAAAAACAGTGATGGCTCAAAAAAGCCCAGGGGAAAAAAAATAATGCCGATGTGAGAATAGACTTTACACAGCATGCACTGAATCAGGCTTGAGTCTGCACTTTGACTAGCAAAGGGAAAAAAGCTAACTATTGAATTGCTGTTCCTTCAGTGTGTACAACTCTTCCATGCACTGAACAAGGCAGAATCCAGGGGAAAACTCAGTATGTGATCATGTAATTAAAGACTATATTGTGATGATGATTAAATACTAACATCAATGAGCTGGCTGTTGTTACTTTGTAGGGCTGAATGCAAATTATCTTTCTTTTCAAATTCTGCCTCAACTAACTGGGAAGAAGAATGAGAAACACCAGTTCTCTCTCTTCTGTATTCCACAAGGCTTTGATTTACCTTTGTAACTCTTACACTCCCTTCTCTTTTACTGTCCTTGGATATCTTATCTTTCTGGTTTTGAGAAATAATGCCGTCAAGAGATGTAGCTCAAACTTTATCTTGTAATTGTGCGTGCTCAGCATTTAACAGGGTAAAAAAAAAAAAAGGGGCTTAGTATACTGTGAGAAAGGGGTTAGTATACAGTGGACACTGTTCTACTTGCCATTATATCTGTGAAGGCATAGTGCTATCATTTATTCTCTTGACCTTAACTAAAAAAAAATATAGAAAAAAGATAAGAAACAAATCTATATAAAAGCCATTTTCACAGCACAAGATTCAAAGAGCTTTTAGGTGACAATTCACTTGCCTGCATGCTTAAAAAACTGTATGGGTTTTTCTGTTTTATTTACAAATTTAGGTCTTTAAGACCTAGTGTATATGTCTGAGAATATCCTAGGTTTGGGCTGAGCATGTAAAAATCTCCCTAAAAAGTGTATCGCTTTTAACAGGATTGACTGCAGGAAGGAAGGAAGATGCAGCATGATGCCTTGTTGTCAGCAACAACAAAGACAATGAGCACACATACAAACACACAGACATACACACACAGGCTCAGATCTAGGCCAGTCCATCCCTCCACATCTACTCCAGTGGACTCTTTTATTTTAACTGTTTCACTTAGACATCAGTTCAAATTTGAGTGAAGAAATAATGGTCTTACTTTCAGAGATGCTGAACACAGGATTCTTGGTGAACTCAGTGAATAGCTGTTGATACTTTACAACACAAACTCACTGATTGCATGTGAATAGTATGCACTTGGAGAAACAAAGACTTTATTTTGTATTCAGTTAGTTAATTTGGAAGATGGTGATGTACTGTTTTGTTCTGCTTTAAAAAAAAATCAATTCCACACCAATGTTCAGTATATCAATCTGTTTTTCAAAAGATTTTTCCAAACAGGCTTCTCAGAGACAGCTGAACATATTTCCAATGTTTATTTTTCATAGTATGAATTAGCCCTTGACAATATAAAGGTTTTTTCAAGAACAATTCTTCTGTCATAGAAATTGTTCTGCTTTTAATTAAAAGTCCATTTCAAGCAATTAATTCAACCTGAACTAAGCCAGAGAAAAATAAATGGAGAAAGAACACAGTAAAAAAACTCAAAAACCAAAACAACCATACAGGCAAACTTCAACCAAAAAGAGCTGACAATCGATTCTTCTCTTAGGTGTACCAAAGTGAAAAAAGGCATAAAAGTTTGCTCCTCAGAGTGAATTGCAAGAAATAAAAGCATTTACACTTTGGCAGGAGAGCACAGGTGACATGATCAGAAAAGGAATGTTTGATCACAGAATGGGTGACAAAAATAATGAAGTATCTTTATCAAGCTATCAGAGGAATCTGTGCTTTGGGTGCTGCTACTGCACCATGATTGCAAGTGCAAACTAAGTATTAGCATTCATTTTTCATTGTTCACATAAAAACCAGTACAAACCAAGTCTAACAATACTTCCATTGTCCCCACAGAAAAGACAAAGTGAGTATGAGAGACCAGGGAGGTGCAAGGGAAAAGGATAAACTCCAAACTTCAGGACCCTTTGCAGAGACTGCTCATGGCTAGTCTCCTTTTTTTTTTATTATTTTATTTTTTTATTCTTTTTTCCCCTCAACACAGGAGGAAAAACCAGCGAATTCAAAGAGCAAGTGGAAACACAGTGAGCAGAATAGTAATTTATCAGACACAAGGCAAGTTGTGACCTAGCAATTAAGTTCATCCCATTAGTTTATCTCTCATAACACAGGAAAATTAAACCCTTTTCTTTGCTTCCCTCCTTTACATTTGCCTACTCATTTATCTTGCACCTTGTTCTTTGAGATGTTTTTCTTTTGCAAGCACAAATATGCTTCCATTACTTCCCATTCCACAGCACCTGTGGAAGATAAAGATATCTGTGCTACAAATTGACAAATCTGTCTGTTCAGTGAGCACTGCTACTGCCCGGTGAGCTGGGGTAATAAATCATTTTAGCAGATGAATTTGTCATCCAATACTGTAACAGTATAAGAGCAGCAGAGGCAACAAGCCTCCAGGCAAAGGAATAGTAACAAACCCTAAATTAAAATCTGAAAGGGAAAATTGGAACAATAAGGAGGATATTAGGGGTAGATGGGGGGGGGGGGGGGGGGGGGAAAAAAATACAATTAAAAA
>JAWWEE010000001.1:17815609-17835186 GCA_035221455.1 Xenops minutus | reverse complement strand
CCCCCCCCCCCCCCCCCCCCCCCCCCCCCCCCCCCCCCCCCCCCCCCCCCAAAGAGCAGGTAATCAGTATAATCCCTAAACCTAGTGATATAGCTACAATTGAACTGACCTGTACATTTTGTCTCATTCTAACCATGCGTACTTGAAACAAGCGGAAACAAAAGCCAATTTGGGAACATAATCCATTTGCTTCCTCTTTTTACCATTTGGTAGAATATTTGTTTCTACGTCCATGAGTTTAGTCACTGTGAAATACTACTCAGAGCCAGTCAGTTTTGTGTTCATATGTGATTGACTGATGCCCTGAACTACAACAAAAACTTTGGCTAGTGTGTCCAGTGGTGGTTTTGCTTCACTTCAGCCTTATTACAATCAGGGCAGGTCTCCTAAGGTTATGACTCAACTGGGTCCCCATACTGTGCCCTGTGTGCCCATATGATGAACTGGTTTCCAAGAGAAGTTGCTTTTAGAGAAGACATTTTTCATGCATGGCTTTCAGAAGAGGTCTGTGGCTAACGTTTTCCACTGCTTAGTTCTTTGAAGCACAGAAGCAGCCAGTCACTTCAAATGACAGGAGGCATCAAATATATAAAATTATGTACAATAAAAGTTTCTCTAAACCCAAATCTACAAAGGAAAAGAGTGAAATGAGTTTTCTAGAGTTACTTAGAGAGCCAATGGTCAAACCAGAAGAATAGCAAGCCTAACATGTTAAACCATTTTGTCTAAAATTAAGAAGCCAGGAAAGTAGTGGTTTATAAAGGGTTAAATCTTATCAGAAAATGTGGAATTGCCACATTTCTCTTTCAGGGTCAATACCTAATTGGACAAAAAATCCAGCTGTCAAAGCCTAAGACAGGAAACAGAGCTAAGTTATTTCTGTGTATTAGATTTGCTAGTCATTACTGGAAAAACCACAGTCAGAACACAGACTATTCAAAAAAAGCCTCTTGGAAAGAAGAAAAAGCAAACAGCCTTCCTCTCATATAGAATGAGGCATCAAGTCTACAGCACAACTGTCTGGTGATGCACTTCAGACTTGAATTTCTGTGGCAAGCCTCAGCTGTTAAACTGCTCCAGAGGTGTTGCAACAAAGAAGAGACACCATGAACGTGTCCATCAATATGGAAACATCTATGCAAATACAACTGTCATCAGCACTGCCTATAGCCATAGGACAAAACAAAAATGCACATGGCAAACACACGTGAAGGGAATAGGGAGCTGTTGACATCATGGAAACCTCCCAAGGAACAGAAATTTTCATCTCTTGAGGATGGGGATACACCATATAAGATGCAGAGATTTTACAGCAGTGATTTCTTTCTTGATGAATGCATGGTCAGCTGTGACACCTTCGACTCACACAAGACAATGCATGAGAGGCTGTTGCTGTAGACTGGCTGACAGGTCTGATAATTAGCCACTTAGATTAATTTATAGTACCCTCTTTAGACAACCTTGAAAGAGAAACAGTGCCAACTGCTGTAATTAACAAAATTCCTTGTAGTAAGTTTATTGGATTGGTCTTTGATGTCTCTAGAAGTAGACTACAATTTAACCAGTACAGGACTATCACACAGACTATCACTTTAAAATTAAGGTGAATGTTGATTTTATCGGACAGAGAAATTTATGTATATATGTGATTATGTGAGTACCACTATCAGACTTTCTGTTTTTTCTGAAGTACCTTGTGCTTGTGAGGACAGTGGAACAACTTAAAAAAAAAAAACATAACTCCCCAAGCATTTCAGTCTGAAAACAAAAGTTACCCTTGGACACAGGACCACACAAAAAAAGTTTCATTACTTAGGGCTACCATTGCCTTCTGTTTAATCCATGGATACAAGGAGACAACCATACCACTAAAGCACAACAGAATTAGCTTATGCTTGTCAGCTAGAATAGGGAGACATATTTGCAGCCTTTACACCCTGCTGCACACAGTGTTAGTTACCACCATTCAGGTACAAAGGACAGACCAAAATAAGTACTCTGCTTCTGAAGCTCTGATTGTAGATTTCTGTTAAGCAAAGGGTGACTTCAAGAGTCAGAGCATGTCATCTGAGCCCCAATATGTCCCTCCGTGAGTGCTTCCACCTGTAGTGAGTGTGCATAAAGTACACCTCAGTGCAGTTATGCTTTTTGCTGTCAGCTAGTCCACAGTAATTTATTAAATCTCAGAAACTCAGTCAGTGGTTTCAGTCCAAAGCACTGGCCTATGCTGCTGTTTCTGCTGTGTTGGATTTTCATATGTGCATATGAAAACAAGTTTTAATCTACTCAATGGGTAACACCAGCAGCTAACACAAGAAATTAGGTAAAACAGTAATTTCTGTACCTAGATCAAGACCAGTCTTTCAGCTCTTCATTTTACAGCATTTAACCTCGCTATTTCTGACCCGACTGCATATCCTGTAGCCATGAAAGTGAGAGCAGTACAGGTAAATCCTCCACTTCTGTGACAGACCAACAACTGAGCTTAGCCCCGCTTTATTTAAATGCTTTGAGACCCACAAAATTTGAAAAGTATCCTATGCTATTGCTCAAGATTACTGCTCTGACAATAAAATTCTAGCTCTCCTATCATCAGAGCACTAAAATACACTATACCTCAGGAACACAGATGAGAAACACAGCTGTAAAAGAAATATACAAACAGTATTTGAACTGCTTGGAGGTAAAAAAGCAAAGTCACTGGCCTCTCTCCATCACTAAAATGCACTGAAATATTTTCTGCTCAGCATTCAGCAGATTATAGCACTAAAGGATATAACTAACAAAAAGCCTAAGGAAAATCACCAAAAGTGCTACTAGACTATATAAATGAGCAATAGAATAATTTCCTAAAATGATTACCCACTAATGATAGCTTTGAGGTGATAAAACACAAAGTCAGTGCCAGATCACACCCTGGAATAACATGATAATATTTTCTCTACCTAGGTAACTGGAACAATCACAGCATTTATGATAATGACAATATAAACAACCTTATGTCTCCTGACTAAATACTCCCTGTAGTTAGAAATTACTTTTTTTGTATTCCACTTGCACAAATGTTGAAAATGTATACAAGGTACATCTGTGCTCTTGATACTACCTATCTAAAAACCATCCGGCAATATTTTACATGATTTTGGCAGATACTGGATGACATCACTGTGCAATCACATGATGATCAGATTTTCAGATTTGCGCCCTTCTTTGGAATTTATGAGGGTGGACAGCTGTGGGCCTCCCTATCTTCTGGGAACCATATATGCATAGAAGATAATCTCAGCTTTCATTTATATTTTTACAAAATTTCTATCCAATTTTCTGTCAGAGATAACCTTGAGAGTGTAAAGGAAACAAAAATGATAGACAGATTGCTAGGCATGAAAGGATTGAGAGCTACATTCAGTTTCAACAGAAGGCTGGAAGCGAGAAACCCAAAAAACACACACCCTCATACAAAGAGCTCAATTAAACTTGATTTATATAAAAAACCTATGCACAAAAAAAAGCCTCAACCTTCTCTTCTAGATTATCAAAGAGAAAAAAACAAGCAGTTCCTTAGCTGATTAAAAGGAAGCAACTGCACCTATGGCTAGCTGGAGAAAAAGTAAGCTGTGTCTCATGGTGATGAGGAGAGTGCATAGCAATCTCACTTCAACCAGAGAAGACTAGGCAAGAAGCTATTTTACAGGCCCCTCCCACTCTCAATCACTATACTGTTTCTCATGGTTTATCTCCCTTCACCTTGAAGAGTTGCTTTGTTCTTGAAATCATCCAGCTTGAGAAATATTTCCCTTTTGTCTTCATATTTAAGTGTCAGGGAAAAAACTGGGGAGAGTGGCAGAGAGCTCTCTTCAAGTACATAAAGTGATGTTATAAAAAGAACAGGAATCAATTATTCCCCTTAATTAACAAGGATAGAAGAGGAAGTAATGAACTTAAGTAGCATCAGGGGAAATTTAGGTCAAATACAGTTACTGTGTGAAGCTTCACACAGTAAGAAGAAGAGATAGGCAAATTAACCGACTGCCAAGGGGAGTTAAAGAGTCCTCATCCATAGTACATAGCCAAGGTTAGAAATTTCCCTGGAGGACAACTGAAGAAAAATGAAGCTATTCCTATTCCCTCAGCGGGAGAACAAACAAGAGGCTAAACTCAAAGCTTCTATGAACATTCACAATTCTCTTTTCCTCTCTTGTTCATCTCTCTTCCTTATCAACATCTATATTTTCATGTTGTGCGACGTGTTCTGCATTGGATAGCCAGTATTCTTTTAATGCTCCACATTAATATACTTATTATATATATTATATACTAATATGTATTTTATACTATTATTATTATTAATTATTATTATTAAAACCAGGTCTTTGTAAAGCATACCTCACATTCTCTCTCCCCTTTTTATTTGTATGTTATCAGGGCAATAGACATATGAAAGAAAGAAAAGGTTTTCTTCACAAATGGAATTTTTTTTCTTTGTTTTTAAAGGGAAAGGTCAGACATGATTTTTATTATTATTTTTACTTTTCTTTTTTTTTTATATACCTGAGAAACAGACAAACAAAAGTGAATCTGATGTGTAAAAAGGCAATGTTTTTTATTTTAGTTTTTTATTAGGATTTCTAAGAAGTTATCTCTGTTGCTGCTTCCCACTTAAAGAGAAACTGGAAAAGTGTACCATTTAAAAGTAAAATACTAGGACTAACTTTCTAAAAGGAGTAAAATAAAAAAAAAATATATTCCTTTAAATTTTAAGCATCCAGCTCACCTTTTTTCTATTGCTTTCATCTTAAGAGTTTAAAATATTTTATAAACAACAAAAAAATCCCAAACCAAACCCTACAAACATTCCCCTACAAACATTACCAAACATAACAAAAAAATCAGTGACATCATGTTATCTATTCACATCATTTTGGAAAAGGGCAAAGAGTTTTGAAAAAAAGAAAGAGCGGGAAATTTAAAGTAAATATAGGAAGGAGACATGGATAGGTAGAAGAGGGAAGATGGATGTAGCATGACCAGACATGAAAGAAAATTCTCCAGGGGAAAAAACAAGGTGCACAGAAAATTGAAAACTGTAATAAGTCAGAGGACTGAGCAGAGAAGTACCAACAGGTGAAACAGTTGGAGAAAATTCATGCTGACAGCAACAGATCTCTCTGGCAGTCACAAAGAAGTACTACCTTGTGAAAAGCCAACTTAGGCATCTAGAAGAGTCAGAAAGGAATTCCAAAATGCAGGTGAAGGGATTAGGAGTCTGGAGTGGCCCAGTTACTGCAGAATGGGCAACACCATAGAGAAAGAAACCCAAGTCTATTTCTGTGTTTCCTAGAACAAAAGGGGAAATATGTAAAGGAAGAAGCAACCTCTGAAGTTGTGAAAACAACAGCAAATTACCATATCAGGGCAAATTATAAGCAGAAAAAAAAGCTGCCACCAGGCTAGAAATTTCTTTAATTGCTTCATGGTGCATCCATGCCAAAACACAATACCAAAAAAAAAAAAAAAAAAAAAAAATTAGTCCAGGGCCAAACACTGGAATATAAGGTTATCTGGGAACTTTAGTGCCATCTCAGCTGTGTGACATCCTCCTCTTTTGTGGCTTATAGTTATAATAATTTAAAATAAATTTACAATATGCTTTTCTGTGATAGCACAAGTAGTGGTAATGGAGATTATTACAAGGAAAAAAAAAATAGATATAACTCCCACTTCTGGATAGCAACTGTTTTGAAGACAAATTAAAGAGCTTACTTTTATGCAAATATTCCCAGTACTTCAATTGTGATTTCTGCCAGAACTTTTATTTCAGGATTCTATGGGATACAGCACAGCAGATGCGCCCAGTTTACTTGCGAGACCCAGCCTGGGTGCCATGTGTGGTACAGGACAGGTAGTATGGGGTTAATGAGTCCTGCAAAAAAGGCAGAGGATTTGTTCCCAGTCAGGACATTGAGCTGATACAGCAACATTTCTGTTACTTGACCCAGCTCATTTAAAGCTTGGTAAGCTGGGGTGTCTCTGTATCATTTAAAAGCAACCAAAGAATTAGTCTGCTGAAGGAAAAATATTCTATGAAGTTTTCAAAGGAGGCAGCAAGAATATTTCTGCATTTGGACTTACAGCTTAATTTCTTCATGTGACATGCAGAAAAAATGCCATTTGGAAATCCAAATTTGAAGGCTTATTTTTCAATCTCTTATTGCAGAATGATAACTAGCCCTTTTAAACCCATTGAGCTATATATATAGCTGAAAATACTTATATATATTAGATATAATAATACCTATTATAGATATTTTTAAATTATCTCTCTTCATACCTTTACTTCACCTATACTTAAAATAATTGGTTCACCCTGCTGTTTTAAGGCCCTCAAGTCTAAAAATTCCTCTCAGCATTCCACACTGTTGTTTTTTTAATAGACTCTACAATGCATCCTGTCTTCCTTTCACTTGCTTTCTGTCATATGCTTGTGTAAATAACAGCAACAAAACCAAATAGTTACAATCATTTTCACTACTTGAATTAAAAGTATTTATTGCAAAACATATGGTTCATCTGCCTCAGAAACAAAAAAGCACAGGCTTTTCAAAGCATAAATTAACATCAGCATCATTCTACCTCTACTCAATATCACAATTAGCAGAAGTTTTCATACATGCAATCTTACCACTTAAAACAGTTTCTAGGTTTCTGAAAGAGAAAACCTAAGTTTCTCAGCAGTTTCAAAACCTGGTGATAATAAAAGATCAAACATTTTGATTTCTCTGTTTTATTTGGATGTTGTGTGGTAGGGATTTTTTTCATCTCTTCAGCAAGCTTAGATCATAATTGCCTACTGTTGATTTTGACTTTTGGTTTTTTGGGACAATTTATTGTATGGAAAATAAAATTCCCTGTGAAGCAACATTTCTCCTTCTCCTATGCTAGTAAACATCTACCTTGCCTTCAAAGAGCTTGTTATAAAGTATAAATCTGTGTGGAAATGCAAACAAAAGGAAAATATGAAAAGACATCTGGTATATGAACACTGATAAAATTTACTTTCACCTCAGGTTTAAAATTGCAGCTTTAAAATTCACAATTTGTTCTAGAAACAATATTAAATATTTAAAGTGCACTTTTTTCTACCATCGGGTCAGAAAACAGCAACAAAGCATTTTATCAGGCAACATAACCCCCATTAATAATTTTTCCTCTGATTTTAAAGACACAGTTTGTATTACTCAATCGATGGAGAAACAGTGATGGAAAGTGCTGTCATTCTGCCAAAAGCACATACAGAACAAGACAAGTGAGAGCAATTAAATTTCTGATCAGGATAATAATTTAACTGCAGA
Organism: Xenops minutus; assembly: GCA_035221455.1. Classification (NCBI taxonomy): domain Eukaryota; kingdom Metazoa; phylum Chordata; class Aves; order Passeriformes; family Furnariidae; genus Xenops; species Xenops minutus. Next base: position 17,827,834 of record JAWWEE010000001.1, on the reverse strand, counting down.
TCTAGAGACTATAATCATCTGGAACATTTGAACAGTATAAAATACTACAAGGACTATGTTCCATAAATTACCATATACAACTTGTCACTTGAAGATACTTCACCTGAAGGTGTATAGCAGCTTCCTACCACTCCTCCAGAGATGCTATTTCTTCTAACAATAAAAATCACAAAAAATAGAAGGGTCACAGAGCATATAAAGAACTGTTTGTGTATCCATTCAGAGCAACACAGAGAGAATTCCCAAATGCAGGGCCATCATTCTCACTACCTTCCTTTGTCAGGGTAGCATCTTTATTGTCAAGACTTGATTCATTTTCAAAGTAAAAAGTAACCTGATAATTCGAGTAATCCCTTGTCCCATTCATGTACAGAGCAGACTGGATGTTGGCCTCCTCACAATAAAGTGAATTGATATTTCATCATGATGCAGATAAGGTAAGGTGGGTTTTCTGTATTCAATCACTAGACAATGTCATACCCCTAATGACTCAAAGATTCAGCATAGCATTCAGAAACACCCGCAAAAGACCAATCCTTGAGAATTAAAGGCACCTTTTTACTGACATTCCAGCATGTCACAGACCTTTCTTCTTGCTTAGGAAAAAGTAGCAAGTGATCATTTCTTCAGCTGAGCGAGAAAAAGCATGGCTACTTGTTAATGCATCAGGTGCAGCTGCTTTATCACAGCCATTCTGAGGCAAGTAATTTGGGGTGACATTCATCTCAGTTCATTTTAGCAGTCTAAAAGTCAGGTGTGTAATTTAATCTATTCATTTAGCTCCACTTGAAAGTCAGTGAAAAAATCAAGACCCCTCCAGGAGACTGGGGATAAGACAAGCCATCAGTGAATCCTGAAGCAGCTGGATGGATTGTCCTCCACCAGCAAAGGAGAGACACATCATCTGTTTAGGCTCAACACCTTTTAAATTGCTAGACATAGGCGAGATGAATCCAAACATCAGAAGGACATCTGTGAAGTTATTTATACCCCAAGCCTTCATGGAAATCTTACTTACTAAACCTTTATTTTTTGATCTGAGAGGAACAAAGGGAACTTAGGGACTCAAATTTGTTTTTAAAGCTTACACATACTCACTTTATGTGCTGACTACTGACCTGTCAGATGAGGCCGATTGCATATCTACTCCTCAAAAGCTTGTGGAAATGATGAGATTGCTGGAGGGTGCAGTGACCTTCACATCTGAAGTCACTCTGATTGCGTAAGGTGGTGAGGAGTGGTAAACTACCCTGACCTTTGACACAGCCCACTCCATCAGGGAAATAAAATGTGCAAACTGAAACCACCCCTTCAGAAGTGGGGTGCACACAGAGCTTCCAGGCAGCCTGTTAGTGCAGTCCAGCAGTGGTCACCTGTCAAGTGCAGCCACCAAACCCCTTGGAATCATCTGACCACACAGTTAGTTTCATATAAGTTTAAAGGACACCTTTTTTGTATACAACAATGCCTCCACTACATGGAGGCAGCTCATAATTTGAACTTGAGAGCTGCAGAGTTTTTGGCAGGAGATCTAACCAGGCACACCACTGAGAGAAAGCAGTCATTCCTTATTTTGATCTATTGTAAGGAACAGCTTTTCCAATTAAACAGCATTTTTTTAAGCTTGGTTATTTCCACTTCTCAAACGCAGTTCCACCAAGCTTGTGTGGACAAGATTTCCATCAGATTTTGCCAAAAGCCTGATGTTTTTTCTCCTATATTATACAGCATGTGGACCACAATCCAAACTCAGTGAAAGGCAGCTTCTCACTGCATTTTTCATCATAATACCGTGTGACAAATGCACTTATTCTGCCTTCTGAGTAACACAGCCTATTTCAAATTTTTTAAAATTACTGTCACTACAATTTACATTTAACAATATCTTTCTTGGCTAGTACTGGGAAAATACCACAAGGAGAATTCACAAACATTAATTTGACTAAAAGCATGCATTTTCTTTGACAGCTTTTATAAGGGTCATTGTTTGCCTTTTTCAGATATTCAGTCTTTTTTTCATGTCTTTTTGTGAAGTCACTTGTGGGGAAATTATACCTGGGCTGGAAGGGAGCTTAAGGATCATTCAGTTCCAAACTTCCTGCCATGGGCAGAGAGATGTCTTCAATTAGAGCAGGTTACTCAAAGCCCCATTCAACTTTTCCTTGAACACTTCCAGGGATGGGGCACCCACAGCTTCTCTGGGCAACCTGTTCTAGTGCCTCACCACCCTCAAAGTAAAAAAATTCTTTCTAATATCTAACCTAAAGCTACTCTGGACTTACTCCAACACCTCCACATCCTTTTTATGTTGGGGGTCCCAGAGCTGGATGCAGTACTCTAGGCAGGGTCTCATGAGAGCAAAGTAGTGGGGAGAATCACCTCCCTCAACCCTGTGGTCACACTCCTTTGGATGCAGCCCAGGATGCATTTGGCTTTCTGGGCTGCAAGGGCACATTACTGGGTAGTGTTGAGCTTCTCATCTGCCAACACTCACAAGTCCTCCTCCTCAGGGCTGCTCTCAATCCATTCTCCACTCTGCCTGTATTTGTGGTTGGGATTGCCTTGACTCAGGTGCAGGACCTTGCACTTGACCTTGTTGAACTTTATAAGGTTTGAATATGCCACCTCTGAAACCTGCCAAGGTGCCTCTATATGGCATCTCCCCCAGCATGAGGGGGGACAACACCACACAGCTTGCCATCAGCAAACTTGATGATGCTGCTCTTAATCTCACTGTTCATGTTGTCAGCTAAGGAGTTAAACTCTGCCATACCCAATGCCAGTCCCTGAGGAACACCACTCATCATGGGTCTCTACCTGGACATCAAGTCATTGACCACAACTCTTTGACAGTGGTCATCTAGCCAATTCCTTATCCACTGAGTGGTCCATCCATCAAATCCATGTCTCTCCAGTTTAGAGACAAGGATGTCATGTGGAACAGTGTCAAATGCTTTGTAGAAGTCCAGGTACATGAGGTCAGTTATTCTTCCCTTATCAAACAATGCTGTAACCCTGTCATAGAAGGCCACCAAGTTTGTCAGGCACAATTTACCCCCGGTAAAGCTGTGTTGGCTTTTACCAATTGACTCCTTTATTCTCATGTGCCTTATCATAGTTTCTAGGAGGATCTGCCCCTTGATCTTGCTAGGCACCAGGGTGAGATTGACCAGCCTGTAAGTTGCCCAGGTCTTCTTACTTGTTTCCCTTTTTAAAAATGGGGGTTCTGTTTTTCCATTTCCAGTTAGTGAGAACTTCAACTAACTGTCATAACTTCTCATATATGAAGGGTAGTGGCTTAACCACTTCATCTGTCAGTTTCTTCAGAACTCAGGATGTTCAGACATCAAATCAGCAAATAAAAACAATTCTGCCTGACAAAAGTAGAGATCATCAAATAGTAACACCAGCTTGTAGAAGGAAATAGAATAATAACCCCTTCATAAAGCACTACTTAGCCATTTGTCTTAAAAAGCTTTAAAATAAAGTTCCAATCTGCTTTAGTTAAGCACAAATTATTGAACTCAGTGTGGGAGAAATTAGATGAATTCCTACTATATCTGCATCATAAAAAAGATTAGAGTAGACGGTCTAATAGTCCCTTCTCACCTAAAATCGTACTAATAAAAAGGAAAAGCTGCTGCACTATTCACATTTTCAGTAAATATAGCAAATAACCCACAGAAAATAAGTTATTTTCCCCTCAGTCAAAAGCATACTAAAAAAGAATATTCAAGCTTCTTGAGTCCCACTGTAAAAACCCTTCTTGTATAACCCTAATCTTCCAAAGGAAGAAAGAGTGAAAAAAAAAGGCCCAAAAAGGCACTCACGCAAAGCATTTGCTGAGAAAATTTGAATAATGAGCAAATTAGTGGGGAAAAAACCTGTTTGTGGATAATTCATGAACAGAGAGGAGGACAACATTGATCAAATAAACTATTCACTGTAAATAGTTCATTCAGCTCTGGCTTGAACACACGTTACCAATTAAATCAAACAGAGCCCGGTCCCACAGCAATTACTTAGGAAGTACAATCTGGCTACTTGAAATCATGTCCAGATTGGTTAAACTGCTTCTTTTTTTGTTGATATTTCATCTTTCCCATCTCTCTGAGTTAGGTCACTCTTGCCTATCTACAATACCACTCAACATTTTTCAGCTCTTTTAACATATTTTCATTTTTTTAAAAAACTAATGCTTTTCCAGTTACAACTGATGTTAGTAAAAAAATTTCTTATTCTTCATTAGTCCTTGTTACAGAAGCAGGTCTCAGAGGACAACCGTATGTTATAGGTAAATCCATTTCCAGTTTTGTGTTTACTTTCTGCTATTTTTTTTCTTCTAAAATGACCAGTTGTACATTTAGGTTCATATACTGTAAATCAGGTCTGCCTTTTCTTTTCTGCAGTTCAAGCAGTTACTTGCATTAATATTGGGTTTCATCTCATTGAGTTCAATAAATTTAAAACAATAATTTCTGAAAGATTCATTTCAGTCTCCAACTTAAAGACCAATTGACTCAGTCCTGGGCTTTTTATCTCAAGTCTTATATTTCTTATATTCTGTAGTTCAGACCATTTTTCCACAAGCTAAATTAATCTGTTTTGTGGTCTCTTTTTGCCAACAAATCTGAACCATTTCACTGGTTATACCTTTCATGCTGTTAAACAGGATGGCAACAGAAGCAATCCAGACTTGTGGGTATGAGCATAAAAGTTTTTAGAGCTTAGGTGTGAGCCTGCTTTGGTCTGTCAGTGAAGACAAGCTCACCTATTGGTCCGGTGTACACTCATCCCACTAAAGAAAGGTCAAAGTGTCCGTGAGGCTCTGCAAATTACTGAAAACTGTGTTGGACTCTAAGACAAGTTTTTCCCTAATTTAAGCATGAAAGACCTCCATGAAAAAAGCTTTCTACATTTGTATGGATCCCACCTGATCCTCACAAGGTTGCCTAGAGCTTCTCAAGATTCCTTTAGCCAAAAGGGGTGACTTAATTCTGTAAACTAAAAATAAAATAAATGAAATATTGAAAAGTCAGCATTCCAGACACCTAGCAAATAACTTCTCTATTCTAGTCTGACATTTTAGTCACTTATGACAACATCTATATTATTCTGACACTTCATGTCTCCAGTCATTTCTTTGGCTGTCCATAGAGCTTCCACAAAAGTTTCCAGCCTGCTGAGTCCCAGAAGACAACCTGAAGAACAAGGCACAAATTTCATTCACACCATCACTCTCCCCCAGAAACAGCATGGACAGAATTAATTTATTCAAGATACTTGACTTTAAGTCCTCAACAATGGCCAAACACAAATCTAGTTGTCATTTCTGCTTGGACATGAAAGGGAAATAGCATGACAATGAAAGTGCAAGTGTACGGGCTTGTGTTGTCCACAGCTACAGACTAAAAGACTTTTGAAAGTTAAAGACTTTGAAGAGTCAGTTGAAGGTTTTCAGGCAAAACTGGGAAGTCTGTCATCCTCAACAGGACTGAAGTATGGGTTCTCCTTTCTTTACTTTTTGCTGTATTAGAGCAATAACTTATATGGGCATACATATTAGTCTGGACATTGCTTTCATGATATAGCTCTATCAGTCACATGGAAAGTTTGCATATCTCCTGTCATTCTGGAATGACAAGCAGACTGTTTTGTAGCCAAGTAACTTTTTAGCACAAATTCTCATAAATGCTTTATAGATACCTTTCCTTCTCATATTCTGCCAGCTGGGCTTCACCATCATGCTAGATATTTTCTAATTCACCTTCCCACCTTTATCTAGGTGTTTGATTTCTCTGTCTTTCCTTATTTTCATTACAGGTTAATGTCCTTTTCAAGGTGTCCATCATCTTGTGATGCAATTCCTTGCAGTCTTGGATGAAGACCCTTTAGGAGAGTTACATTTCTGGACCATATGGATAGAATAAATTCATTGGAAGAGCAAGGAGTGCTAATCAAAACAGGTAACCGTACAGACCAAATGATTTAACCCTGAATTCATTCCAGTGCAAATAATCAAGGCTTTGCTTCAATAAAAGCTGCAACATCACAGGCCGTATGACTTGACCTGCACTGTTCTGCATAAAAAATTCATTTCCTATGATGCATCCTATCTTTCAAGAACATTTTATTACTGTAGTAATATTTGAAAATAAATCTTCAGAAGATTCCTTCCTGCAAGTACATTTCTGTAAAAGCTCATATATGTATAAACACATGCACAAGTAATACATAACAAACCTTGGAAACTGCTTCTTTTATTCTGCTTACTAAAAGAAAAATCCAGATTGTACACAGGGAATTGAAGATGGTTTTTCCTTATGCTACAATTTGTTGGTGTTGAAGAAATTTTTAAAGTAACAAAAAGAAATTAGGTTCACACTGTGCTAGTAAGTATGTAGAAAAGCAGATGAGAAGCTATCTGAGGAGGTGCAATTGCCCTATTGTATTACTCACTACACGCAGCTAAACAATGAGACAGATATTAGCAAGGCATATGCAAGATCCCAACCAGGTTAGGTTTTCCAGTGCAGATTTAAGGGCTAAAATCTATAGCAGATTGAACATCTTATTGCTATGTGCTTTAACACATGCACAACTCAGAAGTCAGAGCAACAACTCCTATGTATAAGTCTGTGGTGATGCAACATTTTTCTGAATTGAATCTCAGGAGAGAAAAAAAGGGGAAAGGACAAGGAGAGGAGCTGGACAGTGTACAGAAAGATTCTTCCAAAGTATGAGGAATAGCATGACCTACTTTTTGTAGGAATAAATATGCCCAAGGCTGCCCATTCTCAGAACAGAGGATTGGGGGTTATTTGCCATACAAAAGCAAACCTAAAGGTCATTAAGACTCAATAGCTATTCAGATGACAATAAAGACCTGTGCTTAATGCAGTGGACAAAGCAAAAACAACAGAGAAATAAAATGGACAGAAAAGGTGGCCAGACAGACAAGCCGAGCAGAAGCACAGCAGACTTGAGATGACATGGTTAGGAGGCAGCTGTTATCATTTTGGACATAGATAAACAGTGCTTTGATAGTAGAGGCTGAAAGGTCAGATGAGTGGGTCTCAAATCACATTACCTACTCATTGACTAAGCCAGGTCCATACCCCTGGAAGCTGGGGACATAACTTGACAGTTGTCAAAAAAGTCACTAAAGGTTGGCACAGAGGGGTTCAGTGACTTTCTGCAAGTTCACTGACCTGGGAGTACAAATCCTACAACAGCTGCTCCCAGGACCAGCCTGTCCTCTGTGCCTTTGAGACAAGGGAATTCACTTTGCGAATCCAACTGTAGTCATGATCATTCTAGCAACAAAAAACATTCAAGAACATTTTTTGAATTTTCAGCTCCAACAAGTGTAACACAAAAGGACATTTTTACACAGTTCCTTAGTAAAGGGGACTTTCTGTCTTATACCAAACTGGAGGCAGAGCTAGAAGGCAACTAGTCAATGGTATCATGTACAAGAGAGACAAATGTTAATGTAATTAAGACACAGGTCCTGTGATATGTTCAGTACACTCATAGCCATTCATCTCTGAGGATCAGGTTTTAGCACTTAGAGAGAAATTCCTCATTTGCTCCATATGAACACGAGAAAAACTTTTAATAGTATTAATGTTTTCTTACATGACAACAAGCTTTTCCTATTTCCCGAATTATAGTATGAAAGCAATCCTTTTTTCTACAGCAACGATAAGGTAACTCATTATGTAGCAACCTTTCCAATCATATCTTGTTGATCAAGAGAACCTTTTAGATTTGTAATCAAAGTCATGATCAAACACGCAAATCCAATTACACTTCAGAAATGGAACCTGTTTCTTTGAATGTAGTTTACTCCAAGGACTAACCTGGACTCAGAAGTTTAGGTTACATTCTTGAATAAATGCAAATTGACAGATGCAAAATAAAATAAAACTACATTTGATTTATAAACATGGAATTAATTAATCTGTAATCGTCCATCTTTTTTTTCCAAAAAACTCTAGCTGAAGCTCTTTATTTGCAGAAAACTAAATGTTCTTTGTTGGGCCTCTCTTTCCTAGGTAGCCTTTAAAGTTCTGCAAGTAACACAATGTGGTGAGGAAGACATTTGTTCTTTCTGGATAAGAGAACTGCTCCTGTTCCCAAGAAAATGGTTGAATTAAGGGTAAATAGATTTGGATTTTTTTTTTTTTTTATCAGGGGGTGGGTGTATCAGTGATGATATTTTTTAGATGTATGAGAGTTTATGGCTTGCCCAGATTTGTAGAATTTTCTCTCAACTGCCATTCTTAACATTGAAGTAATGTGTATTCCTGATTTTTTTTATGTAAGTGGTCCACAGACCACTTCTATGTTTACTTTTTCTGCTTTAAGTTTTGTCCTTCCTCCCTGCAACCAAATAGTATACCAGTAAGTTCCAGGGATCAGCTGGGTAAAATAATGGTTGTTTGATTTTGGGTGATTTTTAAAATTATGAGCCTTATAGTTACATTGTACATCTTGTGCACAAGTGATTTTGGGGAGAAATAGTTTTCAATTTAATTTTAAGCAGAACCTCACAAAATAATCTGTATTCTTTACAATACATATGTTGTAGCACTGAAGGGTTACTTTCTCTTCAGAAAAAAAAAAAAAAAAAACACAACAAAAACAAACAACAAAAACACCAAAATGAACACCTGCGTTGACCACAAATATTAAAATAATTCATGGACTTTGAATAACTTTTGGGTGAAGTCTTCAAAAAATCATTCTTTGGATCTGTTCACATTTCTAATTTTTCACAGGGCTAGAAAGACTAATACATTCTTAACGTATGTGTGCAGCCAAAATGCAATATTGTCTTTGTTCATAGGTCTTTAAAAACATTACTAATTGGTTAGCATATCCAGTTCTGGTTTCTGGATCCCATGTAGATCAATACACTCCAGAAACTCAGCTGCCACGTAAGACTGCACACATATTCCATTATCTCTTCTGTTGTATAGCACCACAGACATAAAAAAATACCATGGATCTCCAAACATAAAAAAGTCTAGATCTTCATTTTCTAGGGGCAAGTAAACTGTCAACATCCAAGTAATCTTAATGGCCCGTGTAATCACACAAGCAAGCAATTGCTTTTCTAGCATTATCTTTCCAACAGCATTCTTGCAAAAATTATAAAATAATTTTGAAAAGGACATTAGGCAAATACAGAAGCTGCCTACTTATATCAGTATTTCACTGGCTGGAGGCTATAAAAGTACCTGAGAGATCCAGGTCAAAATGTGAAAAAGAAAAAGATTCCTCGTATTATATTTAGGAAATTATTTGTGTTTCTTTGTCTGTGAAGGAACACACAATGTCATTTGTCAAAATGTGGAAGGACTGACACACATAGCTTGATACAGAAAATAACCTTTTTTATATATATCCTTACCTGGTATTCTTTAAAATATTGTTTCATAACCTACTTTTTCAAAATCATTCTTTTCAAAGTCCTTCCCTCCCTGCTGGAAAGTAGTTAAATGTTTACGCACAATATGAGGCTCTATAAATCTCAAAAATACTTAAACACGTGTTTAAAGTTAAGCACACATTTAAAATCCTATTTTGCGGTATCAGGGTTTCTATGAAGGACTGTAATTTGCATCAGAAGATGTTCATTGCATTGAATATAACTTTTTTTTCCCTCTATACAAGTCTTTATTACAAAATGCGTAAGTAATATACCCCATGTTGTGGTGCAATACAGCCTGTCCTGGTATGCCCAACCTGCTTCTATTTTTTTTTCTCAAAATCATTATTCCAGCATTCTGCTCTTCTTCAAACACTTCAAACACATTAATCAACCTGTCAGATTCACTTTAACACTTTTGCCAGGACAATTCTCATCTTAATTCTGGCCTGAAAACTTTTAAGGAATCCAATAAAATACAAAGATATTTTTATTCATTGCTTTATGATTTTGCACCTTCTATTTTGTTACAAACAATAGCTCATTAATCATGTCAATCAAGTTTGTGTGGATGGTCCTCATAGATTTTTTCTAATTTTTTTGCAAACTCTTTCAGCATTTGTTAGCATGCAAATACACTTGTACTAATACAAGCAATTTAAAATCTTTATGAAACAGAAGATCTCAACATTTCAGCTTCTGATTTTATCCCAAAATAGAGAAAAGAAAATTTTTTTTCTCAAATCAAAGGGTCTGAAAACCATGTCAAAGCTAACTGAGTTTTTCATATGGGGCTAGGAACTACATGACCCTATAGTCCTGTGGGGCTGATCCTTGGTCCACTCTATGCATCCCAGAAACCACAGCACTGCCTGGGGAGAGAGCAGAAGAAAAGAGATATATACTCCTTTTTGCTCCTAATCTATGAGATAAGGACCACAACTACTACTCCAGTGGTGGAAGGTCCAAATAGGAAAATTAATTTTGTTGTTCTGGTTTTGGGAGTTGGTTTTCATTTTGGTTTGAGGTTTTTTGTTTGGTTTTGTTGTTTGGTGGTTTGGTTGTTTGTTTTTTTCTTTTTGGTTTTGGGAGTTTTTTTGTGTAAAAGAATGAAGCAGTTTCTATTCAGATTAAGTAAAGAGTACAGAATTTTGTTTCAGCTTTTCCAGCAGTTATTTTTTAAAGCTCAGTGAAAAGTAAGATCCAATTGGTTTTCATGTGAAGGATTTTTACAGGAGGGAATGCAAAGTATTTGTGCCACCAAAAGAGCACACAAAACTCTGGGCAGACTTTTGATGTCACTAACTATTTCTTGATAGTAATAAAAACTCTTCTAACTTTACTACAGAATATCAGCGAAAGCATGCCAAAATCTTACTTATATTCACAGGACATTCTGTCAGTTCAGAAGAGACTGCCTGAATAAACTTGGGACAAAGAGGAAACAGCACATTTGCACCTGCGCTTGGGAGCTGGGACCAGGTAGAGTTTTACAGGTGACTGATGGCATGCACTGTCTAGTCTGGGATGTTCAGCTGTGACTAGAATGTTGGAGGTCAGTACTGAGTAATTTCTTAGTAATATCAGCCTCCTTTCAGGTGTCTCCATTTAGTGTCTGAAACATGGGGCACCCAACCCAGTGTAATCACTCATAAAAACCTTGGCTAATGGCCCGTGACATCCTCTCAAAACTGCTTTCTGAGGTGCTCTGTATGAGCAGCAGTAGCAGAAGTTTGCAGTGGTTTGCAAAAGATTTCCTACTGGAATATAAAGGCATAAGAGGGTAAAAAGAATGGTGGAACAATCAGAGGGAAGTGATGCAGGAGCTCAGGGGTACCAGCACTTTCCAGCTCAAATGCCCTTACACCAAACTCCTTGTATTAATTCTGAACTTAAACAAAACTGACAGCCTGGGAACCAAACCACAGGAAAAAAGTCTGCAATGTAAGATTTTTCATTTTCAATTTGACCCACCTCTATTTTTTATTTACCAGCTTACAATATACCTGCTGTTGTATCTGCACATGCTACATTTATATTTGGCCTAAACTTTCTTTTACATTTTCATCCTTCATTTCCAATCAGATGCCAAATAAACTCTTCTGTTGCGTGAGAACATTGAAAGTGGCAGCTGAAAGACTGTGGTTTTTTCCCCTAAGAGATGTAAGGGATGAGAGTGAGGATATAAACATTCCTGTTTGTTTCCAAGAGAAGGAATTGCTCTTCTTTACTACTATGGTAGGTATGGATAGATCAGATAAGACTACATCTCCAGAGGGTCAGCAGGAAGTCCTCACAGACTGAGTGAAATGTTAGGGTTAGGCTCATGCTTTAATAATTCCCAGTTTAATATGTGTACTGCTTGAGGCCACCTGACCACTTGGTGGAATAGGAATATATTGGAATAAATCGGAATATATACCTTTCCAGAGGTATGGTACAGACATCCCATTCCAGTAGTTCTGCAGTGTCAAATTTGGCTGTGCAAGGAAACCACAGGGCCATTCTCAAGAGGTGTTGCACAGATGTTGGCATGAGTGTGCAGCCAGTGGTCGACATGGAAAGGTAGAAGTCCTGGTGAGGATCAGCTGATTTGCAGGCAGTGCACATGAAAGGGCCAGTATGGGCATTTGATACCATGGAAGGTACAGAATTAACAGCAGTTAAGATCCAAGTAGTGAGACATGCCACTGCCCAAATTAAGGTGCAAATGAGACCACATGCCAAAGTCAATAAGGGAGATTTAGAAATTCATGTGAGATAGAGAGACTGAGAGAAAAAGGAAA
>JAWWEE010000001.1:17789931-17815509 GCA_035221455.1 Xenops minutus | reverse complement strand
GGAGGGAAAAATATCAAGCACCACCTATGGATCCAGCAGCACCTCATTGGTCCTTCTTCACCCTGGGCTTCTCAATGGTGGGGGGTCTCAAAGTCATTTGAAACTTTTCACTATTTATGCATTTTAGCAAGCAAAGGAATTAATGTTCATTGGCCACGCAGTTCTCTTATTACATTGGTTAAATGATTCCCTCACTTCTAATGCTAATTAGTACACAAGCTCAGTCATTCACTTCTTTCGAGTTGGTGGGTTTCTTGGGTTGATGGGTCAGGAGTCAGTGGTCACAGTCTCCCGCTGTCAGAATTACCTTATACCCAGTTGGACCTGATTTCAGCACAGTTGCTGAGTTGGCTTTCCTCATGGCCTGTAAATTCTGCATTCTTTGTGTCCATTAGCAGTGATACATTTATCTCCCCCAGCTTTGTTAACCTCTCCCTAGGTCTGAGATAGCGCCTGGACAACAGTACCACCTTTATCTTATCTCCAGTTCCCACCGTGGTAGCTTAACTTACAGTTAAAGTTCCAGGTATCCACTGAGGCATATTCAGAGGGATGGCTTTGGTGGTCACAGGTGCCATCTGTCCCATGACTTGGGGTGATACTTGTTCGACCAGTGATATACACAGGAGAAGTTACTTCTTTATATAGTTTGCCACAGGGGGAATTTTTGTTTGGATGCAGTACCCAGGATTTGCTAACCAGATCTCACCTCTGCCAGGCCTGGAGTTAGCTCCATTCTCTTGCTCCATTCTGTGCTTATCTCGTGGCAAGGTGTGAAGGGGAGACCAGTGAAATGAACATCAACACGACATTGCATTGCATCTAAGGTCTGTCACTGCTCTGTTTCACCGAACCCCATTTAAGCAAGATAAGGTGTTAAGAGTAGCACAGGTCTCCTCGCTGTGAGGTGTACTTTATCTGATGGTTAAAGCACAACACCACTGCAGCTTCCTTTTTGTCTTGAATCAGTTTAAAAACTGCTTAGCTGTATATACGTGAGGCTTAATCAAACCTCTGCACTGCATGTCCTTCAGATTTGGAGGCGGCCTTGCTGGTGGTACTCTGCCTTGCAGCCCTTCCAGTTGCATCATTTAATACTAACCAGATACACCACATATCTGGATTCTTGTTGGTCTGTCCTGAAGGTTAGTCCCATTCTGACCTGACCACAACACCTAATGCTCAAGAACTTTCTCAGGGAGGAAGAAATACCTCATTACAAATACTACAAATGTGGATCTTAACAGTAGTGAAACAAACTATGTCATAAATTTTGCATGTACCTTCCTTGACACACACACAGAATGCATCTCCTTACAGTCACACATACTCTTCTCTGTCCTGAATCTTTCTTTCATACTTTGGAAGGTAGATCACAAAAGTATCTCCTTTTGTCCAATTTTCCTTGCAGAAAGATAAAACAATACTGTTACACCATGAATAAAGTGTAATTGATTCTGGCAAGATGGTATTAGTGAGTCACAGCAGGACAAATAGGTTAAGGCATAGATTCCGCAGAATTTCTGTGCTCTCTTTAGTTATCTGAGCTACAACTATTAGCAACAGTCCCGGTCTAAACTAAATAAAGCCACATAAAGCCTAGAAATCATAAAATGTGAGAATAATCCCAGCATAAATTAGTTGATACATATCCTGGATGTTTTCACCACCTGTACTAATATCTACGTATTAATAGTTTACCAATGTGACAAATCACTGACAAAGCCAATGTGTCTACTCACAGAAAGCCTCATTTCCTCCCGACACATCAATGAAGCAAATTCAGTCAATCAAGTAACATGAGTCATTCAATCTGTCATATTAGTTAACAATGAATGGCAGAACAAATTCTGTAGAATAGAAAAAGTTTCTAATAACACATTGCACATAGAGTACTTCTATGCTTCAAGTTCTGGAAGCTTTGCATTATGAAAGACTTTAATAATTCATGTAGTTAGTGGGGCTTTTTTGAAAAAAATCCAAATGGAAATATACTGCAAACATTTTATGAGCAAATGTTAGAATTGTTAAACCAAACACAATATTTACTCAGTTTTTGAATTATGATACTACTCAAAAGCCCCAGGCTAGTATCATGCCACTTTGCTAGGGACTATGCAAATAAAACAAAAAAGGCATTCCCTTGATACAAGTACATAAACATGGGAGATATTTCAGTGGATAAGAGGGAGTAATGAAATCTCATAGAATGTATAAATTTAAACATTCAAACTGTCTCTTAAGCACTCAGATCAGCCAGTGAAGTCTTAGTCTGAAGCCAAGAAAAAACCTAGCAACTTTAACAAAAGCAGAATCTCATCCTTTTTTCACTTGTCATGCTACTTTGCACTTTAAAATACAGCTCTGGAATGTCTACAGAGCCACCCAGGTCAGAAGATTAAGGCTGTTGAGTTTTCTAAATCACAGAATACCACAGAGTTAAGCCATGGGAAAGTATGAAAATTACATCTACAGAGAATCTAACAAAAGTCTTCTTGGTACAACTACAACAATTGCCTCTTCAACAGACTTCCAACCGTGTTAGTGGACCAGGGCAAAACATTCATCCCCTGACATTTAAAGGAACCTTAACAAAGATGACTGGTAAAAAGCATGTTATAGGCCGTTCAAATGTATCCCATCTTATACACCTTAGTGTATTGTGGTTTAACACAGTTCCACAAAAGCAGTCAGCAAATCTGGTGAAAGCTGCCAGAAGACAGACTGCAATTTACTACTGAAAACATCTATCAACTGCCTATTGTTACAACAAGTGTAAGAAGTAGCAGAGAAAACATAAAACATGGGGTTTGTTTGTTTACATTCATCATGTCAGTTCACTCCTGTGTACTGCCAAGGCTGAACAGAATTTGCTATTTAAGTTTCCGACCTCTCATAAATAGAGCCACCTTTTAATTCCTTAGCTATTTAATCCACAGTGTCATTTGGTGACTCTGTCAAAACTCCAATGTAGAAAAAGATTTTCAAAGATATGTAGACTACTAAGAATGAAAAAAAAAGCCATGTAGGAATTTTTCAACAGCATTTAAGGCAGACAAATTACCTAATTTACCTGGGTTTAGGGCACATCTGTATCTGGACTGTGCTATACACCCAATCAGGCTTACAGCGGTCAAGACTGGTTCTGGGCACAAAACCACAACAATCACATCAGCACCATAAGACACCAACCTTAATTACTCCAAATTTGGTATCTATTTCATAGCTCTAGTTGGCTCATAATTGAAAGAGTCTTAGCAACCCCAACAGGCACGTACCTGGATCTTCACACAACTTTACATTTTTAAAATTCTCCTCCATAGAGCTTAAGCAAACAAAACCTTAGCTTAGAAAATTTAGCTCACTTAATTAAAAAAAAAAAAAAAAAACACATGTATTTTGTGTTTATCCTACCCAGCCATAAATGTTGTCTCAAATTTCTACAAATAACTTGCCTAGGTATAGATTTTGTAAAGACAGCAGTTAAAAAACTTTCACAGAATCATTTAGGTTGATAAAGACCTCCAAGATCATCAAGTTCAGTCTTTGACTGATCAATACCTTGTCAACTAGACCATATGTCTAAGTTTCACATCCAGCCATTTCCTGAACCCTGGGCTGGTTACTTCGCCACCTTCCTGGGCAATCCAAAGTTTAACAACCTTTTCTGTGTAGAAATTCTTCCTGATGTCCAACCTGAACCTCCCAACACAGCTTAAGACAATATCCTCTTGTTCTGTCGCTAGTTATCTGGCTACAGCCTCGTTTCAGGTACAAAGAGTGATAAGGCCTCTCCTGAATCTCCTCTTCCCCAGCTTCCTCAGCTGCTCCTCATAAGGCTTGTGCTCCAGACCCTACACCAGCTCCATTGTCCTTTTCTGGACATGCTCCAGCACCTCAATGTCTTTCTTGTAGTGAGGGACCCAGAACTGAACACAGTTCTCAAAGCGTGCCCTCACCATCAAGTACAGGGGGAGGATCATTTCTCTGGTCCTCCTGGCCACACTATTTTTGATAAAAACCTGAATTCCATTGGCCTTGGCTCCCTTGGCACACTGCTGGCTCATGTTCAGCTGCTGTTTACTAACAACCCCAAGTCCTTTTCTACTGGGTCATGTTCCAGACACTCTTCACCCAGACTATAAAATTACAGGAGGGTGTTACAACACAAGGGTAGGACCCCAGCACTTGGCCTTGTTGAACCTCATACTATTGGCCTTGACCCATTGTCCTATTCACAGCTGATGGGACCAGTTTATCATGATGTGCATGTAACCAAAACCATGTGTTCTACACCCTCTATGTCATTTCTCATGAACTGTTAGTAATGGATTGTTTGCAGAAGCTGCCCAGGGCACACCTGACCCCTCAGGCTACAAGCTGAGTGCTAAAGAATCCTGTGAGATAAGGAAGTGTTTCTGTCTTCACACCAATGACTCAGCCATGATAACTCCTCTCTGGCGAGGCGTTAGCACCTTCACACCCAGCCTGAGGGGTCATGTCTGCCAATGGATCATCAAAGATTCCAAAAATATCCCATGACTCACAGGGTAAATCACCCACTGTGAAACTCCTCACCCTGAGGGAGGTTCTGGGCATTCCCATCTGAACCTGATCATATATAATCTTGGGGTATGGGGACTTCTGGTACCACTCATGGGATCCAGAGGAGGACCAGGACCTCAACAGGACTGTGACTGCTACTCTCGACCAGACTGTGACCATCATCCTCCCCAACAGGTTTTCCTTTCCTTTTACTTTGTACTCAGGGGGACCATATGGCACTCAGCATAGGGGCTAATAAACACCACTCCGTTTATGCCCCAGCGTGCTGGGTTATACGTCTGTTTTTTGTGGGTTAAACCCATTTTTTTTCCTCTGTATTATTGTATTTTTTGTGATTTTATTTTGGGAGGGGGAAGTTGTAGCTCTGACTTATGAGAGCCGGGTTCATTTCTCCCACTGGTGTACCTTTAAACCAGCACACCCATCAATCCAGCTTGTCCAGATCCTGCCCGAAGAGCCTTCCTACCCTCTAGCAGATCAACACTTCCGCCCCACTTAATGATGTCCACAAACTTTCTAAGGGTACGCTCGATCCCCTCATCCAGATCATCAATAAAGATATTGAACAGGACTGGGCCAAATACTGAACCTTGGGGAATCTCACTAGTGACTGGCCACTGACTGGATGTTCCACCACTCTCTGGGCCTGGCCATCCAGCCCGTTTTTAACCCAGCCAAGAGTGCACTTGTCCAATCCAGGGGCTGTCGGCTTTTCCAGGAGAATGCTGTGTGAGATGGTGTCAAAGGCTTTGCTGAAGTCCAGGTAGACTACATCCACAGGACAGGAGGGAGGGAGGGAGGGAGGGAGGACAGCAAGCAGGAAGGAAATATTTACTAGATCAAAGCTCTCTTGAAGAAGAGCAATGAAGTGTAATAAGTGCAAGAACATAAGATGTGTAATTTTAACATTGTACATCTGTCCACTCCATGGTGAAATCCAGAACATGAATTTTGTGGAATTGCAAGAGTGAAAGAACCTTCACTTTTCTGGGATCCAAATTTATGCTTCCAATCCCTTTCTTCTTTCTAAACCATCAGTTCTCTGATGCCTGAAGTTGTTCAGTACTTTTAAAAATTAGGTCATTTAGATCTCTGTCCCTAGATATGAATTTAGAAGTCTGGCAATTACTCCATCGACATGAACTTTCTGGACAATGGCTTAATAAATGTTTGTTCGTTGATTTCTACTTTGTGCTTAACATAACACTTTGCAAAAAAATGAACCCTGTTCAAATCCATCTGTGTTTAATATTCGTTTCAAAAGCCAAAGTTCAATACATGTTGCCTAGCCTGTGTTTTCTTGCACACATTTAAATCTCAGTCTGGGATCTAAATAAGGCCTGCTGACACAACCTCTATCCCTGTGTGGAAGGAGCTGTTGAGATAATTTCTCATTTCACATAATTAAAACACACAGATTGCAGTGATAAGCCTTGGACTCAGACAGACACTATGAAGTCCAGAATCAGAATGTCTGCGTCTTCGTGATAACTGCAGAAGAACAGAGCCAGGAATCTCCTTATTTCCTATGTTAGCAAAAGAAACCACAGTGGCCTTTTCAGCTACAATTATCATCACTCTCTAACAGTGCTCCCTTATACCACCAACCTAAATGGAAGAACAGATGATGCTCAAAAACATCAAGGCTATGCCAGTAGCTTCAAACTCTACTTGCTCCATACTTCATCAGTCAGTGTTGCTTGACATCACTGTTGTAATTTTCTTCCAGTTCCCCTCAGTCCTCCAGGTTACAAGAGCAGTAACCCATGGTTATGAGTATGATTCTCTATTACTGACAGCAGCCAATAGTACTATTAAATGGCAATATGTTGCCATGGTAAAGCAAGAGAATCCAAATGTCTTATACACAATAAAGGTATTAATATGCAGCTATTGCCACTTGCATCTCTTAATCCTGATGGAGAAAACCAAGACTGCTAAAAGCAATTATGCTTTATTCCAAAAGACTGATAGATATTTTAAGAGACAGGAGTGTCAGAAGAGTAACTGGAACTCCAGTAGAAGGTGAGAAAGAGATAGATAGATATGCATAATTTTAACTTGAGATTGCTGTATCTGAAAGAGGAAGACCTTATTCTTTTATATATAATATATACTATATAAAAATTCAGTCTACCTGTTTTAGTTTCATGTAAATAAGCAATAAAGCGGTAATCAATAGTAATAAAAGACACTGATTTCTTTTTGTTGATTATGTTGCATTTTAGCATGCAGATTATATTATGATCACATTTCAGAGGTGGTATATGGCAAGGTGAGGGTACTCCATACATGAAAAAACAAAGAACTCAACTTTGAAACTCTATTCAAGCCCCAGTATCAAGCAGAGATTATTTTTTAGTTCCTCTGTGTCATTTTCATGCTCCACTCAGAAAGCACACATTAAAAAATGTTTCAGTAAATACTTAGTTCCGTTGCTGGTAAAAAAAAAAAATAAATACATGTGGAACTAACAAATGCATCAGGGTAAAAAAAAAAAAATTCAGGTATTAACAGACACTGCATCTACTTCATTTTGCAGCAATTCTTCTTACATGCTGACACTCAAAGCCAATAGTTTGCCCAGCCTCAATAAAAAGGCTCTCTCAAAGATAATTGCATATACTTCACGTATTTCTTGAAACACCACTAATTCCTCCTTTATTTATCTGCCATGATTTAATGTTATTAGACGTCTGGGGTTTTTTCCACAACTTTTACTGCAATATTCCTTATCAGAGTAAACAGTTTTCCTGAGATTCCATAGTTTTGTCTACAAACTGATTTATTCAGGGAGAACTGTGGTTCAGAAAGAGCTGATTCAAAATTGAGTATTTGGGACTGTCTTCCTCTTTTTAAGAATCCATTTGAAAGGGCAAAGAACTAATCTGAGCAAAGAACTGGCAATTTGTAATTCACAGTGTCATTGCCATCTTCTTATAAATCAGAATAAGAGAGCCCTTCCAAACAGCTATTCCAAAATAACTATTTGCTTTTCCATTCATATTCTTAACAAGTAGAGCCTTTTTAATGCCTTTATTTAATTTTTAAAAAGTGGTTGATAAGAGACGGGCAAAATATATGAAAATTAAATACAACCTTTAATATGGTAAAACATTCAAATTTAATATTATCAGGTCACTAACAAGTAAGGGTTAGTTATCTGTTACATAAAATGTGATGTATGACCTTTGTAATATAGTACAAAGAACATAAACAGATAAAAAACATAGCTGTCAAACCAGACCTCAGCAAAATAGTGACATGATCAAAAATCCCCTCAAATTTTTTTCTTTATTTATAGAGTTGTTTGGGTTTTTTTTTCAACCTTCCCTACTTCACTCCCTGAGTGAAATATATTTTCAAAGGTCATTCTTGGTGGTCAGAGTTAAAACTACTATCCCCACATTTAAATTCACCCACACAGAACAGATCTGGAATACTTCAAAATGTGTTAATATCAATAATGGCAAATGTTTTGTAAGCTTTCAAAGAAATCCATAAACTCTTCCTTTTAGTTATGATCATATATCTGAAGGACGTTTAAAATCCATACTAAAATAATCTATTTACAGGATAACCTTTATCATACTTTTTTCCCCAAGAGAACAATCTGATAAACTATTCTATTGGTGACAGTGGTAGTGGTTAAATAATCCTCCTATTTCCAATTTTTTCTAGAAGTGAAAACAAACTAATCCTTCTTTTCTTTATTTTTTTTTTCACCAGTCAGATGTGCAACCAGTTTTTCTAAGTGCATTTGTGCCAAAAGTCATTGTATTACTGAGCAACTTTTATTGCTGTTGATAGTGGAACAGAAAATATTTTAAGTTTCATTTTAGACTGATTTTCAATTATTCCAGGTCCAAGCAACTGCTTTTATTCTCAAAAAAATATATCAAGGGAGGAAGCTATTGACATTATACAATAAAAACAAATTTCACTGAAAACCCTGAAAAATATGTCTTTCTATATTCACCTTTCAGAGGTTTTTAAATACTTTTCCTGTGTACACCAAAATCCTTAAATGGCATGTGCAAAACATGCTTTAAGTGGTATGATTTTTCAGACTTGTGAGGTGCTGTTAACATCAGTTAAAACAACTTTTTGTAATTAAAATTTACACCATATCTAGTATTTAAAAAAAAACAAAACAACACAATGCACTAATTCTATATTTTAGACATTGGTCCCAGGAAGTGCAGAGCTTAAATAAAACACTTAAGTGAATGTAAATCTGCTTGAAGATTTTTGTGTTGAGCTTTTCTTTGTGGTTCTGGCAGCATAGCTGGTCCTAAAAATTTAACAGAAATAAAAGGAATTAGTCAAGTTAAAGACTGTGATAAAGTACTTAGAGCATGATCTTCAAAAAAGGTGTGCAACTGCATTATTTATTTCATTCTCCATTTTCACCTTTTGCTTTGTGTGGGACAACACAGTCTCTCTCTTCCAGTGCTATCAGTGCTTTTAGTTTTAATCAAAATCGGTGAATCCACATAGATAAAACACTGGCTTTCAGTTCAAGAATAATATATGCCTTATCTTGCTGTTCTCTTTTCTTATAAAACAACAAACTCTCTTTTTTTGCTGGCATGTGCATCCCAATTCTTCCCTCACCACACCAATGCACAGGAGCCTGGGAGATGCAGGAAACAGGGACCCCTGAGCTGGCTGCGGCCCCCAGGTCCTGAGCCAGGACAGGGACAGTGACAGGGCTCCTCAAAAGCCCTGAGGTGACACCCAGGGAGCCCAGGCAGGGCACAGACACCCCCCTTGGGAGCACCTGGGGCAGATCTGTGGCATCCTCGTGCTTAGGGGCCAGAGTGGAGGTTCCTGCCAGTCAGGGGAAGGCAAGGAGCTTACCGGGTCTCTTCCCTTCTGAGCAGCACTTCATACTTCAGGGGTTTTCAGCTTTTCCCGGGTAACAATGATAGAACAACAAGAAGCAGCCCCAAGTTGTGCTGGAGGAGGTTTAGATTGGGTATTAGGAAACATTTCTTGACAGAAAGGGTTGTCAAGCCCTGTACAGTCTGCCTGGAAAAGTGGTTAAATCATCATCCCTGGAGGCATTTAAAAGACATGTAAGTGTGATGCTTACAGACTTGGTTTAGTGGTGGACTTGGCAGTGCTGGGTTAATAGTTTGACATGATGATCTGGGAGATATTTTTCAACCCAAGCAATTCTATGATCCTTAAAACACAGTCCTTGGGTAACAAACAATAATATATTGAGCAATGCTGCTTGAAACCATCTTGTAATAGATTTTGATGGAAAAATTCAATGATTTAATACGTTTTAAAAAAGTATCTGCCTTCACTGTTTTTTTGCATGGAAAGGCCAACCACCTAAAATCAAAGTATTTAGACTTTCGCATGCCATCCAGAAGTTTCCTAGGAAGGAGTTTTGAATACCTTGTGCCACATTTCTGATGGACTTCATTGTCTGTCATTAACTGTAGATGGATCATCACTTGTAATAGGAGAGATGAGCTGCCTGTCATGGCTTGGAAAGCCCATTTAGAAATCCCAATATAGAGGGAGATGTTAGTAGCAATGTGCTCTGAATCTGTTATTTCACTGGCTTGCAATCTGCATAATCATTCAAGCAAGCATAAAAAGTCAGGTCTTTTAATTCTTTGCCATGTTTTTCCTACTTTTATCACAAGAAAACATCTGTTTTATTTACATGGCTGAATTGGCTGCAGTCTCAAATTTTCATGCAAGTTAGTTGTTGTATTTTAATGAAAATTACCTTTTTCATTTCCCACTCAAGACTATAGCTTTCCTCTGAGATTGCCAATAACAAATGTCTCCTGCAGTGACAAGAAAATGAACTGGAGTGCTTGGGAACTACACTTGCAGGTATCACAACATTTCAAAATTGGGTTTGTTTGAAATCAGAACAGATGCACAAGTTTAGAGATTACCCAAACCATAAATACTTTTAAATATCTACTATAATCTATTATTTCCACTTTTTTTTTCCTCATTACATAAAACTTTTGGGAATGTTTTTCTGTGTAGAAGTTTAACACACAAAATAGTGAATTTATGAACAGAGCATTTTATCATTAATATTTACTGATCATCAGCATAGTTTTCTCCTAAAACTACCAAATAAAACAGAAATATTCAGGGTTAATACTCAGCCACAAAAAGCAGAATATATCCAGTTAGACCTATATAAGTTAGAATAAATTTAGTTTTATTTTTTCCTTAAAAAAAATAATAAAAAAATTTCCTTCCTACTTTTCCCCTTCATAAAATGATTTCCTTGTAAGTCAATCAGAATGAGTTTTTGCTTTGAGCTCATTACAGTGTTTTACCTCCCTTTTATCTGTTCAATCTGAAGATATAAATGCCAGGTCATCTTGATTTACTATTAAGCATAATATTATTTGTACTAAAAACGCAAATGATGAAGTCAAAACAATTACCTCCATCATTCTTCAGCACCAACTGGGAGAGAGATGTATGCCTTAAAATCTGGATTACTTCAATCATCTTTTATTCCAAACCAGACGTATTTCATCAGGACAAGTTAGCCCAATTTTAGCTAGTATGAAAACAGAAATATAACTGTTTCCTCTGTTTTATGGTCAGAAATTGTTTTCCCAATTTGATGTGTTAATGCATGCAGAACAAGAAACATGACCTCATGTTTATATTTCTCCATCTAATAAATGCTGTTTGATATTTTCAAAGGCATGTTGGGGATTAGAATATGCATTAATTCTGGTTTTAAATATAGCCTAGAGCTCTTCAAGAGCCTTTAAAATGCTACCTATTTTCTATTAAAAAAACACAAAATCATGTCTGCTACTACATTTATGTATTCAAAAAAGCTGTATGATTTAATTTTTGCCTTTAAGAAAATGAAGCAATTATTAAAAATTAATTTGCATATTTTTTTCTGTAGCTGAACATTTAAAACAATCACAGTCTTTTGCTTTTAGTAAATTTCATTCTGATATCACTAATTTTTTTTTCCCCTGAGTCCTTTTAGTGACCATCATTTACTTTGTTTAAAAGTAATAGTCCACTGGCATTTACATCTTATAGGCAGCAAGTTATCCAATTTAGAGTTAATCACCATGCAGTCTGCAACAGATATAACTAGATATCATGGTAGAGATAACCACCAACGCACCACTTGAAAAATGCTAAATATTATGCCTCAAAAAAATTACCAATAAGAATTACAGAAGATCAGCCATTTGCTTGACATTACCTCCATATTTTTTAAAGTCTGCAAGATGATGTCAGAGTTGTGCTGATTCACCTTGCATAGTATAAAATAAGGAAACGTTTATTATCAGCTCAGAGAGATGCAGTCTAAGAAGCCTGTTGGAAACAATTTCAGGCCAGCTGTTATGACTGACTGATGTACAATAAATTATGAAGGAATCAGCTACCTCAAAAACTTAGAATGCAATATGCACTTTGTAATCAAATATCCACGCCCATACACTTGCCTCACAGTGGGTCTGTCATTATTACACATGGACAAATTCCTATATGAAAGAAGACTTCTGTTGTCTTACCCCATGAGGTAACAGGGAGAAAACAGACACATAGGGTTAATAATGATTCTTTTACATGATATTTCTCCTAAACTTTCACCTAAGTAGTTCAGATGTCTGAATTGAAGGGTCTGAATTAAAGCTACAGTGGCAAATTTCATGAAGTCACAGGTTTATGTTCATTCACTCTACTCTCTGGATGGAGTCTCCAGCACACTCCCAGAAATGCAGGAGACCCCAGTCTGCAAGGCTGATTCAGAACCAGATTTCCTAGAGCCACAATTGTGAAAGTCTAAGTTTTGATGGTGGATGTTTTTTCTAATTTAAACTTTTTATGAAGAAGGAAAACCAAAAAAAAACTATTTCACTGATTTCCAAAAGGAATCTTGTTAGGATAGTTGTGCAAGGCAGCACAAAGAGCAAGGATAGGGAAATGAAGTGTTCTAACTACATTCAAGCAGAAGACAACAGAATGCAATTAGAAGGATTAATGACAGCAAGGTAATCACAGGAAATGCTGAAATGAACAGTTAATTTTATACCCCCCTGGAGAAAATCAGAACTGAAATCCTGAATCAAACTTTTGAATGTCTGGTAACACTTCAGTGACAGTTCCACACATATAAATGAAATTAATTCTAACAGAGAAGAACTCCACAAAGCAAAGACATCTTTTTCAGTTTGCTTTTTGTTTGTTTGCTTGGGGGGTTTTCAGCCTCCCAGGAAAACATGACTTTCAAAAACCCTAAACCTGGCTCTACTTATCTTGCCCAATATGGAGGAATCACTACCTAAAAGAGCAGGACAAGGTTGCTGAAATGTTTTCCGCTTTAAAATTGAATATTGTATATTTATTTTTTCTTCTGATTGGAAAAAAAATCTAAAAACATTGGAATAATTCACTTGTGGAGGTAGAAGACTTGAACACTTTAAGAATGATTTGGGGGACATCTGCTGCAAAATGGCAAAGTTTTACTTAACCTTATCTTAGAGCAGAGCAAGAGAGTAGGACAAGATGAACTAAAGCTTAAATGTAAATTGTGTGTGCATATGACATTAAGTACAGTGAGAGTAGATACTAAAATTTCAAGTAAAAAGAAAATGAATCAGTTGTCAAATGCTAATGTTTCAACTTTTTTCTATCAAAGTTTGTCAGAATAATCCATTTTCTCTAACATTTCAACTTCAATAAGAGTACAGTTTTGATGGAAAACTGTCAAAGAGAAATCAGACGGCTCTTGTGAAGATTATTACACATCGTAGTTCACACCTGTAACATTTTCCTTGCCATCCAAAGTCCAAAATCTCTCACTAATGCACATTCAATAATACAGTGGCAACTTACAAAAATAAGGCAATTATAATGAGGAAAAGAGCAAATGGCTGATCTCAGCATATGGATTAACATCTCCCAGCTCAAAAATATTTTTACCAAAATATTCAAAATGAAGAAAAGTTAGGGATGTTGTGTATCCTCAATATTTTAATACAGACAAATGTGCAACAGTGATGTATTCACTCAGTTAAGACTTACCACAATAAAGTGGCTAGGAGCACATATTAGGAATCAAACTCAGGCACAGAAAGAAGTTAGAAGACTCCTGAACCTTAAATACTTGAAAGGGTGAATTTAAAGGAAAATCATATCCCCAAGCAAGTCAAACCATACTTTGCATGAACCATAAAGACTGGTGGGGAAGCAGTCTCTGGAGCTGCTTGAGCTCTGTGTTTACTCAGGCTAGCACCAGGCTAGTCCAGTTGGTTGGGATGGGCATTGCTACAGGATACTCATGGCAACTGCATGGTCACACCCCATATACACTGGATGTACCCACACAGGAACTTAGTGAGGTCTAAACAACACACTGGATACACCCGCCTCACCTTACTTTACAATATCCTCCCTGAACAGAAAAACTTGACACTGCCTATCAAAGAAACAAAGGTTAGTCTAGAATATTTCGTGTCCTAGAGTTTAGCTTAGTCCATTCCTGCAGTATGTTTGCTGCCCTGTAATTACAGCATCCCTCAAAACCTGCCCATTCCCATTCTCCCAGACTGCACAGTCTCATCTGTCTAAAAAGCAATTATTCAATGACAATGTTTTAAATAGCATCCCAAACGTTTCTAAACCTTCATTTAACCCTGTAGCAGGCATCACTGTTACTTGCAATAAATCACAGTAGAAATGACTCAGAAAAACTTTGATCTCATTTTAATTCTGAACACATCGTTTCTTTGACTTCAGTGAACATAGGTCTAATTTTAGCAGTAAAACAGCAACTTCCCTAAGGAATATGAATGCACACATATATTTCAGAAAAGTACTTGTGATATTTAGGACTTTGCCCAGGCTAGAATCTGCTTAGGTTTCTCAGGGAAGAACAATGTGTTCCCTTCCTTGTGCTGGGGGCTCTGACATACAGCTGCCAGCTTGTCCTGCTCCCAAATATTTTGGGTTTGTTTTCTTTTCTCCTTTGCCTTATTTGTGGTTAAAACTCACTTAACAGTATTGATTCTCTTACAGTTCCACAGCTTCAAAATATGCTACTATACCACATTCCCATGACTATTTTGGATGCACCTATTTTTGAATACAATAAAGGATACGCAGGCAAGAAGCTTCTGCCTTGCAACTTATGAAAAGGTGTTATCTCCACCTTCATCCCTTCCTGTGACACAGCTGGACATTAGTTCTTGCAATTAAGAGTGCAACTGCTCAGGAGACAGATGGAAAAATCCTGTATTATATGCTATGAGCTGGACCATTCTAATCCTTTCTCATGTTTCTAAGGAACTGTGTAGAAATTACACAGAAAATAATCTTACAGGAGAAAAAGTACAGCATAAGAAAATTAAAATACACTGACTCCAAAATTCTTGAGGCTCATCCCAAAATTAGTGTGTTCCCCACTGGACACTCATCTTCCTATTGACTTGCCTTTTTTGTCAAGTCCATAGTTATTGTCTTGGGGGGGAGAAATAATTATTTACATCCCTACAAAGCTTCTCAATACCACCCTAAGTAACTGCTATGTAACTGCTCTCAGATTCTTCCTGGTGTTAGAAATCTGTGTATTTAAGCAATATAAATAATGCAAAGCTGACTGAAACAAGCCTCTATTCACTCTCTCTTCTGAGGAAGCAGATTTAAGTTTACTGTGACAAACAGTTGGGCTGCTGGCAACAAAGGGTTAATACATTTGATTTCAGAGATTTTGAGGAGACAATGAAGCAAGAAAGGATTCAGCAAAGAAAGGTTTAAAATATATTATGAAAATAAACTCAGAACTCTGTAAAAATAGATATAGAAGTCCACATATGAAAAAAAAAAAAAAAAGAGGAAATGAGAAAAATGTTTGAGTTGGAGCACTTGTGTAATTCAGAGTAGGCACATGTGAAAAAGTAGAAATTTGACCAATCCCATTTTAAGTGCTCTTTCCCTTTGAAGTCCACAATTCAGAGGAATATTTTATTTTCATTCTGGATTTTTTTTTTTTACATGTCAAATTTGGACATTTTAATACATTATGAAATAATGAAGAATACAGAGAAAGGCAATTTGTGTGCAGGTATGTATGTTATGAGTGACTCACATCAGGAAACATTTCCAAAGCAATAGAATTTACTTTGATAAAGTTCCATTGAAGGCCACATTAAATTGAAATGTGATAACAAGACTACACCGTATTGAAACTACATTTACTGAACTTATATAAAGCTTTGGTTCTGTAGCAGCTGTATGAAGTCTGTAATAATGAAGATCCTGAATGTGAAAGCCATATTTTTGAGTAAAAATTAAACTGTAGCCTCATCACTACAGAAGATACAGTCAGCACAAATTCAAGCTTTTTTAGAGACTTAGCATTGTCTCTCCCTTTTAAAGACCCATCTAAATGTAATTTGGAAAGATAATGACGAGTGCTGATGTTAAAGTTGGAATAGTGTGATACAAAGAGTTGGAGGAGTAGGGGGGACACATGAGGTGGGGAACAGCCAGAAATCACACAGTACTACCTGAGAGGCACAAATCAGGTAGAGTACTTTCGTACACAAGGATTAAGGGAAGAAACTTCACTTGCCCTTGGTCCCACCACTGTAGAAATCTATTATCAAGGAATAGAACTGATTTATTCAGTCTTATATTTAAGCTACAGAAAACAGAATTACTGTTGGATTTCTCCAGCTTGGACCCATACCATGGCTCACCTTAGAAAGAGTTATAACTTTACAGGTGAGCCATGAGTGAGTGGAAAACAATGAGAAAACAAGAATCACAAAACCTCCATGATTTCAATCTACAGCAAGTCTGTAAGAAATAAACATTCCCCTGAGTGCCAATCTGTACTATACAACAGAGCAAAGCAAAGTCAACTTCTCCAGCAACCGTAGATTAAAATTGTATTATCCACATATAATCAGAATTTCATATATGTGAAAAGAAACAATGGCTTACATTCTGATTACAAAGAAACTTTCTGTAAGCCTATGATGCCTGAGGTTGAGTGTTCATTGCAACAGATGAATGAAGTTGCATCATTGTGTCTCCCTTCCCCAGCTGAACCAAACATGAACAAGACTTTCACCTCATAGAATTGTTTCTACCAATGCAATGCAACTGTCTCTGGCCACAGTGGGAGGAATTTTGGCACTCAGAGCTGTAGAGAGGTGTCCAATATTTAAATTTCTTACATTTGTGTTTTTTTATTTTCTTTTTCTAAAGTAACCAAACAAGGTGCGTAACTCACCATTGCAATTTCTAGTCCTTGACAATTTTTTAAAGCCAACAAAATGTGCCTTTTACAACAATGTCCTCAAAATGCATATCAGCCATCCAGTTAAGTTTCCGTGTTGGTCAGGATCAACTGCCCAAGTGTTCACAGGAAGAATGAAAGGAGTAGAAAAAATTCAAGTTGAAATTCAAATAAATATTCCTGGACAATGTCTTGCCCTCCTCTGCTAATTCTAATGCCAAGTAATTATCAGCTTCCAAGTGCTGCTGGCCATCATCATTTTCACTTCGGAAAGCAACTGACAGCATGTAGTAAAAATTGCTTTGATTGAGAAGTGATATGATAAGAGTTGATGATCTCACACTCTGCCAGGCTTGTCTAAGCAGATAAGAAGATGCAGAATCAAAGTGATGTCATAGGGTACTAGAAAATCTACACCAGCTTGAGATAAGTTCATTGCTGTGCCCACATGTACTCTCACAAGCTCTTCCAAGAATCTCAACAAAGTAAGGCTGAAAAATGAGTGGAGGGTTCTACCTGAGACAGTTCATGTTTAGAAATCCTTGAAACTACCAGTCAGACTATAAATTGGACCATAATTCTTTACCACTGAGCATTACCAACACAACATGCAAGCCCAGAGTAATTGCTGTACCGTGTTTAAAGGTTCAAAAGTTGACCTCATTTCTGTGCTGCCAGCATGTTGTAAACACTTCAGTTTCAGGTGATTATGTAAGTCTGTTGCAAATACAGCAGTACCTTACAGAGGTAGAATTTGCCCCAATATTTGCCAGGACCCAATAAATACTCATTGTGAAGAGTCTTAACAATATTTTTGTGTGTGTGTGTCCATCAAAGAGAGGTGTTTTTGAAGAAATACTCACTACTTCCTCAGAAATTCTTGATAGAATTAATCTCACCTCTGCTGGAGAAAAACAAGGTTTTATATGTGTAGTGTTGTCTGCATTGGCAAAGAGAAGCTGAATTGCTCTGGATGAGATGCAGTGATAGATCACCCAATTCATGGCAGGGACCTAAACGGCACCATCTTCTCTAAAATAGAAGGTTTATGGAATTTCTGTTTTGAATGAGGGAAAAATTATGAAGATAAATAACTATAACCTGTTTTTTTCCACTCTCTCTGCAGTGATTTACACAAGTCTTGCAATTTTACCTACTCTGTAGGGAATTCCTGCTAGGTAAATTCTTATTTCTCTTGATTTGGTACCCTACTCTTGTCTGGTCTCACAACACCTAACTTATGAGAGCTTGAAACTTTTCTTTGCATGTCAATAAAATCTGACAATTTGCACAACTTGACTCACTTGGGAACCTGTAATTTGCCTTGGTATATGTATCCTTAAATTGTAGTTTGGAAAACATTAGCCTTTCAAACATAAACAAACTGCAGAATTAAATCATATTGCTCAAGTATAAACTATTTAAATATTAAATTATCACTGAATAGAAAACACACTTATCTGCAATAAGCAAAGACTCAAATATGATGTGCTAATAATACATTTCATGGGAGAAAATATGAGTGAAAATAAACACCCTATGGATTTAGAGCCAATGATGGGTTTTGATCATCTGAATTAAGAATGAGGTGTAATACAATTAAAATTAATAGGAAGCTGGTACAAGACTATTTTTCTTTTAATAATACTTGGAACTTCATTGCCATTCCAAATTCTCAGAGCCTTTTCAGCTTGAAAAGTCACTGAAATAATAGCTTTGTTCTGAGTAAACCAGTGGGGTTTGATACTATAAATACACCTGCTTAGACACCTGGGCTGATTCTGCCAAGTCTTCTGCACGTGTTTACATTTTACAGATGCAAATACTTTGACTCCACAGACCTTAAAAATTAAACACCTGCTTACATATAGGCATCTTTTCAAGACTCTTCTCCAGAGTTTATTAATATTTATTTTCATATCCTTAGTGAGAAAGAAATGACACAAATGGGCCTCAGCATATGTGCTTAATTTTACATAATATTCATGTGCAAAAAGTTAAGTACACAGGTATTTGACAGATGGGGACCTCTGCGATTGGCTTTCATCTGGATCCGTTGGTATTCAAAATTTAAATGCTGGTGTATTTGCAACAATGTTCTGTGAAGAATCATCTCAAAACTGTGTGATGCATATTGGTTCACAGCAGTGAAGTGCATGTATTTGGAGATAATTAATGTCTCTCCAGATGAAGTGATTTATTTTACAAAAGACATGGTCTAAGTGGAAACCAGGCTGAGAAGTGTACCAAGAGGAGTTTTAAAATTGGACTTCTATTTCCATAAAGAAAATTAATTCTGTGTAATACTAATGCAAACCAACCTAAAGATCAACCACTTAAAAGTGTATACATTTTGAAATTATGTAAAAAAAAAAAAATTGAAAAAATCAAGAAGTTCTCCCATCTTCCCCTATCCAAAAAACCAGTAGTTATCTGAGGATATTGTGAGGAAACCTCCACAGGACAGCTATATAATTAAACCTACAAAGCAATGAAACAGTACAAACTTAACCACAATCACTGCACTGGTACAAAATAGCTCAAAAATGTGCTTCTTTTTTTTTTTTTTTTTTTTTTTTTTTGTTGTTTTGTTGTTGTAGTAGTAGTAGTAGCATAGGTATACTTTTTTGTACAAGAGAAATAATTCAAACATGTTTTTTAGCATGAGAAACTAAATTTATTGGAGTCAGAGCTAAAGAACAACAAAAAAAGGGACTCAAAACCTCATTCCATCTCACAGTAGCAATTTATTTTGCTCAACACCTTGTCAAACCCATTTGACATAAAATTCCAGGCTACTAAAAAGTGTTTTGTCCTCTAATTTATTTATATTTATTTTCATAGTACTGACTGTTTTGATCTCTCTTTACTGTACCTGGGAGGTAAGCTCTTCCAAATCACTGTTAAAGGAAAAAATAACAGCTTTGAGAAATATTTTAAGAAATCACATTTCATGTTGAAAGGAAACATTGTCACATTACACATTTCATGCACACACAAAATCAACAGATTATGTCCCTCTTGCAACCTTCCTAAAATATGAGACCTGAGCCCAGCTACACTACACAGATGTGATATTTTCCACTTCCCCACACATTTCTAAGCAGTTTAAACCTAAAAAATGGCAGGAGGTTTTTTTCCAGGGCTAAAGGTAAAAATGTTCTCAAATGGCACAATTAATTTTAAATATCAAGTAATACATTCATAGATGGGAATAGTTTCAAGAGTGTGTTTTTTCCAATATAGAGGTATAAAGTATGGAGCATAAGTGTCCCAGGTGAAAGCTCCTGCATTTACAACACTATTCTGATGTTTTCATGGTCTTTAGCTGGGTGACGGCACATGGAGTGCTGCTGCATCACACCTTCTCACCTGCAGTTTCCTAGTCTGAGACAAACATACAGAGACAAGAAGCCCGAGAGTCATATGGTTTGATGGCAAACAGTTCTTTGACAATTACAACTCTTTTCTGTTACAATGTCCTGCTGCCCTTCCTTCCCATCCCCAAGAGAGTCTCAGAGCTCTTTTCACCACTGCAAGAAGAAGATATCTCAACACTTCTGAGATTAAAAATTTTTTCCTCCCTTTCTTGCCTTTCTCAATTTATTAAAAATAATAATACATGGACATAGCTACTTCAAGTTCACACTGCTGTCAAAGTGGTGACATAAATTCTCTCTAGAGAAAATACTGGAAAACCCAGAGCATCTCTAACAAGTCTGGGATGTCTGGAGAGAGCAAGAAGCTTAGGCTGTCTGCAAAAGCCTCTCTGCCCTTGAAATAAGGAACAAGTCTTGGTATCTGAAGAGGAATCTTGTTAGTTCCCTGGTCACACACCTACCCTACATAAAAAAACAAAACTGCACAGGTAAGAATGCCTGTGTTGTTCCCCAAATTTAAGGGTTTTCCTATTACAGAACTCTTCCTGTTTATATGTATGCTTAAAGAAAGAGAAAGCAAATTCACAGTCATCGAAAACCTGTTACGTATTGATTGAGAAATGTAATCTTCTGAAAGAAGAATATTTTGATGCTTCAAATGGAAAATCCAAATTATCACAAGTTCAATGTAACCCATCACAAGTTTTTTTTTTGTTTTTTTTTTGTTTTTTTGTGAAATTATTTTTTTTTTTAAATAAGCATATATTGACAGAAATGTTTGACAACTTATTTGCCCTGTATCATTACATTTTCGGGGAGAGGGGAAGGTGTGTACACGAAAGCAAATGTGTATAAATGTGATAAAACCATTCAGTGAATTTACACAAAAGCAGAAGTCCTTTTTCATATTTCTGCCTTCTAATGCACCCCAAGACAACAATCCACAAATTTGACCAGACTAGATAAATCCTTGCAGGCAGAAAGGAGAGGAAATTAAAGCATTTTGATATTTGAAAAGCAGAACAGCACATCCATTTTGAAACTAACCTCATTTTTAAAGGTTTAAATACCTTCAAAAGATAATTATTTGAGTTTTGTACTAAGTGTTTTCTGCAGTCATAGCAGTTGTAACTGAACATTG
The DNA here is from genome assembly GCA_035221455.1 of Xenops minutus. NCBI lineage: Eukaryota > Metazoa > Chordata > Aves > Passeriformes > Furnariidae > Xenops > Xenops minutus. The sequence goes on along the minus strand of JAWWEE010000001.1, from coordinate 17,794,145 downwards.
TGTTACCAAAAATACCTCAGAGCCTTGCATGTTGAGTCGACATGAGACTTCTCCCCACGCACAAACACGATGCTTAATTTTGGCCACTACACTGAAAAATCCATTGCTTGCACCACTCCAGGAGTTTTATTTCCCTGTGACATTATGCTGCACTGTAATCTCTGCTGTAAGAGTGCCTGGATATGTTCCTGCTGAGTTACATACTGTGCCTACAGTTCCTTGTCTTTGTTACCAGTCTTCTCTCATCTTTTATCTATTGCCAGTTGCTGGCATTGTTCTCAAATGTGTTCAGTAATTTTATGATTCATTCTTCATTACTAGCAGTAGTGCAAGAAAAGGATGTGTTTCACAATAATTTCACGTTTCCACTGTTCTTGCTCAGAATAATTAGATAGGTCCCTCAGATAAGAAGCTACAATAAAGCTTCTGGCGAAAAGCGAACACAGTTCTTCCAACAGGTGAAAAGGTTCTGTCATCTTGAGGACAATTTGTGAACACCAGCAGAAGACAAATCTGCCCACATAATGGTTTTTTACATGTATTAAAAAAGCAAACAGTTGTTATCCTACAGGCACAAAATATGTTGCATACACCAATAAACGACAGAGGGCTTCTGTTGTGTGTGTGAAGAAGCTCTTTAAGAATGACAGAAAATTGAAGAAACGAATCCACTCAGAATTGGTAAGGACAGAAAAAAAAAGATTTGTGTCAAACTCAGGGATCCACAGTGACCAAAACTTAGCTATTCAGAAAGATACCAAACAACCCCCACTAAATCACACATAACAAAGATCAAGGAAGAGATAGAAGAAACTTCAGGTTTTGTCTAACTTGTACTGCCAAACTGCTACTCTTCAAGCTTCTCGAATCTCATTCTTCTCTTTCCAATGTTTGCTGCTCCAGTTCTGCTAAAACACATGTGGTTGAGAAGCAGAGACAAACTTTTTCAGAAGTAAGTCTAACCCTCCACGCCACAAGAACTTATTCAGTATTTACTCTTTCCCACTGAGTAAAGCTTCTGAGGATTGAGAAAATACGTATTTTTTTTCAAATGCCATTTGTTACTAAACGTGAACAAGACACTGCAGATAACTTGATATTTGTTTACATTTTAGCAATGTCCTTTTTTTTTTTTTTGTAACTGGAATTTGAAAGTGTAAATGTAAAGAATACAAAGCAAATCTTTTTCTTATTACAATTTTCACACTTCCCTGGACATAACAGTCAGCAAGACACTTAGTTTTCAAGAATGTTTTACTACAAAAGTAACAATTTCAGCCATAACTTGCAATGTGGAATAGTTAGGCAGGGAACTAAGGCTGTAAGCTTTTGAAAAGTGAGAGGTCACTGAGAAGGTAGATTCTCAATTTAAGTTTTAGCAAGAGTGGAGAAATAGAAAGTGTCACATTATTTTGACTAAGTCTATTCTCTCCTGAGCTAATGCTTTCAGGGACAATAGTTCCATTTTCAATTAAAACTCATTTCTGAAGTGTTTCAGATCTTCAGCACCAACTAAGAACAACAGAAATATCAGCAATGTCATACAAATCTTGGTCACCATAAAATTATAGAATAAAAAGACACTTTAAGCAGAAGACAAAGTAGTCACCTCATTTCTCCACGATTCCAAGATGTCATTCTGGGGAAAATCATAAACTGGAGGGGATGAGAGAAAGACCAAAAAGAATAAATTACATGCACTTCTAATTGTCTTTGACCGTTCTGCTATGCCAACTATAGTGTAGTGAACATTGATATAATTGTCAGGTTTATTTTATTCATTGCCCTCTGGAAGTGTAAACAACTTCTGGGGCTGAATTACAATAATAGTTTTCATCTTCCATATTATCTCCAAGTGTTACCTGTACAGAGTCTCCCCACATGCAAACTTTCTTTTTTTAGCAAATGACTGATACAATACTTTCACATATGTAGATGGTTTGAATGTTCACAGAAAGCAAGTGTTCTAGTTACAGACAGAATTATCTGAAAGAAAGGTAAATGAAATCACAGTCAGCTTACGACAGCTGAGAGGTGACGCTCCCCCCTTTCGCCCCCCCACTTTCAGCCCCTGAGATGCCCCAGAGAGACACACACGGAAACCACGGGAGGGGAAGCAGAGAGAGAGTTTATTAACATAGCTGGGGTGTATATATAGGTTTTAGGGGAATCCAAAATACTACCAATAGAAATCAAGGGATAAATGACCAATGGGAAAGGGTTAACTATGGGCCAATAGAGAAACTAAAACAGACACCTTAAAAGGTCAAATTCCTTGGTGCTTAGCTACATAGATAAGGGGGATTCTGAGGGGCCTTGGGAAGAAGAAGAATGACTAAGTAAAAAAGACAAGGAAACCATTTTACAACACAGTAAAAGATTCAGTTTTTAAGACACCTTAGCTAGTTTTAAACCTATCACAACATCAGCTTAGTGTAAATACAATTATCCAAGAAGGTCGCAGGGGAGTTAGGGGTATTTCTGGCCCTCCTCACTTATCACAAACAGCAGCATTTTACTAGTGGTAAACAATGAGTATTTGCTCAGATGGGATCACTACACCCATCTGTGCAGAGAAGACACAGAAACACTGTCTAAATAAGCCAACATGGCCACAGAAGCTAACCACCATTTGAAATAGAGACAGAGATCATCAACAGTGCTTTGCATCATTTCACCATCTCTGCCCACATTACTAACTCACAAAGATGAAGCCCTTAAATACACTCAGCTCCCTTTGTGGGAAGGAACAAAATGCAATGTATAGTCCTCACCTGTATATTTTCCTACAAACTGTGTATTTGTTTGCCCAGTGGAATGATATTTTTTGATTTAGTTGTCAGCAAACAGAACTTCATATTATGCTCCTGTCTCTTTGCTTTCTTAGCTAGCAGACTAGGGTGAATAAGGGTTATTCTGTCATTTTTTTTACATTGTTTTTTGAATCTAGGTATTTTTCATAAAGCTAGACTTGTCCATTATTCAAAGGAAACACATTGTTATGAAGGCTGGCACTGTGTTTTGAGACCATCAGTCTGAGGACAAGCATTTAGTTTCATCCAGGACTCATCCATGCACTCCTGTGCAACCTGCTGTAGGTGAACCTGCTTTATTGGGGAGCTAGGCTAGCTGATCTCAAGGTCCTTTCCAACCCCAACAATTCTGTGATTCTATACATCTTCAGACACCTCTTAGGTAAGGGAAGGTGTTAATCCTGAATGCATCAGAATCAGTAGGATGGGTGGATTAAACCACTATTACCTCTTCATTTTCAGTATTCTTCTCCGGTTACAAAAAAAAGTACCCAGCACTGAATTGCAAGGACAGAATAGATACTTGAAATGAAAATCATTAATTAAAAAAACAAACGAAAACCCCAAAACAAAACAACAACAAAAAACCAACCAACCAACCAACTAAAAAAAAAAATAACAAAAAAAACCCCCACAACCCATTCTTGCCAGTACAGCATCAAAACGTATATTGGTCTTTACCTGTAACTGAAATTATCACAACTCGTCACCTTTTTTTTTTTTTGTGTGGAGCACAGCTGACATGGGAGGGACTTCAGAACATCCAATCCAAATTCATGTTTCAAACAAAGAGCCCTCCCCTGCTCTCACCATGCTTTTTAAAACCCTCTTGGACATAAGACTCAGAAATATTTCAAAAGCTATGGATGTTTCTGAGAAAAGCTTACTTCCTCAAGTTCTTAACAGTTTTCCCTTGTAAAATGCCTATTATCAGGATTGATTTCAAAAGGTGATTTAAAAAGTCTCCTAATTTTAATATCTGTGCTATGCATTTTATGAAACATTTTCAATTTCTGGGGGGCAATGATCATAAAGAATGGTTTATTCCACTTGGCTGGAAATATGAAAGGAAGAAGTCATCATTGCTAGGCTTCGTGAAAGAAGATTTGGGAAGGGCTCTACCCATGCTTGCTACAAGCACGTTCGTGGCTAAAAAGGCCAATGCAAGGTAGGCAAGCCAATTGCGAAAGGCACAGTGGAAAGTCTCTGTCGGCACTACTGGCAAGGCACGGTTCTTCCTGCATTGCCTTTTTTCCTCCAGACTGATTCTGCATATGTTCTCAAAGGAAGCAGCAGCGTATGAATGGTGTGTCTCCATTTCTCTGACTGGAGGCCAGAGTGGACCATTGATGGTGGTCAATACGGCCAAGGCTGAGGTATTGTTTCAGGGAGTCCTTGTAT
>JAWWEE010000001.1:17735796-17785301 GCA_035221455.1 Xenops minutus | reverse complement strand
TTCTGGGGACCACGCGGGCCGAACACGTGGCCCGGGGAGGGGACCGGGAAAGTGGGGAGCGAACCCAATCCAGCCGTTGCAGTAACCAGACAAAAAAACTAAAAAATGCAAAAATGCTTATTTTAATGATGCCTGTACAACAGATAAGTGACCAAATTCTGGTTTTTCTTTTTACCCAGGTCCATTTACTTCCTGCTTATCTTCAGAATACTGCTGTAATAATAATCCCTCACTGTACTTTCTAGCTACTCACCAAGATTTGGTTCTGCTTGTCTGTACACAATGGTCACTGATGTGGGAGCCTTTGAGAGAAATTAGGGAACCACACAAACCATGGAGTATTCTTTAAATAAGCGTGTTTTGTTTAAGCTTTGCAAACCTGTAAGAGCCCCACACTGATCATCAAGACTTGGATGTGAACAGTCATTGATACTATTTCCCTACTGTAACAGCAAGACAAGCCAAAACTCACAGGAAGTTCATGCTAAGTCCTGGCAGGCCTGTAAAACTCCTGTGATCAAGTCCTGTGCAGCAAAATGAAAGTCTGGGAAAGAACTATCCGAGAAAAAAAGCAAAGGAGTCAGAGAAAGACATAAGATCTGTACGGGAGACCCTTCCCAGAGTGCATAACAGGTGCAAAAGAAACAAAAAGAAAAGATAAAAAAAAGGCTACTGAAAGACATTACTTCCCCACTCCACCAGAGCATACCAGTATAAAAGATAAGGTGGAACACTAGTAAGAGGTTTAAGATTTGCTGTAAGCAAACAGATTAATTTAGGTATTGAGAAAAGTGGAAGAACAGGGTAAAGAAAGAGGAATGAGAGAAATATAAAGCATACTTCACAAGAAAGAATGAAATCTGTAAAAAGTTCATATATAAAACTTTGAACTGATGCACCTTTGGATTTCACACATCAGTGGTTATTTCTATGCTCATATAACTCACAAATTAAACTTTTATTAAGTGCATTCAGAACTTTCTATTTTTGCACATTCCAGACACTTTAGACTTTCCATAACTGTCATCTAGAGAAGTCTCCGTCCTGAAGTACAGTGGGAGAAAAATGTGCACTGTCTGTACATATATAATACATGATGGCTGTTCGCTTTTACTACATTTATCCTGGAATTCTCTTGACATGAACAAACCACTTGTGTTCTACTTTTGTGAGATTTTATGACCAATACATTCCCCTTGGCTAAGCCTGCTAATGACAATAATTAGCAATCAAAAATATTGCCCTTCTCTTGCCCTTGAATATAGTATGTTGACCTGCCAACTTGTGACTGAATATACAGTATCCTTCATATCATATGTATCCAGTCAAACATCCTCCTGCTAAAAAATCCTCTCGTTACAACATCCTAAGTAATTTTATGTAAGTATTACTTAGAAATTCTATCATAAATTGGATTTTTTATAACCCTGCCCATAGCTATTTGCTATGGATTATAACTGATTTCAGGAAGAGAGATAACAAACCATCTATAGAGTATTACACATAATATCTAAAATAACACTATATATATATATATATATATATATATATATATATATATGTAATCCAAATTACCCAGTTATGTATGCATACCTAAAGTCATGTGAAGGTCCAGACTTTTCACTCTTGCTTTTGCATTTTTAGTTACAAAGCAGTTATGAGATTGAATACCAAATAGCCAGAGGTTGCAGGATAAGAACTTGTTTTATGTATTCATTCACTTGAACTATGTAATCCATTGCAGTTTATTCAGATTTCTGACCACTGACAGGAGGATAATGTGTCATACCTCAAGGCCCATTTTATCAAAACATGACAACAGAGATTTCACAAAGACTGTGGCCAGTGTAGCATGTTTCTCAAACAAAATTTCTTTGGAAGTATTTTAATCAACTCTCAATATATTTTTACATTGTAAATTTAGAAACTAAATGTGGTTTTCAAGTATTTTAAAATATATTGAAAGTGTCTGTTGTGAAGATCTGGCATAAGTTTTTACTTTTTTAAAACAATTTTCTGAAGAGACATATTTTCTCAGTTTGTAATTTATGATTAAAATTGAGCTCTCTGCTAAAATAAAAGAGAAAAAAACCCGAAAAAAATGCCAAACAAACAACAAAAAAAACAAAAACAAAACACCAAAATCAAACCAAACAAAATGAAAAACAAGGGGATGAGTGACTATTAAGTAAAGCCAGAAACTACTTTATACAGCTTTCCACATTGTAAAAGGAACTGAATAGGGGACTTGGCTCGGCCAAGTTGGTTTTCATGGTTCAATTGTCTAATCTTAAAACTAATACATAATTCAAGGATTTTATACATACCATACAACAAGCTCACAGAATTTCACTTAATTCCATGTCCTCATCACTAACAAGGTTGACGTATATAAAACATCTAAGTAAAGCCATGGTCATTTGAGAATCATCTCGTAGGTCTCACTCACCTTGTCTCAGCAGTATTCACCACCCTCACACTTCTTCAGCAGCTTTGAACAGAATACATCTTTTTTAGCCTGCAGAAGAACTCAAATAAAAGACGTGATCAAACTCTTTCAAACTTCAGAAACACACACCTATGCTGGATGTAAAATCACAAAATTAACTGCTTGGTGACAGTAGATACCTGTGCAGTATAGATCTGTCTGAATAATAAAAAAAATATTCCCTAGTAATTTTAGTAGCTGAAAACAGAGAACATAACAGATTTTTTATGATGAATATTATTGAGCCATATATAAAACTGGTCAAATAGTGAAAATACACGTTCATAGATAATTTCATCATAAATTGATTAAAACAGCTTGATTTTTTGTTCATAAATTTTCTGTTCATCAGTTGTGCTGTTCCTTTCATTCTCTGAGCAATGGGTTTTCTATCAAGTAACAAAAAAAGCAAAATCACTGTCAAAATATAAGGTTAACATAGTAGGAAATGTTAGCAGGTATTTGTGAAATCTGATAAAAATGAACTAACTCAAAATTCCATGAGAACACAGAACCACACAATTTCTTTCAGTGTCTGGGTTAACAAACAATGTGCTTTTAAACCCAGCCTCCATGGGGTTAGCACATGCCCTGGCCTTTGAACAATATGTTCCTAAATTCACAATGGTCACAGCTACAGCACAAAGAATTGTAAAGACTCTTGCTGCAAAGGCTTTTAAGCTCACGAAACAAGGTGCTGCATGGTTTCTGGCACAAGAAGATATAAAAGTCATTCATGAGTGACAGTCATACCTTGTGAGAAAATACAAAGCACCACAGACTTCAAACCAGTAAATGAAACAGAGACCAAACACTCAAAATGACTTTTGCGAGTCAATAGATACCTGCTATGACCCAAAGCTCACAGATAGCTTTCATCTGGCTGCTGGATCTACTATGAGAACCACAGTGAATCAGGAATAAGTAGATTTTCGGTAACTTCAGGAGAAAGCTGGTCCCAGTAACAGTAAAGCTATTGACTACTTGGTTCCCTCAGAGGAAGAAGTGGAGGCTTTCAGAGGTGGGCCTCTTTCCTGCATAAGAGGGAAAGACTAGCAAACACAAGCACTGGCCATTGGAACAGCCACTAAATCCTGAAGAACAGAGACAGGCTTATGACCCACTTTGGAGAAGTCCAGATCACCCACAACAGAAGAGCACAGGAAGCTGGTGGGAGTCCCTCCAGTTCAATGAGTTTGGCATTAGCTCAAGGTCTCATTTATTATACCCACTGAATTAATGAAAAAGTTAGTTGAAAGGAGGCATGTCATGTGTTGAAAAGTTACTTGGGCTCTTTCTATAAGCTAATAGACACTTTCAAATGCGTATCTAATCTTCTTAAAGGAAATGATACTTCATTTACTCCTGAAAATTATTTTTGCTTTATTTTAATTTGTAGAGGCCAGTGTTTCACTTCCAGATAAGAAGCCAATTCAGGCAAACTGAAGGCAAAGACTTTTTTTAACTTTAAAAAAATAAATAAATAAAAATTAAACTCTGTTATTCAAATCACAGAGCAGCAGGTTAGGAATCTTTGCTTTTTTGACAAAAATATTATACATTTATAAATAAAAGGAGGTAGATAAACAAATGGATATGCATACACACACACATGCATATAGGAGAGTTCCTCAGTACAGGTCAGCTTAGAAAAATTCTTGTCTATGTAAAAATGTTGGTTAGAGAGAATTTTTGGCAATATTCCTACATTGTCAACAACACTTGTTTAGATGCAGTTACACCAATCTAACTGAGCTTTTGATAACATAACTACTTCGGTTTAGCAATTCAATGTAAATTACTTTAATAGCAGTTGTTCTGGCAGGTATACAGTGCTTTTGCTAGACGGTGCAAGTATTTTAACCTTAGCATATAGAAGACAGTATCAAAGAAGTATGATGAAAAACTGTGTATCACAGTAGGGAAAGCTAATCTGGGCTCATTCTTGGGGGTATTTCTTTCTATTTTTCTTTTGTGACTTATAGCTAATATTTTTGAGAAGTGATTCCTACTCCCTTTCTTTTCTTTCATTCTAGAGGAAAATCTACATGTCTCTTTTATGAAACTTTGAGAGAAAATTTAAAAGTTTCTCAAAATAAAGGCTAAAACAGCCAAATCAACACCTGTAGTTATGAATGGCCTTTTTTATTTTTTCCTTTTTCTTCCCTTGAACAGACAGACCATCAGCAATTCAAGTTCCTCAGCGCTAGCCTACAAACGCAGACCCAGAAGGGATAATCAAAGTGGTGAAAGGAACCACCAACCAGTTCTTCTGCAGGTGTTACTGCTGAAGCAATACCAGCAAGAGGAAACCAGAAATGCCCCTATGCACTACCTCACAGGCCAGCACAAACAACTTTCAATCACAACACCTTGCTCTGGAAAATGGAAAAAGATAACCAGCTCCGAAGTCTCTTAATAGCAACAAAGTTTGCCAATGCTAGGCTTATTGTTGGTCCTTTAAAGAAATTACATGCACCAATAAAATAGATTCACAGGGAAAAAAAAAAAAAAAAAAGAATAAGCAGCCCTCTGAGCAGAAGCAGCAGCAGCAGCCCCGGAGTCCTTGGTGCTTGCAAACATCATCACAGTCAGGGCTGGTAGAAGCAAGGAGGGACAAGGCACCTGGCTCCCACCAGGACCAGAGCTGTCCACACCTTCTGGGGCTACAGCAGCCCTGCCTCAAAATCCAAGGAACAACAAGAGTGAAAAAACCCAGCTGCCTAGTCCAAGGACAGCATTATAGATAGAATTATAAAATCCATCTAGAGAGGCCAGCAGACAGTTCCAAATAAAAAAACAAAACAAAACAAAACAAAACAAAACAAAACAAAACAAAACAAAACTGTTTCATTTCCCTGCAGACCAAAGGTAAAACATCCTAATTCTTCTCCCTTCTTTTTGAAGGCAGGTTCACACTGGAAACATTTTGTGGGACTCGTCTATCCAGGAGAAACGGAATCAAGCCAAAGCTTATGCCACAAGACCAACACTTATTTATTTTCCACATAGGTTTCCCAGCTTCATCTGTATTTAAAGCAGGCACTCTTCACAACAAACCTGGCAAAAGACTCCCTAATAATGCGTACAATAAATAAGAACATAATACAAAGCCTACATTTGTTTCTATTAATAAAAGTAGTCCAACTTGTTTCAAGAGCAAGAAGCACATCTGAGAGAAAAACCACACATCCACAAGTACAGCAAATAAATTTCTACAGCTTTCTTTTTTCATTTTTCTTGCACACAAGTGGATGAAAGGTAAAGGGCAACATTCAGTCATACACATCTGAATGCCATAGCTCACCTTTCCATTCAGAGTACTTTAAAATTCAATTGCTCTTCAACAGTGTGACAAAGTCTTAGAAAATACTCTTTTTCTGCAGATTTGCACCAAGGAATTGGAAAAGCAAACAAGATAGACATCTGCTAGAAGAGCAGCAATTAAAACCCTAGCAGATATTAATGATACAGGTAATCTAGCCCATGTCTCAAGCGATCCCTACAAGGCAGAGAGAACAAATACACTGCTGAAATCAATTCTTTATTCAACGGATGTTTTTAAATCACAAACTGACTGGTGATTATATGTACTATATTGTTTTCAAAAAGGAGATTTCCCTCCCTCCTTCTTCTGTTTCCTCTTTGCTAAATGGGTACAAAAAACTCAACTCCATCCATTCTTTAACATGACACATCTGTGTATTTGTGAAAAGCTGAAAACAGTTGTTGAGAAGCTACACAGAGAAGAAACACAGAATCAAGCTGAAATTCCGTAACAGTTTAAAATTCAATTTTGATTTATGTTTTTCTAATTGCTCAGGCAGTGAGGCTTTAGTGCAGAGATAGATTTCAGGTGTAAATTTAAAAAAGTATTTCTAAAGATTTTATCATCAAGGTGTGTATAAAGGTAGTACCTGCTGAAGTCAGAGTAGACAATATTTTAGTAGTCTATTTATGGTCAGAAAAAAAGCAAGAACCAACTCCCCTGCCTTTGCTCACCCTCTCTGTCTATTCTCATATCCTACTTTAGAGTTTACATGCCTTTTGTTCACTGCATCTCAAATTATTTCCAATTTGATGACGAAGCACAGTCACAAATATATCTCTTTATTTGCAATGAAGACCTTGTGGACTTGGAGAGAAAACCACGGATTACGATCCATAGAGCTGGTATTCTGCTATTTTTCTGGTTGTGACTCACAGCTACAGCTTTTCCATATACCATGGTGAGCTTGTGAAGTCCTGTACAGAAAGAATGGATTGTTCATTTTAAACTGTACAGTAATTATCAAGTAATGCTCTCCCCTTTGGCACTTCTTAATCATTGTTTCCCTCCATTCTGTCACTGTGTAGTAAATGTTTGCCAGTTAAAATTCAAATTAGATAAAGTCAAAACAGTCTCGTGATTTTTTATTTGCTTGTTTCTAAAATGTAGAACCTTTCCTTCTGTGCCATACATTTCAGGAAAGGTGTAACCACGTCCAGCAGCTCATGCATTCCTTTTGGACTTGCCCTTCACAAGAGAGGTGGGTGCACCTCCTTTGAGGCTCAGTGTACTGTGTGCGTTTCCTCGGAACATTGATCAGGGACCTACAGACAAATTTCAGCAGATTTAGAGTTATTAAAACAGCACTGTCTCCTCTAAGTAAGGGAAGGTGCAATTATTTCATTCTTGGGCTACAACGTAGCCACACTAAAACACACATCAAGCAAAATGCAGTTTCTGCCTACTTTGAACAGCCAAACTCCAGTGAAGCAATGCTCTTGTCAGGCTCCGCCAGTCAAGCTGGGTAGAATGGGGGCACTCATACAGCTGTTTCTTTCTGTCCTCTTTGCTATCTTTTCCTCTGACAATTATTTACAGATTAGTTATAGATTTGCCGGCCAACTGCAGGCAAAGAAACTTCGTGGAATATTCTTGATAAAGAGATATTGATCAAAACTAAAGCAATTTTTAAAAGGAAGGGAAAAACCTTTTGGGCAGCAAACTTTTCTGTATACATTTACTAACATATTCTTTACACCTCTAAAAAGAAGCATTTGTGTTTCTGTAATGAGTCACAAAATTAAAAGTAGCAGATTATTGTGAGTTGAAAAGGGTAGAAAAAGGAGATGAAAAGAAACTTTGGTAATGTTTTTTCTGTTCTTTTAGATATCGTGAAAGGCAAAACCTTGAAACTAGGAAGAGAAAGGTACTCTGAGTCTCCAGTAACAAGAATACTTTCAACTCTTTTGGTATGCAGGTATTTCAAGTGTCACACAATATTTCCTTGTAGATGTTTTTATTAGACTCTTTTCCAAAGGTAAAACAAATTGTAATTCTTGATCTCACACCAGAATAGCCAGCTTTAAGATTAAAGTGTTTATTCTCCTGTCACAAAGAGGCCCTTGGTCCCATTTTGCTTATCCAGTATTTTCTCCACTGCTTAAGTTCCATTGCACATAGTGGAATTAATCAATTCCACAGCATATAATAGATTTATTCTAAGTTCTTTTGCAGTAAGTGGAAATGGAACAATGGAAACATATTGAGAGAGAAACTGCAGTTTGGTCCTGTCCCTGAGTACCTGGGATTTGCACAAAGGAGATAATGAAGGGAGGAAATCCATAGAAAAACCCCTTCAGAAGATCAAAACCCATCTTTGATTGTCATTAAAACAAACTTACAACCCTCTCCTGTATTGCATCCTACCAACTAGACAGACGATCTGTTCATATCAGCAATGTTTTAAACTAACTCAGAACTAAACTTTCTATTTTTTAGAAAGAAAGGAAGCAGCACAGTGGAGAAAAGGGATACACAGATTTGCAAGAACCAGTTCCAAGTCAGGAAAGGGACATCAGATGGTCAAATCATGGTGTGCATCCTGGAAAGGGACAACATTGCCCTGAGATGTGTTTTAGGGAATCTCCCTGTCACCGTGTGTGGTGTGGGGAGGGGGGGGTTGTATTTGGTGCTTCATTTTTTTTTTTTCTCTCTAGAACTGTTACTGCAGATGGACTGTCTGATGGACAGTCTGGGAAAGAATATTTCTTTTCCCAATGCCCACACCTGCCAAGAAAGAAACACAGAGGTAGGTCCTATCTGACAAGAACCCTCACCAACCTACCTATAAAGCTGGTTTATCATTATCTCTAAGCAGATTTCACTGATTTGGCATAACTTTAGGTCTTGCCATGCTGATAACAGCAGGTAGCTGGAGTAATAAGCATGTACATTGCCCACTCTGGTCAGTTCCTGCCAGACAATGGACCTTGCCAAAGTCTGGCCACTGCTGCAATGGCATGGTCAACACACTCTAATGGTGTCAGTCTGCCCACAGGGAAAGCAGAGAAGGTTTTGCCTCTCAGAATGTAGCAATACACTATGCAATTAATAATGGGAACTAAAGCAATAGATAGAATTTATATCAAAATATAGTGCCTGTCTTCTTCAGAGCATCCAATACTGTTGCTTGAAGTATCCAACAGAAGAGTATCTAGGCCTCCCAGCTGCTTCAGAAGAATTATGGTTTGTTTTGGGTTGGAAGAGGCATCAAGGATTGTCTCATTCCAATCCCCCTGCCATAGACAGGAACATGGTCCACCAGTCCAGGTTGCTCAAAGCCCATCCAACCTGGCCTTCATCTCTTCCAGGAATGCGGCATCCACAGCTTCTCTGGGCAACCTGTTTCAGTATTTCACCACTGCCACTGTAAATATTTTCTTCCTTGTGTCTAATATAAACCTTTCAGTTTAAAGCCATTCCCCCTTACCCCTATCACCTCACATCCTTGTAAAAAGTCCCTTTCCAGCTCTCTTGTCCCTTTTAGGTACTAATACAAGGAAGCCAAAACTGAGCAGATATCCACTTGTAGTAAATAAATATTTCTTAATCTTACTTCAAAACTAAGAACACAAAGGAAAGAAAGAAAGGTATCTGGGGTTGAAAAGAAGGAGCGCTGCTTCTTCAGACATTAATATTTCACCAAGGTTTACTTAATCAGTTTCTAAGAAGCTGTGGAGTCTAACCAAATCTTAGAAAAAGTGATCGAAAAGTATTTTCAAACTGCTTACAACCAGTAAATAAGAAGCAAAGGTGAGTGACTACAAATGTCTTGATTTGTGACACCAGAGAGTGAAGGAAATAACAAGGAAAAACTATAGGGAAATCTATCATTTTATATCACTACTAAAACAAATCCTGCCCACACAATTCAGAGACCCTTGACCCAAAACACTGAAGACAGCTGACAGCATACTACCATTGTCTTCATAGAGGTGATCTCTAAGGTGCACCAGGTATAGGACATTCCAGAATCTTCAGCATAAAATAGAAATGGACTTCTCTTACGAGAAAATGCAGTTTTCTTCTGTACATCTTTGTGCTTCAAATTTACATACTTTCATTTCACAAAGCCAAAGGACTCTCAAGAGACTGGCTGAACACTATCAAATGCAAAAGAGATTTAATCTTCAGATTTATGGAACTTTAAAGTTATGAACACTGTAAAACATAGGTCTGTATACTATATTTTAATGCTTACATTTATTGCAGTCAAGTTTGTAAAAAACTCAAAGCAGATTAAAGGCTTGGAAGAAGAATTTGCCTGAATTGCTCATGGTTCTACAGTCTGTTTCAAATAAAAATTGCTTTACTTTGATTTATGAAAACCAAAAACTGATTGATGTAATCTGATTTCTAGTTTCTTTATTTCCTGCCACTCTTCTGCCCCAAATATCTGTGTTCTGCTCTTTCCAGGCTTACACTGGTGCTCACAGGCATCTGAGGGTTTGCCTAGAACATTTAAGGCCCACATGTTTACATCTCTCAGTACAGAGCATCTGAAGAATTTGCAGAGCAAACACAGAAAAGAAACACATTAACCAATAAGACTTAAGCATGGCATTAAAACTCAGCAGGTGTCTGTATGAATCAGGGCCATATATCTGAACACAAGCAAGAAAGTCTCTCTATGTTCTTTTCACACAGGGTTTTTTTACATTTAAAGTAGTATCAGCAGAGGAATAATTTTGCATTTCATAAATTAACTTACTCTTGTTGACACAACAGGCATTGTAGATGGGTGACAATGATAAAACTAGAAATCACAGGTAAGAAAAGTGCTCAAAGCCTTTCCCGCATGTACAGGAGGCAAATTATCTATTTTTACAACAAATGCATTTTAGACTAGTTTAAAATCATACTAAGAAGAATCTAGTTATTGCCTGCTTGTTTATGTAAGCGCCTCTTTACTGTGCAAGTCAAGCGTACTGCAAAAACCTTCATTGCAGCAGAAAATATCCAAACATGCAAATACTTTCAAACCCCCAAGGGGCCAGTAACACTGTCCAAGGAACCAGTCTTGCAGAACCCAGACTTCAAGCCAAAGCCATTTGAACAAATACTTCTCCAGAATCTTATATTTTAACAACATGATAACTTTTGCAAACATCTTGTTTCTTTCCTACTTGTGAGTAGTCACCAAACTTACTATAGGAATGGGGAACAGAGAGAAGTGGGTCAGTCAGCTATCAGGGACTTACCTCCAGGTGGAGAGGGGTAGCCAAACAGTGGCATATAGATGGACAGTTTCACTTTGATTGCTTATCTAAGAACAAAGAGAGCTGAGTTCAGTCCCTGGCTCAGCTACAAAGTTTCTCAATTCCTTCACATAAGATTTCTACTGAGGCCAGTCATCTGGGAGGAATAAATAAAAAATGTCCAGAAAAAATGCTATGTTAAACACTCTAAATATAAAAGATCATGGCAGCCACATTTATTTTTTTACATAAGGTGCACACTTTTTTCCACAAGGTTGTTTGTTTTTCCTTTGATGCCAAAGAAAAATTCATTCAAATCTCCTATTACCTCATAAGCATCTTAATTCCCAATAAAAAGAGTAAGAGGAGATGCAAGAAATTCCTCCTACTCTCTGGGGATGATATTTATTCATTTCTTTTGCTTTTCTTCAAAGTGTTGATAGAAGAGTGTTTGCTTTTGTACAAAAGAATTGGGGAGTGCAGACAAAAGAGAGGAATGAAAAAAGCAGTGTTTATTTACCTATTTGGTTTTGGTTTAGTTTTATCAACACAACTTTCTGACCTAAAAACACCAAAAAAAACCACCCCACACACCACCAAACCACAAATATAATTACCTGCAGTTCATGATAAATAGTATAACATTTTTCTGGTATACATATATAATGTAGCAGGAAAATTGTAACAGGAAAAAAAGATAGAGCTTTGGACCTAGGTGCAATGCAGAAAGAGAAACAGGGACATAAGAACATTCATAAGGCTGAGTAATTTTAGAGAAGACATTTAACCTCTCATTACTTAGTTTCTCCATAACAGAGACAGAACAATACGCCCCTACCATCCTAACTGTTCCTCTGGCTAACATGAATAGCTAACAGCAAAATGGCTGGTGTACCAGTTCTGGCTACTCCATTCTATACAATTCATAAAGGGTTTTTTCCTGCCCTCTCTGTATATCCATACTTAATCAATGTCAGTTCTTTTGCTTTCCTACATGAAGTATAATGAGACTTTTTTTTTTCACAAAAACTATGTTTTGTCCAGTTTTCTGTAAGTGTTAAGTCAAACTGCTGAACAACCCTAGAAATCCTGAAGCAATGCCATGTGCAATGGTCTCATGACATCCAACTATTTAATCTGAGAATCTGAGATGCAATACAAGTGAAGTGCTGGCAAAGAATATGGACTCCTTTTTTGCAGGACTATGTAATGCCTTAATCTCTATTGCAACTGCCATTTCTCCATCTTGTCTTCCCCCTTCAGTTTCCAGAACTTGAGAAAATAGACAGGGTGTCTTGGTGAGGTGTTGGAAAGAAACAGGAGTGGAATGGACCTGAACAAAGATGCCAACAGATCAAGGGCCAAGTTTTTCTTCTTTCCTCTCCTAAGTTCTCAACAGATTGATTCTCCACCTACCTGATACAACGTTGTGCCAGCATAGGTGTGCCAAGGTGGAAAATAAAAGGAAGGCTCAGAAGAGACCCACCAGCATCATGAGGGATCTAGTGGCTGCAGGAAACGATGGTGTGGCCTGAGAGCCCTGGGCACACATGTCTCTCCCAGGGCTGCTGTGCTTGCACACAAGTCACTAGTAGTGTTTCCCCAAGACTCAGTATTGGGCCCAGTTCTGTTTAATATCTTTAATGATGATCTGGATGAGGGAATCAAGTAGGCTCACAGACAACACCAAGCTGGGTGGGAGTGTTGATCTGCTGGGAGATAGAAAGGCTCTGCAGAGGGCTCTGGACAGTCTGGGTCAATAGACAGAGGCCAATTGTATTATGTTCAGCAAAGTGTCAAGTCCTGCACTTGGGTCAAAACAAACCCCATGCAGTGCTTCAGGCTTGGGGAAGAGCAGCTGGAATGAGCAGCCCAGCAGAAAAATACCTGTGAGTGCTGGCCAACAGCCAGCTGAACATGAGCTAGCTGTGTGCCCAGGTGGGTGGCATTCTGGCTTGTATCAGAAGCAATGTGGACAGCAGGAGCAGGGAAATGTACCTGGCAGTGACGAGGCTGCACCTTGAGTCCTGTGTTCAGTTATAGGTCTCTCATTAAAAAAAAGGCATTGAGGTGCTGGAGCAAGTCCAGAGAAGGGTAAGAGAGCTGGTGAAGGGTCTGGAACGCAAATCACATAAGGAATACCTGGGGAAGCTGGTGTTTAACTTGGATAACTTTTCCTCAGGGGAGAAAGCTCACAGGGAAGACCTTATCATTCTCTACAACTATCTGAAAGGAGGTTGTAGCCCGGTGGGGGTCAGCCTCTTCTCCCAGGCAACAAGAGACAGTACAAGAGGACATAGCCTCAAGCTACACCAGGGGAGGTTCAGGTTGGACATACAGAAGAATTTCTTCAGGGAAAGGGTTGTTAAACATTGGAATGGATTGCCTGTGCAGGTGGTGGAGTCACCCTGCCTGAAGGTATTCACACCCTGATTGAATGTGTCACACAGTACCACTGACAAGGTGAAAGGTTGGACTTTATCTCAGAGGTCCTTTTGAACATAAGTAATTTTGTGAATCTGTGAAAGGAGGGCCCTGCACCTGCCCTGGCTGCTAGGCCTGCTCATGAGTATAGCTGCACCCCAGTGCCTGACCTCTGTCCAGGGCAGACTGCCATGTGGGAAAGCAAAGGCAAGATTTAGGGCATGTCAGGCTGAGGGCTACCCCAAAACCTACTCTCTGAGCTGATTAAGATGTGCAACAGAGACCCACAGAGCACCTAGAGAGAACACCTACCAAAACCTCAAGGATGACAACACTCAGCCTGGTATTTTGGAATCTTACAAGGGGAAGCAAAAAAGCCAATGTAGACTTTCAGCTGATGTCAGATCACTGACCCCAAAAATCTTCCCACTCCTTCCACAGAAGGAGACCGGAGTAGTCCTTTCAGAATAAAATAAAATGTCGATATCTGATCACTGCAGATCCTGAGGGAGCTTGAGGGAACCTGCTAAGGTGCTTGTCCTATTTCCCTTAAAGTCAATGGCAGCCCTGGGAACTGACATCAATAATGATCCAACCCAAGGAGAGGTCAGTGTGTTCAGGCAATGTCTCTGTAGGTAACTGGGTTTCTCACATTTTTATATTTTTTTCCCACAAGTAAAATCAATAGATGTAGTGAAAGCACACACTGGCCTGAGACCCTTTTTTCCCATGAGCCTAAACAAATACTGATGTATGGAAAGTTTGCCTACATGTATTACTACTAGCTGTATAGTAGTATACTATCACTGTGAAGGGGGAGGGAGAGAAAAAAAAATTTATTCTATGGAAAGAGTTTTTCTCTTAGTCACATCATAATGTGTTTTTCCTCTTTTACTCCTCTTACTGTTTATGAGTATTTCAGAAAAAGTCTTTACTAAAAGATGAAATTGTATCATTTCCATTTCAGTGAATACAAAGCTTTTATTTATACAAATCCCCGTGTTTTTCCATTAGGCCTCTGTAAGGAAAAAGAAGAGTTGTGATATCATGCATATGTACAATATGATGTGCATGAAGTACATCTTAAATAAAAAATTAAAATCTCCAAGACAGATGTAATAAGAGTTCTGCAGTAAAAGCTATCAACATTAACATACTAGTTCTAATTTACTCTACTTCATGCATTTAAATTTATTAACTTCAGGCCATATGTTGGCTGCAGAATGTGGCTCTGCATTCCTGAGTCAGATGACAATGAACAGTTAAGTTCCAATAAATTGGAAAAGTGAAGTAGTGTAAGCTTAACTAATGGAAGAAAATGATGCAAGTGCAAATCCAATACGCCACAGTAAAGCAGCAGCAGCACAAAAATATTCCACCATATGTTTCAAGGGCTGGCTGAAGCTTCATCCAGAAAGCTTTGATGTTTCCACTGTAATTGAGAATGTCAATACTTCCAGGGTAGAAAACCTGCTTCCATCGATTAAATACTTGTTTTCCAGACTACATGAAGGAAGAATGTCTGCTTCCTCAAATTCGCTCCACACCAGCTCATGTTATGTTGTTTTTAGTGCACGTAAGACAGAGGACATACCACTGTTCTGTATTCTCATAACAGTACAACTTTAGGTTGAAGGGCAAAATAGGTGAATGGCGATTTTCTAATTCAGAAGCCATCTGTACTCTCTTTTCATCAGTGCAAGTGGAAGAGTTGTTTAAAAATCATATGGAATCCAAATATTATGGCAAACAAATAAAAACTATCCAAAATATATAAAAAATAAGGCTTTAATCATGGTGAAATAGCAGCATACTGCATAGCAAAAGCCAGTCAGAAGATCCACAGAAAAATAGGAGTTTTTCACATTCGCAGTTCTTAGGGATACCACACCCTTTTTCAGAGATGAAAAAAAAAAAAGGAAAGTTGACAATATTTGAATATCACAATATAAACAGTTCTAATGCTTCTCTCCTCTGGTACCATGTCTTCCACTTAAAATCAAGCTGCACAGAAGCTGCCTGCAGTACCTTAGGCATTGTGAGCACAAGTAAGGAAATGAGCCCACCAGGAGATCAAGACCAATATTTTGCAAATGCAAAACAAGGTAGGATTGTTGTTACAAGGAAAAGTAATGAAGTATCAAAATGCTTTGAAAAATTTTGGGGTGTAAATCCACATACAGACACTGAAACAAAGAGTAGCCCCATTTTCCAGAAGTTGCTAAGCACATAGGACCTCCTCAACAAGAAAGGTCCAAAGGTGTTTCTTGGGACTCCAAATGTACAAATCCCTGTCTGTAGAAGTTGGGGTCCCCCTGACAAACAAAGGCCTTAAACAAACTGTTTTTCGATCAGGACACTGCAGGGGCCAGGAGCAGCTGGGGCTGTCCTGGGGGCAGAACCTATCCCACTCCCAGCGAGCAGCAGGGCAGCTGGGGACCCCAGCACAGCCCCAGATGCCTCCCTGGAGATGGGCAAGCCAGGCTGGGGTGTGGGCTTCGCTCCTCAGTGCTTCATGGCTGGGCACAGGGGAGCTGGAATTCAGCCTTGCTGCAGTGTTGCTGAGGCAGAGGCTGACATCCCCAGGAGGCTGACAGGGGGTCCTGTGACAGAGGAGGCTCCAGTATGCTGAAATGGGGTCCTGATTAGGGCAGGGCAGCAGGAGTCCTCAAGAGAGTAGACAAGGAAAAGTCAAGGTTGATTGTTCCCTTGAAGCCCAAACATTTCATATTTCATCATACTTTGGGTGCACCTAGCAGCAATTTCTTTTTTTCTCCTTCTGCCCTCCCCCCCTCCATTGTTTTTTTGTTTTGGTTGGTTGGGTTTGTTTTTTTGTTGTTGTTTTTTGTTGGTTTTTTTTGTTTTGTTTTTTGTTTTTTGTTTTTTTTGTTTTGTTTTTTTTTAAGTTCAGATGGGAGTGTGCTTTCAAAGCAGATCTGATCTCCACTTTGGTCTGCATCATTGAGCAGTCTCACAGCAAGATCACTTCCAAATGAAATTGAGCTGGCAGACGCACACGCACACCAGAATAACACCTAACGCTCTGTGTCTGTGAATGGCCATTCAGTGCACAGGTTGAAGCTGAAGGCAGTCTGAGGCAAACATCCTTGCACAGCTTCTCCTCAGTGCTGCTTTGTTCTATAGATCCTTTCCCATTTGGTGGCATTGCTGCAAACCACCTGCAGTAAACCTTCATGCAGAACACAGCCCTCTACTTCCCTCCTGCTCCCCACTAAGCAATAGATGGGATGTGTCCTAATTTTACAGCTCCTTGACAGATGAGAAAAGCCTGAATTAAAGTGAACTCTGTGAAGATCTGTAGCTAATGCTTGTGATATTAAAGACAAAAAACCCACTCCCTGCATATGTTAACACAGTTCTACTTTGCATGGTTAAAAATAGTCTGACTTTAGGGATCTGAACTTGGTCATACTGCGCAAACACACTAATATCTTTTTTTTTTTTTGTCAAATTAAAAATTGTTCTATCTGTGCTATATTTCTGTCATAAAATGTCAAGGGACAGTTATACTGAGAGAATTAAAGGTAAAACCATCCTGAGGCAGAAAGTCAATTAATGTTAGCGGAGAGAGTCCTTCAGTCAGAGGCCCCAGAGGCACTCAATGTAATGCCAAGAGAAGTGTGTCCTCCCTGAAGACCTCGGCACATAAACAGATGTCCAGGAAAATGGTGAGAACTGATAAAGAAGAAGGGGAAAAAAAAAACACTAAGGAAAAAGACACAGCCATAACCTCTTCATCTGTCAGGAGGACAGCCCGGAATGGCTCAGTGCTGCTGGTCAAGGTGTTGTGGTTGATATGCTTCATGAACCACAGCATATAGAGGCACATCCATATGCTTTTCTTCTCCATACACAAACTCTCCTTCTTCTCCTTCCCTCATCCCACCCACTTGAAATAAATATTAAAGCACATGTATGACTATTTCAGAATAATACCATAGTGGCAAGTCTTGAAACAAGAAAAAGCAGTGCCCCCCTGCTAAAGTTACAAACCCCTCTTCTCCTATACTTCACCTTGCAGAGCTTGGGACAGAGAAATCTGATCCACTTTACAGGATCTGATGTACTCCACACCATTCACATGCACTTCAGCAGCACTAAGCAGTACTGTACCTGTTTTGATTAGGTTGCATAGCACTCTCCAAGAAAAATTTTACGCAAAGTCAATATTTAAATAAACACCTCATCAGGTTTTGTTTTCCTCATGCCATGAAAATTAATACATTAGGAGGGAAAGTTAATGACCAGGATAATCATGTTTGTTGCAATCCTCTGCAAGATTTAGTTCACAAGAAAAAACTCACACACCTCATTTCCCTATCATGACTAACCTTTTGTCAATGTGAAAAACACAGATTTCTGTCGTTTAACTTCAGCTGGCAACCAAGCACATGCAGCTCTACACACTCTCCCCTGGTTTTGATAGGCAAAGAATTGGAAAAGTAATAGTGAGAAAACTTGTGGGTTGAGACAAAGACAGTTTAATAGGTAAAGCAAAAGCTGCACACTCAATCAAAGCAAAACAAGGAATTAATTCACTGGTTCCTGTGGGCAGGCAGGAGTTCAGCCATTCCCAGAAAAGCAAGGATCCATCGCCCATGATGGTGACTTGTGGACACAAATGCCATCACTCTGAACATCACCTTCTCCCCTGCCCTCTCCCAGATTCACATGCTGATCATGATACCTTATGGTGTGGGATATCCCTGTGGTCAGCTGGGGCCAGCTGTCCCAGCTGTGTCCCCTCACAACATGTGCACCACCAACCCACTCCCTGTCAAGATGTGAGAAGCAGAAAAGAGCACTGCTCAGTAGCAACTAAAGCATCCCTGTGTAATCAATACTGTTCCCAGCACAAATCCAAAACACAGACTCATTCTAGCTACTGTGGTGAAAATTAACTGTATCCCCGTCAAAAGCAGCACACACATGAAAAATTTAAGTGGTACAAAGTGTATGACCTAATTCAACCGCACAAGTACATGCAGCATCCAGCTTTTGTTCTTTAAAAAACACTGCCAAAATATAGGCTTCAAGGTATGAAAAGCAAAGAATAAACACAGAAAGAAATCCCAAATCCTAAGTTTTACACATCCTCACCTGTTAAATAGCTCTATTCTATTAAGATCTTGCCATTTTCTGTTGTTATTTAAACTTGGAATATTTGACAGTTTGGTTCTAAAAATTCATGTTCTTCAGTGTTTTGTCACGTTGGTTTCACTAAGATAGTATTATAATTACAGATCTCATGGCTGCAAATAAAAACAGGAATATTCTATATAAACCCAGACACCCACAACATTACTGATAATTTGATTTATATTTTTACTATTTCACATGATTTTTAGTGGCATAGTATTGAATATTGGCCAAAGGTTTTGTTCATATATTGAAAAATTTAGAGAGGAAACTAGATGTAGATTGTTAAGTAAACTAAGAGCAATTGAATTTTTATTGTGTGCGTATATATACATGCACATATGTATATATATTTTACCCTGTGGTGAATTTTGACATTGATTTTGACATTAATTGTATTCTTGCTAATTTTTGCAACAGACTGCTTCATATAAAGCTGATGTAATCCCAGATGTTCAAACAGTGTAAATACTGGAAGATTAAAAAAATTAATTACTAGCTGTAGATTAGTGAGCCTGTATATTACATACCAATGATGTAAATCTAGATTTATGTCATGTTTAAATTGAAAACTTCTCTTTCTTTTCCAGATACTAATGTCATACATTAACTGAAAATATGAACGTCTCTTACTTGATATTAGATACAACAGCATTTCTTAAAAGCCAGCCCACAGAGAAACACTTGGCACATTGGCCTTGTAGAATGAACTGCACTTCCTTCAACTCTGCATGCACTGGTGAGCATCCTAACAGTAGTTAGATGAATCAGTCTGCTTCTGATGATTTTTCCCTGTTAATGATGTATTTAAAACCATTAGTGCGTTTCACATAGGGTAAAGCAATACTCTGAAGAGGACTTTCAAGTAACTTCTAATTTAAGCTGCAAACTAATCAACAAAGTAGATAGGAAAGTTGCTGACTGGAGGTCTTGACTTCAACACCTTTTTATGCTTTAGCTCTGCAGAAATGAAAGGACTGATATAGGAGCTACTAGATAAACTATGCACATTTTTATATGCAGGTGTCAGTCTTGATGACAGTAAGGATTCCTTCTGGACTGAAATCTTTGGAACCAATAACAACGGAGGGAGCCACAGCTTCACAGAGGGTACTACTAAAACAATAATTTTTTCTTTCACTATTGTAAGAAACAATCACCAAACAAAATCCATTTAGCATAAAACTTATTTTGAACAGCTTTTTCAGCAATGTAGTACATAATACCAAAAAGAATTCTCCTAAAAAAAAGGCAGCAGATCTTTATCTGCTAAGTTATAAACAAATTTGGATGCAGCAAGATGCAATCCACCAGTTTGCTCAAAATGTGATTTTGTTTTATTTTCCCAATGTCCAAGGATGTTCAGTTAATATTTTTTCATTTCATGTGTCCCAGTACAAATAGGAAGACCAAGAAAGGAAAAAGGGAGACTCGGGAAGCCCTAGAGAATAACACACAGCCATGCTTACTCACCCACAGCTACTGCCACCATTTCCCCCCTGCAGAGAAATTGTAGAAGTGATATGCCTGAAGAATGACTGAAAATGAGGAGTGGCAGGAGCAGGACTATATGAAGGACAAGTGCTGGTAGCTCTCAGATTAGCCAGTTACTCTAGCACACAGCTCTGTGCAGCTTCTCCAGGAACCCAGGGCTCAAGGCAGAGGCAATAAATCCCAATAAACCACACAGGTGGCACAGGAAGGAGAGACTTCCTGTCTTCTGCAGGCTTGGCAACTACAAGCTCCTAAATAATACAAAAAAGTACACCCAAAGCAATCACAAGGCCACCAACTTGGAGGGCATGCTGAAGGTCCAGTATCTGGCATGCCTTGTATTAAGTATCAAAGTAAAAAATCCTGCTCAAGCGACAGGGATACAAGGATCCTGGGGTCAGCAGCTGAGCAGGCTGCTCAGTCTAACACTCCTCTACACATATACTTACAAGAAGCTAAATGCAGAAGTACAAACTGAAATTGGTTTTGTTTGAATATAAAATCATCTTCTATAACACGTCTGAGGTTTGCTACATTGATGACACAATAGGGAAATATTTTCTTAGAGGTCTGAGGTACAAAAGAGGTGTTGGAGACCCTGAATTCTGCTTGGAACAAGAATCATCAACAGAAGTCTACTTAGAAGTGATGAAAGGAAGACTTTCTATAGCATTCATCTGAACTCAGTAATAACTGACCTGACAAAAAAAAACCCCAGCCCATTCTCGTAAAAATTACCAAGGAGTTTAGGAAACCAAATGATTGAGAGAAACTCTAGATGACTCGATAGAGACACTTCTGCCCTAACTCTCTTTGCAACTAGTTTTCCAAGTCAGAGAAGAATGCAACCTAGGAACTTCTGATAATCCTGTTTATAAAATCCACAATAATATTTTCCTATTACTACTTAAAACAGAAGGGCATATTAAAAGAACAGTAGCCAAATCTGGCTTTCAATATGGTCTTTAATTTTCTGATATTTTTTTAAAGCTTCTTCTCATCCTGTTTCTTACAGCTAATGTTACACGTACTCTCTGTTTATTGCATTGCCCTTTTTATTTTATGGACAACTTACTTTAAAACCATTATTAGAAGTGTTTTCTGTTTGTTAGGGAACAGAGAAATGTAACTTTGTTCTGATTCGCTTCCAAAAATTATATCTAAGCTATTATCAAATTTGTTAAGAAACAGATTGATTTTTCTTTCACAGTTTTCAGAGCATCTACATGGAGAATTGATCAGAGCTAGATTTTTCATCATTTAACAAACTTTACAATGTCTGACACTTTTTCACTATAAAAGTTTAAGTAAAATTTCAAAATTCCTTATAGTTATACAGGAATACAGGGGGTGGGTATTGAATAACAACTACAAAAATATATTTTGTTACACTAAAATGTTTAGCATCAGTATATTGGCTTGCATTCATTTTTATATGCTCAATATAAATGACTCACATCTTCGTTTCAGTTTCTTATACTTCTTCTAGAAAAGAGAAAAATAAAGAAATCTCTAAAAATAACTTTCGTAATTGAAATTGCTACAAGATAGCTCATTGTTAACAGGACGTAATTTAGGTAATGTGAAACTAGGGACACAGACAATTTATGCCTATGAGAAACTTACATGTAGCTTCAACAAAATCTGAGGATTAACAGTAAAATCAGAAATGTATTCCATTGCAAAAAAAAAAAAAATAAAATCAAAAACACAAACAAAACCCAACAAACAAAAGAAAAACAATAAAAACCACAGCTATAGAAATGCTACTTAATAAAAAGAGATTTTACCATAACCCAAATACTAATCATGAGAGTATTCAACACTATAAATCCCTTAGTTAGCCAGGCACCATGTGAAATACTGTTTTTAAAATCTGTAACCGCCACCATTAAGATCAAAAAATACAAATCCGCATACAAGTAGATGAGAGCTAACAAAGTGAAATAGCTCACAGATGGACAGTCAGCCTGCAGCCAAGGACCTGGAAAACATGGGCAGAAGTCTTTGTTCTCCTACAGAATTGCATAACTCTGGACAGTCCTTGGACATACAGCCTTCCAGCGTCTGAGACAATCTGTCAGGGATGAAGTTTCATGATGTATTCTCTGCTGAAAGAGGGGAAATTCTACCCTTATTTAGCAACAGCCACCTTTGGCACATTTTATTCACTGTCTTTCTCCACCATAGTTGCTTACCTGACCATTGCAAGCTGGGGAGGGAAAAATCCCTGCTGAAAACGACTCAGTCCTTTGTTACAGTTAATTGTCCTCTGGTTTAGGGGCCTTAGGCAAGTGTGCCATCAGTGTCATCAGGCAGTGCTGGTACAAGAGAAATGGTGACAACACAGAGCTAAGGCACAGTGAATCCTCCTTTTCACAGGCAGACTGGCACTACCACAATGTGCCGTCCAGGACTGGCATCTACCTCCTCCTCCTGTGACCTTCATCCTATCCAAACTCCTCCAGCCACTGGCACCTTACATCTTTCATCTCACCTGCTCACAAGACAGAAAAAATCTTGATGTTAGTCAAAAAGAGCCAGATTATTTTAGAGAATTAAATAACAAGTGTTTGCTTCCTTCATTTATTTTGCCCAAAATTCATTAGGAAATTCCTCACAGACGGCCTGGCTGTGGGGTGGGAACATAATTTTTAATGCTGACTTGGTAGGGGAGATCAAGGTGGTGTGGACCACAGAATTCTACTTCTTCAAGCTAACCTATCGCCAATCCTGAAAAAAACAGAACCATAAATAAGAGAACCATAAAAAGAAGATAATAGTGCCTCTCTTTCTTTGAGAGATGTTATGAGGATAAACATTAAGGATTATGAGATGTTCAAATACTATTATAATAGGGGAGATAGAGGTAGCTAAGATAGATAAACTACTATAAAAAAATGCAGAGAGACTTTAAAAAGAAACATCCAGCAATGCAGAGAGCACAGTACTTTTGTAGTTACTATTTATGTGCCATCTGTGAACAAGAAAAGTACTTAAATCAGTTGTGTTCACTCTTGAGCTGGGCAAATAATGCAAAATAGCTACTTGTAAACCCTCTTCCAAATGTAAATTTTTCTTGATTGCCTTCCCATTCTGTTGACCCATTTTACATATATACTATAATACAGGTACATTCTTGTTTGTCAGAACAGTCAAATGTATGGAGGGAACATGCATTTCTGAAGTATTTGATAGCTCTTCTGTGGGTTTGAGTCAGACACAGAGGGGAAAAATACAACCTGACACAGAACATCAATCACAGAGAGCAAATAGCAAGTTTGGTATAGGAAATAACTAACATAATAGTTATTATGGTAGCTGCATGCATCCAGCCAGACAGTCAGCCAAAATACGTTTTGTCTAAACTATTCTCATGATAATTTTTTAGCAACAAAGGCTTCTGTTCATGAGAGTTTCTACCCAGATAATTCATTATCAGAATAAAAAGACCATATTCATTGAGCTGCTTTCTTCAAATAGATTTTCTCCAGCTCAGAAACAATACTGTGAGATCATAAAGACATAGTAAGATGCTATAAACCAAGCCTTGATCTGCTTGTTGATGTGCTGTTCATGTGGCTTAAGTAGCTCAGTGATAGGGTGTCTTGTGAGAAATAGGAAAGAGTTAAGGTGAAGTGAGATACAAATCCTGTTCACTTAAATGACTTGGGTATTTTTACAGGTGGTGTTCAATTGGAAAGCATCCCTGCTGCTTGGAAGAGAATTCTCAGGTTACTCTCTATGAAGGAAAACACAAGAGGAATGACAGAAATGAGGCATAATCACTTAATAGGAAAGAGTAAAAGGCAATACAATTTCTTTTTCAGTAATGAGCTACGATGTTTAGATTCCAGGAAACTTTTCTTTCTGTTTAAATTTCTGTTTTTCTCACATAAGTGCAAAAATTCCCAGGGCTCCATTTCTGCCCACCACATTCCTTAGCCACCATTTAGCAATCAAGAATATCATCCCTATGTGAAAGAAAAATGTTTTTACAGAAACACAAAGGGTCTCTGCCTGATGAAGTTCTTTGTGAGATGCCCAAGTGCCATTCTCTCATTAAATGACCAGATCAACATCTTTCAAGAAAATTGGTTTTATGATTTTGTTTTGTTGGCTGATTTTTATTTTCCAGAATTATAAACAAGGTTATTCAACATCCACCTGAGCAATCAGTGTTTGTGAGCTAACAGAAAGTGGTTTTGAACACTCACATTGTCTATCCGCCCACCCCACCCCCCCAGCTTCATTAGATTGGTGAGGGTTGGTAAGTTTCCTTGTAATTCTCATTTTGTCAGCACTACAATATCACTGCAGTATCTGCCACAAAGGGACAAAAAAAAATGAGTAGGAAGGAGCTGTCAAATAAAAAGGGATCTTAAAGACTGTAAATCACCAAAGTATAAAGTATATGGTGAGAGTAATCATTAAAAACATATCAGTCAGAGGGAGCAGTTTCATTAAGAAGAGAGAGAAATACCAAATGAAAACAAAAATTGATGATGTTTAAGGTCTTGAGCACTATACAGACAAATGCCACTAAAAATGGACCAGCAGACACTGTATGAGGTGGCCCAGTGGCCTAGATCAGCATGAACTTCTTCAGACTCTACTCATAATTGGGCTTTTATTTCTCACGGTAAAAGAAAGATGTCAATTTCACAATTCTATTCAGAATCCTGGTTCTCATCACAAAAGAAAGGCTTGTATTGTATTACACACTTGCTGAACTAGACCATCTTCAGGGCATTTGTGTGCCTGCTAGGCAGATGGTATGTCCCTCAGCTGTTTGAATATGAAAACTCTAAGAGTTCCTGAAAAAATAACGGAAATAAAGAAACAGTCAAGAGGAAGTGATAGAGCACAAAAGATCAAAAAGGCCCAGCAGCAGACAGTTTCAAAGTATTTTCTTAATCAACAAATCCATACATGCTGGAGGGCAAGCCTTGCACTGCTCAGCTCTTGTTTTGTAACTGAGGTTGTCTCTTACCCTCATATTACACATCAAAGAGAATGATCACGAAGCATTTCTTTTGCAGTGCAACTATACAGCAACAGGAGAAACAGAAATAACAGGATGTTTAGAAACCTTGTAAGTCCCAGAACAGACCAGAGCTATAGTTATTGGCTAATAAAGCAATATATCCCTGTGACTTCTACTTCATGGAAGATTTTCTGCTACACACATGAATACAATCTGTGTAGGTCACCACAACTACAGATAAAGATAGTCTTCAACAGCAAAATCTTTTCCAGTGTTTTTGGAAGACATCCTTTCCAAGGTTTTTAGTCCGAAAGTAATAAACCTGCTTTTTTTCATGGTCCCAGAGCAGGTTAATGTCTAGCATTACTCACAGCTCTTCTGAAATCTGGGTGTCAATGCTCTTCAACAGGAGGGATTTTCAGCTCATCTCACCAGGCATGTAGAAAGCTTAACTTGGAGAAATATAGAGCTTATATTTTAGGCAGAAAATGATAGTTTTAATTTTTTTACGGACTAACCTTACACCCACTGCAAAAACCGCAGTCCAGGAATAGAACTGGTATTCTGAAATGCAGTTGGTAGGGAGTAAGATGTTTGAGATTTGTTTGGATTTCTCCCCACTTTTATAGCAAACAATTAACATTTAAATGGATAACCAGAACCTCCCAGGGCATGGCTGTTCTTCAGGATAACAGTGTCACAAACAGAAGTAAAGAAATACTGCTTTCCCTGAAGAAGCTTCACAGAACCCACATTCCCTGATTCAAAAGCAAAAATACCTCTTTCTTCAGAACAAGAGAACATCAGCTTGCAGCTGATTCCTGTTGAGTCTGCCCCATAGTTATATGGGCATCCCTTCACAGTCTGCCTTCAGTGCTATGAAAATTCATTAGACTGTAGAGATTTTGAAAATCAAGTCACTATTGGGTGGGTTTTTTTTAAATCGTCAAGACTGATAAACACACATGACTACCAGAGCTGGTCACTTAAAGTTAGCATAATGTGCATAAATATGCACACATCCTTATTTTTCTATTTGTTGAAACTGATTTATTATCAAATAAATAATAAAAAGATCCATGAAGTTCTGCATCTCTCCTCCCTGGTACATCAATGTTCATGTAAAAATAGCCAACACCTGAAAGTGATACTAATACTTGTAGCCTTTGAAGCTGAGTACTGGATACTCTTCTCCTGATGGAATTGTATAAAATATTATAGACAAAAGTCCTCTTTGTCCTTCCATATTTTACTGTAAAGGTATATACAAATACTATGGAAAAAAGTAAGAATACAGTATGAAATACAAGGATTGTGATAAGGGAGAAAGCTTTTGTGTGTTGAAAATATCTACAAAATACCTGCAAAATAACGAAAAAAGGAAAATATGAGGCATAAGGTTTGGTTAATGTGGTTTTGGTAGAGT
Organism: Xenops minutus; assembly: GCA_035221455.1. Taxonomy (NCBI): domain Eukaryota; kingdom Metazoa; phylum Chordata; class Aves; order Passeriformes; family Furnariidae; genus Xenops; species Xenops minutus. Next base: position 17,758,796 of record JAWWEE010000001.1, on the reverse strand, counting down.
GATAAAAGATACAGGAGTAAAAATGAATATGTGCTGAGAAATCAGAAAGCAGCAGACTACAATATATATTAGTCTGTTCATTTACATGACAGTGATAATGGAAACAAAATAAGCAAATACATGAATGTCAGTCACAAGGGAGTTTAAAGAGATTTTAAAAATATATTTAGTCTGTTAAATAAACAAAGGGAAACAATCAGCAGTGATTACAAGCAGTTTATTTAAGCAGGATTTAATAAACTCAATGGCTTGGAGAAGAGAAGCCTTTTTAAAAGTGATAAAAAGCAGCCTCTTCACTGGGGTACCAGTTAAGAACCCTGAGGATCAGTTTGGTCCCACTGTAGTAAAATGGACGTTATCAATTATTTCAATTCTGCTCTCTAAGTATCAGCTAACATTCACCTTCCAGTGAATGCAATAGCCTTAGATCACATTTTGCAATTTTTCTTTTCATCCTCCAGTAATTATTCTGGTGAGGGCAATGGTCTAATTCTGCTGGAATTTTAGAAGTTGTGAGCTTGAGCTTCGAGGTGGAAACTTGCCATGGCACAAACCCCTCTAGAGATGAAGTACTATGATCAGAGACTCAAAGTTGCAATGAAGGAATTATACCCTTAATGTTTATACCTAGACATGTGTCCTCTGTTTTCTCATGCATCTACCTGTCAGGCAGTCTCTCCCACCTAGGGCAGAGTTAGGTCAGACTGGGCTATCACAGACAAACATCAGTACAAACAGGCTCAATGTAACAGTAGGGAAGAGAGTGCCTCTAACAAACCACCAAGCATCATGATGCAGAGTACTTGGTATCCCATTGCTAAGTCTGACCTATCTTCATACCTCAGTCCATCTACAGCCTGTTTCCTGCTGATTTCTTCTGTTGCATCCAGTCCACACACAAAAAGGACTTGGGGAAATGCAGTTCAGTTCAATTCTGGATAATGCAACAGGGGAAAGAATTTGAAAAAAAAAAAAAAAAATAAAAAACCCGAAAACAAACTACAAACAAACACAAGAAACTTCCTAAAGAATAAGTTAGGAATGTTGTAGCATGTAGTTATTGCTTTAACCCCTTCTCTGGAAATCAACTGCCAGAGCTACAGGAAGGGGATCTAATTCCATTTAGCCTGCCTCCCGTGATGTCTAGGCTTCCACCTCTGAATAACCTGAGCAAGTCTCTCTCCAAGCATAAGTCTAACTCTAGCAACTCTAGCCAACAGCAAGCATGCATTTCTTACAGCTCCTATGGGAACTTACTCAAAACACTTTACAGCATGATCTAACAAGCTGGAAAGAGCAGGGAAGAAAATGGAAGTGCCCCATGACTGCTGCTTGGGCTCCAGGGTTGAGGCACAAAGCAGAATATCAAGCTTACTTCAAAATGCTCTTCTTTCCAACATTCCATAAAATGCCTGTTAAAACTCTGTCCTACCCAATTATTAAAGAAAAACAAACAAACAAACAAAAAAAAAAGACAAGAAAAAAACCCCAAATAATTAAAAAACAGCACAGCAAAATAAACCCAAAACCAACCAATTAAAAAATCAATCATCTTCTATCTCTGCACAACTTCAGAACACTAATCCACTCCTTTCCTTTCCTACACATAATTTCCTACCATTGAACATATGCAAAAAGGATTCTTTTGCCAAAAAATCAGATTTTGTTAGAGCAAATTAAGATAGGATAAAAGTTGATGTGTATTGTACCTGACCAACAGAGAATAACCACTCATGAACAAAACAACATCCCACAGCAACCTTTACAACAGGCCACCTAGTCAAGCTGGCTGTGATAATGCCAGACAATAGCAGAAGATCCAGCTGGCAAGAAAAGATAGATATCCAGCACTGAGAACAGAACAGCTGAGGGGAGAAAGTTTCTACTAGTCCAAACCATGAATATAATCTTAATTGTTTCAATGCCCTCTATAGTTTCAGATGTGCCACTCTCATCCCACCTGGATGCTCAAATACTCAGTTTTAACTGGAAGAGCACAGCTCCTGAAAACAAGCAAGAAAATTTTCACAGACTGCCTCATTAATTCTGTCTTTTCCCCTTGTTTTCACAAGCATTCTTAGAGAGGTGAGCCTCAGGGGTCAGTCCCCCACTCCCACACTCCCTGTGCCCACTGCCACACAACCCACTGCAGGGTGCACTCACTCCTTCCACTCTACCTCCTCGGGTAGTCAGACAGCAGAAGGACTGAAAACACAGGTTCCAGGAGAAACACGACAGAGAGAAAGCAGGAAGGGAAAGGAGGGGAAGAAAAAAAAAGGGAGAGGACTGACAGATTAAAAGTAGTAGTAGCTGGATTCAGAAACCCCAGAAAAAAAATCTGGCCAAAAGGGTCACTCCACCTGATTCAGTTTAAGTCCTGCAAAAAGGACATATTTACTTCTTGCTACTGAGGAGTAGGTTCAATAAGTGCCCTAGAAGAAGTGCTTCATAACACCCCTCGTTTTTTTGCTCCTTATTACCTTTATCATTTTGAGCACCAGACATTCCTCCTCTGAGCAGCAGTTTGGTACATTCTCTCCCAAGCTCCCCCTGCTTCCCAGTCTAGTAGTTCTCAGTCACCCTACTACTATCCTACATGCCATGGTACCCATCTGTTGCAGAGATTACAGGTGTGTTTGGGGTCATTTCCTCAGTGTGGGTTCCCCCTCCCACTCCACCCCTTTCCCTGATTTTTACCAGAATACATAGTGTTCTGTTCCTAACTGTCTGCTATTCAGGTAACCTGAAAGTATCAGAGTAATCCAGTTTAAAGATACTGTGGTGAACCAGACAGCAGAAGACAGGAGAAAAGGGTTGGTGCAAAATATTGCCATGTGACAAGCCTGGAAGTCACAGATATAGAAGGGGTGATTGGGGACATCACAGTGAAGCACAGGTACAGCTCTGAAAAGAACTAACCTGTTATACAAACACAATGAACAAAATTTACCTTAGTTCTTCAGATCAATCTAACCTGATTATATGCTACTGTAGTTATACTGTGACTGTTGTTGGTGTCTAGTGCTACACCTAGAAAGAATAGAGGAAAAATTAAACAAGTGAGCAAATGACATGAAAAGAAAAGAGGTGGCAGTAGCACAGCAAGTTCTGTTCCAAGTTTAAACTCTGCAGTTCTTTCTTTAACTTTTTTTTTTTTAAATTGGATGTAACATGAATATCTTGATGCATTTAGGAAAATTGCAGCAATTTTTCCATACTATTGTTGCATGACTATTTGTCTTCTTTTACTAATGCCAGCAGTCTTAGATAAAGACTCCAGAGAGAGGAAAAAAACTTGCTGTGAGACACACCAGCAGAAAATCCATTTACTTCAACTGATGTTTCTATGGGTTTATACCACTATAGCCACAAGACAAATCTGTATCACACAGAAAGGCAGAAGGGGAAGGAGGAAGAGACAGGAAGGGAAGACAGAATGTTTCTCTATCTGTTCTCATCAATAATATGAAACATTGCTGTATCTCTGCCTCATGCTAAAGAGGTATCTCTGACTCTTCATCTCACTGGAAAATGTTGACATTTTAAAATTCCTTGAGTTTTGATAGTTATATATGCAATGCTGTTCTGTAAATACAGGTATTATAGTGCTGACCACAACACTGTTACAACACCATATTTAATTAATCCCTTTATGTACCTTCCAGAGTTTCCGGCAAAGTCTTGACAACGTTTGGGAGTGACAGGAGATGTTACCCATTAACCATCTGCGTAGTTAAATACATAACACCTACCAGGACTTAGTAAATAGAGATTAGAAAGAATATGGATATTAAATTCAGCTGTAGAAGTTTACCTGACATTCCTAGCAGTTCTATCAAAGCGTATCCTTGACAGTGACTCCTGTCCAAGGAGATCAGACAGATGGAAAAAGGTTGTGAAAAAAAAGCATTTTTAAAACTTTATGAGAAAAATGTAGACTTGTAATCATGAGGTAATGTTGTAATGGTCCAATGCTACACAGTCTTGGACAATTTTCTGAGATATTTCCTGCATGGATGGGGTGTGATATGTGAAATTAAATTTATAAAAGAGTACAAGAATGGTGTTATGAGACTCTACCACCTCTTCACTAAATGAAATGCTGAACCTTACTCAGGTTAGCAGATAGTTAATGCATTTTCATGTTCAAAAACATTCCTATTTTTCTCCCTCTGAGCCAAGGAACTGGGAGAGAGAGTCTGGTCATATTCTAAATAAAGGTTTCATCAGCATCTCATTAGTAAAGGGTTAACAACTGGTGACTGCCAGTTGTACTTAATGGATATTAGTCTTTGCTTACTTATGTATTTGGTTTGCATGGCAAGGTTTTAATGGGGCAAGGGGAGGAGCTGCAGGGATGGTTTGTCTGTGAAACTGACAGAAGATTTCCTAATGTTGATAGGGTTAATGCCAGCTGGCTCCAAGACAGACCCACCACTGAGCAGGGCCAAACCCATCAGTGATGGTGATAGTGATTCTGGGATAGTGTATTGAAGAAGGCAGGGGGGAAAAATCAGCCAAACAAACAAGAAAACCAAACCAAAAAATCCAAACAGAAAACCCAGAACAACTTTGGCAGGAGGAGTGAGAATATGTGATAGAAACAGCTTTGCAAACACCAAGGTCAGCACAGAAGGAGGGGAAGGAGGTACTCCAGGCCCCAGAGCAGATTCCTCTTCAGCTCATGGTGAAGACCATGGTGAGGCAGCTGTGCCCCTGCAGCCCATGGAGGTCTGTGGGGGAGCAGAGATACTCCTGCAGCTCATGGAGGAACCCACATTGGAAGCAGGTGGATGCCCAAAGGAGGCTGTGACACTGTGGGAAACCCCTGCTGGAGCAGGCTCCTGGTAGGACTCTTCGACGTGGGGAGAGAGGAGCTCACACTGGGGCAGGTTTGCTGGCAGGACTTTTGACCCCACAGGGATCCCACACTGGAGCACTGTGCCCCTTGGAAGGGGCCCTAGCTTGAGCAAATTGCAAAGAACTGCACCCTACAGGAAGGACTCATTGGAAACATTTGTGGAGGACTGTCTCCCATGGGAGGGACCCCATGCTGGAGCAGGAAAGAGTGTGAGGAAGAAGGAGCAGCAGAGACAACATGTGATGAACTGACCACAGCCCCCATTCATCATCCTCCTGCACCACTGCAGCAGAAGAGGTGGAGGACTCAGGAGTAAAGTTAAGCCCAGGAAGAAAGGAGGGGTGGAGTGAAGGTGTTTAAAGATTTAGTTTTTATTTCTATTATCCTACTCTAATTTGATTGGTAATAAATTAAACTAATTTAATCGAGTCTGTTTTGCCTGTGATGGTATTTGGTGAATGATCTCACCCTGTTCCTTATCTTGATTGACAAGCCTTTTGTTATCTTTTCTCTTCCCTGTCCAGCTCAGCAGGGGTGTGATAGAGCATCTTAGGTGGGCACCTGATATCCAGCCAAGGTCAGCCCACCACAACTAACTAGCAGAAGACATAATAACTCTATAAAATCTTCATACCTTTATTAAACATTTAGTAATCTTTCCTTAATCATTTAGGAAAACTTTTATTTACAAGGTGCCCGCACAAACAATAGACTCACTGGAAGTGCCATTCTTGACAGTAAATGGGAAAAAGACTTTGGAATCCATTAACCATAAAAAGAGAAGAGATCCCTGCATTGCAATTATTAGAGGTCTTGCTGAGGCATATTATGAGGTATGACCTGTCAAATGAGGATTCTCAATAGTGGCTCTACCTTAAACCTGCCAAATTTGAAATTAAGTCTGTTTTGCCATTAATAGCAATGTTGCCTTAATAACAACACAAATATACTATTGCCCCCAGTCAGAGGTAATCAAGACTGTATTAAACCTAGCATTTGGATCAGGTATGGAAGAGTGCATAAGTTCAATAGCATCAAATTGCCCAAAGCAATGGGTCTCTGGACGTCATTTATGTGACCCTGGGGGAAAACATCAAGTTCCCATCTTTTCCTCCAGGCACTTGAAGTAAGCAGGCTGGCCTATCTCCTCCTATAGAATAGATTTTTTTTTATTCTTATCATTATTCTTATTATTATTATGTTATTTCTAAATCAAACTGAAAGCTGTATGGAGATGGAGAAAATAATTTAAATAACACACTTGCCAATTTTCCACAGCTATAATATCCATGCCTCTTGTAGAAAAACTGACTGAACTTCACAATTATTACTCAGAACGTGGGATCTACTGTCAAGCAGAAGGAAAACTGTGCTATATCTATTTACATAATGTATCACTTCATAATATATATGGCATACTCTTACTGCAGCATTATATCAATTATTTACCAAAAAAGCTTTAATAATTTTAACTGTGTTGCTCCCACTTATCAACCGCTTTAGAATAATTTAAAGCTCATTTCCTGATGCACTGAAATTATTCTAAACTGTGCATGCTGGCAGACACAAAAACCTTTTTACTCCCCATTTGCAAAATGACATCTGCTCTATTTCCATCTTTGTTTTCAGACACAAGATTAGTTTAGCACTTTATTTCTTAATCTGTCAAATAGCATCATCAAAAACCAGGGAGTAACTCACTCCTTAAACCCCCATAGATTCAAAGTTACAAAATATATACATAACATTTTAACAAACTTGCATATCAGACAAAAGAAATCATATAACCTTTTTTCCTTTCTATTATAAAAATGCCCCCCCTTCCCACGCCCCCGCTAAAAAGCCTGTAAACATTGGCAACAACAAGAAAGGAGAAAGCCTGACAGATTGATTGTTCCAGAATTCCTGCTGCATGGCTACAGTGGAAGGCAGGTTTCCAATATTAGCTAAATTGTCAACAAACTCCATCTTTCTATTAGCATAAAGTCAGTCTTGTTCTGGTCTCAGGCACACAAATACAAAGAGACAATAAAAGCCAACAGTGCTGGTGCAGCCTCTAGCACTTGAAGTTTCAGCAGTCTGAGAAATTAACAGCCAAAAATTATGGAGAAAATGTTTTTTCCTTTATTTCCTTTACAATCATTCTACACATCGGAATCAAATGTAAGCAAGAGACCTTAGAGAATGCTTAAAAATAAGCATGTGAATACAGACCCACTGCCATTTATTTCATCACGGCTTTCTGCCACAGCTTCATGCTGAGCTTTTTGCCTTCCAATACTTTAATCTAGGAAAGGCTTATTCACCTGCTTACCTTGGGGTCCAAAGGAATATACTGCACACTCAGAATTAAATATTTATGAATAGAATCAGAAGCCAAGGGTCAGCTTTTTTTTAAAATATAAGCAAGGTCAATAAAACACATTAGTAAAATGAAGTACAGTGTCTTCTTTTGGATGAGTGACTATGCCTCAAGAGTCTAACACTTGTATTTTTATTTTTTTATGTGATGTATTTTTAATAATTTCATAGTTATTTATTTGGACAGTATTTGCAAAGGTTTTTCTCATTATTATTGTTGCAAAACTGAGGAGGCAAAGAGCAAACCAGTTCTGGCAGCACGAGCAGCACTGACGGTGAAATAGAAGACAGTTGCAGGTCCCAGGTCAGAGTGCTGGGAACAGGACAGAAGTCTGAAGCTGAGTTCAGGATATAGTGAAGAGTTAAAAAACAGACTGACCACAACAGGAGGGTCGTGGGAACGTTAGCAGGCAGGGCTGTGTGTGGAGATGAAGGATGCCTGAAGAACCTGGATGAAGACACTTTTGACAAGTGGAGGGCAGGACTCAGACCTGTATGCAAGCAAAGAAATTGGGACAAAGGGGCTTTTCTCAGGGTACCGGAACCTGAATAAAAAGGCTGGGTGGAGCTGACATTAGAGGACTAAGGCAAGCACTCAGAAGGAAAAAGATGACAGAGACAGCCTAGGTACATAAATTAAAAACACTGCAGAAAGAACAAAGTGCTCAGCTGTGGTATGCTGCTGGCCAAAGGGCCTCAGAAGTAGGAAGCAGTAAAAGAGGAAGGTGGTGAGAAACAGCCTGTAACGTGGAATAAATGAGTGACAGTGACAGACAGCAGAAGGAGCCAAGTCAAGAAAATTTATGTTTCTTTAAAGAGATCAGTCTGATCCATGACTATTAAAAAAACCATATTGCTTGTAATTGCACGGTTACCATATGGCATCACTGCTCAGCAGAAGCATTCATATACGTTGTGAGAACATTTGCACACTTAAACATATTTGCATTTCTTTAACTTCTGTTCTGGATGTCCCAGTACTTATAAAATTTTAGTTTAAAGCATTTATACCACATCTCTAACACCAATTTCTACCACTACCACTTCTGTTGGTGATGCTTTTCAACAGATGATGTCAGGGCTCATTTACGAACTGGGTCAGCACCATTATCCCCATTTTACAGATGAAAACTAAAGGTGTTGTAGATCAGCCTGCATGATTAATGTCGACTCTCAACCTTTAATTCATTTTACTGTCGTTTTCCTTGAAATATTCATTTGTACTTCTTCACTAAGGGTATTTTTGTCATGTATTTCTAATGCATGTCAAAAGTACCTGGAGCATAGTAGGCCATTTTTAGCATTCTCAGAATTCTAAATAATAAAATAAGAAATCCACTCTTCCCTGAGCTTACCTCTCTGAACATATTCCACCCTTAAGTGCAGCATCTCTCAGGAAAGCTCCTTTGTGTTCCCATAATTAACCTGTTTCCACATTCCCATCTTTCCTCCTGGTCCATACAGCTTGAAAAATACAAGAATACCATGTTACAAGCTCCATTCAATTTCTATGGCAGGCACCAGCCATGTCCTGGATTTGAAACCTTCATTCTTCAGCACCTGAAGAGAACATACTGATTATGGGTTTTTGAGGGTGTCTGCTATGTTCTCGAAGCCTTTCAGAAGAGAAGATGGGATATCTCACTTGCTTCCTTAGACACATTCATATCGGCCTTTCAGGATTCTGAGAAGCCATCACTAAACAAGGGCAGATGATCAGGGGCTGCCTTAAACCCAGGGATAAATTATAGTAAAATGACAAGCTCCCTTTTCCTTCTCTCCACCACTCCCCCCCACTATTTTTTTTTTCCCAAATGCTAACCTTACTATGAGGCTTCGCTCTTCTGAAGTAGGAGAGGAATACACAACATATCCTCATCTATAAAATGAAGACCAGTGAGTTCCCCACAAAGCCCTGCAGGTGCAGACCAAATGCCAACAAGGAAGACAATGCTAAGACAGCATGATTTTGTGACAAACCAGTCTGATGGCAACAGTCAAAACCTTCCTCTCCAGCTTTCCTTCTTGCACATAATTCAAAACATTTTTAAGAATTTCAGTTGCTGCTGTTGCTAGGAAAACCTCAAGGCTTTGCTCTATGCACATCTGTAACCTTACCTGCCAGTCCTTATAAAAAGGGATGTTCCCTGCCTATTCCTATGCACACTAAGGTGATGCTTTGCACACTGGATGGTACTGATTCTTCTGAAACAAGGAGACCAACCTATCTTTGGATAGCAATGCTCTGCTCATACACAACACCAAATTAAAAAAGGAAGTGATGATGCCACTGGTCTCAGTGATTGCATTGCAGACCAGGATGGTCTTTGACTAGAGCCATTCCACATGGAAGCAATGAAGGCCAGTGGTTAAACAAAACAAAAAATCATCATGCAGAATATTTAAAAATCTTATCCAGCAATTATAACATAAACTGACAAGGCTTGAAAAAGATCTGATATTTTTCCACAGGCTTTTTGTTTAGTTGCACTTTAGTAACATTGCACAGAATTGGTAGAGAGTGAACTCTAACAGAAACATCATCTTTCAAGTTTCAAGGCTTGGACATATTAGAGACATTGACAGAGAGTGAAACTGAAAAAAATGCCCCTTTTTTTTCACCCCCAAATTCCTGTCATTGTCAGAAACAGATTGATTTTGCTATTTTCAATGATACAAAAACCAGACTTCCACCTGAAGTTCAGCCTGAGGCTTACTTACCCATGCAACAAATGTTTAATCTAATGGAAATAAGAAAATCATGCAGCATTGAGAAAATGGGGCTTCTTCTGGCTGTGTGGGTGTGTGACTGTTGAGGAGGAAAGCCGAGGTCATTTAATTATATTTTCTCCTTCCCTCATCTCCAGCATTTACTGTCACTTGTCTAAGTGCACTCTAGGTCTTGACAACTAAATGAACAGATGCTATCCTGTTAGTAAGCTTGTTTTTAAGAATGTTCATTCCAGGAGAAGAGTTTTCTGAAAACATATGGTGAGCTAAATATATTGAAGATTTTTCTCAGCTGGCTTCATCTGTACAGGAATATACTTCTCAGGTGAGATCCTCAGAATAGCTGACATTAACTTATCAGGGTTAAAATCCCCAGGTGAAAGGTACCACATATCCCAAAAAGTGGAAAGGGAAAAAAAGAATTCTCTTTCCTTGTTAGTCCTAGAAATCTGATCATGATCATAATTGGTTTTCATAGTGATATAGCATTGTACTTGCTGCAGATCACTGTAGCGTCAGACATGTTGATTAAATCCTGCAAAACCCAACACAAAAAAGCAGGCTGCAGAGCACCGCACTCCAAGACCACAACATCTGACAGTTGATCAGGAGTCAGGAGGCTGACCACAGCAAGTCACCTGTGACATCAAAAGATACATAAAAATTCAAAGGCTTTGACCACAGTTCCTTTGAGCAAAAAAGTCTAGCCTCTCAAAATAATAACACATACCCCACCTCAGTGTACAGACTTCTCCTGGCAGTGGCACTGAAGAATGCCAGAGCCTTTCCCCTTCTCTAAGGAACATCCTTTGCAGATCATCTAATCATGACAGAAGACAAACTGATCCTTAACAGCTGAATAAATATTTCATTATTTTTGCAGCAGCAAGCTAAACATAAAAGCAGAGGATGTTATCCATGCATAAATAGGTAGGATGAAATACTCAGTATTATGTTTGGTTCTCAATCTTAACAAAAGGATTTTTAGCAGACGACTAAGCACACTAAGTGGCACAGTCAATTGGATAAAATTAAACAAGTATAGTTGCGTCAGCAACATTAGGCCCTTAGCTATGTGTGAAGAGCAATATTAGAAGTGACAGAGGAACAAGTTCCACAGAGCAAGCAAAACCTGAAGACTTTTTGCTGCATCAGCCAGGGATGAGGGTAGGCATGCAAACATACATCTACATTTTTGTTTCATCCTTTAGTGAGAAGTCAACCCTGGCATTGCAATCCCAAGTAACAAATAGACAGCAAGCCATACATCACCACTCAGAAAATGGGCCCGGAGTGAAAAGAAATCTGCTTGCAGCAGCCTGTTTTTACACACTGAAACACCATGTAGACTTGACCACAGCCCATCACAGACACAGGAAAAGCTTTAGGAACAAAAACTAAAGCAAATTCATCATGGGCAGTGTCACGTACAAGTAGCTCAAATTCCATTATGCTTTGGACCTTTTCCCAGAGCTTCCACAATTCCATCAAATTAGCCACTGTACATTTTCCTTTCCTAAAGGAATGGTAAAAGTCTTATTAAGACTCTGGAAAATATTGAATAACTTAAGTGTTACATACCAGGAGCAAGGCAGAACACAATGAGATTGTCATGCTCCTCCATGATCTGACCAGAGTTTTCTCAGCACTTCATGACTTCACTTACCAGTTCAACCAGTGGGTTGATTTGCTGGCCAGGTCCTGCTGCTGCTACTCCACATAATTGCAAAACAAGAGGTAGCACCTCGAGATATATTTTCACTTAGCAGAGCCCCATACTCAAAGAAAGTCTACTAACCATCCAAGACTCCAGTAGAACCTGCAGGTCCTGCCTCATTAGATACCACCATATGCACCAGACATTAAGCCATTTGAAAAACCTGGTCCTGTCTTCAGATCTTGTGAATTTCCCTGGCAGAAATACTGTTGATATAGGGTACACTAACCCAAGCTGAAATTGTGGCTGTGAAGTAGAAGCGATTTTGTGAAGTCATTATAAGCCTGTCCTACATGAGAGGTCAGACTAAATTTAAAGATTACAAAAAGCCCTCTCTTAGGATGACTGCTAAATTATCTCGATTTGGAATTCCTGCAGTCTTGATGCCTTCAGCGGTGGCACTGCATGTACAGTGTACATTCAAACCAGTATTGCATTTTACCTTCCTTTTCCAAGTATAGTACTAAATTTCATTTTATCAGACCAAAAGGGGTAGGTTGGGAGACAAGAAAAAGGGAAGGGGAACAAAGCAACTTGATGAGTTACCAACCGACAACTCACTTTACCTTCTGAAAAGCTCAACATTTCTTTTTTGTCATGAGTATGTTATCTCTGCACCTAGCTAAGAGTTTCCAAAAATGTTGGAGAGAGGAGGGCAGGGAATCACATACCACCTTTCTTTCTTTGTTATTAACATGTGGGTGTGTGGAGGTATTGGTGAGAATTAATTAGAAGTTATGAGAATTTTAAACTTTTTTCTCTTCAAATTTTCACATCAATATATGATACAACTTATTTATTAGGTCAAAGAGATAAGAAGTAGCTATTTTTTTTTTTAATTTTTAAGTGAAAGAAATTTTTTATCACTTAAAAAAAACTGATGATCCTGAAAAACAACAATTTTCCATAGGTCACACTAGGTAGAACAAGGATAGAACAAGGGTATAACCCAAATTCACTTAACCAAGGTCAATACCTTATCTTGTGCACAATACTCTCTTGATGCTTACAGAGATCACATTTTTCTTTCCTGAGATATCTCTAATTTTGCAGCCCCCCAAAGATCCCTATATTTTTTGCAACTGTCTGAGGTTTCCCATTTTGAAGAAGTTTAAGTGTGGAAATGTTTAGTTTACGAAATCTTTTTGCCAGAAAATTATAAATTATTCTGATATTTTCACAAACCAGGCTTGATCATTTCATGTTCAATAGTAAAGATAATCAGCCAAAAAGCAGGCTGTTTCTTTGTGATCAATTCAAAAACAATTGAAGCACAACTAAAATGATCAGTGTAAAGAATATACTTTAACACAATTACTAAAGGATGCAATTATGGATCGTTAAACCTTTTAAAGGAAGTTCAGTCTAAGTTAGAGAACCCCACAACTGTAAGCATATCTCTATATTAATCTTACTTACAGCCTAGTAGACCTCATAAACAGGAATCAAGTTGCAGCAGGATGCAGCTGAACAGAAAGAGATTTGGATGAGCTTATGTACATGCTGGAAGGAAAGCTTCTGTACTCATGCATGAGGTTCCCTGCATGCAGGACTTTGCATTTCACTTTGTTTCATATCTTTCTTCCTTGCCCAATCCTCCAGCCTGTCCAGGTCTCTCCAAATGGCAACACAAGACAATATTCTGACATATCAGCCACTCTTTCCAAGCTTGTATCATCTGCAAATGTGGACAAGTCCAAGTCTTCTCTCCTGTCATCTAGATCATTAATGAGGAGGATAAATAGCTATGAATCTAGTATTAAAAAGTGGAGTATTTCACTGGTGAATGGCTTCCAGCTACATTTTGTGGCACTGACCACAACCATCTGAGCCCAGCAGTTCAGCTGGTTCTGATCCCTCAGCATGCATTAGGGCATGCTCTTCTATGGATTTGTGTGTGATCAGTTTGAACTTTGGTTTTCCTAACTCCATCCTTGACAGATTGGACAGTTTTTCTACCTGCTGTCTGGGCCATGTAACCCTGCTTCCAACTCTTGCACCCTTCCTTTCTGTGCCCAGGTTTTGTCAAGATCTCCTTGCTCACCCATGAAGACCTCCTGCCACCTTTGCTTGATTTCATGCTCATTAAGACAGACAGCTTTTTAACTTTCAAACTTAAGATCTATTGGGCTTGTTGAGTCCATTTCCTCCACCTGTCTGGAAGGAAAAGAGATGTAAAGAAGTTAAAAATGCCATTCTGAGACTGTGATAGACTGGGAGTTGGCCAAAGGCAGAGTGGCACAGGAGAGCATGAAAGGTATAAGGACCCTGCTCTACAGTCCCCCTATGGATGGCACAGACTGCAAATCACAGTGCAATTTCAGGATGCTCTGAAGTCACTCTAATACTATACTTAAGATCTGTCAGCTATCCCAGAATATAAAGGTGGATTGTAGCCATCCATCTTTTTTGTTACCTTACATTCTGGTTCAAAGAGAGTAACTGAGAACTGGGGTTTCAGGAGCCAAAAGTCACACTCCTTTTCTGACCGAAGGCAAGGGGAGGCTCTCCTCATACTTTTAAGCTATTCAACAGCTCTCTTCCTAAATTACTGAGCATAACTTTACTTCCTGATCCTTGAGAGAAACCCTTGCTATTTCTCACTTATGTATCTCTGACCTGCCATGTCTTAGCTTCTCCCTACAGCTTATTTCATTAAATTTAGAAATGTTCAACTTTTCTTCACTATCATTTCAAACTTCAGTAGCACACTTCTAAAATAAAAAAAAAAAAAAATAAAAAAAAGAAATTAACGAAAAATGTTATCAAAAGGTAAAACATCAAGGCTGATGGCAATAAAGTTGTAACAACTCAATGCTGTGTCACATGTCATGAAACACCACAGGGTGTTTAGCACTAGAAAGGTTGTGACTAGCAAAAATTTAAACAGGAGCTTGCTTTGTTTGCCTGTGAAAAAAGCACTTTTTGAACTCACCAAGTCTCATGCTCCAGGACACCTCCTGCTCACTTATCAGCTGTCTGCAGCTGTACTCCAAGTCTCGCTTGTTGCCGGAGAGAGGAGAGAAGCTGGACACAGCAAAAACAATATCACCAACAGAGGTTCTGACACCCAGCAGGCCTCTGATGGAGTTCAGGACCTCTGTCACACTACACACCATGTGCCTGGAGTGTCCTGCCCTGGGCTTATCAAAGCCATCAAAAAGACTGCTAGCCTCCCCCATCAATTGACCCAAAACATGGATTTTCACATATCAGCATCCGAATAATCCAAGAAGTCTGATGTCTTTGGCTCTTAGTCCAAGCAACTGGCTAATGTTCAGAACTCTATGTTCATTAGAACTCAGTTCAATCATTGAAAACAAATTAGCATCTGCACAAATCATTTTATTAGTTATGAACCTGCTCAAAACAACTACCCATCTTTCAAATACAGCAGGAGCAAAGGCTTGGCAGCTTCCTACCTCAGAAACCTCAAGCATCTCTCACATAAACTCTCTTTGGAAGAACTACTTCAGTTCCTTTCAAGGCAAAAAAAAAAAAAAAAAAGAAACCAACCAAAAAAAAAAAAAAAAGGCAGTTTGGTCTTTCTACATGTACAGCCTGTAAGCAAAAATCCATGCCCTGGTATTGCAGTCAAGGATATGCTTGTAGATGGCCCTGTTACAGATCCCCATGACCTTAAGCTGTATTTATCCACAGCTTCTTTCATTATTGCTAAAATAGCTTTTTTACTTCTCTGGAGTGATCAAAAGGTTATTTCTTTCAGGTTCTTTAGAGTAATCTCCCACCTCCAGCTGCCAGCTATTAGTACCTTCCAGCTTAACAATAAGTTGTTTTTATTTCTTCTGTAATGAGGTAAATTAAGTAAATACATATACAGACATATATATATTTATATCTGTATTTGTCAACAAGGAAGTAAAGGCCTTGCTTGTTAAACTGTTAGATACAGTTAGTAGAATTTTTCTTTCCCTTACACAAATGCTTTGAAAAAATTCAGAAGAAGCCTTTGAGCAAATCATAGAATAACAGAATAGTTAGGGTTGGAAGCAAACTCTGGAGATCATTTAGTCCAATCCCTCTGCCAGGGCAGGATCAACTAGAATGAATGTAACTTCCTCAATCAGTCATGCAATAAATCCAAACTATAGAAGATGATTGCATCAAAACTGAGGGAAAATTAAGTCTTCTAAGAGTTGAAAAGCTGCACAAGCTTGAACAAATGTTTAAATTACAAATAAAAATTTAAAAATCACTACCCTGCTGAGCAGCCACGTCAGTTTCTAGCCCCTGGTGTCCTGCTCTGAGCTTTGGTCTGGGTCTCCACCCCAGTCATCCCAGAGTTTGTTACTGAGGTAAATAGCTGTGTAACTCAGCATATCTCAAGTTAACAAAGGACATGGAGAGGAGGTTTCACTGTCATGAGAATCTCACTTCACAGGACTGAGTCCTAGAGAAACTGCCATCATGAGCACAAATCCCTAACCGGATGCCCACTTCACTACAGGGAAGATATCAATACACCAAGGACTCATTTCTCCCTGGACTCATCCCCTGACAAATTGATCCTATATCCTATGAGTCATAACCCACTTTGAAGCAGATCCTGAAAATTTACACTGTGAACTATGTCCTTATACCCAAGTTCTGCTTTTTGCAGAAGTGGCAGCAACAGTCTTCCTTCTAGGTGCAATTGCCTTGGCCTGCTTGTCTGACTCTCCTCATGAAGGAGCTAGGGTTGTTTGGCCAGGAGAACCTTTTCTTTCAGGCAAGAAAGGTCTCAGGGGAGACCTGAAAGGAGGTTGTAGTGAGGTGGCTGTTGCCATCTCCTTTGAGGTAATAAGTGACAGGGTGTGAGAAAATGACCTCAGGTTGTACTAGGGGATGTTTAGATTAGATATTAGGAAAAAAATCTTCTCTGAAAGGGTGGTCAGATATTCGAATAGGCTGCCCATAGAAGTGGTAAAATCATCATCCGTGGAAGTGTTCAAAAGGTGTGTGGATGTGGCACTTGCAGATACTGTTTAGTGGTGAACATCATGGTGGTAGGTTAATAATTGGACCCAATGACCTTGGAGGTCTTCTCCATTCTCGGTTATCCTATGCACTCAACTCAAGCACAGAAATTGCATGCAGTATTGTGTAGATGCTGATGGTTAGAGGATGAAGTTCAGCATCCAGATTCACAGGGATAGCTCACATATAGAGTGTAAATCATTCAGAAACAATTTTTCCTCTTTTTCTTTTGTTTGTTTTTTGTTTTGTTTTGTTTTGTTCTGGGGGGGTTTTTTTGTTGTTGTTTTTTTTGTGTGTTTTTTTGTTTTGTTTTTTTTTTTTTTTCAAAACAGACAGATGAACCAAATGGAAAGGGAGGGAAAGATAGTAGGAAGAACACACACCCCTACCACAAATTCTTTTCCTTTCATTTCATTTTGATTTTGCTTTCCATTTCTTAAATGAATCTTTTTACTGTCTAAGGAGATGCATCAGACCTTGCCCAAGTTTTTGTCTTAAATATTAACAAGTAGCCAGTAGTGCCCACTTAAGGCACATAGAGGGAGGATACTTCATTAGGAGCAAAGAGAAAGAGCAACAGGGAAAAAAAGATATACCAATTACCTTCTGACCTGAAAAGAGATATTTCAGTTCACCTTGTACAGATAGGTACAAACCCTAGCAGTTTTGCTTCTCTATACTTCTTTCTCAGATCAGAAATCTTCTAAACTACCACAGAATTCAAGCCTTCAAAAGGTCACTGATCTATCTTTTCTTTAAGCTGAGAGCCTTATTTTCAATTGATTTTCAATGACCTTTTTTTATTATTATTTTTAAAGTGAAGTTTAAAAAAAGTCCTCAGTTTTCAGGAAGTGTTATGCCTCCTCTCCAAAAACCAGTCTGTCCTTAAGTTCTACAGAATGGGTACATAAGAACTATGTCTCCTCAAAATCATAATATCCTAACCAATATTTCTAAAAAGAAGGTAAAGAATAAACAGATCCAAAGTGGCTTTTCAGAAACACATATCAACAATCATTCTATTGCCAGCTGAAAGGAAACTCAATGCATGAAAACTACAAATGAATTTTACATACAACCACAGCAGATATTCCCAGATTTTGCTAAATGGCATTTTCTGTCCTGCGGGAGCCACAGCACAGGATGCATCACCAAGAGATCAGTATGGTCTTTCTTGACAGTATATTTATACTAATACAAGTCTTGAAAGTAGTGAATGTACAAATTTATAAGTGAATTCTCTAATGAGGGATAATGCTGTAACATTCACTGCACCTCAGGCCTCACACATCACTTTTGCCACCCAATACCAACACTTCACAGCAACAGCAAACACGCATCACATGTAACATGAGAGCAAACATAGTCACCCTTCTACCTCCAAGAGGCAAACACTCTTATAGGTGTAATTCTACTTTAGAATCAAAAGTCAGGTCAGAGAGCCTCAGGAGAAAGTAAATTCCACAGCTTTGGAGTTTGTGAAGGATCTACTGGTCCATTTTAGAACACACTACTTGAAAAAAAAAAAAAAAAAAGACAAAGTAGAGGAAATTCAGAGCATTTGTCCTTGAGTACCTCTGGTGGTGAAGAGGGTTGATATACCCAAGAACCTGCCCATTCCTAGTGGTGTCTCAAATTACATGTATCAAATCATGTTTTTAAATGTTGTCATGTCTCCTTAGAAGCCACTAGTCCAGCTGGCCCTGGAGAAGAAAATCCTTAACTCTTAGGAAATGTTTGTATTAAGCCAGTGAATTTATCTCAATGACAAGTGCACTTGTGTTGTAAGATAACATGTAAGCAGACATGCCTGCAGCTTTATTGTCAAAATGCTGTTTGGAAAGAAAAGAGCAAACTCTTATGTGGAAAGAGGACAGAAAGAGAAAGCTGAAGCTGGCTGCATAAAAGGCAGAGCACTACAGGAAAGAAGCAGAAAGATGCTGTGTAGGGTGATACCCTCCCCTACACCTCCCATGCAAGAGCAAATTTATTTAACAGTCAGCAAATTCCTCAGCAATGACAACACAAATTTGGAATATCCACAACAGCAAATATAAGGAATTATGTTATCTCAGGAGCAGACAAACATGTAACTGAACTGCATCTTCTGCTCAAGAGGAAAACAAACCACACAACCAAGCACCCAGCTGCAATAACCCTGGCAGAGGAAGTACACGGTAAGCTGTATACACACTCCCAAGCCAGTGAAATGCTTGACAGAAGAATATACATTGGCAGCATTGCTTAATCTGCATTTCAAGAGCAGAGCTAAAATTGCAGTTGCCCACAGTGTTGACTCAGATCATTGGAGGGTGTTCTTCTATACCTTCTCCTGAAGGGAGGCCAGCCAATTATTTCCCATTTCCAAGTGCAGGTCTCTACATCTACCCGTACTCCCTGTGAGACATGAAAGTAGAAAGTGGTTAAATAAACACCTCTGCACCTCTTATTGTCTTAACAGAATACCAATAAGGGCAATCTGGAGAAAGATTTTTTTTTGCTTTGGATTCCTTTTTGCATCAAACCAGCTTAATAAAGAAGTAGAACCTTAACCCCTCTGTGTTTCATGGGAGCATATTTGCACAGTTATCAGTACTGATCAGTACAAAGCAAGATAGTCATCTCTGTTGGAAAAACATGACCTATTTCTTAATGCTCTATTTCTATACCTAAACTCTCTGACTGCTCAGTTCAGCAGGAAGTAGGAAGTAGCAGCAACTATTGTACAGGCAAAACCAAGGTATCTTTATTCCTTGCAGTTCGGGAAAACACTTCTATCAAGCCATGAAAAAATGACTCCAGGAGATGTATTTCACAAAAACAGAACAGTAGGAAAACATTTTCAAAAGGTAAAGTTCAGAGGCCCCACTTACCTGACACTAATACCCTGATTTTCATAGTTGTTGAGCCCTCTCTTTCCTCCAAAGATGATGCTGAGCCCTACATTCTTCTAAGGGAAAAAAGAGAAATCAGGTCCAAAACAAGTAAAAATTCCAGTTAGCCCTGCAAGCACCAGCCCTAGTGGCTGGGGAATGGTGGCTGCGTGTCCTGCTTCTGCAACTTGGAAGAGTGACAGCACCCAAGCATTTAGAGCAGAGGTAACACCAGCTTTGCTCTCTGCAACAACCTTGCAATATTTGGAACTAACAGGATGAGCTTTTTCCCCTCCAATTTGAAAAAGGGTCAGATGTAAATTATTAAGACTGATAATCTCAGAGTTCATCCTGAACATCTTGAAGTGAAGGCAGAGATGGGACAGAGGTAACTACGGGCAAGTATGCTAAAAAGTATACAAATCTGAAAATCCAAAATAATGACCAGCTCCCAAATAAAGAACTGTGGAGCAGGTAGGGGCACAGCATCGAGAAAAAGTCAGATGTAGGAGTATCAAACCCAAAGTATTCCTTGAAACAACATGAAGTCAGGCTCTAGAGGTCTTTGCTACAGAACATTATGGATACAAGTCAGAAAAAGCCTGGGCACAATTATGTAATAAAAGTCTGCTGAGAGCTAGTAATACAAATCACCACTTTTTCATTCAGGATGGCCCCATGTCACTAATTCCTCTATCTGAGAGAGCGTTCTGGGAAAATACTGCTAAATGCCAGACCTGCTCTGCTGCCTTCTGCTAGACATTACAGACCATTATCAGAGATGGGACACTAAGCTAAATGGGCTTTGATCTAGCAAGACCACTCCTGTGAGAATGCAGGCTGTTCTGGGACACGAGTCTGGACCATCTACAGAACATGGTTAAGGTACAATGAAGCAGGAATGGAGTCAAAGTCCCTTGCTCTCTCTGACAGCATTGGTGAAGATTTGTGACTAAAAGAAAAAGCAACATTATCAAAGAGATTCGTATTCAACTAGTAACAAGTGGAGTGGAATTACCAGTTGTAAAACATCTCATCTATTTTTAATATTAGTACTCCTCTTAGCAGTATGACAAGACAGGGGTAAAAAAAAGCAGTAGAAAGGACAAATGGGGAGGGAATGTCTTGCCTGTTAACCTTTTCATGTCCTCAAACTAACCAGTTTGTATGAGAAGAGAAGCATAAACCAATTTTAGGTGGAAATGCTACAGAGACATGCTAGAATTTAGGTCAAAAATAAAAAATTGCTGACATCAAAAGAAATGTGGACTAAAAAAAACCGAAGTCCAATACTTTTTGGATAGTTTTTCAAAACCCAAAAAACCTCTATGGAATATCTTTAATTTCTACTTGCATCTAAAAGCATCGAATCCATTCACTCCTTTTGGAAACACACCACTGATTATGTATTGGACAAGTATCTAATCATTTAAAGAGTGACAAGTCCAAAATTATAAAGAACAGTGTAGCTGTTGTTATGATTCTTGTTGATTCTCACAATTTTCTCTTTCATCATAAAGTGATGACATAGATGAGACAGGTCACTACTGCAAATCACACAACTACAAAACACATTCTCCTTCCTGTCTCAGTCTTTTAACCTTTTCCATTCAAGGTCTAATGCAAAGAAAAAAAAATAATTTATTAAGTTCCTATTGTTAACTCTTAGTACAATGAGCTTGGAAACAAAGCCAGTACAATCTTCAAATGGGAATATTCAAAGTCAGGCACTAAAGTCCACATATGCCATTCAAATATGAGTTGCAGTACATGATCTGAAGTATCTCCTCTTCACTCAATTGTCCTTTGAAAGCAGTTTCTGCTCATATTCAGAGGATAAGTCTGAAGTGTTGATCTCAATATTTGTTGTCAACTCATTAATACACCTTACCTCTTTTCCTTGTCTGTTGTACTTTGTTTTTTCCCTAGTGAATTGGATCTTCATCTTTAAAAATGACAAAGACCTTGATCACTTGCTACAAAATGTCTCTCAAATGCAGATAACTGGCAGACAACAAATGCTGCTTGGCTATTCAGAACATAAATCAGTTTTGCTGGCTAGTATGAACACAGAGGAAATGTGGGTTTAATACTTTTATGATATGATTAATTGATGCTGTTGCCTGCAATAGAAGAATGGACTTAATTATCCATGTCTTTTCCAGTCCCATATCCCTATGCCCTGACGTTAGCATGTAGATGACCAGATTCACTGTGAAACCACAGAAATGCAGAAAGCCATCTATCAGGTTGATTCTTACATTAGCTTAAGCATTGTTCATCCTTTCTTCCATTACAAACATTATTAATCTGCTTCCATTGGGTAGCTACACTTGGGCTACTTGCCTTGCCTTTGCAAACACAAGTAGCTCATGCAAAGCCTGAATGATGCATATTCTGCTATTCCCAGAATCTTCAGAATAACTTAACAGAGAAAAAAACAAGGATCAAGTTGTCAAAATTTTAACTTGCCACTCTTCATGTTGTGCAAATATCACACTTTAAGAGAAACATGTTCTTACAAGCTGATTTACCTGATGCTGCTCCCACTACAGCAGAGTGGTTAAAAAACAACTGATTTTTTTCAAGTTCACATAAATTTGTAATGTGCATACACATACCTGTATTTAAACATACAAAACCTTGTGAAAAAAAAAAAAAAGGGAAAAAAAAGCTTCCTTAAACCAAATTATCACCATCTAAAGAGGGTAAAAAATCTATTATATAAAAATAATGAGGATAACAGAGATCTATTGCTCAAGTCACTGAAAAAAAATCAATTAGCAGATAACAGGACACACGTTAACCACAAAAGACGGTTGTCTCTGCTGTTTTCTCTCCTCCAAAGTAAAACACAGCCCCACTGCCCCAACTTCTGCATCTTCCCTCAGTCTGGCACACGGTTTTGTGAGAAGAGCACATGGACCCAAGGTCCACCAACCCATCATCTCTGCCTACCTGTAGAAACAGAGGAGCCTTAGGAATGGAACTAGCAAGTAGGGATGCTTCTGCAGTGCCACCTTTCCTCTCTGTTCATCAGGCTTCAGCCCAGAGACCACTATGGACTGCCCAGGGCTTTTGCATTTGAAATCCCTGAACAGACTCTCCTTCTTGAACTGATTGAATCACTCCTGTGATCATGCAAATTGTGTACCTCCTTGAAAATTTCAAGTGTGCACTGTATGAGGATCTGCCTCATATTTGGTTTGATCTGTCACCAGTGAGCTGCATTTGTTGCCCTCTGTCTTAGTTCGAGGGGAGAACTAAGATATCTATGTTGGCCAATGAATAATTCCTCTCCTTTAAATTTAGAAACAGAACTTTAATTAGGGAAAAGGAAAAAAATATATGAAAAGGATAACAGTTCTTAATCACAATACACAGATATATATATATATATATAGATATATCAAGGAAAGAACCAAACAACAACAATCTGTAATAAACTCCTCCACCCCCAAACAACAAGGCAAACAGTCAA
>JAWWEE010000001.1:17693326-17728205 GCA_035221455.1 Xenops minutus | reverse complement strand
AAACTTAAGCAGCAGTTCTGTCTCAGGGGGCTTTCCTGTGGGCTGCAAAGGGGACAGCTTGCTTCACCACAGTCATCCCCACAGTCACAGGGGGATCATAACTCTGAGTCCTTCCCCTGCCTTCCATGGGGTCCCCCCACAAGAGAGATCCTCTGCTCTCTCATGGGTCATTCCATGGAGTACAGTCTCATGAAAAGCTGACTGTACCTGCTTAGGCGTGGGCCTCTCCCTCCATGGGTCTCGGCCACAAATCTTTGCAGGACCTTCACTCCATCTTGGGGGCCTCCCACGAGGTAACAGCTTGTTTCATGCATCCTCCTGCTCCAACAGGGGGGTCTTTGCACCCCGAGGGATCCCATGGACTTCAAGGCGACAACTCATAAGCACCATGGTCATCACCACATATTCAGGGAATAATAGTTTTAAGTCCTCTCCCTCATCTGTGGGGTACCTCCCCCTCCTTCTCCTCTTCTCCTCCTGCACTGACCTTGATGTCTGCATTGTGATGATGTGAATCCATGGTTACCCATTTCTAACTGCACAACAATTTCTTAAATATGTTTTCACGCAGAGGCGTAACTTAATGGTTCAAAAGCAGGAAGTTTTCCTCGGAGCCGACCCTCATTGGCTCTGCTCTATAGGATGAAGGGAAAATTCAAAAGGCTTCCAACAGAAGCCAATCTTCCTCTTATAAAAAATAAAAAGCCTAATCAGAGAAACACATGACTTCTAGTAAGAAAAGTTTATTTATTATTTGTAAAACAGGCACAAATACACACCAGAAGCCAGATATTTCCACACTTATGTTTCATCTGGTTCTATACGGCACTGTTTCTATCTGTTTAAATGAGAATTTAGTGGCCTCCACCTGGCTCTGTTGTACTATGGGCATTGATGGTGAATTCTTACACAGTGAAAAAAGGACTCTTCAGCTGTTTAAACTTAGTAACTCTACAGGCAGACATTTGTCCAAAACTGTAGAAGAAAGTGCCAGATACTTGGTTTAAAAAGTTACTTAATCCTTTCATAGAGTATGTCAACAGTAAAGATTTGATTCCTGTTCAAGTTCAGCCCATCACACTTTCTCGGGTTTTAACACATTACTCAGATTTGCTTATACTTCATTTTAACAATTACTTTCTAAGAAATACAAATTTGAAGATATTTCTTCAGCTTCAGCAGTAAATATAGTTACTATGTTCTGATGTGAACTGCAAGACACAAAATCGAGGTCCTTATTATTTGAGTTGCAAAGAAAATGGAAGCCAGTGTCCTTCTCATGCTGCCCCCTTTCCTGAATAACCCCTGTTTTTGAGACACTAGAGAACCCAAACAGGGGGCTGGTTGTTGGGCTTTTCCTTACAGCTCACAGCTCCTTTTAAGCAGACCCTGGACTTGTAGCCCAGGGCCACTCGTGCTCATTCAGCCACATTCTTGGCTGGCAGCTCCTTCCCGGGTCTGTTTCTATGGCATTTCCTCGTCCCACTCCCAGCTGCATCTCTGCTTACAACAACACTAAATGAGAACCTTTGTTTGGGGTTAGGACAGGCTCAGGCTTTTTGATGGAGCTGCCATTTTTTTTTTCCTAGTGCCTGGAAGGTAAACACTACACTTCACAGCTTTATGCAAAGGTTAAGCTTCATCTATAATAGAATTAATGCTTACAATTTTGTTGCACACAAATCAATCTAAAAAGCAGCTTCTTCTACCACATCCTGCCTTTGATTTCAATAATGATGTGTCTGAATTGTATCTCTCCATTGCTGCATCAATATACCTGATGAATCCTCACAACTCAGATTTTCAAAATAATTAAGACCCCTAAAAGAAAAATGGATGAATAAAGCATCCCAATGGCAAAACACTTAGATGCTCTAGCAATAAACACAACACAAGAAATTATAAAATTAACCCATGATGTGGCTGGAAAATGCTTCAGAGCAGCACTGAGTGAATGAATACACTTCTACTAAATTGAATACAATGTGAACCCACTTTCCGGCTACTTTCAACTATTACGTCTTAAGAGCCCTCTTAGTTGTATTTCACACAAAGAAAATGCAGACATCACAATGAAGAATATGAAACTAATTACCTTATTTGGTCTGTGTAACTCCAAAATGTAATAACTAGTATCTAAACAGTAAATTAAGGAAGAGGTTTGACTGAACTTATTAGAAGGTTCCTCCTTAGCTATTAGCACTCAGCATTGTCATAGGCAAGAAGAGATTCATCCTCTCCATCACTGCCTGCTGTGGGCAGAGAAGCTGTGCTTCACACCATAGTTTTTAAGCACACAGCAACTGGCACGTTTTGGCCTTGATGTTGTGCAATCCGCTTACAGGTTAAACGAAACACTGAACACTAACCCCAGAATATGCCCCAGCATCTGCCACTGCAGAGCATCAGAACAGAAATTCCTTTGCCATCCTCACAAGAGCATTATTCCACTGAATGGATTAGTTTGTCTAATCTCTTTTTATTCTCCAACTAGCTATGAGGTTTAAGAAGGGGCTCTGGAATGACTCCCCTAGGAACAACAGCTGACCCTCACAATCTGACAACCATCTGCTGAAACTAAATTTAGGGAAAATATGCCCATACAGTCCTGACTGCCAAAAAAACATACTGAATATAAGCAATTCAAATCAAGCTGAAAAAGTGGCCCAGGAGCCATTGCATCACCTTGGTTTACAGTGAGGACTAGGCTATACAGCAACATAGCTGCAATAAAAATCTGATTCCTAATGTGGGAAACATAAAACAAAGCAATATTATTCCTAGATTACTTTTTTCTTGAAGCAGAACATGGTGATGTTTCTCCTTTCAGTTCACTTAAAATGGATGTCATTGTATGTAGTCAAGTCCTGACCGCTATAGTTGGACCCAAAGGAATTGAGAAGGATCATTGAGTGGAGTGGCAAGACAGAAGGTCATCAAACCAGCACCACATTACTCTCCTGTGACATCTGATGGAGCCATGACAGCAGTCTGGATGCTGGATAACATGCATATTCATCTGTACAATTTACAAGTTACATTGTGACTTTGGAGCGACACTTCTCATGTGCCCTTGTGGTACCTTGGTGACACTGTGGAAAATGTGTAATGTCAAAACTCTGGTGTTAACTGTCACCCGCTTCTTTTTCTTTGTTGTTGTTGTTGTTGTTGTTGTTGTTGTTGTTGTGGGGGAGTGGGTTGTTTTTTCATTATCACTTATTTTGAATCAGATGCTGCAGTTGGAAGAAGTCTCAAGCAACAGGCCTGGATAGTGGTAGAGCTGTATCAGCAAATTTGTAAAACAAGTCAATAGGATGCTGTCAACTCAAAGCATTTTCCCAAAGAAGCTGTGACCTGTCTGTGTGCAACTCTGATAAAATCTCTGATTTCTACAAGGAAAACATTTGTATCACAAAGCTTCCCTCCTCTGAAGAAACCCCATTCCATTTTAGAGGTAGAGAGGAGAAAAGTAATAACTATCTTGGGCTTCCAAGTGAAGTCTTTTAGATAGAAAATGCCCTTATAGAGGTCAGTTGAGCCAGCCCGGATCTATCTCAGCCACTCCTGCAGACACAGTGCTCCATTATAACACCTCAGTTTGCCCTGCATTTTTTTTCTTGAATGAATAGCACATCCATAAAAATTAAGAATCAGTTTACAGTGCATCTGTCAGGTCTGGGTACGTCCTATATGGATTCGAAACATACTATAAAAAAACCCAGGCTACCAAGGGAGAGCTGCTTGTCCTCCTGCTCCAAAGGGAAATATATATATGTATATATATATATATATGTATATATATATATATAAAAACCCCACTGACTTTAGTGGACAGGGAGCTACCAAAGAGTCACACTAATGCAATGAGCTAAAGACCTGATGTTCCTGTTCCCCGTGATTATTCCCTGGCAGAGAGGACCATCTGAATTCTTGCAAGCTTCCTTCAGGCTTCACGCTAATTAAGAGTCACATGAAGAAAACCCTCCAAGGGAAAACAGACTGAGTATTTGGTGGCGTCCTGCGGAAAGATGTAAAACATCGCTTTGCACAGATCCCACACTCGTGTAACAATTACCTTTGGAGTTATTTCACCTCCGGCCTCTCCCGCCCGTGGGGAGCCCCTTCCCGCCGGGGTGTCCCACGGGAGCCGCTCCCCGGGCAAAAGGAGTGGCCCGTACGGGGATCGAACCCGCGACCTTGGCGTTATTAGCACCACGCTCTAACCAACTGAGCTAACCGGCCCGCTGCAGGTTTTTACGACGGGAAGTGACTCCGATCCCGTGTCCCGGAGGCGGCGCCGCCTGCGTCCCGAAGGGGCAGCTCGCCGCTGTCACCGCGACCCGACGGCGGAGATCGCCGCTGTCACCCCGCCAGTCCTGCGGCGCCGGGGCCGGCGGGTCGGGGTGTGTGGCCGTGCTCCCTCAGGGCGGCACTCAGCGCCCCGCGAGGCAGGGGATGCTCCGGGAGCAGCAGGGCCCCCGGGCCGGCACGGGACGCCGGCACACCCTGTCCCGGTGCGGACAGGGAGGTGACAGCGCGGGCTGCCGGCGGGGCAGGGCAGGCTCCGACTGTGGAGGTTCTCCGGGCGCTGAGCCGAGCCCTGGGACAGGGGGCTTGGGACAGGCACCTGCCGGGGTCCCTGCCCGCCCGAGTTATCCCGTGGCCTGAGCAGAGCTCGCACAGCCTGCGGCGGGCAGGAGTGAGGCAGGGAGGCTCCGAGCAGACCCGCAGTCTGTCCTCTGATGAACCCGGGAGCAGGCACGATTGGCCAGCACCTCCCGAAACTCACCCGGCAAAGAATTGAACGCGACTGAAAGCAGTTACGTTCCCTAGAATGGTGCACTAACACAGGGAAGAATTATTCACAATCTCTTTTTATCCCTGTTTTCTTTTACACAAAGATTTACTTTTACAATGTTAATTTTCCTGTCTTAGACTGTAATAAAAATCAAGCTTTTCAAATGCTTGATCTTCTTGGTAGAGCTCATTACAGAGAAACAGTCCAAAGAATGTCTTTATCACAATTTGGGACGAGAGAGACTGACTCAGGATCACTGGGATGACAATGCCCGGGTTTTCTAGCCCATGCTCATCCTTGTGGTCAGTGCCCTCACTCACACCATCCGTTCCCCTTTATTGCTGTTAGCCAATCTGCTGCCAACGCTTTCCTCAAAGACGGACCAAATTCCCCAAACCTCCTTTTGCCCAGCTTCCTCACAGAACCCTTCATCCTCAGGAGCAAACTGGTCAGACCATTTACAGACTCCAAACTGTCATTCCTCCTTCCCCTCTCCTATTTGATGTCCATGAAGTAGCAACCAGCCAACTGCCAGGAAGCACATATGCACATATGCTGTATTTTCTGGAAAATGTCACCCTGTGTGAGGCTAAACTCACTCAAACATTCAACAGCAAGGTTGAATAAGACAAAGATGAAAAGTAAAAGGGCAGAAAGAAAACAGAATAATAGAATTTCCTGAACTGGAAGAGACCCACAAAGATTGTCCAACTCCTGCTGGATGTTCTCCCAAACAAGCTGCAGCATGCGCCTTATGGAGCCTGGGTAGTCTTCGAACTGATAGACAGGGCATAATTGGCAGGTGGAGGAACAGCAGATCTTTGTGCATCTGGAAAATGGATTCTCACTCTGGTTTTAGGTAAGAAACAGTTGCATAATTTTTTTTTATTTTTTTTTTTTTGGTCAGTTGCCCCATAGAGAGCAAGGTAACAGGGGTGAGGATTAATCATCTTTCTTGACTTTGTCACTACAATATCAGCAGAAGTACCTCACAGCAGTAACATATTGCCTCAATTCATAGCTGACTACCATTGGTTTTTAATCAAGTCAAGTCTAATTACTCAAGAAAAAAGCTCAATGCCCTTTGGCTGTCTCTTTCCGCTACCTCATACTTCGGCTAAATAGACTTGTCTTTTTCCCCCAAAGTTTAATCAGTAACATGCCAAATGCAAATCCCTGTTGTTCCAAAACCCTCTTCCACACACAGAAATAAAATCCTACCTTTTTAGGAGAAGCTCATTCGGGCTCTGCTGTACAAGCAACAGATTTTTCATGATTAGACAGTGACAGATAACCTAACAGTCCAGGAGATCAATGCTGCCTCCAAGAAAATAAAATTTTCTAATTGAACAGTAAACTCTGGTTTCTCTCCAGGGTGTGGGATCCATACTCTCAAGCAAAGAAACAAACCAGCTTAGAATGAGAAACAGTTGTCAGGCTATATAGTGGATATTCCACCATTATAGAATTTGGTGGTGGTAAGTGCAAAGTATTTGCAAGCATTTTGCAGCACCATTGATGTTAGAGAATTGTGTTCACAAGTACTTTATCAAATAGAATCTGAGCTGTAAGTGTTTTGCTAATTCAGGGCCTCAGCTAGACATCTCAGCTACCTTGGATTTTTACAGCAGATGTAGATGATCTGCGATAATGGTCTACTTATAACTTTACCTTTATATAGAGTATTGTCCAAAGCATCTATATTTAGCAAACAAGGGCACATATGGAAGGACACTGAAGAATGAAGGCGGTCCAGGTGCTTGAGCTCTGTCTCAGATCTTCTCTTCAGTTGTCTGTTTTCTCCCTACTGCAAGTCCCCCAGCATCCACCCACTTCACACCACTGTCCCTGACCTCTCCTGCCCACTTTCATCCCTGGCACTCTTCTGGCATTGGCAACCAGCAGTGTCCTGCAGTAAGTGCAGTCCCAGCTCCATGCTCCCAGCTGTCTCCAGTACAATCTGCACCACCTGTACTTTCAGCTGGAGTCCCAACAGCTGTGCCTCGAGTCTGTTGTCTACAAAGGAAAACTATGCCTTCCTTAGAATCAATGCCATTCAAGATTAAAAAGATGCTCCTATCTCTGCACCCAGGCAAATTACTTTTTTTCCTTTTCACAGACAATAAATTACCAAATTATAAAAGCTTCACACCCCCACTGTGCTCTTGCCTGTATTACATATTGTGTGCTGCCACAGGCCCTGCCATCATGAACCCTGCCTATGTATGAAAGCAAGACCGTCTTCCAGAAGAAACAAGGTATTTAGATAGAAAGTAGAACAGAGCATGCTCATGGGCTTCTCTCTGCCTCTACTACTTCCAGAGTGCCTGTTCTGCAGGACACATTAAAGTCTTATTTCACATAGACCAGTAAGGCATCTGACAAAGAGATCTTTGGTCACTGTTCACTATCCAGCCCATAATGGATCTGAACTAGCAATTAAACCATAAAGAATGGCTTTAGGCACTCCACAGCCATGTCCTGTTTGTTCTAATCTATTATCAATTCAAAATTGACAACTAGAGGAAAAAAAAATCATTAGCTGCCCAAAAGGGTAGAGGGAACTAATGTTATCAGTCTAAAAACTATGCAGGGATTTATTAATAAGCTTACCATTGAAATCTGTCATAAAAATGCTAATGTAAGTTATTTGCATATGTCTGTGCGTCAAAACAGAATAAAGACCCATAATGTTATATTTAATAAAATTATTACTGCCTCAATCATAAAGTAAACAGTTGGTGGTCATAAAGTGTGTGTTGAAATTTAGAACTCTATCATTATAGAATCTTTAATAATAGCTACTGTGAGTTTTTACCAAAGCAGTCAAGATGACTGTTTTTGTCCAACCATTATCAGTGTTTGGAACTAGAAACCTGCAGATTCAAAAAATACATCTAGAACTAGGGCATTATATCCAGCAAAACCACCACTGTTCCTGGTACAGTAGCAACAATGTCATGCTTTGAACAGAGAAAACAAACTTACTTCACAGCTTCTCAGGAATAAGCAAGAAAAACTCCAGAGTCCTAGGAAAAGAAAAAAAAATCTTACTTTCAGCCATCTAAAATGAGCCACAAATTATGACCGCTGGTCTTGCAATTCTACATAGCATCACCGTGCTTATTTAAGGCCAAATTTACCACAAATTATAGAATGACTTGCACTGGAAGGGACCTTAAAGTTCATTTAGTTCCATCCCCCTTGCTGTTGGCAGGGTCACCTTCCACTAGACCAGGTTGCTCAGAGCCCCATCCAACCTGGCCTTGAACACACCCAGGGATGAAGCATCCACAACTTCTCTAGGCAACCTGTTCCAGTGCCTCACCACGCTCACAGTAACAAATTTCTTCTGTAATGTGATATTGGATTAAACCATCCAAAGGACACCAGAAGTCCCACATTTCTCCGAAGACCTGGACCTTCTCTATAGCATATGCAGTGCATCCTGTTAGCAAACTACGCCCCTCGGCTAGGGTAGCTATCCACATACAGCTATCCCCCCCAGCAGGCAGCACATTGAATTGAAACCTCGATAGTACGATTTGAGTGCCCGGGCTGGTGGTAGAAGATACTACTGTTAAGACATTTGGCTTGTTTACCTGTGTCACAGTTCCTGAATATGGTTTGTTCCCCTGGAAAATGTTTTGAAATGCTCTGCAGCTCTCAGCCTCCAGCTAACACCAGGCACCAGTTTACCATTTGGCATGCCACATTAAGCCTACCATTAGAATTACAGAGATCAGTAGGATGACTTTTTATGAACACCATCTCATTATTAGTGCTGTAATTGTTGGTAGCTTCTCCATTTTTCACTAGTGTGTTTGTTTTGTTCCTGCTATAGATGAGCAGAATGGATTAGACTGCATAAGTTTCACACCCAGTTCAAATGATATTCTCTTGCAGGAAGAAATAGTTTGATTTTCCCCATTTTTATTCAGAAAGTTTAAGCCTCATCAAACTGCACTCATCCTTTGACATTTTGGATTAATTTACATTTACAATTTGAAGATGAAAATTGACTATTGCTCCAAAGTGGTTTGAAACTTCATTCTGGTATATCTGTTTTCTAAAAGTCAGTTTCCTGGTGGCTTTCATGAAGGGAAAAAAAAAAACAAAACAAAACACTCCAACTAACCACAACAAACAAACAAACAAACAAACAAAAAAACCACAAACACAAAACCTCACAATGGTAAGAAGCCTGAATGCCATGCCATGTAATTTCACTAAAAACTGCTTACAGGCGAGTATTCTTGATTGGTTTTAAGCAAAGACTGCAAAATCACCTTATAAAAATAAATTGCATTTTGAGGAAGCTGGTCAGTGTAGTTCTTTCAAACTGGGGAGGTATGTTTCACAAGGTACTATATTTTAATTAGAAACCATCAGAAACACCATGAAATATCCTGAACCAAGTAACAGGATGTTTTTGTCTCCCAAAAAAAGACAAATTCAGACTTATTTTTTTTGTGAAGGTGCTAAAATCGCTTCCTTCTCCTAGTTTAGTTTTTACCTCTCCTCCCAGCTGCAGAGCTTACATAGAAGACCAGTACACAAAAACATTTACTTTGCATTAAAACAATATCCACCTTCTATTCAGTGAAGTTTTATAAATGGAATATCTTTTTCTAATGCATCAAGCACTCTGTACCTCTAATCTGCATTGTGCTACTAAGTGTTCTTACTAGAATTCCCAATATTTCCATGTGAAAAGGCCA
Source organism: Xenops minutus (assembly GCA_035221455.1). Taxonomy (NCBI): domain Eukaryota; kingdom Metazoa; phylum Chordata; class Aves; order Passeriformes; family Furnariidae; genus Xenops; species Xenops minutus. Next base: position 17,718,686 of record JAWWEE010000001.1, on the reverse strand, counting down.
ATTTGCAATCAAAGAAGTGTCCATTAGCCTTCATTCAAAACCACTACAATAGTGATCATTTTTTATTAGACCTGTAAAACCTGCTGTTTCTGGCCCTCCTACTTCTTCAGTCTATGCAGACTTCTCTTCTCTTCTGCTCTGTTCTGTTCCACACCCAGTGGTCATTAAAGTTCCATTTGAAAAGAATTAAAGAGGACTATAATTTTTATGCGATTAAATTGGACCAATTATTTCTTGAAGCCACAAGCGTATAATTTCCTATAAGCACTGAAGAAAAATCAATATCCCAAGTTCATAAATTATTTATTACACCATCAGGCTGCCATTTGTTAATGTAACAGAAGGATACCATTCTGGACCTGAACAAGAACTGCAGCTTTCATTCATATAGATGAAAACAATGCACACCAAAAAAACAATGAACTCAAAGAACAGTCCAAAACCCAGAAGTACTCCCAAATTCCCATGCCTGTGTTCCCTGGAGACAGCTATTTCTCCATAAGAAACACTGGCAAGCAAAATGGTTCTATATAAATAAAATGTTGCACGTTGCTCTTGTCATAGGTGACAATTTAACTATTTTGGTTTCTTTCCAGTTTTGAGATCAGTTCCACATATGACTTACAATTACAGCTAGTGCTTATGTGAACAATGTTTCTGAATGCTGGAAACAGTGTACATGGGATTTCAAAGTGTTTGAAGAGAAGTACCATCATATTTCTATACTTTTTTAATGTCAATTTTCTTAATGCTATGAAAGATGTAGAGCAATATGCTGTTTATCTAGAGGGGGAGTTGTTTTCTTTTTTAAACCTAGGATCCTTAGTTTAAGTTTTCTCAGCTTCCACTGCAGTCTACATCATTGTCACTGCTCAACATTCATGTAGTGCTTTTCATCTTTACATATAACAGCAATTAATTTTTGCAACCACCATCTGCATTAACATCTTCTATTTCCATTTATGCAGAAGTAGAAGCATCTGAAGTATTCAGAAATACCAGAGATTTGGGCAAGGCAAAACACTTTCTGCACAGTTCCCATCCTGATGAGGTCTATTGAACCATTACATCTCTTCAAAAAAGCATTTGAGGCCAGTTAGAGAAGAGTCATGCTGACACCCATTATCCCCAGGAGCACAAGGGTGTCATTACCCACACAGTAGTACCTGAGTGTGAAAGCGCAACTGGATCAAGATGTAGCAGGGTCAGGTCCCCTTTCTGTCCTCCTGACATAGTTTATTCTGTATACACCTCTGTGATGTGACCTTGGAATAAAAGTGCCTGCCTGAATGGATATGAAAGTTGCCACTTTGCTTTCCAAATAAAAGGCAGCTTGGTTTGGTGTTAATAGGTCAAATACTTGTTTGTCCTGTGAAAGCCTGCTCTGACCGAAGTCAAAAGCAATTTTGATCGCACATTGCTGTACCTACCTTTTTCTGTCTGGTTTCAGAGTTAAAAACCAGCATGTCCAGAGGGGACGCAATACTTAAAGCTGTAGGATTCTATTTGAAATGTTGCTCATTGAAGTGTGAAAGAAAGATTTTGCATTACCCTAAGCATATACACTTCATTATCCCAAGCCTGGGAACACAAGTTGTAGAATGATGCAATCTACTGAATTTGCTGTGTTTATCTGCTGTCCATCAAAGTTCTCTGGATCCAACAATTCAGAAGTTATACATTATCTCAGAGAACTTTCACTTGTCTTTAAAGACCAGTGAACTAAAATAAAAAGCATCCTTAAAATATAGACTGTTCCTCCTCCTTCACATACGGTAAAATTCTTCAGTCAACTGAAAGGGACAACTTAACACATTAATCTAAGATCAAATATTACAAAGATTCTCAAGGTAAGGATTTTTTGCTTCCCTGACAACCATATTTAAAACCACATTGTCTGTGAATTCACTTATGATCAATTTCAAAGTAATCATCTACATTTCAGTAAAATTGACAAAGAAAGAAGTATTTGAGTGTTGTTTATTTCTTCAGCACGTTAGGAAACTCCTTAGTAGATAGAAAAGGTACCTTAATCCTGATCTTGGTAAAGGAAGAACATGCTCTGTTAGACAATGGCTAATCCAAACACAAGATTTCTTGATAGAGAAAGAAGGAAAAAGGTTCCCAGGGTTTTGGTTTTTACAGAATGACTTTTTACATACTGAATGGTACCAATCCGAGAAATTAAAAACAAAGTATAACCAGTTCTCTAGATGTTCTTTTCCATAACAGCGTGATATCAAGGTCCAGGATCATGTCAAACAGATTCATTTTGGGAGGACAATTCAGTTTCTGGATATAGGAAAGACTTTTTTAAAAATTCTTTAGTACATAGAAGAAAAGTGTTTAGCTAGTATAAGCTCGTAGCAGTCCATTTTTTCTAGGGCTAGCTCTTCATTTTGCTTGACACTGGGAACAGAGTGGAATTTATCAGCCGTGACCAGCTAATTTAGAGGCAAAAGTTTCAGATGTGTCCTCTGTGCTGCCAAGCCACCCCAGCTCCTGTTGTGGAGCAATAGAACATATCAAAGCAGGAGCCTGAACCAGCTGCTACAGATACAGTGGGCAGTACAGCAGTGGAGCAGACTCTTTTCAGGGCACAGCTCTAGCAAATATCAGCATTGTCCAACCAGGAATATGTTTTGAGTTTTGTACACCAAGAAGTATGAGTCAACTTAGCACAGCCAGACTGCAGACTGAAAACTTAAGCAAGGATTTATGTACAAAGCCAGACCCTGTTGGACAGGATCAATTCAAACAGAGGAAAGGAAAAGAGCAAAAAGCCTTTTAGGTAACACTTGAAGGAGGATGACCTTCTGGGACCCTGCTGATTACTTACATGATTTCTTGCCAAGAAACAAGTGCTGCACTGCTTTCCAGCCTCAGCAGCCAGCATTAATGATCCCTGCACCTTGGCAAATTTACTTCTAGCCCAGGCTCTGCTGCAGTTGCTGAATATGGTGACGAGCTATTTTTAAAATCTGGTATTGTGATACATGCCAAAAAAAAAAAAAAAAAGAAAAAAAAAAACGAAACAATCAGTCCATTTCAAATTTGGAAGTTTAAATTCATTTTGAAGATACAAAACTGCAAGTAGTCTGCTATTTTTTAATAATCAACTTGATCACTGGGCCTCCTGGCTTAGAGCTGAATATAAGCAAAAATCTCCTAACAATCTCTTAACTATTCCTTGATCCAGAAAAGCATGTCAGCACAAGTATAAAGCAATGAATGATACAAAATTTAATTATAGCAATCATTCCAAGCAAAGAAGGAGTCTCCAGTGGCTTATTCCAGGTTGCGGGGTTTTTTTGGTTTTGTTTTTTATTCTGTTGTACTTACTCTCCCACCAAAACATTAGATTCTTGCATAGGTAGATTTAGACTCAGCACATCTTGACATGATTGTTTAAGGATTTCATTAATAAGTTGTAAATAAAACAAGTTTTTTCCGGACCTTTACTCAGATTATTTTTCAGCCTGTCTTCATAAGAGAGGTGCTCCATCCCTCAGAATATCTTTGTGGCCCTCCTCTGGACCCTCTCGAACAGGTCCAACATCTTTCCTATACTGCATCCTATGAGGCACTTTAGTTTTTCCTGTCCTTGATTTGTATTCACAGGCTCTCACAACCTGTTCATGGCTGTTACTCAGAGACACTTCTTGACAGTCTGTTCCTTCCTTAACAGAGCACAACACCCCCATCCTGCCTGCCTAGCACATCTCTTCTGAAAAGCTCAGAATTCCACAACTGCAGTCCTCCAGTTATGTGACTTGTCCTACCAGGTTTCTGTGACAGCAATTATGTCATAGTTTCCTAATTGCACCATGGTTTACAACTCCTTTTCCATTTTATTCATGCTGCATTCATTCGTGTAGAGGAACTTCAGCTAGGCTGCCAAACTCTTTCTCTTTTGAAGGCTCCAGTGGCAAATTTCCAAATTCTGGAGTTTCTGCCAGCTGAGGGTATAGCTAACTCTCTCAGCCTTCAAGAGGTCTGTTTGGGTGTAGGCATCTACCCTAGGAGGCTGTGGTCTTTCTGTCTGATTTTCAGCTTCAGACAGGTAGCTTTAACGGGTAGACACCATTTTTGTTGCCAAAAAAAGGCTGCTTTTCATTGACCCCTCAAAAGGATGGACTGACCCCTCCTCTGAGCCCTTGCTTGCTAACAGCCACGCAAACCAACACACCACATCCTGTTTGCCACAGTTCTGTGGCTGTCCTGCTCACTTCCAGTGATGGTAGTGAAGAAGCCTAATGTAAAGAGCAGGAAGAGAATATAAACTTCTGAAATGAAATGAAAGAGAGACCAAATGATTTTAAAGCAAAAGATGTGGGTAAGCTGGACACCTGCTGCTTTCCTCTTCCAGCAGAAATTAACAATATTCAGCATCAGATAGGGATAACATAAAGTCAACTTCCCCTTTCTCCAAATAATAATAACTAGTCTCTTGCTTTATGCTACATACCTGTTATTTGGACAGTGGTTTTTTTTTTTTATTTTTATTTTAAAATACTTAAGTGATTTGAGCAAGAGAGGTAATGGAAGGGATTTTAAAACTTCCTAGTATCTGGCAGCATCCTGCAGGGACAATATGAAAATTCATTCTGAAAGGGTTTACTATGCAATTGCCTACGCTTTATCAAAATTCTATCTATAAGCTGTGTTTTGCTATGCACAAAAAACCAAAAAAAGACTGCTTATTAATAATAATTCATTCTCTGAAACTTAGTTATTTGTTATTAACATTTGTTTGCACCAGACATCCTGGGCAGTGTCTGAAAACCTCAAATCTTACAAGTTTTAGTAGAACCCCAAACAGTTTTTTCTAGGCACAGTTATTTCTGTGTTCAAAATATTTTGGTTACCCAGCCGGGATTGGAAAGACAAAGAAGGAAAGCAACATTTAAACCATAGTGCACAGCCTGGATGACCCAAGCAAGCCACATCTTAAAGAGCATGTGGTAAGGACTTCTAGCTAAATGCATCCAAATAAAAGGCACCAAAAAGTGACCATCAACATATTCCAGCTGCAATGAGAAACAAAACTTGATGACCTTGTGCAAACCAACCAAACTGGGTATTCATCTTAGTGCTCACAAATATTAGAAGCATACACATGCAAACCAGTCTCACTGAAAAAAAACTTACAGAAATACTAGCAAATAAGACTAAGAACACCTTTAGATCAGGTCTCCTACAGCGTACTACTTACATTTGCATTAGCAAGTAGAGCAGCTGAGCAGAGGAAGATCTGAAGGGCAAGCAGCTGGAGGGCAGTGCCCATTCTGTAACCACTCCAGGATCTTTATGCTACATCTAGCATGGCCCTGTGGAGTGAGCAGTAGTTTAGCTCTTGTAGTGCTCTAGGTGCACCACCACCATCTTTGCTTAGTTTCACCTTGCAAGAGCCTGGTACAGTTTTATGAAATAGATTCTTCAACAGAGACAATTGGGAGGCACCAGCAGAAGCGCCACCTTCATCCAATCTGATACACTAAAGTACATGCAGTCATACAGATTTTGGTATCCTCAGTGCTCATATTTAGTCAAAGCTTGTTAGAAGATAATACAGTAAGAGGATAAGGCTGCAGTGGATCCATCACCCATTTCCTGTATGATCTTGCTTAAGTAATTTTCTTTCCCCATGTCTCATCCCCATCTCCAAGAACACAAGAATGAATGTGTTGGAAGCTAATATTTAGATATTACCAGGACTCAAACAGATACATTTGAGATAAGTATCAAAGTATTTTGAAGAAGTGAGGTCAACTACATAACTTCCATCTAAACCCACACTGGAAGCACAGTGTTCCTAGAAATATATGTTCAAAAAACTTGAAGTTGAACTTGTGCCTGCTGGAATACATCCCATTGTTTCTCTGATTGCCTTTTGACTCCCACGTTTTGCTTAAAAGGCCATCAGAAAACAAGAACAATCAATGCACCCACTAAGTTTATAAGAACACAAAAATCCCCCCAAAAGCATAACTCAATGACTGGCACCTAAAGGCATGTACAAGCACATTATTTTTAACAAGTAGGACTGGTAAGTTCTAGGGGCTAATATTATAATAGCAACATTTGTGTTAAAAAATGGAGAAGAAAAAAAAAAGACATGTTCTGACACTCACAGCAATATACAGGAATCAGAGGGTCCAGAACAATGAGGGAAAAAAAAAAAAGAGAAAATCAAACAATTGATACTGAAATCTACTAACAAAAAGACACGTGGATAAAACCACAAGATCAGTGAAGTGAGAATTGCAAGTGATTCCTCTCAGGGAATCAAGAGACTGATTGATCACAGACATTTTAATCTATTCTGTTTTGGTTACAATTCAATCAAATGTATGATTTAAAGTAAAAATAAGCATCTTGGAGGAAGTAATCTATATGAGCATAATAGATGTGAATAATTTTTAAAAAAACATGAATCAAGGTAGAGGTGCAACTGGGCTTGATTTAATTGTAGACAGAGAAGAGTGACCACTTCCTGGCAGAGAACTTTGATGTGCTTGCAGGACTTCTGTTTTTAAACTTATCATGTGCATCATGAAAAGGGCAACAGCTGCACAGCAGTAACTTGACATGCAAATTCCTACTTTTATTCAGTCCACGTATGCACATGCTGATAAGAGATTTAAGCAGAAAAATATTCGTGTCATCACATGTAGAAGGGATATAGTTGTTTGGTCTAAAAAAATCTGCTTAAAACCAAGAAAAACATGCTATTTCACAAACAAGCATCAAAGCATTTGGATTTGCATTGCTGTTTTAACCTTATAAATAGAAATAGACTGAAGGGTATGAGTTGACCACAAGCTGACAAGTGTTGAGAGGAAAATTTCTGAAAGGCCATAATATAAACAAGTGTGGGAAGGAGCAGCTACTTTTAATATCTCACTGTAAAGACAGAAATCCAAGTAAACTTGTTTTCCCTACAGAAATAAGATGAAGTTAGTTGGATGTGGCTCATACCACATTAGCTGCACATTTGTCTTTCACCTTTCAGCACTTACAATTTACCATGCCAACCACAGAAGATGCTCACTTGTTCCTGGATAAATTTGTTCTGGTGGTCCATTACAGGCTCTGTTGTTTGTTTGTTTTTTCTCACCAACCATTTTCCCCATGTGGTAACTATAAACCAGAACTACTTCTTCAGGGTGATGTGTCAAGTGGAATCAAGACCTAAGGCACATCCATAGTTGGTCTCCTTCAAATGCACCAGGGTCAACAGTGAGAATGTTCTTGTCACAAAAAAAAAAAAAAAAAAAAAAAAAAAAAAAAAAAAAAAAAAAAAAAAACAACCCACAAACCACACACCAGATTTATTTTTTTCTGGTGTAACTGATAATCCTGTCCCTCTCTGCACCTTATTATCCATGTCCCTGGTAAAAGCCCTATCTTCAGCTTTCTTCCTCCATCCTGATCCTTCTCTGTTTTTTCCTACATTTTCCTAAGTCTTCACACTTGTAACTCTTATTGAGACTTCTTTCTCTGTAAAACTTTTTCCATTCCTGGTAGCTCCCCCATGTAGCAGTAAATGTGTTAATATTTAAGATTTGAAAAGTCTAGCTAAGAAGTTTACCCTAACTAAAAGCTGTGTTTTTTTCTAATCCCCCAGTGCTGAACTAAAACAATACTGGATATGTGGGTCCTGTAGGCCCCACCAAGAACCACTTGTTCTTGTCACCATACTGTTTGATTCCTTATTAGAACTGTAGCAGCTAGCAAGCTACTTAAGGAGCCCATCTTACCAGGGATGGATACCTGGTTTTAACATTGAAATGATAGTTTTTTCTCAGCTCTTTCTTTTTTCCTGGATAAGCACATAGGCTGGTTCTCTGCAATCACTTGGCAGAGAACAGGGGATGCCAGTTGAGTGTTTCCAGTACAATCTGCACTTGCAATACTAATCATGTGGAATACCCAGGTCTCAATACCCATAAACTATCTTCCTCCTGAAATTACAGTAGATCCCAGCCACAATATTCTGTGCCCACAATTACCCAAATCACCTCTTAGAAAAACTGATCATCAGTGGTGCACAGACACTTTATGGACAGTCACAGGCAATCCCCTCATCTAGGGGACTGGAAAAGCATGCAAGTTCAACTTCAAAAAATTATTTAGATAAAGCTCAATGTGGCTCCAAAAGCTTTCCTTATATTAACTGCATCAATTACTATGGCTTGTCGTCATTCTGAATGATGATACTCAGAAGGAGAAGTTTTAAACAGAAAATGGCAAGATTTCACAAAATATAAAAGCATATATCTGCATGAAAGAAAACACATTAAACAGTGAGCATAATAAACACATATCTGAAGGGAAGATATCTATTGGCAGAGGCATTTCTGCTTTTAAATGAGACTGATAAATATGCCTGCTGACCTATCAATTCTCCAACCAGAGTCAGAACTAAGGTGCAGGCACACATGTTTAGGAGTTCTGTGTCCAGTTCTGGGCTCCTCAGTACAAGAAAGACAAAAAGCTACTGGAGAGGGTCCAGTGGAGGCCACAAAGATGATGAGGGGTCTGGAGCATTTCTCTTATGAGAACAGACAGCAGGAGCTGGGCCTGTTTAGTCTGGAGAAAAGAAGAATGAGAGGGTATCTCATCAATGCATATAAATATGTCAAAGGTGGGTGCCAAGAGGATGATGTCAGACTCACCTGCCCAGCAACAGGAGTAATGGCCATAAAGTAAAGCACAAGAAGTTTCACCTCAACATGGAAAAGAATGTCTTTACATTAAGGGTGACAGGGCACTGGGACAGCCTGAACAGGAAGGTTGTGGAGTCTCCCTCTCTGGAGGCATTCCAAATCCACCTGGATGAATTCCTGTGTTACCTGCTCTCTCTGACCCTGCCTTGTCAGGGAGATTAGACTGGATGATCTGAAGAGGTCCCTTCGAACCCTAACAATTCTGTGATTCTGTGAAATCAGTGTAAAAGCAAAAGCAGGAAAGCTGTTGATAGGTTCTGCCAGCACCTCTAAGCATGCCAAACACTGGGATAGGGAACACAAGGCAAGAGGAGGAATCTGAGGATCTTCCCTGCTAGATAGAGATACCCCCAAAATATACACTGATCCTATATGAATGAAGAGACTCAAAGTTTCTGATTTTAGTAGTCCAGGCCCATCTGGGCTTCTAAGCTGAAACTTAAGCAGCTGAACAGCCTTTTTGAAGAAGAATAAACCATGAACTCATACTGAAACATGCTCAAAGACCAAGGTGCACAAAATCAAAGCAGGCAATTGAATGAACTGCAAAACCAGCGTTATGATGATGAGCAGTAGACATAAAATATATATCTGACAAATCCAAACCAAAATGTTGGCTGGATAAACAAGTAAGAATAATTTAAAAACAGGATCGTATGCATACACAAAAATATCTTTCCCCCATCCCCTCTACTTTTATAGCCAATCACTTTTCCAGTCCAGTATGTAAACTTTCACATCCTGCTTGAGCAACTGCAGAATAGAAAAGGTTATTGCCAACACCATAGTGACTACTTCACTTTTGTGACAGTCCATCTCTTTCACTGCACCTTCAGTGCTGCACTCTAGGATGTGCAGGAAGTTATTATGAATTTATTTCTCAAACAAAAATCAAAGGATTAAGCAGAGCTCGCTGCTGCCAGTACAGTATTGGAGAACTCTAATCAGTAGTTTAACAAGACCTGATTTGCTTCAAAATTCATTATTCTAGAGGATTTTGGATTTCATCTGATTACATGAAAAAGTTAAATAAATGCCATATAAAAAGGAACCAAGCACATTTTAATGGAGACTGAAGAGACAAAGGAGGTCACAGATATACACCTGTTTTCTAAATTAAATTTAGCAGATTTGAAAGTTCCTCAATACACAGCCCTGCAGAAGGAAGCCCTTCATCTATAAAAGATGCAGTGCATATATATTAGAAGTGCAGACTGAGCTGTATGAATAAGTCATAAATAATGTAAGTCATTGAATTCCTACCCACCTCCTGCCAGAATGGAGCATGAACAGCTCATGATTTTCAGATAAACTTTGTTATTCAAAAATTATCTATGAAATCATCTCTATGAATTGCTATTTACTTATACCTTCTGCCTGAATAGATAGTTGCTCTTATTAGCTGTTGAAAATTCCAGCTGTTTTGATTGGCATACAGCTCACATAGCACATCTCTTTCCCTGAGAATGGGCACTTATTAGGTATTCACAAAACTACACATTTTAATCTCAAACCTGATTCAATTATTTGTTTTCTGTGAGCCTGGTAGAATGTTTTCTTGCAAGCAGTAGGTGTTCACAGCATTGGCACAAGCTGTGCAGCTACATTGAAAGAGCTCTAAACACCAAGACCTGGGCTCTAGGTCTTCATCTCTCAGTGCTCAAGTACCACCTGCAGAGTTGCTGTCTTTAAGAGCCACTAAAAACAGATGAGATGACAAAGTGTTTTAGAAAGGACACAAGTATTATTAAATTCATGCAATAGTTACAAAACTGAAAACATTCATAGAAGTTCTCTGAGCCATATTTACCCCAGATCTTCAATACAGATACACCATACACCTATGAAACCATCCTGCCATCACATGAATTAGAGGTTTTTCCTGCCCTCACATGAATTAGAGGTTTTGATCAAAGATATTATCTGTACAGAGAGTTGGACAGCCCAGGGGATCTTCCCCAAGACTATTTCCAACATAACAATGCAATAGATATTAGTGTATTCTTCACAAAACTGTAGTTTGGATTTTTTTTTTTTTAATTTTCCACCATGTTTAGTCATATATATACTTTGCTCGTTTACACAAAAAGCAATTGTCAAACATATGGTCTGAAATTCTTAAAGGTTTACCTCCAAATGTGAGGTCTTCATTCTTCTGTCAGTAATCACCAAAAGAAGCCTTTGAAATTGGCTTTCCATCAGGATCCTAGTTCAGAAGAGCCCTTCATTTCTGTGTTGGGAGCTTGAGAGACGCAGCAGATATTTGGTGGTTGGTTCGGGAATTTATTTTTTTTTTTCCTTATTTAGGACTTTGTTAGTCTCTTTGAACACAAGAAGAGCTACTGAGCTGAAATATAGTTGTTCAGGATAACCTGTGTTCAAATCAGTCATCTTGAAACAGGAATCCCACAAGGCTATCCCTAGAATAGTCCAAAAACTGAGGAAACAGTTGTATCAAAGAAACAATTTTGTTAAAACCAAAACATTTCAAAGGAATGTATTTTATATGGATATAATGGAAAATGCTTTGCATTCAGATTTACTTTTATGTAAAAAAAAAAAAAAAGAAAAAGAAAAATTCTGGTTTTTTCAACAATTTGAGGTATTAACAAAAAAGTCAACAGAATACAAAAGTACAAACAAAATCACTTGGTTTCAGCTCTAACAAAAATGCTTTTATGATCTTAGATAAGTTTAGAGGGATCATTATTTTATATGTTTTACAAGCCAACTTGGCTTTCCAACAAAAGCAAAACTAAAAAGTTAAAGCTCCCTGATGAATCTCAGATCCAACAATTAATCTAGATGACAAGTCTTTTAAAAGTATCAGTACACTTAATTTTTGTTATACTCCTACCCACTAAGCTCAAAGAAAAATGCACAGCAAAACTAGAGGTACACCGAAAGAGAAGCTTGGAGTCTGATGTTTAGTTGCAGACACTACACACTTTGCATCTGATCTCCAAACAGGTGCCACAATGAAGCCTGAACATCAGGCTCATCCCCATTAAAGTGCCACAGCAATTTTGGGATGAATGCAAAGCAGCTAAGTGATCCAAGATCAGATTTTAAAGGTCAAATGCCTGTTGTAGAAATATTATGCTTGTCAGCAGCCTTGGCTGATGCAAGAGATTGCACTAGCACAGAAATTTGACTACTACCCATCAGTGCTTGAACAAGTCCCTGAAGAACAGTGCTAAGGTACATTAATAGGGCATTGTGGAATAAATATTTTTAAAATTTGAAGTTGTACTTCTACCAAAGCAATTTACAGGTACTCAAGTGAAACAATCACATTACTCTTAGCATCCAAAGGATTTCTATGCACAGCTAAGGAACGTGCCCAGGATTATTCTCAATGCTCAAGGACTAATGAAAAAAACAACAGTCAAAAATAACCTCTTTCATGTAAATGACATTTGAATCACACAGAAAAGATGTATACACAATAGCATATGTTGCCAGAAACTTCCAGCTACAGGTATCCGAACATTTTTTTAAAGGGTAGTTCTTTCAAGTAATTCACTACCTGGTTTCACAAGAAAATTTCACACTAACTCAGAGGGGTTAGGTGATCTGCTCGAGAGTATTCAGGGTCAGGCAACAATGGCACAGTGGCAGCTCTGTGAACAGACTTCTGCTCTCCTGATTTTCAATTCCCCAGCCCAGTGAACAGGCCAGCAATGCCTCTCCACTGCAGCGACATGTGGCAAGCCTTCCACTAAGGGCTGCCTGTCTGATAGGCTCTCTACCCACTAAGATACATTAACCAAGATGTTATGCATACTGCAGCAAACACATCCACACAATGAGAGGATCAAACAGCAGCATTCATATGCAGCAAAACCTCACTGAAGTGAGTGATGCCAATATCTTGTCTTCTCTAAAAGCTTGGCTACATCTTTAAAATATTTGAAAGCATAAATACTGCCTTTGCATTTTACAACACAATAAAAAGTGGTTTAATACAGCAATAAAAAAATCAAATATGCCTTGACAAAGTTATTTTAAACACAGGTCTTAAGCCCATAGCTACTAAGTTGTAGACAGATTTAATTTCAGAAAGGCCTTGACACAATACCATTTTAAATGAAAGTAAAATATCTTGCATATCAAGACTTACTAAATAAATCTCAAGGTTTTTATGGCGCGAATAAATGAGCATGAGCACATTGGGACTGCTGGGTAATTTGCACTAAGGCTATATATTGTAGATGCAAAGCCAGAAAGTGGCATATGCCTTAGTACTGAAAATGGGGTTATGACTATCTGGAATAACAGGTTTGCAAACTGGGAGCTCTTGTGGTTCAAGTAAGAGTATTTACAACAGTGACCTAAGGCACATGCAAGCTCAAACCAAAGAATTAGAAGCAGCATGCACTGCATTCTGCCTGTTAAAGCCTCACATAACTAAAACAATGAAAAATTAGAGTTAATTATGCTTGTTTGCAGCAATCAGTGTTTCATAACATATAACCCTCGGCAAGGCATGTGAACAGCTTCACACCCACTGTGAGGAACTTGTGTTATTCTGCAACCACTGGGATGGGAGATCCAGTAGCCAGAGATCCATACCCTATGTAATCCAAGTTCACAGCACTAATCACTCCTGCAAGCACCAAGGGGGCCCAGCTGTCCCCCACTGGCATCAGGGCCAGCCCCAAGCCAGGGGATTGCCCCACACATGGTGCAGTGGCAGCCATGCAGTCATGGCCAGAGCACCTCCCACCTTGGCCAAACAGGACAGGGACAGACAAGCATTTATGGCAGGTCTGCCCCAAGGGGGTCCGATGGGGGTGAAAACAATTTTGGCTGTAAAAAAAGAGTTGAGCTCAGTGTTAAGAAGGAAAGCATTTCTTCCCACTCTGCCAACTCAGCTGCTCAAAGGCTGGATTAACAATCTCTTATTTTAATTTCTAAACCATAATGAAGCCAAACCTTTGCATTTCAACCAAAATGAGGCAGGCACTGCTTTCACACACAACAGCATTGACAAGTCTAACTGGACAGTGGTCTCTGGTGGGGTAGTAATCTCTATCTGGCACCAACAGCCCCGGAGCAATATCACCTGCACAACATGCCCCAAAAAAGTCCCTTCGTTACCTTGAAACAGCAGCTGCTGCTGCAGCTCACAGGGCTGAGAAAAGACAGGGTTTTTTTCTTAGCAATGACAATCAATTCCAGGACTGTTAAACCTACAGAGTCATGAGCCACAGTGAATGTTTACTTTAAACATACGGAGTGTGCAGAATAGGACAGCATAGGTATGGCTTTTGCAAAATAGTTCAGTTTGGCTTTGAAAAAAATCACAGTGAAGAGAGGTTAAAGCGCAGATAAGGCAAATTCTACAGCATGCATAATTTGCACAAGAATTTTATTTGCCTATGATTTTTTTTCCTTTTAATGTGGAAAAATATATTAAAAGATACTTATGTTAATCAGAATTATTTTGGTGTTCTGGCAGAGCAGCCTCGTACCAACTGTTCTTGCCCTCACCTGGCATCAAGTACTTTTCCCTTACCAAGATTAGTCAGCACACTTCCAGGGAATCAAGGTGGTATTACAGCAAGATAAAAATTAAAATACACAGCATCCTCAAATCATATGCAAGTAATTGGCAGAAACAAGACTCAGTCCTCTGATTTAGACACTGCAGAGCCCTCTTCTTGTTAATTAAGAAAGGTTAGGTGAATGATTTAGATGAGCAATTCAGAAGAATTATGAAGTTTCCCAAACCTTTGTTCAAAATAAGAGCTGAAGTTTCTGGAGACTAATAAAAGCTAACTTTAGTCACACATTGCCTTGCGCATGCATACATACACAAGTGCACACCCAGAGCTCTCCACCTTTTCCTACCCTTCCCACATTTAACAAGCAGTAAAAGTGTCAGAATAATCTTGAAGAATAATGCCTGTGTCAATAGAAAAATTTCCACCTCACACTGCCTTCAGCAACACAAAGTTCTTGTTCAGGGAAGGAATTCTGAAAACAGCTTGCCTGTTTTAAAAAAAAAAAAAAAAATTAGCTATAGGAGTGATGGAAGGAGCAAGGAATAATTTTGTTTTTGTTAACCAAAAAACATTTTGATGAACGCTATTTTGTGCTTGACTTTTAAAAATGTCATTCAGTGTGCACAAAGACTTAGGAGAAGCTTTTTCAAAAAAATCTCAAGTGCTTTTTGGCACTCTAAAAAAGCACCTTTAACCACGAGTCTATTTTGAAAATGACGCTCAACATTGAGTTTATTTGCTTTTCCTCAGCATTATCAGTGGCTCAAAGGAGCATGAGAGGAGCTAAACTCCTGTCCTGGTATGCAAGATCTAGTGTCCAATATCTGCACAAACCATTTTTGCAGCCCTAAGATCAGGGTCACAGACCCTGCCAACAGGAGCACCCTGTCAGTGCCATGATGGTACTCCTGCCAACTGAGAAGGCTCACAGCTGATTTGCCTGATGCGTGCAGGGGAATGTGGTTCTGCCCGTATATATATATCCCCATAAAGACGCCTGCAACAAAACCTCAACCTAATGTGCAGTGAGAGCTTATCTACCCATGGCATGCTCAGGAGAGTCAAAGGAAATCAGCTGAAGGCACAAAGTGAAAGCCAGGAACTTAAAGTATTATTAGATGAAAGTTAATTTTAAGAGAGAATGCCAAGAGGATACTTTAAACATGTTTTAAGGCAATATACCCTGATTTCATAAGTCAATTTATTTACCTTTTCAAGGTACACATGTAAATAACAGGAAGACAGAAAAGAAAACAGAAAAGTCAGTAAATGATAGCCTTCGGAAAGTACTAGTATTACATATGTGTCATCCTACATGTAACTACTCACATTTAAATGCCATTTAAAAATCACACTACAATAAGGGTATTAAAATCCTTCTTTGCAATTAAGGAGTCAGTGAGACTGGAGAGTTTCATCTTGAGGCAGCACAGCTGCATTCCCAACTTCAGAGCTGAAAAAAGAATTACATTTAGGAGGCAGCTGCACATCAGAAACACTCAGGCCACTCAAGAATGCTCTCTTTTTTAGCACCTCTGTTGTTACCGTGCTGGGTCTGTGTTTCTCTTTTCCCAAAATCAAGATTATAAAAATGTGATCCCATTGTAATTTACCACCAGTAATGCCAGTAGGTCTCACCTCAGCACAACAACAGCAACTGGCTTTTACATCTAAGACAGCAGCTGCGTGAATTAGTAACTCACCACCTTTCAAAAGACAAAGTGCCATTTAGTTTTAAAACTAAAATTGCAATCAAGAAATTTAATAAAGGAGTACAAAATGTGTAAGCATATCAAATATTATAAACCAATTACATGGGACTTCAGGCATGGAAACGACTTAATGTAGCTCAGTTCTGCCATATGTGAAAAACAAAACAAAAAACAAACAAACAAACAAACAAACCCCCACCAACCTGAACTCTGTTCCCAACTGTTTCATTTTACCCTTTCATCTCTTGATGATCACCTTCTTCAAGATAGAGAAATCCTTGCAGTGAAGAAATCTGTGTCATGTAACCTTTTGGGGTTTTGCACTACTTAACCATTTCTGAGCCAAAAGTCCTTATGAAGTCCTTTCAAACTTTCTTGAGTCTATTTCTCATGGCAAAAGCATCCTGCACATACCAGTATTTAAATGTCAAGTTTTTCTTCTCCTGAGATTTTGTAGCTTTAAAATGAAATTATATAAGTTTTGTTCAAAGCATCCTTAAATCAGATTCACAGCACAATCCATTAGAAGAAAAAAATTCAAACTGCATAGTACAAAGGCTGGCTTCTGCACAAGTTTCTACATGACTTAATTTTGGTCAACTGACTTGACATTCATACACTACATTGAGCAGAATACGACAGAGAGCGTTCACTAAGACACTGACACTGTACATAAATTTAAGATTATCCACCAGTTGCAGTTCCTTCCTGTACTGGTCTTCTCTACATGATTCTTTTAAGGCTATACATATTTCGCAGAGATTAAGAAAAAAGAACAACAAAAAAAAACCTACTTTAAAGAATTCTCCCATCTCACAAATAAAGCATGACGTCAAGAACATGGAAAGAGTGCAAAAATAATCCTATCCTGAGATTTTTAAAAACTGATTTAATAAACCTTGAAATGTTTTTTATTTTATATTTTATGTGCATAAAATTATTCTAACTGATCTGTGTATAAATGCACAAGTGAAAAATAAAACTTCTAACTGATTAATAAATCTAAATAGCATTTGAACTACTGCTTTTATAACCCAAGGCTTACTTTTCCCCTCCTCCCTCCCAAAAGGCTATGCATTCTTTACTTGCTCATCTGCAGGAATTTACAGGTGTTAAATGAGTCACAGTAAGCCTTACCTTTTGTTCCCTGATTGCTATCAAAACATATTGAGAATTACAATAGAAACATATTGAGAATTACAGCGAAAAAGTTAATTAAAAGTTTGAATAGAAGCTCTAGGAAGTTCAAACAAAAGATTTTTCCCTAGTTCATACCAAGGTCTGACTGCATGCATAATTACACATAAATCAGACTGTTACTTTCTGTGCTTTTCTTCCTCAATAAAAAATAAACCTTTCTCCTCCAATTTAGCTATATGTTTATGAATAATCAGGGCTCCTATTACAGTCAAGATCTTGTGGATGTGATGTTAAATTGATAAGATATGCACAAAAGGACCAAAAAGTTCCAGTGATTTGTATTGTTGGGGCAGCCTGCCAGGTTTCCCATCTAAATCTATCCTAAATATAGAGGTATTCTAATGTAAAAAAGTTTCCCAAGTATCCACTCTAGTTTAAAGACAAGTTCCTTCAATGTCAGCTTTCCACAAATATAAATGATTGAGTTTAGCTCATAAATGTCATCTGAAAGTAAATTTGAAGATTGCTGCCTCCAATGTTCATACCAAAATAGCAGGTTTTATGTTAAAGGCCGCTGTCTGACATACAGAAAAAACCTTCCCGCTCCACATTTCTCACTGCAGCCTTGGCACACAAGTACTTAAATTAACTAGGCAAGGATCAAATTGCACTCCTTGAGGAAACGATGATGCACATAGATTTCATTTGTTAGTAACCAAAACTTTAAACTATCTGTACATCTCAAAAACCATTATAGTACAATTTTGCTCTCAAACAAGCTGTTAGTGACCGTGGTAGAAACACTGTTAAAGGGAATTCAAGCAGACAAGAGAGCCAAGGCAGAGGCATTAGGACTCGTGCCAGCATACTAAACAAGGGTCTTCTCTGTCAGTAGATCTGGGAACCTGATAGCTTCCTGTCCTGCTAACTCCCACAAAATACATGGTTTTAATCATCACAGGATATGGGGCAGAAGCATTTCTTAATAACATATTTTCAGCCTTGAAAAAAAGGCTAAGGTGCAACTGCCATTAGCTCTCTTCTTTTTTTTCCCTAAAGCAGATTTGATTAAACATTGCGAGTGCTCATGATTCTAGTTTCTGTGACTAGTCTGAGTAGGTCAGACAGTGCTTTGTGCACTGGTTGTAGATGTAATACAGACTCTAGGACAACACCTCCTCCAACGTGAAGCTGGCACGAGAGAAAAGTCTTATAGTAGTGCTGTGGCCATAATGGTGTTGAGAGGTAAGACTGGTGAAGGGTGGTAACAGTTTTTATTTAGTCATCCACTGATACTGAAAACAACAACCAAAATAAGTTCTCCTTTAGATATTTAAGATTAGAAGTCAAAGTAGACATATTGCCAAGATAGCACACATGAAGCGTGCTACAACCTAGAAAAATCATGCATAGAAGCCCTGACCATCACACTATCCTGACCTGAGACAAGAAGAACTTATTTAACAGGTGTCACCAACCATTAAGTGCTGCCTTTTTCCTCAGAATTTTCACTTTTGTCTCTCCAGTTTTCCTAACTCTTATTCCAGTCATAAAACCAGTTTTTACCAGAAGAAAACACATCACACTAAAGTAAGTATAAAACACAGCAACACATTTCCACAGTAATAAAAAATACTCCTCTCCTGCAGCAGCCATCAAAATCAATCCATCCATCCTACACATACACTTTCTAGATTGTATTATGTTTCATTTCTTTGCCCTTACATACGAACTCATGGACATCTCACAAAAAAAAACTACCCCTACTCTCTTCAAGAAAGACTTTAAAAAGTCAAATAAAGGAAATAAGATTAGCAACTTTCGTAGATATTACATGCCCAATATTAAAAATAATAAATAATTCAGAGTAATAATTTTGTAGCTCATTAGAATTTATCCGCTTTCCACTTTAATGGAACTTCTCCATGGAGGGACACAGGTGAGCATGTCTCCTAAGAATGTGAGATCACAAACTTTTCAAGAAACATATGCAACAGAAAAGTATATATTTTAAAAAAATCCCTGTACTTGTTTATCTTCTACTAGCCTGCAAGTGACATAAAAGCTTTCCCCTGATAAGGAAAAATGCAGCTCAAAAGCTGAATGTCAAGGAAACTCCTCAACTCCACTTCAAAGATTAAAGAGGAAAAAAAAAAAAAGAGAGAGGATACTGAGCTGTGTAAAAGTCTCAAACAGATAAATTCAAGAAAATTTCACTCTGCTTCTGACCACTTTCTGAGAAAAAAAAAGTATTCCTCCAGTAAGTTCTTAATTTCTCATCATATACACAGCTAGAACCATACATAGAAATAGCTAGCAGTTAGGTGTGGTTTTCCTCTCCCTCCTCCTTAATTGTTAGGCTAATTCTGTATCTCTTTGGTCTGGAAGTTGAGAATGTGATGTGGTGTACAAGTTGTGTTCACTTTTCACCCTTACTTTCCCTATGATATTCCTGTCCCAGCCAGCACACAGCAGGGTTAGACAGAGCTGTTACCTCCTAGAGAAAAAGCCTCACTTACTGCTCCGTTTGCTGACACACAGGAACAAAAACCTCACCCAGCTGAAGGAGATGGAGCAATATCTGCAGCACAAGGTCAGTCATCTCTGACAGGTCCACAGCTCAGCTGAGGTGACATACACCATCCACATAAAGAAGTCTTTTCCAAGTCAAGCCCAGAAGGTGTTTGCAGTTGTATGTGGGTGTGCACACATTGTAATATTAGTTCTGTTATTCAGATATGTAGAAAGTTTGATTAGTATCTAAGTGTTTGCCTTTAGTATCCTTTTAGTTCCTGTTAAGTCTTATTCTGAAAGGCTTTTAGCACCTGGTAGTTGTAGAAACCTCACTTAATAATACTGGGGCACACAGACACAGAAATTATCTTTCAAATACATTTGAGAAGTGTCAATAGAAGTTATGTTTGCAAATATGCATGGGAGTATTTAAGTAAATGCAGCACACTACTTCAAAAATACAGACCTATCAGTGAAACCATTAAGCTCAGCACTTCTACTTTCCTTTAGTTGCATTAGAAATGACTGCTTGAGGTTGGCTGAAGCTCCTGTTAATGGACTTTGAATGGAGTGCACTTTCTCCGCCTCCTGTTTTAGAAGCCTCTCATCCTATTTTGATGTACATCTTGTGCCTCCAATTGGCTAGGAGTTGCTCTCCTGTGTATCAATTAAGTCATAATCACATGGAGAGGTATCTTAACCTTGGCAAGGCTTTCCTCACAAGATGGATCTGAAGCACTACAATTCAAACAACTTCCAAATGTAGTCACACACATGTCAGAGAACAGGGCGCACCAGCCTCACATAACTGATGGTGGTGTTACAAGTTGTGTTATTGGTGGTGTTATTTTCATAGCACCACTTCATGACACTTGGAAAACAGCCATTATTTGCTCCTTGAACAGCAGGCATTTACCTCCAGCTGCTCCAGTACCTCAGACAGGTATAGGGGTTGGTTCATGAGGTCAGCAGCCAGATGTTTTGCTGAAGGTAAAAACATGACAAAGCTATAGGAGATCCCAGCTGTTCTCACTGGATAAGGTAACCTGCAAAGAAGAACAACATACTCTTCCTCAGCCTGTCACTGCTCCCTGGCTGCAGGACCTGTCCAGCATCACACCAAAGGCTCACCTTCAGTAAGGTACTCTCTATGCTACTCAAAGCCTTGCAGGAATCCCCACACATGTCAGGGTATAGCAAAAATAAGCTGGGCCACCAAGGGTATCCCACAGAAAGGAGAGTTCTTACTGGTCAAGGCCCAGCTCCAAGAATATCCAAGAAAAGAAAGCCAAGCAGCAGCTAAGTCCAAACAAGAATCAAGACATAAGGCAACCTCCTACTGATAAGGCAAGTCTGATGCCAAGCAGGAACCCAGCCTGCAGGTCAGCATTAAAATCAGGCTTGGTAATTACCAAGCAGGCCCATAATGTTAGACAAGGTCAAGCCAGGGACTCAGTTCAAGGGCTGATATGCAGATCAAGAAACTCCACCAACACAGAAAGAGCTAAAGAACAACATTCCTTCAAAAACAAAGCTCAAACACAGAGCAAGAGCCCTGAGCTGCTTTTATATATAAGGTGTGGGTGGAGACCCCAGGTGAGGCTCTTTAGGTCCACTAAGGCTTATTAGTGCCCCCAGGGCCATAACAACATGTATGCAATACAATTCTTTCCACAGGCGTGTTAGCACAGAGACAGGTGTGACTGTAGCGTTGTCATGGTTTTCTAGTCACTCTGTGAGCTGGTTGGTCTTCTTCCTCCACTATCCCCAATCCCCACAAAGACCTCTACCGCTAACAACCTGTGCATAAGACACAAAAATATGCAACCATTTTATGTCTTTGTGCTCCAGTATATCCTTTTGGAAATTTTATGATTCTGTTCCTCTTCTGGGACACTTTGGCAAACTGACTACATAAATGCAATCCCCCGGCAATGCACACACCATACTGAATGGATGGTTCACATTAGACCCTGTAGTGTTGATTTCCCATTCATTTCACCCTTCAAGGAATTTAGGTATTGACTTTCCAGTCAGATCTGAGTACAAATACAAGACAGAAAATTTGCCTTGGTCTCACAAAATAGCAACAGAGCCAAATGAGCATCCTCTTATGTTACTACTTGCATTGAACTTATTGAGCACTGAATGACCATAGTCAGTGCTTTGCACCAGGCATCCAAAACAGATGGCGATACTTCTTGATCCTTCTCTCTAGGAGGCCTAGAACTTGGGTGCTGCTCCATGAAACACACTACATTACTACCTTTGAGAGGTAATAGGGAAGAAAGAAGGAAGAGAAAAAGAAGATAACTAGATGTCAAAGCTGGAGGAGGAATTGGGATGTAGAAACTTGGCAACCTGTTTCATGTTTGTTCTAAATTATTACAGAGTTTGTTCAGTCTATATTAAAATTTTATAAGCAACAAGGATAATAAATTAGCTACAGAAAATAGAAAACTTATGTTTACTCCTGAAAAAATTTCTGTTCCTTGAGGTAACTTTACTCCCAACAGATGCTAAGATATTTTACTTCAAGTGTGACAAAGAAAGTGCTGTCACTTTCCATGGGCAAAACAGATGTAGAAGAAAGAAGTATAAAGCAATACAAATGTTTCAAGTATAAATGCTACTGAAGAATTTTTGGAACAGGATGCACATGAATTAAGGAAATAAACACTTGAAAATTATGCTTTCCTGAGACAATTTGTATGAATTTTTTTGTTGTTTTTTTCTTTCTTTTTTTTTTGTTTTGTTAGTTTTTCATTTTGTTTTTGGGGTTTTTTTTGTGGGTAGTGTTGCTCCAGCTGAATTAATCCCCTTAGGATTTTTTTACCTTCACTCAATCTAATTGTCTTGAAAGGGTTTGGCTAGCTATCTTCAATGTAATTATTACTTTCAAGGAAAATAAAAACAATTGTTCATTCATGAGTATAATGGTAAATCTTGCCCTTGCTTGTAGCTTGCATGTCTGAGGTCCTGAAAGTGTAAGAGTTTGGCTTCATGGAGCTCTAATTTGAATTAATATACTCTTATGCTTTGTTTCCCAGATATATATGATGTTTCACTATTTCATACCATTTCATATTTTTTTATCATAGAAAGGAGATATGCTAATGAAACATAATATTTTAATAAGACTTTTGAGGGAGAAGCCTCTGTGCTATTACATCACTTAAAGTTGATAAAGTAATGATAAATCCTTCACCAGGATTTTTAGCCCAACCCAACACAGGAAAAGTTTTCCATAATCTGCTTGCCTTGTGCTAAATTATTCCATTATTTGTAGAAAGGAATTACATGTTACACACACACAGAGATAATCAGGTAGTGAAAAATATCTCATCCTCTCTTTCAGTAGTCCCATTTTTTAGAGACCATTGTCAGTGTGGTTTTAGATTTTTATTTTACTTTTTCCCTGTGCAAGTTCCTCAGGTATTTTTGAGGAAATCAGCTGTCAATATTAGCAATTAGTGTAGTAAGGCAGAGGCTAATTGTACCTATTAGTTGCTGGATGGCCAAGAAGGGAGGTTAAGAGACCAAGGCCAATTAAAACAGGAAAGGACAGATAAAGCCAGGTCTCTCCACATGGTAAAAAAAGGCATATGCATATGTATGCAGTGTAGATGATCACTGAGCCCAGATGCTCAATTCTGTACTTGGATTTTGGGTGTTTTGGGGGCTTCTGCCTGTTTACAAAACCTTCAGGCAATGTGACACTTCCCCACTACCTAAGGAAGAAAAAGTAATACATTTATTGTGCATGTAATATTGAAGCTGACTAGCTGCCTCTTGCACTGTGAAAAATCACATTCAAATGTCAGAGAAGAGATTGTGGGGAGACTGCTTCAATATGGCTCTTAGCTCTCCCATGTGTCATAAGGCTACTCAGGGCAACACAGGGCAACTTGGTCAAAATCAATTAAATATTTTGTGAGTTAGAGGAATTTATTAATTCACTAGTCCTTTTCTACATGCAAGTAGAGTGCATCGGTGAAAAAGACAAAGCTAGAAACAAAATTGTGGTAATGGCTGGTTTTAAAAAATAAAAAGAAACGTAAAAGAGAAAGTCTTCCGTTAACTCAGGCAAACAAGGCTAATTTGAGAATGATGTCACTATTCATAAAAATGAAATAGTTCAGAGAGAAGTTTTAAACAAATAGAAGGTGAAAACCCAAAAGAGTTTGTGACTGATTTAAGGTTAAAGAGCTAATCTTGCAATTGTAGTTAGCAATCATGGTAATTGAGCTCATCATAAGAGACCAGATGGTGATTACAACTGGGAGAAAACACCCGGAGAAACTGATTACTAGAACCTTGGGATTAACTTGTAACTTAAAACAATAATAACAATATAATAACAATAAAGAAATAAAGAAAATGTGGCTATCTTAAACGAAGGCATTTATTAACTTCAGGTGGATGCTAGGGAATGTCCAATGTGCTGGATGCTAAAGCCACTACAGAGAATGTAAAAATGACAGAAACAGAAAGGCATGAATGACTCAAAGTAAAAATTCTGAAACTTAGCACAAAGATATCTACACAATACTCTCATAAAATAATAAATCTCAAGCCTCATAAGCCTGAGAACATATAAATTAGTTTCCTAAAAAGGCTTTCAAGCAAGGAAGTGTAACAGTCCTAAAATGATGAGGTCAAACCCAGATACCACTGACTTACATCTCACAGGTTGAATAGCAATCCTACACTCAAGGACTAAAGGTGAGTGGGACTTTGCCCACATGTGTAAAATTTTGAATCATTACACACAACTCAGACGAGCTGAAACAACTATAAACAATTTAATGTCTTTGTCAAAATGGGCTGGACAAATAATCTACTTCCCTAATATCGGAAGATGATTTTTTCCATTTGCAGTGCATGTTATAAAATCATGCAAACTTGAAAAAGATTTAATAGAGGTGCAAACTCTTCACCTTTGACAAAAATTTATGGAGCTAAGTTTAAACCTGCAGTACATACAAGTCACTGGTTATTTTTTTTCTTTCAGTTCAATTTCAAGAGGAGTATGAACTGCCAAGTCATGTTCCAAAGCTGAAGGTACTTAGAGAAAAAAAATATTACCAAAATTTTAATCATATTCTGTTAAAAAAAATCAAACTGAAATTATGGAATTACTAGCCTTCAGAAAATAGAGACATGGAGTAAGGTGTTTTGCAAGGTCAACCAATTGAATCCCTTAAGGCAGCAGGTGAATGATGTCCTGGAGCAAAGCAGACACAGATTGAAAAATGGAAAATTACTGTCCTATACAATAATTCCCATTTCCAGTTCAGCCCCTCTATAAGATTCTACTAATAAAGAGTTGCTTTCCAACTCCTATTTTCATTAAACCCAGTAGTGGGATTCATATAATTTAATTTTAGCTATCCTAAAGTGAGTACCTGGTCTAAGCTAGTTACTTAGGTTCGCTCTTCAGGAAGTGAAGAAAGTGAGGTACTTTGAGAGGATTCATCATTTTTATGTCACTCTAGGATAGTTATCTAAGGTAGCAGTATTAATTGCTCTCTGGAGCAATTGATCTTCATTTTATCTCTATTGACTACAGACAGAGTCTAAACATTTAACTTTGATGAGATGCTTCATTTTTATATGCCTAAAATTAGATAGGAAAACTCCCACTTGTTATGCCTGGGAAAGGAATCTCTGATCTGTGGGAGTACAGTCAGAGGACTACCGAAATTGGAAAAAGAAGACTAGAAATAAAAGCAAAAAAGAAGACAGGAAC
>JAWWEE010000001.1:17670202-17690385 GCA_035221455.1 Xenops minutus | reverse complement strand
TGTTCCTGTCTTTGTTTTTGCTTTTCTTCTTATTCTTCTTTTTCCATCCCCGGTAGTCCTCTGACCGTACTCCCACACTTTGGTCCCAAAGTACCTTCACATTTTGGGGCCTTCCTTCCCTTCCAGCTCTTCTCCTATCTTGCACTCACACGGGTGTTAATCTTCATCCTCCCAGATGAAGAAGTACCTTTGCTTCTCAAGTGGTCCCCTTGGGGTGAGCCTGGTGAGCTGCCCAGTGCCACAGACCACACCAGTGAGGCCACAGGGAAAACATCACTCACAGATGATCTGCAGCACTTTAAATGATGATGTTCATTTCTTAATTGATGCTGCTCTCATTAGCTCTACATAATCTCTACTATTGTTACTTACAAATGTTAGACAGGAGCTGCAGATTTTGCTCTAAATTTTTATCCCAGGGTAGTATATTAAAATGAAACAAAAACAGAAATAAATAATAATAATAAATAAAAATAAATAAATAAAAAAGCTTAGGGATCATGCAGAAATACAAGAGCAAACTAAATCATATTTTTGGTATAGGAGCTTTTATACTTTCCTAACTACAAAAAGGAATGTTAGAGTTATATTTGTACACTTAATTTAGGCTCTTGCATGCAAGTACTTCAAGATTTCAATTTTATGTTGTGCATCATCTTTGGTCTGTCTGGGATATTTGGAAATGTGTTTCTAATTGTTTTTTTCATGCAAAAAAGATGCCATAGATTACCAACAGCAGACCTATTAATCATCAATCTAAGTGCAGCTAGTATTATGCATACAATATTTATAAGTGTTTATATACCTCTGACTAATGCTCACAATCAATGAGCGCTTGACAAAGCATACTAGAGAGTTATCAAATGTCTAAATCTTTTCAGGATGTTTAGTCTGTAGTTGAACTTTATTCCAGATAATATTGGTGATAAAAAGGGGTTTCTTTATAATGGAAATTATTTTTAAAATGCTTACTTTCCTGAGGAGCTGAAAAACTTGACTGTGTGCTTCTTATAGACCTGGGGGACTGTTTATTGCTGCCTGTCTGGTCTTTCAGATCATCATCAACTACTTAATGAGCAAATATAATTTCTGTCTTGCCTTTGTAGGTTCAAAAGGTATCATTATGAAATAGGCCTTATGTGAGCTATGAGGGGTATGCAGTGGGTGGGGGGAATCCAGTAACTATATTAGTTTAATTGTGTCTCCCCACATGCTATGAGATCAAGTAGGAGCTTAATCAGTTTTCAAATAAAGTCTATTCACATTTTACTTATTTCTGGTTGTTGGAAAAAGCATATTTACATTTTAAAGAGTGCATTCATCAGTTGCTGGTCAAACAAGATCTAAGCATTCACTTTTTCCTTTCACAGTCAGGCTCAAAAAAATGTAATTCAGTAATGAGAACTACAGAGTTGTCTTTCATTTCCATTGAGCTCCTATGTTGAAAAACAGAGCTGGTCAAATGATTTAGTTTATTTATTTATTTATTTTGCAAGTAAATTATTTGACGATATTCATTTCTTTTTTTTCCTCCTCCTTTGTAAATCATTTGTGAACAAATCCAAACACTGTGACTGTATATCTTATTTACAGGCATTTTCACAAACTTATTCCAGTCTTTGAAACATTTGTTACCTCTTTGCTTTTATTATGTTATTTGGTTTTCTTGCTGAGGGACTGGTCACATGATAGATACTAGAAAACAAACATTGACTCAATCCAGAAGTCATTCTATTTGCAAGCAGAGCAATTCCCCAGCCATTCCTATAAAATAAAACCTGAGTGGAGAGACATAAATATTTAAGGAGAAAAAAAAACAAAACAAATGAAGCACAGCTGTTTGGAATTCTGCATAAAATAGCCCACACTTGACGTCACTCTCTTCTTTTTCCTCCTGGAGTTGTTCCTCTTGCCATAATTTCTAAGCAGAAGTATCAGGGCCCTTATCTCCCAGCCCATGCCTTCCATCCAGACTCCTGTGTCACTGAAGCACAGGACTCTGCACTCAACACAATTGCAACGGTGCTCCATGCAATGTTTGCTCCCACACTTGCCTGCTTGTCTACAGCTCCTGCCAGAAACATAAAAAAGCAACTTACAGCTATGAAGGTAGCAATGGGCATCCATGGACAACTCATGAAGAAAAGAAGATAAGTATTTCTGGATGTTACCAAACAACAGCTGTTATCTTTGAAATACTGTGCAATATGTAAGTTTCTGCATATTGGGTACAAAAATTGCATGTCAATGGCATTTGCAGCTTGATTCAACCTAAACTTTGCTGGCTTTTTGCTGCTAGAAAACTGGGCTTTGGGATTTTTTTTCCCTTCTTCCTCTGGTCCCTCTCAGAAAAAGTAGGTAGGGGCACAAATGAATCTCTGTCTTCCACCATCCAGTGACAACAGAATTGTAATTACATGAAAAAAGGCTAAGGTTCAGTAGCAAGCTGTGCTTCAGTTGTGCACTTCCTTTTGATCCCAAGGTAACTTGTGGCAGTGGTAGGTAAAATGATTTTTCAAGCGTAAGCAGAAAAGCCCCTGAGGAAGAAATGTGCTGTATAATCATGAGAGGAAATGTAGCACATTTTATTGAGGACACCATCCCTCTACTCAATGCAAACAAAAATGCCCTTCTCAAAGGAAATTTAACCAGTGCTTTCAAGCATTCTGCTCCCTCACATCCAAATTTGAAGTGATTTACAAGAATTCAGAGTCTTAGTATTGAAGAACTGATGTCTGGAAAACAGCGATAAGTTTCTTCACACGAGTATGTATTCGTGTGCTGCAGGTGAGTGTGCATCCAAGCCCAGGCACATCCCTCCAACAGCCCCAAAAGTATCACCAGGCTGTTCAGGCTGGTGTGCCACAGGCTCCACAAGTTAAACAGCTAAGAAAGATGTTCTATGTGTACAAAAAAGCAGCAGGCAGACAGCTGCGATTTTAAGCCCCTACTTAATACTAAGCAGATACTTTGCTTTAAGCATTGAAATGAACAGCATTACTCATTTGCTTAAAGTAAAGTGACAGCTGAAGGGCACAGCATTGTCTTCAAGCAATGAAGTGGGGTGGGGTGTCACCATCCCACCACTGCTCCTCCAGCTCCTCCAGCTGCACTGCAAAGCTGAGACCCCAGTGCTGATTCCTATGGCAAACCCTGTTTTGCAGGAAATGTAATCCCCGAGTGTCATCCCCAGCTACCATGAGTGCTTCACACTTCACAAGTTCACATGATGAGGACATATTTATATAGACCTTACAGCAGCCTCCTGCTACCTGAAGGGAGCCTACAAGAGCTGGAGATGGACGTTTTACAAGAGCATGTAGCAATAGGACATGAGAGAATGCCTTTAAATTGAAAGAGAGTATGTTTACATTAGCTATTAAGAAGAAATGTTTGACTGTGAGGGTGGTGAGGCACTGGAACAGGTTGTCCAGAGACGCTGCGCATGCCTCAAGCCTGGAAGTGTTCAAGGCCAGGTTGGACAGGGCTTTGAGCAACCTGGTCTAGTGAAAGGTGTCCCTGCTCATGGCAGGGGCATTGGGATTAGATGAGCTTTAAGGTCCCTTCCAATGCAAACCATTCTGTGATACTATGATATTTAACAACTTACCTTGTTTCACATCTGAGCAAATGTGACCTTTGTTTGGGTCTGCAGCATGAAGTGCACATTCTTCATAAGGAGCATTTTATCACAGCCTCCTTCCCTGTCAGCCTTAAAGCTGTCAACAGATTGACTGGACACTGACTGGCAACTGATACCTGTAACCTGTTACAGAGAGCAGCATGTTAATCCTGCAGTATAAACCATGAGCGTGGCCTCACACAAAGCACACACAGAGGAATGTATTCTAGGGTTGAGCTGCCGCTTTGCCTGCACACACATGGGTCACAGTTTTATCCTTGTATATTTTTCAAGTTATTTGTCTTGAAATAGACAACATCATGCCATAACACAATGTCATAGGTGACATTTGACATCATGCCAACTATTTTAGGGCTGCCTCCATTTTTCAGATCTCAAAATGAAACATCATGTATCTGTCTTTTTTAGGCATATTGAATGCCATTGGATTTAGTTCAGGTTTTGGTGGAAGGGGAAATTAATAATTATAACCCTTTCAAAATGAACCAAAGACCTACCTCTCCCCTACTTCAACATTGAGAGTGTTTTAATATTTTCCAGTGGTCATCAAAATATCAAACCATCATTCTTTTAATTCAGATTTGCTTATAATCCTCTCTTATAAACATGTGTTCAGCTATTCTTGCTGCAGGGAGTATTAGGACCTTCCAGAAATGCAAGTCTTGTTCCCAGCTTCTGTAAATGCATTCCTTGTAAACTAGTTTAATTTGTTTCAGGTTCAGTATCTCCCATTGTGTGCACCAGCAAAATCTGTGCATACACAAATTGAGCTAAATAAGAGCCTCTTGTATCAAGATACTCTTTTTCTTCAGTATGTATACATTTGTTCAGCTTTGTTGCCAGGCATCTATCCACTGTAATGGAATACGATTATGGTCAGAACATTACTTTTGTAATATTTTAGAAGTATCATTTAGGACAAACTTGCTATCTTTTCCCCACATGTATGCTATTTACAATTTCAGCAGACCATTTCAATGCTTGCTTCAGATTTCATTTCTAGAATTAGAAAGACAGAATATTAATCACTAAACTATTTTTGGGTGCACATGATCTAACATATTTTAGAAAAAAAAAAAATTGAATTTTCTAATGCTCCCTGAGCAATTAGATCCATTAGGTATGCAGCTTCCTTAAAGGCAATAGCTAACCTAATAGGATGGCCATATACAATATTTTATTCAGATGATACTTTGGGGTTTAGCACAGTTAGCATTTATGAGAAGAAGCCATTGCTTAGTGCCTCTCAAAATGATCCAAACAGACTATTTATCATCTTCAGAAGTCTCTAACTGGCTGTTTATGTTTCACTTAGACTTAAGTAAAGTAACTGCTTTCTGGCCACTAGGCAATTTTTAACATACCCTTCAATAATACTTTCTCAAAAGCTATTATCAGCCCATGTGAATATAGAAAGACTGTCATCGGTGTGTCGGGAAACGTCCGACTCTGAACATACTTTGAGAGATTGACAGAGAGAGAGAGGGAGAGAGGCGCTAAAATTATATCAAGGTACAGGTGCATGTTGGTTCAGGAAAACTGCTTTTCTTTGAGACTACTGTCCATAAAATTTATGGGAGCTATGGGCAGAGGCTGTCCAAAATGAAAACCAGGCACTTTTAATTTAGTCTATGTGTTTTGAGGTGGTCATTGAGCTATTAGTGCAGCGCTTTTTCAATTAATTTTGAAGGCAAGGTAGGATTGATACTTGCCTAAGTTTCCCAGATGCACTGTAGAGTTCTTATTAAATCAAAGATGTGATCTCGTCAGCCTTAAGCCTGCTGAAAAAGAGCTTTTAAAGAGGGGTAAGTCACCAATCTGTGCTAGAGGGTCTGCATGGCACAGAGTTTTTGCCTAATATGCTATGATGACCCAAAACAGAAAAGTCAGATGGAGGAAATCCTGTCATTTGTGGATTAGGGAGGAAGACATTTTGGTTATCTATAGCTAAAAATCAGAATCCCTGATTTCTAGAAGGTGCTTAAGTCTATTTGGATCTATAGAATATTGGGTAAAACACTTGTGCAAAACAATAAATGCCTAAAGAATGATTTAGTATGAAGTGGTAAATTTCCAGCTACATTTGAGACATTTGCTTCAGATGATATAAAGAATGACATCCTTGACAATACTCAGAGATATTTCTGTTTAATTCAGTGTTGCTGCATTAGCTGGTACTCACCAAAGACATATCTTTAAAGGTCAACTTTAAAAAACATTTCAATTGCAAGCATTTTTCTAAAACCCTGAAATTTTTCAACTACTTAGTTTGGGAGGCAAATGAGTACTCAGACTGTGCTGAGACATATGACTGAACATACTGATCTCTCCAAAGCCAGTTCCCCATGTTTTCTCTACTCCCTAGCCATTGTCTTGTGGCCAGAATAGTTTTCTTAAAGATGCCAGAAGACAAGTGCAGTAAGTAGCTGAGGACTTTCCTATCTGACTGAGCAAAATTCATAATCACTGGAGGTTTCTTCCGCAGAGAGATGCACGACAAAACAGCACACAGCTAGATGAACCATGAGAACAGCTTCTCCTCCATTGCCTCAGAGGTTAGTCCCACACTCCTTCTGCCTAAATGTGATAGCAGCTTGTAACACTCTCAGCTGGTGTTGGTACAGTGGCACCAGGTTACATAGCAGAAAATTTGACTTTGCAGCTTCCATTCTTGGAATGTCATAAACATTGAGAGTCAAACTCAGGATCTTCAGCACCAGAAAGCATATATTTCCACCCTGAAAGTTCATAATAATCTTCTTTGGGCTGTAACTAGGCGATAGACTCTTCCTGTCAGTGAATCAGCTGCTGGAGGAAGAGTTTGTTACATGTACAAGAAACTGCATTTACATTTTGACCCATTTTAAAGATGGCTGAGGGGGAGTGACAAGTCAGTCAGAAATCCAAATATTTTGGCAGAGTTCATTCCAGGCACCTAACAAGTAGAAAAATAATAGTCTAGATTCAAATATAGGTGCTTATTCTTATGTTTTATTTATGAAAATAATTTAATTAGGAGTTCTTTGTCTCTACTTCACTCTCCACTTCTTCTCCTGAAATTTTTTGGCTATATTACTCAGTGCAAAGACCATGCACACTCTCCAGAAAAAAGCAAAATGGTCACTAGGCTTTCTGCTCAAAGGGGACCAGGTGACAGTGTTTAGTTCAGCTCAGGAAAGCTGCTTTGAAGTTACTTACTATTTTTCATTCCTACAATTGAGTTCGTATTGGAGAGGTCTCTGGACTGCAAACTGCATTCCCTTCAGGTGAGGCCAAACCAAAAGATGCACCCCTGAAGTCTATCTACACATTGGGTCAATGGGCACCCTGGAGCCAGTTTGACATTGAAGCTCACAGCATGTAGCATGGACCTTAGATACCCAGGGACAGCAATCTGCTCTACAGATCCACTTGTGTTGCACTGTGCTGCTCTCTGAGGTAGAGATATCTTCATGTGTTCCTTTTTCCATACTTTAAATACAGAGTGGAATTTGATAAACTGATTCTATGGATCAAACTGCAAGTGGAAAGTCATAAAATCCTGGAAAGCCACCTTCAAGGCCTGAGGATTCAAGTAAGGCTTTGTGTCACAGATCTGACTGAACTATCCCTGATAGAGAGACTAACACAGCAGTGAACCCTACAGCTTTGGCAGGAAACTGTGTGCATCCCCTTTCCCTTCCTCTGACCCAGTGCTAACCCAAAAACTGTATCTTTTCCAGATCTGTGATTGTATGAATATTAATGAACTAGAATTTAATTCTCCAAAGGCACATCAAAGGTGGAGTGAAGAGTGAATTTGAAAGGGTTGCAAAAGGGCTTTAAAAAGTCCACCACATCACCTGTGCTTCATGCAAGACTACAGATTGGGGGACCAATAAACACTTCTCTCCAGCTCGTTTTTCATTTTGGGGTACACACAACTGTATTCATATTCCTGTCTGCCTCACTACCACCACAAAATCATCTTGCCTCTGGTATAAGGGAAAAGGAGTAAAAGTCCCTAGAACAACATAACTCCCACCTTTTTTTAATCATCTTCCAGTCCCCTCCTCAAAGTCATACTGACTGGGAACCATGAGAACACAGATCCCTACTATGAGTCTGTATTATTCAGTCTATATTAGCCATAATACGAGTCTATGTTACATTATATTCTTAGGGATTTAATAACTAATTTCTCAAGGGGGTAGGAAGTAAACTGGGAAGACTGTTTTCCAATAGAAAATAGA
Organism: Xenops minutus; assembly: GCA_035221455.1. Classification (NCBI taxonomy): domain Eukaryota; kingdom Metazoa; phylum Chordata; class Aves; order Passeriformes; family Furnariidae; genus Xenops; species Xenops minutus. The sequence continues at coordinate 17,682,510 of JAWWEE010000001.1, read as the reverse complement.
GTAAATCTATCTTACTGACTTACATGCACACACCACTTTTTGCAGTCAAATTCGACACACATATAGAAGTCAATTGGAACAACAGTGAAATTAAGAATGCTTCATTCAATCCAGTCTGTCATCTAGCCCTGATATATATAGGAGGATTGGAAGCTGATGTGCCTCCAGTTTCAAAGATAAATCATAAGTTGTACACATACAAATCTTTATTTCATCACATCTTCTAAGGCAGATAAACAGAATTCTGTATCAGTCACCATGTTCTGATCTTCTTAAGCCTTTCATTGTTTTAACATAATACTGAAGTAATGGTGCCAAATACTGCAGTTTACAGCATACAGTGAAGCTGGGTATTTTGGAGTTGTTATTGTAAAATAGTCATCTAATTTATATAAAAGTTTCAATCTTAAATTACAAGGTGTTCTGCTTACTTTCTATTAAAGATGTCAGGGACCTTTTATTACTACAAAGGGGTGAAGAAAGTGCTTCCCTATGTATTTAATTTAAAGAGAGATATTATATCTAAACCAAAAATACTCTTATGAATATGATTCTCTGAATCTGAAGTACTGAGTACTTTGCAGGCTATGTTAGGCAGGGCACTGAAAAGAGGACAGAGAGGCAGCCAGTTTTAGGTCACCAGTTGCAAGATGAAACAGGGTCCACTTTGTTGAATATTTTTTGATAGCAAAGGCAGGGTTCAGTCATCAGCTGAGCTGAAATCACTCCTTAATTCTCTTTTCAAGTTTCCATACTCTGAGGCTCATAATATAATTGACTTTAAAAAGGCAAATATTCACAACTGTTGTCTTCCAGAGAGGGGTGTGTGGTCCCTTACCTCCACTCTCATCACATTAGGCTGCCAGTGAAGCCTGGAGGGGGCTCAGTGGCTGCTGCAAGCTCCCACCTAGGCAGGTGCAGGCATCTCAGCAGGATGTTCCACTGAAAGCAACCTTCCTCCTTGAAATGCAGATGTTGACTTACACCATGTGGGAGTGGTATAATGTCCCTTATCATTTTGCTCGATTTAACACATTTGCATTCCTCTGCTTCTTACTACTGTGAATGTCTTAGATGGTATTTAATGCTTTGTGTTATTTAAATTGGGTCCAAGTCGTATTTACCTATGTCTATTAGAATTTCTCTCCTGTTTCTACACTTAAACAGAGGTATCTTTCTCCCTCCTTGTTTAGTTCAGTCTGATTTTGTTTTTTCCTTAAAGGCTCCATCTCCTTACAAGACCCAAAATACTTGTGAACTTTTTTTTCTCCTTAATAAACACAGGAGTAAAAATGCAGTCCCAAACACTACAATCTTGCCATCTAATTGCATCAGCATGTCCAATCTCTCTGTTTCCCTTGTAGCTCCACCTTGTTCAGAGACGAGTCTGTGTGCAAAGTTGCAATCTCTGAAGGACCCTATTGTGAGCTGTTTTGTAACAGTCATCACATCAGCCCTCTGCATTCATAGGCACAGATATTTTTAAAGGATAAACTAGAAAAGACCAGTTTTGAGGTCAGACAAAAGGCAGAAACAAAATACCTTCTTATCTTAAAAAGGGTTTGCGTGGTACAGCTGTATCTTTTCTTACTTGGCCACATAATGGTAGATTCCCCCTCAGGTAAAAACAAACTAAAAGAAAATAGAAAACAACCTATAACTTCTCTGCCCCCGCAAACACCAAAAACACACAAAGCTAATGGACTTTATAAAATGAGGGACTGACTAAGAGGGAGGGCTTATAAGAAGCTAATGAGGATTTCAATAAAATAAATAACTGCTTTTCTACACAGCCTCAGCCAAAGTCACTCAAAAATATTTAGTTTGAATAAGCACACTTTCCTCCTTTCCTATGTGTGCATATATGTGTATATGCATTTTTTATTTTTATTTTTCTTCTTAGTGAGAGAGAGAGCCAATGCAGGCTGAAAAGCTAGATAAGGGGTATCTCTGATCTCCAGCCAGAATCAAATATAGTCTTAGTTGAGAATAGTTCAAGACAGATATGTTGGTAAGGGACTGGACAATACACAGGGCTTCCCACTGCAACAGGAATGAGTTCTCAAGAAAATGACTGTGGACCTTTCTGAGAGACAGTCTTTTCCCATTGAGGAGTCCACTTACAGCAACAAATCCCATGCCGTCAGGGCGATCTGCAAAACCAAAAGCATAAGGAAGCCCTATTGGGTCAGATCTTCTAGCCTAGTACTCTCCATTAGCAGCATTAAAAGAAGTTATTTAACTATTCTACTTATACTCCTGCAGGCTCCACAACTCCTGGAAGGAAGATGCTGCAGGGTACATCTCTGACTGTTTCCATTATCATGAGTTTATGAATCTAACTATGCTTTTCCCTTCTGACCCCACTAATGCAATGTCTTCACAGCCTCTTGTTGCAAGAGATTCAGGTATTAGTTCTCTGTAATCTAAAAAGTAGTTCTTTGTATCTATTTTACCCCAATTTCTGCTAGTTTTAATGCATACTCATTGTTCTAGTCTTTCACTAGACAAGGTTTGGTCTAGGATACCAAATCAGGATACCTAGACCTCAGACTAGACCCCCTAGGTATGATCCTGGATTTGTGCTACCTTATCCACCAATTCTTGATGTCATAAACAACCATCATATTCCCCTTAGCCCTCACTTCATCCTGAGAAATCTCAGCCTATTTGTTTCTCTTCATAAGGTAATTTCTTCACCCTCTTAGTTGGTTGCCCTTTCCAATATCTTTTCTACACTCACTGTGTCCTTAAATTGTGGAGTCCTAAATCACAAAAAGTACTTTAAAGAGGCATTAAGGTTTTAGATAAGAGCAAAATAGTGCTTTCTGCTTTGCTCTCAGTACATTGCTAGTGATACTCAACATTGTGCTGACTTTTTGGCTGCCACAATATCCAAGCAGTGATTTTAGAGGACTGCCAAGGACAACTCCAAGATCTCTTTCCTGAGCTTTAACTACCATTTAAATGCTTGGCATTGCATAAAGACAATTTAGAAAATTTCTCTCTATGTGCATCATCTTACATTTATCTGCTCTTCTTTCATCTGCTGAATTTTGTGGACAACATTTTCTGGAGTTCCTCACCATCAGCATAGTATTTGACTAACCAAAAAAAAATTCTTAATATCATCTGCAGATTAGGAGATGCCACTACTCATTCTCCTGTCGGTCAGCTGAGATCTGACCAGCCTGATTTGCCTTCCCTATTCTTTTCAGAGATGCACTAGGGGTTGTATTAGTCCCATACCTGTGGGATCTTTTTCAAGTTCTGGTTTAAATATTCTTCTGTGCTTTTAATTAACAGAGTCAGCAGCCCAGCAACATCCCTTGTTGAAGTGCATCCTCCACAGTGTTGGCTGGGCAGTCAGGTAATTCCCCTTACGATGATAGTTAACAACAAAGTGAGACCTACCCTAGCTGAGGTACGTCAGTCTAACTCACTTTCCAGGGATGAGTGCAACTTTTCCCCCCATCCCCTATCTTTCTCAACCAAATTGCCATGAAAATTGTCCTATCTGTGGTCCTCTGCTCACTACAATTCTGTGTATGCATTACATGTGTGGGTTTTTTGGGGCAAGAATCCCCAATAAATCTGCTAAGACGAATGTATAAAGGGCTTGAACCAGAAATGCACTACTGTAATCTTCAACTTCTTGTTCATCTAGCAATAAATCCACCAAGACAGATGACTAGAAAATATAGTACTTGTATTTAGGAAGTTAGCTAGCAGGAAAGAAGGAATGTGGATAGCTCTAGTCCTTGAATTTTGACTTCAGTCATATGCAAAGCTTCAGAACAGCTTTTAAGGGAAAAGATAATTAAAGACACGTAGGTCAAATGAAAATGGCATAAAATACAGCATGGGCTTAACAAAAGTAGATTGTAACAGATTAACCTCATACATTTCTTTGACAAGATAACCTACATTCTAGACAAAGGATGTGATTGATCCCATCTGTCTTAACTTTAGTGAAGCCAATGATAACACACAGGGAATTATTAGTAAAACAGGAAGAGATGGGGATTAGCAGAGCAATTGTGAACATAAGAAGCTGTCTCAAGTCAGACATAAAGTGTACTTTTTTAAAGGGAAGGTTTATGTCTGAAAGGAAGTTCGGAAATGAGGTCTTCAAGAATCAGCTTTGACCTCACTTTATATAACTTCATAAAAGTCACTAATAATCGTGGAAGAAATATTAGGAAAACACTGATCAAAAAATAAAATAACTCACAAACCAAAAGTGTTTTCACTGTAGTGAAAAACTGGACTACAGCACACAAAGAAATGGATAACATTGAAGACTAGGTTAATAAAATAAAAAAGTAATCTTAAAGTACAAACTGAAGGATAACAATCCTTAGGACTAACAGCAAGAAATTCTCCTGCAGACCAAAAGCTCCACCCTTGGAAACAGCTAAGGAGAACAAGGACTTTTTTCTGCTTGCTGATCTGTAGGAGGACTGTGGGCCACTAATATGAGGAAGTTGTGAAAAAAGAAAATGCTATCCAAGCACACATAAACAAGAGATGTTTCTTCAGAGGTGGGAAAATGATACTTGCTATTAAGAGAAATCAAATTCTAAATGGAAGATTTGCAAGAAAGAATTACAGGGATAATCAAAGGAATGAAGAACTTACTTTTGGTGAAAAATCAAGAAGAAACTTGAGATAGAGAAACTGAAAAGGAACACAAGTGTTATGCGTTAAATTATTTAGTCTAAAATCAGAGTTCACCCAAGAATAAATGAGTAAAAGCTTTAAATTGGATTTCTTGAACTTGAAAAATATGGACTCAAGAACTAGATTAGATTTTTGGTGGGAATAAGAGGGATAAGAAAACTGGTTTTAATATAGAGTCTTACAGTGAAGGGGATGTATAATACAGTGCTTGCACTAGCCAGGGATGGCACTCAATTAACTCTGAAGTCTCCTTTCCAGTCCTGTATGTTACCTTTAACCAAAGCAGTAATCCAACTTTGTGCTTAAAATAGAGCAGTTAGAGAACAAATTTCTCCAGAGAAGAGGCTTACTCTCTGGATGTTTCTGAGGTTTTTCAGCCAACAAAATTTAACCTGACAATCCTGGCTTTCTCTTTGCAGTGGCCACCCCTTGTGTGGGCAGACAGCAGTGCCAGGGCTTACAGGTCTGCAGATGTCTGTGACCTGTTGCCATCATCCACCTTGGTACAGAAGCACTTAAACCCACCAGGAAGGACAGAGTCTATGAGTGCAGCAGTGAGGGTGGACAAGCATTTGCTTCTGCCAAGAGGTTTCCTCCTGTTTTACATTCACAGCATCTCTGTGCAGCTGACAAAAGCAGGCTTGAGGCACAGGCTAGGAACGTGTCCCATGGTAGATTTAATCTAGCTAGTGTAATTCGCAGGAAGTGTGAAGCTGTGGCAGCGTGGGCTCCAGTGGGAATGCTGCAATCCTGCCAGGGACTATGGGAACGTGTGCTCCAGTTTAATCAACACCAGCAAAACGTGCTTCCCACGCTGACATTTTTTATGTAGACATACCCTCCAAAGCTAATAATCTTTACTACCCAGAGGATTGCACATCTAGAAATATACGGCAGTTTAATTTGTACTCAATACTGTATGAAAACAAGCATGGAGATGAGTGCTATCCTCCCTGGGTTTCTGTATCCTAATATAGACACATTTCATTACCCTTCTTCAATTTATTGGGGTCTTTCTCAGCCTACTGATGCTCTGAGTTGTTCATATACATGAAACCAGCAGGAGAAATATAATAGCCAAAGACTGTTTATGATACACTGAGAGCAGATTGCCCAATTGAGGCAGTGCTGAAGTGCTTCCCAGTCAAAGCACCACTGCAATTGTAGATGCAGGAAGAGCATTTTTTTCCCATCTCTGTTTTAATCCTCTCTGAATTCTTTAATGACCCAAATAGTTATATAAACATAGAAAAGTGTTTCAACAAATGTACTTCAGGGAGGTTTACCAGATTTGGAAAAAATATTCCTTAGAAATCATCTCTGTTATTGAAGCAGGCAGCAGTAAATCAGCTGCGATTTGAAATTTGACAAAAAGCGTGTGAAACAGAAGGGCCAAAATTGAAAATTGTTAAGCTTTCAGGATCAGGGTGGGATATAAAAACTAATAGAACACCATGTCTTTTGCAGAATTAGTCAATTTTGTGGGAGATGGTTTGGTTTGACAAAAATCAAACTAATATAGGATGACAAAATTCAATAATTTTCTAACCTCACACCATGAAGTTCCTCATATATTACAAAAAAAAAAAAAAAATAAAAAAAATCTACCCTTCTCTAACTCGTGCATTTTACTTCAAAATAACCTTCAAAATAACTTCAGCAGGTGCTTTCTTTAGGGAAATGCTGAAACATACGAAAGCAAGCTGTAGATAAAACATCTGCTATCTATCTTTTAAATAATATGTGAAGGTCCAACTTTCCACCAGGTAGTCCCATTTCCACCAAGACGCAGTAACCCCAATCCACCGAGCATTGCAGCTGTTTTGTACAATATTATCAACAGAAAGCATCACACTGGGTTTATCACCTAAGAAACAAACACAGCCTGCTGGTTTCATGGTCAAAAAATGAAGACTGCAGCCAGAAATATTTCCAATGAGTTATGGCACAAGTCTCAAGAGAACAGTTTAAATTCATCACCCTGGAACTGGAATCCTGGAATTGCCTTCATCTCAAACCCAAGCTCTAAGTACTAGCTTACAGCTAGTACAGATCGGTGCAGTGTAATTCTGATCTCTCTCTAGTGCAAGCAGACAGCACCAACCACCATTTGGAGGGAAATTGTCCACTAGGGCCTTCTTTGTAAATGAATATAAATTTAGAGGTCAACTTGAACACATGGTGCCTTGCAAATTGTTTTTTGTTTTGTTTTGGTTTTTTTTTTTGTAAGATGTGAGCTTAAGGTTCTTGCTTCCTTTTCTGTACCATGGCAAATGGGTACTTCTGTTTCCTAATGCTAGTATCCAAAAACACCAAGGTTGCAGACTTGGTTGTCAACGGCAAGAGCAATATCATTGTTTAGCCTCTAATTAGTAGCATAGAATGAGCACAGTTATCAGTAAGCTTGTGTTTCCACAAATAGCAATTCTGGTTCCCTTCTGCACAAATATTCTGCAGCACATAACCCTAATCCAACTGCCCAGAATGGTAATCACCTTTAAAATTTGTGGCAGATGACTCCCAGTTTAAAGTTCAAGACCTTTCCTAAGGCTAGGCAACAAAAAATTCCACACACTGAAACTATTTTTAGTTAGATTTCATCAAAGTTGTAGATTTTTAAATGGCAAATTCTTAGACTTTTTGTCTCTGCCCTATTATACTCCCGGCCTGGCTAGGTAGTCCCACAGGGCTATTTTTACAGCAGTGAAAGTTGAAGTTATGTTCCTGCTGAGAACTGACTTTGGAGATGCTTTTCTTTCCATTCAGGAAAGAAAAGCCCCTCTACTCTCCTACTTACACTAGATAGCTCAAGTCAGCCAAAAGGAATATCCTGCTGACTGCTATGTGGCTCCTTTTGTTCACTGTATTATATTTTGCCTGTAGGTCTTGAGAAGCCTGACTTCCTATGCAAAAATCCAAGTCATCAAAGCTGGTTCACACAGAAAATAACATCCTGACTCTTTGCACTTGGAGACAGAGTGACTGCTTACACTAAAATATTTATCCAAACCTTATCTACATTTGTCCATCCTTTGTGATAGCCTTCCTTCCCCTGTTTCCCTGGCTGCAGAAGAAAAGAGTTTTAGAAACATAAGAATGAATGCTCTAGGGAAGAAAAAAAAATTAAAAAAAAATTAACTAGTGCGTAAATTAAACTTCATTAAAACATCTGTACCCCAACTCCAGGAAGTTATGCCTTGCTTTTGCAGTATATTAATGGATAAGATGATGTAAAGAGATACTATCCTTGGATATAAGGTACAAGTCAGTTAAAGCAAGAATGAAGATGTTTTCTTTGGGGAAACAAAGCCAGTTCACACTATTTCTTTCAGAGGAAGAAAAATTTCAAGCTGTAACCATACTAGGAGGGGTGAGACCTTCTGAAGGATATCTGGTTGTTGACAAAGATTTCGTTGGTCAGCCCAGTTAGCAATGGTAAGGATTTCCCAAACTTTCAGTTTCCCTCTGCATAAGAAATCATCATATGATTTTAACATTCAAAACTCCACCTTAAAAGCAGGAAAGATTTTGACTTGTGACTCAATCTTGCAGGCTACTGCATTGCTCTAATAGAAACTTTCTTATTTCCAGCCTATATTTATTCATGGTCTTCTTACATCTGTTTCTTCTTGCACCAGCATTGTCGTCTACCTTAAACATCTCTTTTCCTTTGTAGTTTACCTCCATAACGCCTTTATAGATAGCAATCATATCCCATTCTCAGCCTTCTCTCTGTTTGCTGAAACGACACTAAGCATTTATATAGCATTTTTATGTCTGAAGTTCTACACAGACATTATGAGTTTCTCTTCACTAAGAAGATGGGCAGATAAGCAATATGAGAGTTTTCATTTTTGGCTCTTTATGCATGTGTGTGATGAGATCATTCAGGCAGAAAGCTGAAGCTGTCACACTGCAGAGAAGCATCATATTCCAGCTGGGAAAAGAGTCAGAATTCACAAGCACCAAAAAAAATCCCAGAAAACAGCCTGGATGAATCCAGGTCTACTTCAGCTAGGTTTTGCTTTATATCAGCTTTCCCCTTTTCTTAAACACAAATGTTTCATAGTAGTCCATAATATGACCTCTTAAAGAAGCAATATTTTAGTAGAAATAGTGTTATCAAATTTTCCAGTGACACATAAAAGAAAGTAAACTTACAATATATATAATTTTTGTATGACATTTCAATGCTCTGGCTCCACTATGGCTCACCAATCAAAAGGTCACAGCTGAGCACATTTTGTTCTGAAAATCTTGGAGTATCTTATGCTTAGAAATTTCTTAATGGAATGATAATGGCTTCATATCTCCAAAAGCAGATAAATGTATCTGGAGATACTGAAAGAATATATATCAAAATGCAATGGAGAAATGAAATACCTCTGATTGCTTCCAAGAAAATCTTGCAAACAGCACAAAGCCTACATGAAAATCTAGTAGGATCTCTGGCTGGCTAGTTTTCAAACACATAGCAGGGAACATGTAAATCTTTAGTGCTCAAAGAGCTGAAAAAAGAAAGCAAGGAATCAGATCTTATATACACAAAAGACAAAAGCTGAACTTTCCTTTTCAAAAGTTATCCAATTCATGTAAATACAACCCAGCAAGTTTTCATTCAATAAGAGTCCAAGCAAAAATCAAAGTGTTAGACATCAATTCCTCAGTAAAAGCAGATTTCGAATATCTGGGTATCCTAATATCTGATTAAAATTAAAAAAAAAAAAAAAAAAAAAGACAAATCAATGGATAAGTGTCTCTCTTGTAACAAAGTCCCATTTCACACTTAGGATTATTTCCAATAAGCAATTTTTATTGTCTCTTCATGACAACTGCAAAGCTGCACAAAAAGTCGGCTATGTCAACAAAAATGCTGATCATTATTACTGCAGGTATATTAATCCTTCCTCTTTTTTTTTTTTTTTCAGTGATGACAGTTGATGAGAGAGGAGTGAGAAGGGTTCTCAATTGGAAGAGATGCAATATTTCTAATATAAATTATAGCCCAAACTGGAAAGCAAGGAAGACCTGATATATTGCTTGAGATTTGCATCTCTTCCTGAGCCCTGCCAGGACAGCCATCTCCAGCAGTTACAGGTGAGTCTAAAGTGATGCTAAATGCCAGAATATGGTGATTGATTTTAAATCTATTTGGGCTTCAAGAGCAAGCACATGACCGGAACACGGGGCTCAATCATGCTTTATTATCCAGTCTCCAGAGCACCCCAGCACATCCGACTCAGATCCTGCAGCCAGGGCTGATCATCCTCAGCACTCCCTTGCAACCAAGCACAGCAAAAACCAGCCCAAATGACAAGCCAATGATATTGTCATTCCCACTGAGGAATGTCAAAAAAGGTGTTACAAACCAGAAATTAGACAAAGACAAGTTGGAGCAGCAGACTCTTATGCAAACCAAACAAAGAAAATCCCCAAAGCAGGCCAAAAAGAAAATCCTGTTGTCATCAGAAGGACCTAGACCTTCCAGGGTGGTAGCAGAAAAACTTCTCTATTGACCAGTCACCAAACTAACAAAAGACAACGTTAGATGTAGACTGTTAAATGATAAGGACATTATCAAACAAATAATAGTAGAAAAGTGTATAATTCAAATAAAAATAAATTAAAGGTGGGACAATCCTGGGTCATAATTACAGTCTTTTGCAATTGCACCAAAGAGCTGAAAGACCTAAATGAAAAGGCATAAAAAGCCATCTAAGTCGAAGGGGTGAAATGAAATCTGGTGTATGCATTCTAAACATGAGAAAGGAAAAACTTCAGAGACCATGATGGATGGAAATCCACATTAAAAATGATATTAAAGATGCCTACAAGAAAGAGATGAAGATTGACAAGTAATTAAAGTAACTTCTTAACTTTATCCTAGGACAACAGCAATCAAACACTGCTATAAAAATGAAAGAATGTACTTGCTGCAGTCCTGTAACTTTGTCTGTTATCATTCAATATTCTCATTAATGATGGGGATGATTTTAAGTTTGCAGACAATGCCTAAAGCTGTGAGAACAATGGAGGACAGGACTGAAGTTCAAATTGCATTGGCAAATTGGATAAATAACTTGCAAAAATGAGATTCGATACAAATGGGAAGACAAGCATGAGGCACAACACTTAGGCAGGAGTGATCAGTTTCCACAAATGCAAGATGGGGAATAACAGGTTAAGTATCAATTCAGTACAAATGGGTATGAGGATTATAGGGGATGACAAAATAAGTGTAGTTCAGTCAGGTGGGGCTAATACAAACAACACAAAGGCACAATAGCACAATATATAGGCAGAAGGATTGCCTGTGAAACATATGAAGTAGTACTTTCTCACTCAGTGTTGTATAAAGTCTTTGCTTTAGTATTGTGTTTACTTTAAATACTTTAAGAAATATGTAGACCAGAATCCAAGGAGAAAAACCAACTGGAATGGTCAAAGACTTAAAATGTCTGACATACTCAGAATGGGTGAATGAACAAAACAAAAAAACAGAGATATGACATTTTGACAGGTATTGGAGAGACATAAAAAAGATCAAGAACAATCACAACGCAAGTGGGAAGTGTTCAAAGGAAAAGTAAATGCACAGTAAACCTTTTACACATAAAGAGTAAAGAAAAGAGCAAGGTCATGAGACACTGAAGATGGGATCAATAAACATATTCTTGCTAGGATCCATAAGCTAAACAACTACGTTATCACACTTTCAATAAAGATGACAGTACAGAATACTCAGAGGATGTAGAATAAAAGCACAAAAGTAGGATCATTATAAAATAGAAGCTAAAGTGAAATGGAACAAAAAGTCAAAGTACTTATACAATTGATGTGTCCAAATCACATCTATCCAAAAACTCTAAGAAAACTACCAAATGGAAATACACTGTGATAGCAATAGCAAATATACTACCTGCACGTAAAAAATACTAGTAATAAATTCCAGTAACATATCTGAAACAATTTTCAAAGAAGCAATAATAAAAGTTATAGAAATAAGGGAAAACTCAAAAGAGTTTAAGCTGAAATAGGTTGGACTAATCTAACAACTTTCCTCCTACAGTGTATTTGGACTTCAGAAGTACATTTGTCATATATATATGCATGGGACTTCTCCATGGACACCCCCTTGTCGTGGGGGAGAAGCTTGCGTGCCCTTATGAGGTTGCAAGCTGTGCTGGCAGTGGTTCATGCCTCCAGTAGGGTCTCCCATGCTAGTCAGGTCTCAGCTGAAGGGTCAGACAAAGTGTGTCCACGGGTAGGATGGGCTCAGTAGCTCCCCAGCAACCATCCTAGGAGAAGGACAACTCTAACTCCAAACCCAGGCAGAAAACGACACTCTAACCAAACCTATGTCCTGAGGACTTTGCTCCCACCGTCCAAGCTCTCTTGGCCCTGGCAGATGAACCTTAGGAGTAAAAGATGGGGCCACTTCTGCGCACACTGCACCTCACCTAAAAAATCCATTGCGCAGGCTCCAGGGATCTTCCCACATTTGCAAAGCCCTGTAGCGACAGGCGAGGGACGAAACGGCAGGTGATGAGGTGCACTGGAAGCCGCAGTCCCAACCCTGCATGCAGGCGGTTCAGGACATTGGTCGCTCGAGACTGACCCGGAGA
>JAWWEE010000001.1:17630733-17670102 GCA_035221455.1 Xenops minutus | reverse complement strand
TGGAGGAAAAAAGGCAACGCAGGAAGAACCGTGCCTTGCCAGTAGTGCCGACTGAGACTTTCCACTGTGCCTTTTGCGACTGGACTTGCCTATCTCGCATTGGCCTTTTTAGCCACCAGTGTGCTTGTAGCAAACATGGGAAGAGCTTTTGTAAATCTTCGTTTGCGAAGCCTAGCCATGATGATATGCATGGGAAATTACCTAGACAATACGATTTCATAGTAGCAGCTACTTAGCAAGAGACTGAAAGGAGATAAATATGGATATTCTCAAAGACTGATTTCATAGCTAGCCTTATTCAGTAATATTTATTTTAGTGCACTCAGCAAAAAGAATATGAAGGCAGTTAAGTTATATGCTGATAAGACAAAGCTTGTGAGCATCACCATACAATAAAATATGATAATTAAAAGGAGGTTGGAGAAAAGAGGTGAAATACTGCAGTGAAGGGCAGTAGTAGTAAGGGATGGATGAGAAATTCAGGTAGAAGGTGGGAGGGCATCAGTTTGAGGAGAAGGAAGACATGAATGAGCTATCTTATCTCAAGTGATATGGAGGAAAGGTAATTGCACAAGACACTGTGCACTGGAAACTGCTGAAATGTCCTTTGGAGCCCTATGGGAAACTCTGGTGATCCACATTCCCAAAAATGATGAATTTAAGCTATTGAAACTGCAGCAGGTGCACAGAACATTTTTAGAATTATCAGGGAAACAGAAAGCTTAGCTGAGTACAGAAACTGTTTAACACATGAAGGATGAGAAGGAATATAATTGTTCTCTATAAACATATCAAAGAGGCAAACGCCAGAGGAGAAGAACTATTTAAGCTAAAGGCCAGTATTGGCACAGGAACAAAAAGGTTGAAGCTGGATGTAAATAAGGTTAGTCTGGGAACACGATTTCTAACCATGAGAGGAAGGGAATTCTGGAGAAGCATTAAGGAGCAGGAAATCCAGCTATTTTAGAGTGAAGTTTTATTGGTTTGGGGATGATATGTGTACGGTGACTGTCTGGGACTGCAGGGGGATTTAATTCAAAGAGACACAAAAATCCTTTCAATCCTGTATCTCATAAAAAATAGAGAGGTCTCTCTAGAGTAGGCTGAACATGCACGTATAAATCCGTTGTGCTCACCACAGAAACATCTCTTCTCATGTGCACAGTGTGGGGCACAAACAACCACCCTGAGGGGTCCATCAGGACTCACTGTAGATTAAGACCCTGTCATTCCTATTCCGTGACTACTACCTGAACAAAAGTCTTCAGAGAAGTTCTCTTTTGCATTATGGGGCCTTTATATTCACAAGTACTCCCAGAGGAAGTCACAGCATACAAAAACATACTTTACAACAATTAGAAATGATCAAATCTAAAAATAAAACCCATTAGAAAATGGCTCTACAATTTTTTCTTTCTCTTAAGATGTGTTTTCTACCCCTTTTTATTTCTCAAACTACTTAATGAAAGACTTTGCTTAAAAAGAAATAAAATACTATGAAAGTTTCTGGAGAAATATCTATTAAGTGTTATAAATATTTTCAATTACTACTCTTTTCATTTAAATAATATTTTTGATGCATTTTGGTGAACTATTCAATTAAATTTGGAGTAAAATGTCTGAGATACACTTCTAATGAAGTAATAAATTTTCTAAGAGCTAATAGTTTATTAGTTGCCAGATAATCTTTTTGACAAAAATTATTTTTTAGTGAGAATTTAGAAATATCTGATACTCAACACTATTCCAAGGAGAATAACTTTAGGTCCTGTACAACATTACAAATGGGGACATGGGGAAAGGAAGACAATTTTGTCAAAGGGAAAGCAGCGTATTAAGAAGGTACCAGACCTCAAGCGTTCAGACTCCAAGCTCCATCTTGTTTTTAACAAATAATTTATTAAACTGTAAAATAATTTGTCTACCTGAGGGAAGAAGAAGTGCTATATATGATATAGTTTGCAAAACTATATAGCTCTTGAAAATGCTCTTTGCTATAGAATAAACTTCATTTTCCTAGGACTGACATAGGCCTGATTACAATGATGATAAATGCTCCAAAATTAATTTTCACTTTGAGATAGAAGTCAAGTAAACCCCAAAATTCACAATGAAAATTATGTCTGCATAGTATCTGTACAGGGGCTCAGAAATTACAAGAATCCTAGTCAAGTCTTGCATTAAAAGGTAGAATTTACTATGCAGCAGAGAGGTGATACAAGGTCAATGAATTGCTTAATCTCTCAAATTACAGCCTAAGTAAGGCTGAAGTGATAAACCTGTGTCTGCCTGCCCAGGGAGACTCTTACTGTACAGGTTTGCACAACACACACCATGTGTTGCTGGGGTGCCCTTCAGACTGGACTGAGCTCTACATGACATTCAGACAAGTTTTGCTTGGATTCAGAGAGGAGTCAGCAGAGAGCACACAGCTCTCCATTGAAATTAGCTCAGGTATGCTTGAGACCTCCTTCTGGCCTGCTACAATATCCCAAATTATCAGAAAACCTCGTTTGAATTTGTGGCTTATAATTAAACTTAAATCCACAGTTGATGAAAGTCCTAATATTTTTTTAGTATGGTTTCTTTATTGCCACTCACGTGGCAAAAAAAATAAATAAATCTCAACAGGCCAGTGCTAGTGCTCTGGATTTAAGGGAGCTTTAATGATACAGCACTTGTCAACAGCATGTTTTTTCCTTTAAATGTCATCATAAAAAAGGAAAAACAAATTAAGCTATCAAACAGTCATTCTCCAGTGTTTTAACAGCCAGTACACAAGGAAGGTAAACTTTTTATTTACAGGACTGAGGCAGGAATTTGGAGATCTGAGGATGTCTATAAGAGAGGGGATCAGATGCAGTCAATTACTCATGCCCCTACTAGTCAGAGGGTAGGTTCCTCCTGCACAAACTGGAACTACATTAGCACCATGACAAGCCCAAGTTTAAGAGCCCTTATAAGGATAAGGTTCTTTGGCTTTCTTCATCTGGGTCAGGTTTTCCAACAATCAGGATAACATTAAAAGTGAATGAGGTGAATAGCATATTAATGAACAGCCTTAACAACTCTAAGAGAGGTTTTCTTAAAGAAAAATAAGTAAATATACTCATGGTGGCATGGACATCTCTGCTCATAGATATTCTAGACAATGTAGATAAATATTGTATGGGCAGCTGAATAGCCTTGGAAATAAGTCAGAATGCATAAAAAATTATCTCGTTCATACTGCAGAGAAAGATATTTAAGGAATAGCTATGAAATCACAAATGTTTTGGAGGAGGCAGAGCTAGGAGGCAGTCATGGGAATAATCAGGGAGGAGGTCTAAAGGAAAAAAAAAAAGATTTTTTCTTTTCTTTCACTCAGAAAAACTGAATTGTGGAGGTCATGGTGACACTGCATTTACAAGGCTATTTCATGAAAATGCATGGAAAATCGATTCATAAGTTGCTCTGATGCAACATCCAGCTTGATATGTTTGTAAGCTGTGAAGCTTTGAGGATATACAAGGATTTTCACCTGCTAATTCACCCTGAATTTACCCAGTTGATAGAACATTCTCCTTAAGTATTCACTGCTGGTGGCTGCATGCAGAGCTTTTGGTCACATCTGGGGTGCATAGGATTATTTTATCGCTGAGGCTCTGCTTCATCTTCTGCCCTTTCCTTGTCTTGTTGACTCAGCCAGGAAGTTTCCAAAATCCAAGATGGTCTCCTGACATGGACTGCCATCACTTGGACTGGGATCTCGAACTCCTCCAGGACTTATGAATTCAGCCAAAACAATTTGCAGATAACAATTAAGAGTCATTTCTTTTTAGTCGTGTATTAACCTTGCACAGGGAATGGGCACTCATTAGCAGGCAACTTGTCTAGAAGAGTGTTTAATAGCTTACTGTACTTTGAACTTCCCTTTGCACCTCACTGCTGACAACTGTATCTAATCCTCTTGAGATGGAAGCTATCTACATATGCTCAGAACCAGAATTACTAAGAAATTCCTCAGCTTTGAACTTCTTTTGGATCCTGATTTCCCATTACCAAACCAAGTAATATCTCCAATGCCTCAAAAAATCCTCTCCAACAGTAATAAAGAACGTATGTTTGATATACCCAGAATGCAGACAGAAACAGCACATTTCATAGAAATGATTTCCAGGTGCAAATGGGATTCTGTGGGTATGGATGTTTTACTCCAAGGATTTCTTTTGTGTGTTGTTTGACCCCTAAAAACTATAAACTGAGACCTGGAGGAAATGTAAAACTTGTAAAATTTGTGTAAGAAAGACCAACATGGACCAACTTCCTTGGTTATTCGCTTGGGTCCTCATCTTCTGCACATGCATCCAGAGACAGGCATGAGAGAGAAAGTTACACAAAGCATTTAAATCTTAGGCAGACTTTTCTTGCTTTGGTGAGTTTCAATAACAGAATTAATGTTGTTTGTAGTAGCTTTTGGGGACTTTAATAGTCTAAGGGCCCCAGCCCACTAGAAGTAGGTCAAATACACACAAAAACTGTCAAATCAAGAACTCAACAGACAAAAAAATCCAACTTAGTTCAAAATGCTAATACCTCTCCATAATTCACTTTACTGTCCTTTTATAAAACCCTGCCACTGATGTAGTCACAGAAAGTATACATAAATTACAGCATAATGGACTTCCAGAAATTAAGTCATTTAACAAAAAGAAACACAAGACAAGTACTACACATTAGGCTTTTAGGACTTTGCTTTCTAATTAAATCAGATAATAAATACGTTCACATGAAAGGCATCCCATATGATTTCTTGTCTCAACCCAGTGGTTTCTATTATTTCAGTGCTCTAAAGTAAAATCATATTTATCACAACTAATTATCCAGATAATTCCCTGAAATGGTTCTTTCATTTAATTATCCTCTAACTCAGGGTTTTCCATAACTAACAAGCAGCAAGCTTGAAAAACAGACAATAACTTGCAATCCATACTATCAAAGCTGCTCATCTCTAAGACTTTGATAAGGAAACATTATATTTAATAACTGGGTGCCTCAAGAAGAGGCCCACCATGCAAACATTTCAAAGCTGTCATTTCCAGTAGCCTGCATGTGTTTGTTTCAATACTTTGTAATCACTGACTTTACTGGCAGTTGCTTTCTCATATTTGATGCCGCATTCTCTGCTTATCCTGACCCGCAAATTTTCCACATAGATCAGACAAATTTATAGACCTTGTGTGCAAGGCACAGAATGCTACACAAACAACATTTTAGTCTGAGTAATGGGTTTGTGCACCACATTAAAAACATCTTGCTTGGCTCCTGCTTCTATTACCTTAGTCAGTCCCTTTATGTAAGTTAATCTTGCCCATCATATCACATTTGTCTCAGGGTGACTATTTTCTTCATTTATCCTTTTTTCCCTGCTTCACTGCTCACTTGCCTTTTTCTCAAAAGGCACAGGGAGGTCTGTGCTGCAGGTGGCCTAGGCTGCTGTCTCTGTGCCTCTGCCAGGGGATGCAGATACAACCTGCTCAAAACCTGGGGAGAAGCCACATCTCAAGTCAAGGCTCCGAGCAGATGAAGCAGCACAGATTAACTGGCAGGAAACCCACAGGGCTTCTCAACTGCACCCTGACACAGGGCAGAGCAGAGAGGGTGGGATGGAGACTTGAGACCACCTGGAGTAAACACAGATGCACAGAAAATCTCCAAGGCACTGCTAGAGCAGGGCCAGATACCACACAGCCAAAAGAAGCTACAGGCTAGTTGTATGGCACATAAAACCTGGCACAGACAAGCGCTAGGTCACACAGTATCCTGTAAGAAAATCATAAAAAAATCATCTGGAACTATCTACAGGCACTGATGCTGTCACTTTTCATCCTATCCAGTACTCCAAACATCTGTTTTGCCCCACTCTGTCATTCCTTCCCTAAAGTAGACATACTATCAGTTTTCAGCCTGAACTGTAATACAAGAGTAAATCTTTCCCAGCCACAGAAGATACTCTAGATTTGTACAAGCATAGACAAGAAGAAAGTTTTACCTTTCTTAGTGAAAAGTAGTGTAGCAAATGTTTTATCAGCCTAGAACTTTCTAATTGCAACCTGATGCCCATGTTTATTTAAAAGTCTCCTGGGATACTGCTGGCTCAAATAGCATTGATTGAGCAAACATACATATGCATGTATGGCATCATGACAAGATTACCCTTTGCTTGCATGAGATCAAGACCAACTAGAGTGCAAATTAAATCTGTCAATGCTGTTTCAATATCCTGCATACTGTGCCACCATCTTACACTTGAAATCAATGGCACAAAAGGCTGCCACCAGGAGCAGAGGTGGTATGCACCAGGGGTTCTGCTATGAAAATCCATCACTACTCAATGAAACCTTGTTGGTTCACTGCTTCAGTTTACATCAAGAGTGCTATAGATACCAAAAAAAAAAAAAAAAAAAGAAAAAGAAAAATGGTGGCCATGTTGCTTTCTGCTTCATAGTAAAGCATGCTGATGGCAGGGGTAAAAGCTGATATCCTGATGGAAATAGAACTGTTGTACAGAACAGAAAGGTTACTGGCAAGCTCCTAAGAGCAAACACAGCATTACAGAGGGTACTTTTGCCTACTTTATGGTAAAGAATAGGTTCTTTGACTGCCTTTTGCTTCACACTGCCTTAAATTTCTCACAGTGCTAACGAAGAGAGTTATTTGCAAAGCAGGTGAGTGTAATGCTAAAGTTAGAGAGATCACAGTGACCTGTTGGGGCGAGTATGTTTTATACTGGACCAGTCTTCTGGTGAATATTATCAAGTAAAAAGTGTCATTGTGTCAAGTAGCTGTTAGACTGTGCTCCTGCTCACTGCAAGATCCTTTGTGGGCCACAAGCCATATTACCTTGCTCTTCCTACAAGAACCCCCTGTAGCTGCTGGAAAGGCGAGAGAAGTCTGGGGTGGAATGAAAGGTGGGATGAAAGACAACCTTCAGGGAAAGACAAGTATTTCGTCCATCTACGTACTCTTAGCAAATATCTCTGATAGAACAGAAAAAAAAGGAAGCCCACCAACAAATTAACAGAAGATCTTAAGCAACACCATGCCAGCTCCAAAACGGCCAGAGATCAGCTCTATCTCAAGTTACCAAGGGCAGTCAGGATCCCATCTCCTCCTGCATAGCATGAAGGACACTGCAGGAGCCGTGACAACCATCAACACTGAATTGCCACGCCCTCCTCTTTTGCTCTGGCCACAAAGCAGGGAGAAGCATGTTGCTAGCAAAATAATCTATGTCAAGTAAAGACCCTAATGAGACAGTAACCAAGTGCCACTGAGCTGCGAGATGCCATCACCTCTCCCCTGCCAGGTAAGAGACAGCTGAGATATATGAAAAGCTGGAGCCTGTCTCCTCTGCTTTGGAGAATAAGTTGCCCAAGAAGAGGCAGAGCGTTTGCCCAAGTCTGTCTGGGTTTAGGAAATGATAATCATCCTCATTTAGAAAATGAAACCTCCATAGGTATCAACCAGTACCAAAATATCTGCTAACCAACCCCACTGCAATATGTCAAAAGATGTTTTCTCCTTCCCCAGCTATTAAGTGGTACTACCTTCTGATTTAGATCATGGTAGCAACTGGGATACACTCAGCACCATAATCTGTTTGACCCACTTTCTAGTAAGGTTACAAATTGGAGCTCAAGTCAGACTATGAACAGTCCTTGCTCGTTGTCTTTAAATAATTCAATGACAAACAATTCTGCACAGAAGACCATTCAAGGAGAAACTGAAAGACACGAATATTTCACATTTGAATCAAGGCTTTCACAAATGTTCCATCTATTCTACTGTATCTATATATTCCACACACCTGGATAACTTTGCAAAAACATGGACACCATTTCATAGGACAGTACCCTGCTAAATTTCATAGCCAGGTCTAAAAAATTAAATTCTTGACCTACAGTGTGTCACAATACCTCCTTACTCCAAGGAACTCTGTATCTCCAGACAAGAAAATTAATCTCCACTAGTTCCACAATGTAAGTGATTGTTTCTCCTGTATGATTAAAATGCATTTGCTCCTAAAATTGACTACGTATTAGTCTCTAACAGAGCTGACCAGCTCATCTTAAATCTTATTGGGCTTTATTACTTTGCTTCTAAAGCAAATCAGTGAAGTTACCTCTTTGTAACTTCATTAATAACAAATATAGCCATTAGAAGTGTCCATATGTTCCTGCAGTAGCCAGTGTTATTAATTCACAGCAGGGAAAGCTTTTTTCTCCCTCAAAAAACAAACACAAACTACAAAGGCCTTTTATTTAGCTAAAGGAAGGTCTTCTTCACTCTATAGAAGCATCTTATGTTTCTTCAGAGTTTCTACAAAGTGATCAAAGGGAAATTGCAGGAAACAAACCATGTACCAAGACCATCTTTGTATTACATTTTCAGCTATGTACTGAGTTGACTAGAAGGGCCTCCATCAGTATTCTTGCCTACTTGTGCCTACCTAATTTCTTCAGTATAACATTAGGATGGATGGCCAGTGGCAACTGTTGTGTTTAACAGAGCTTTTCATACTGGTAGGTAGTTACTCACACAATGCCATCAGGACTAAAGCCGTAGCAGAGCTCAAGTGCAGCAACACTTACAGACAGCTCTAAGGGTCAGAGCTCCCTCCTGGGAGGCAGAAGCTGTGGAGAGCATGCTACATTAGTCCTTCAAGATCTTCATTAGTTCTCTTTTCATCTCAGGATGTAGAAACAGCTCTATAAAGCTCTCAAACACTTGTATGTGAGCTCTCCTTCATACCAGGGACACTCATCAGACTTGAGAGCTTGGAAGTTGTGCATGGGGATCTGACTGAAAGAGAGCAGCTTTGAGTTGTCTCGTACGACCTTGAGCTGTTGAGGAGGTTCCTCGGGTGACAAGGCATATTAATAAGCCTACCACGCCTTTTTGCCCAGAAGGATGAGCCTCTCAGAGGTGCCAGGTAACCAGCGACTTGCACCCTGCTGCCTTGTAATTTTTTTACATAATCTGCATGCATTCTAAAACCCCAAATATAAATATAAGGAGCATATCACATACATAAGGAATAAGATTATGCTCATATTCATTTGTCTTTTCGTAAGGAAGATCACTTCATCACAATGAATTAATTTGCTAATACATTTTCCCTTAGGGCATATATGTTTCCTTGATTGAATTAGTTATCATTATTTATTATAGTTTAAGACCCACCGCCAATGTGTGCAAGGCCCTAATTTATTATTAAATGCTTTGACTTTTCTGCCTTTGTAAAAAGGAAATACTGTGAATTTAACTTAGATATGTTGTTAGCTCACTAGCAAAGAAGCCATGGAGGTCACACACAGTTTGCATAATTTTGGTCAGTGCAGCACTTCCTGTTCATATAAAACTAACCAGTGCCCATTTTGGTGTAAACAAATTTGAGGAACCCTTCCCACTGGGCTGTGGAAACAAAAATCATTTTCTCCTTTGCCAGTGAAAAGGAGAGAGGCAGAGAGAGCTCTGCAGGGTGGAAAGGAAAAATTCTTTCCCCAAATAAAGGGATTTATTTGTTTCTTTTCTCTGTGTTTATATGTGGCTCTTGAGTTAGCCACTTACTGTCCCTTGAATTTTATTTCTTACTTTGTGAAATGGTAAATCTAATGCTGAATTGTAAATCTAAAACTCTTCACTCAGTACCTCTGAAGGCTGATGGAAAGATGACCCAAATAATGTGTATTCAGAACAGCACCCTCAGTACCAAGCTGTGAACGAATGAGCTCAGGTAATAAGAGGAAATATTGCTTTAATGCAGTCTGGTCCAGATGCATGCCAGCTTAATCCAGCTGACCTAGCAAGATATACTTTTTGGAATAACAAGAATAGCCAGAGAATCCCTTAGCTTTTGCAGAAATAAAGAGAAAAATTGGCATTAAACCCTTACCAAATTACAACCGTTGCCAGTTACTTACTATTCCAAGGACAGGGAGATGCCTCACAGTGTGTCATAGACACAACAGGAGCAAAGTGGGAAAATGCTGATGCTCCCTTACCAGATTCACATTTGTATCAACACATAATTACATATAAAACCAAGAAATGGTCAGTTTCCATAACGGAGTACCACTGGATCAAGGACCTCTTGACAATACCCACCATTACTGCCTAAACTCAGTTTACACCACACACACACACACACACACACACACACACACACACACACACACAGAGTTGCTGTCCAGCCAGAGGTCTGTTTACAGGAGTGGCTGTGACCTGACACACAGGCTGGTTCTTGTTTTCAGAGCAGCAAAACCAAGCAGCAGATTAAGTGAGATCTGCCAAGAATCCAGCATGCCTGCAAAACTGAACAGGAATGGAGGAAGACAATTTCTTTGAACTCTGTGCCCTGCTTTTACACAGTTTTGCAACAAACTCTTTCTCCCCACCACAATCAATCTGATTCTTTTGAAATTAAGAAATAAGGAGGCATCCTACCATGACTAAGTTAACACCTGTAAAGTCCATGGCTCGCAGTGCAGTGCTGTACAATGGACAAAAATGCTTACTTCAAATTAAGTTACAGCAGTGCATTTAGATAAATCTTAAAAACAAAAACTCACTATTTATTCCCCTGGCATTCTGACTGCATGTCAATCCATGATTCCTAAGGCACTAAATTTAATAAGAGAAAAAAACCCACCACGATTTGCTCACATTGCATTCAAAATAATTTCATTAATTTTCACATCAGAAACAGCATGCACTGTCTTTTTCAAGTTGGTTTAACCTATCTCTCCCTGATTTCAGTGGACGTAAGAGCTTTGGGCAAATAAATGAGGATTAAGAAGTCAAGATCAGTCTCAATAAAGTAAATCCATATTTATGTCACAAAAGCATTGCCATTTACCCATAGTGAAGGTAGCTCAATCACAGACTCTTTCAAGAATTGCTGAAGTTCCCCAGATATTTGTGATTCTGCTGTAGTGTACCTGTGCCCCATCAGGGCTTCCTATTTCAAATACTTCAGCTGTACCTATTTTTTCTATGACAAAGGTTCAAGGCCAGTTTACCCAAGGAGCTGTCCTTTTGCTTAATACCTACTTTGATAGTTCACTTTTTGTGAACATGTGATCTGTAAAATACAACTGAACAGTAAAAAAAAGGATTGCCCTAGGAGTTGTAAGTTTACCCGGCTATGAGGACAACAAAGTAAAAATGCTTCCTCTTGTTACTACTGATCAAAATGATAACAAATACATATCATCTTATGATGCATTTCCCCCTCTTAGAAGTTTAAGACAATTAGTATCAAGTGTTTCTGATGTTCCTTCTACTTCTTGCTGGACTTTTATTCGGGCACTAGTTTGGCCTAATGTCCCAAATTTTTCTCACAGCTTCTTGCAATCTCAAGGAGAACTGCTCTCACATATTGTCCATTACAGTGTGAACTGTGTCCAGTGCTTGCCTATAGCTTTGCTGTTAAATCCAGTGAATTGTTGACCTCCTCCTGCTGTTAGGACAAGTTATCTTTCACCACCTGGAATTTGTGAAATGTAGCAATAATAATAATAAAGTGATCTTGATTGTTTTTAATTACTTTTCTTCCAGCTTCAGCTTTCTTTGAGCTCACATCCTTCAGAAAACATTCAACATATCCTAGCTAATAGACTGAGTTATCATTCCTAGAGTCACTGCCCCCTCTCAAGGCACATCTGTAGCTGATTTGTCCACACGACTGATGCAGGTGCCCAGATGTACAGACAAGGTGAGCACTAAGGGCTGAATCCCACCACAAGAAGCCAGAAGGAGCAGCTGTCCACAGTAGTCCTTTTTGACCTAATTTGAGCTCCACAATCAAACACATATTACAAAACTGCCTCTGTTGGCAGAAAGGTAGATTGTAATCTTTTTATTCATTTGAAGAGATTTCAAGGCCCCTCTGAAGACGTTTAATTATTGATATTTGACAAAATGTGAGAAGAGCAAATTTGAGAGGGTCCCATTGAGGAAACTTGCAGGGAAATTTTTCCTTTCCTTATCTTTCATTGTCAGAGATGTCAGCTCACATATTTGTATTGTGGCTCTCTTACTTATTTTCTGAAGGCTTTTCATGATTAAGAAAGAATAGCTACTCTCTGATTGAAATAAAAAATAAAAACAAAATACAATTCTAGATTAAACAATTTTAAGGAAATGCTGGAAAACTGATACTCATTTGAACAGTAAGCACTCAGACAACAGAAGTCATTTTAGTTAGTTGAGCTGCTGAACAAACAAAGCCAGGGTTCCTACAGATCTTTCTCATACGAACTCCAGTGGGAGCTTTTCCCACATGGGACACTGAATCTTCATTCCTGTTTCTTCCTCAGTCTGTTCACTCCCTGGAGTCTAATTAGGGTTGATCTCAGACTGAGACTTTCTGTCTACTTGTTGCCTTGCAAGGTACAGGAAGTTAAATACCCCGAACTTCTCTGTGAAATCTGATCAGCAGATTATTATGGAAGAAAGGCCAAGCAGCCGCACAAATTCTTTTTCACCCAGAGCATGACCATACTACCTTTCCTTCCTTTGAAATGTAAGCAGAAAAAAGGGAGCTACTGTGTTTGTTTTGCGCATTATGAGTGCCTGTGCCTAACTGGGAGTGGATGAGCCTAGCATTCAAATGTGGCATTTTGAAAAAGAGCAAGGAAAACTTGGCTCTCCTATTGTTCTTGAGTAAGAAAAGAGGGTATTGAGTGGAAGGGGATGCACGCCTGTTCAGCTGGGTAAGTGAAACAATTAACTTCTAGTCTTCGGCTATCTTTTTAATTGCTCATTAGACAGCTCATCTGTGTATACTTGCAATGAAAAAAACCTATCCAAAGTATGTCATAAGCAGATGTGTGTGCTGTGCAGTAACTCCTCACGGAACTCTGAGGTATGACTTCAGGAACAGAGCAGGGAAGGGAGGAGAGTGTATTGATCGAGTAGGGAGGCCAATATCTTGAAATAGTTATTTTTATGATTTCCAAAGCTGTAGTTGAGTTGTTTAGGTCACAAAAACACAATAAGAGTGAACAGTGCAAGTAACATCTTTGCTTGTGCTGCAGCAATTCAGAAATGGCTACTGCCTTACCACAGTGAGAAGTGCAATAGGACAGCTGTGCTCAGGACCAAATTCCATAGCTGCACACACAACCACCTGGCCTGCTTGTCCTTCTGAAGCTATGGAACTCCTTCAGAGCACACCTGAAAAGCTAATATCATGCCATGGTACAATCATAATAAGCAGCTGCTGGGTGAGCTTGTCTCTGCCACTCTCCTGCCAGCTCCTTGCCCTGAGCAGAAACACACGTGTTACTCCTCCTGCCTCCCACTCCAGCAGCTTCCTTATAAATTCTTCACTGTGCATTAGCCTATTGGTTTATTTACTAGAAGTCAAGAATACATTTACAACATCCCTCTCTATGAAGCATTCTTTAAGAGAGCTTCCATACTAATTAAGTTTAATGCGATAATGACACCCTGTTGATGGAACTGAAGCTAATGATAATGATGCTATACATTTAGTTGCAAGCACCTACTCAGTTAAATGAATGGGTCTATTGTTTTAACAGCACTAAGTCCCAGAGCCTGGGAGAGCACAGGAGAGAAAACAAAATATGTTACAATGCAGTCGCTTTGCAAGGCAGTAAATTGGTTTGAAATGCACTACTCTGGCTTAAATGAACACTTGTCCAATCAATTACACTGTCCTGGTATACAGAGATATGTACTAGTGGAAATATGGCAATTTCTAAAACTGGAGTAATGAAAAATTGATGCCTTTTTAGTCAAATGAGTACACATTCACTCTGTCCAGAATATTTTTATTTGAACTACAATAAGTATTTGGAAAAAATATTTGTTTCAAGAATGTTTAAAAATCAATAATACTTCCCAACTTTTGCTGATCAGACATCACCTTTTTTTCAGACTGTGAATGTGCACTTAGGACTCGCTGAAAAACAATCTGAGTGAAATTGCAATTCTTCATTGATTTTACACCTCAAGACTTCCATGTCTCTTTTTACAAACACTCTACCACCAATGCAGTACAGTTTTGTTGTATACCCAAATTCATTTTTTTGAAAGCATCTTCATTGCTGCTTTTAAAGAAGAGGAAGTCTTTGGGGGTTTATTTTGTTGGGTTTTTTCTTTCAAATTGCAATGTCTCTAAAATAACGTTGATCCGAACAAATGATAGAGTTGGTCTTTATCACCTGCAACAGTCAAGTATGTCTCTCTTAGCAGCTTTCTTCTTTGTTATTTCTTCCATGATTAAAGAAATATTAAAAACATTCATCTTCTCAAAAATAATTTCCTATAGCATAGAAGTTCACAGTTTCATACACTACTATCTTCAGAAGGAAGCTAGAAACTGTGGTAGATGCATCACAGCTACACACTCCATGCCATCCCCTGCAAGCAAAGGCTGAGTAGCTGTGTTAAAATTACCTTTCTGAAAACACCACTGCCTGAGCAAACTTTCCCACCTAATTTTATGGTGGGTGAAGTCCCAGACTAAACAGGGGCACCCTTCATTGTCCAGCAGTGCTGTTTCCTCACACATTACCAGGTAGGGGCTGGCCTTCTCTCCCAGGCCCAGAGTCAGCAGATCCCACTGTAGAGGGAGACCAGTTCACCCCAGCACCTGGACAGCTCCAGTCTTCCCTGTTCACTGTTCACCTGCAGCCTCCAGGCAGACCACACAAACAAGTGATCTCAGCTGATTCCATGGAGTAATAACCTTTTCCAGCGGCACAACTCTGTCTAGTGGACAGATCAACTACACGTGTTTGAACCATGGGCTCTGTCATCCTATTCTTTCTGCCTGACCCCCCTCTCTGGCGAAAAGTGAGTTTTTGAGGGTAGCCTGTTCTTCTGATCACACACTTGATTTTGCAAGACTGATCAAATGATCTTGCAAGTAATTCACAGTCCAACTCACGGCTGCCCACATGGTGGCCCTAAGATAAACCAGTCTTTTATCATTTATTACTGTAAACTGTCATGCACATCCTTAGTATGTCATACGTAAACATTTCCATTAAAATCAACACAACTATTCAGATGAATAAATTTAAATCACATCCATATATGACTGTAAGATTTTGGCCTGTTTCTGCTGCCATTTCATGTCTATCAAACTCCTATGGCTTGGCATATTTAGAAAACATCTGCTGTAGTTAACAGAGTCCATACTCCTGTTTTTCACATCTTTTGTTTTTATGTTCCCCCTAAAAGACATGACAACATCGAGTGTAAATGGAAGCAATATGCTGCATATATGCAGAACCTAATAGATTCCATCTCAGACTGATATATATGTGAAACTGAACCAATACATCTTTAAACCCATAAGATCTGCAGATGTCATCTATAGCCTTGTAAATTACAAACTTTTACTGTTTTATTTTTATGGTTGATGATTGTAAAATATAAAATTGTACATTATCGCTGTGTAATAGCACAAGCTTTAGAAACATGGTGCTACAGAAAGGAGCATATATTGAAAGCCTGAGTATTCAAGGGAGCCTTATAATGCAATTTTAAGCTCTACAGCTGACTGTATAATAAAACTGTAAAGCCAAATATGAAACAATGTTTGCTAATAACTGAAGAGTGAAAACTTTATTGAATTCCTGGGACTTTAGAAACCTGCAAGGAAAAAACAGATACAGAGAAGACATTTAATTAAGGCTAAAGACTGTTTGAGTCATGCTGGGGCATCTGGTCACCCTACATTAAACTGAACGTGACTGTGAATAATAAAGTATTTAGGGATGACATAAAAATAACTTAAAGGCAGCATTGCAAGCTGAAATGAGCATGAAAGTCTTGAGTTAAGGTCCCTCCTCTCTGCTTTAAGTTACCCTCCTATGACTGAAGTGTGTTACAGCCACCCTTGATGACACTATTTCTAAAGGCCAGGGCAAGATCAGAGACCTAAATAGTCAGAGAAAGCTTCCAAAGCATAATTTTGCAGAGACCAAATGGGACTGCACTGCCTTGTACAGCTCTTGAAGCAGCACACTTCCCAGCAGTTTCTTCTGCTCACAGCTTTTCAACATGGCAAGTGTGGCACTATCCAGTGCCTGTTGTATGATCCCGCACCTTCTGTCTCATCACAGCCCAGTGGCCTTCTGAGCATCCCCCACTCTGCCACAGGAGCACGCACCAGATAGGAGTAATTGGAGCATGTGATGGAAGACAACAGTGACTGTGATTTTAAAAGTTACAGTCTTCATGATGTTCCCCAGTGCTAAATACTTCACTGCAGAGCTTTGACACTTTTGTTACTACTGCTGTCTTTTGGTAACAAGCCCCAGAGGAGGGATAGAAAGCAGGAGAGAGAATCACAGGATGCACAAACAACACAAAGCATCAACAAACCCATAAAACTCCCCTGGCTTTTAGCCAACTTTTCGCATATGAGCCCAGTGGTGAATTCCATTGGGAAGATTTTTGATCTGAGAGGTTGATGCCTACCAACCTCATGACAGGTCAAACTCTCAAAGGTACTGTGTTCCTTAGAATGTTGGGGAAACAAATGAGAGTCACAACTTATGTCCCTTGAGGGGCAGACTGAGGTGGAGAGGCCACAGAGAAAAATGTTGCAGTTGCCCCAACTCTGCAAACAGCTTCAGCCACAGTTTGTGCCTTATTGGGCACCAGAAACCCTCTGTGTGGCCTGAGTTTTGATCCCAAATGGACATTTCTCCATCTGAACATCCCTCCTCACAATATTCTCCTAAGCAGACTTTCTGGTATTCAAAAGGGGTGAGCTTGTACTGCTGCTTTAGGATAAAATTGAATTAAAAGGTTTGCCAGCTGTGAGAAGCATTCCCATGGGGAGCCAGGCTTCATTAGTTCCCATGCTCACAGCCCTATTGCTCTGTGTAATGCCAAACTACAAACGTTTTTATTCTTCCAGTTTCTTTGGTGAATATCCCCTTTTTATGCATATAATTTTTTCTCTCCACTAAAAACATCACAACCCAAGGTCAGTCCCCCATCTTCATCAAAAAAGGATACTTCTGAAATGTGATTTTCTTTATCTAGACCTACTGAAACATGGGTTGCAAATTATGGTGAGACACGGGGGAGCCAGAAATCTTTGCAATTTGTACATTTTGAGGCCACAGTATCATCTAAGTCAGGGGAAAATTGGGGTTAAGAGGCAAGGCCATTTCAGAGATCCCAGTCCTGCCGAGCCCACCTTGTGTAGATTCTTATTTTGCCTGGAGTAAGGTGCACAGTTAAAATATCATTTTATTGCTGGGCCAGGGAGGAATTGCAGCTTTTACCAACCTCACCTTCATTGAAGAATTAGAATCAAAGAAGAAAAATAATCAGGAAATAAATATGCAAGTGTTGGTCTTGCAATCCTAAATTTGGTATTGGCTCACTTTTCAATAGCTATTGGAATTTGCTTTCTGTTTTCAGAATATGGCTTGACCATACTTTCTCTGCAACAACACTCAGCCTCTTATATTTGCACATGTCTCTAACATCTGGAGCAGAGTGGGAAAAGTTGGATACTATGTGACCTTCTATAAAGACATCACCTCACATTTACACATGGGCCCTTCACAGCAGCTCCATCCTCTACTGCTCACCCATCACTAATCTGTGTTGGTCCTCAAACTTTCTCTTTTAAATATGCCATGCACGTGGCAGGGGAATAAAAAAAATAGCAGAATTTGAATGAAGAGACAGAGGCAACAGCATGAAGTGTTCTGAAGAGATAGGAGATCAAAAAAGTTTCGTTCACACATCCCTTAAAGGTCTATTCATATATACAATAGGCTCATCATATCTGGAATTACTTTGCACGGGAGCTCAGTGTGTGTGCATTTTTATCATCTGGCTTCTAAAAGTGCTTGCCTTTAGGAAGGACAGTCACCATGGCAGCCTGAAACAGCAGCAGAAGAGCTGGCCATCTGGAGCTGGCTGCTGCTCCTGGGAGCAGAAAGCTCAGCCTCTCCTGCAGCTGATTTTTAGACACTCATGTGTGAGGTTTTGAGAACAGAAACACTTGAGATAAAATGTACACATAGAAATATACATATATATACACATACATGCACACATATATATGTATTTATGAACTTAGGTATCTCTGGGACCATGGCATGAATATGGCAGACCTTTTCACCCCAGTGCCCTGAGCTCTGGGCTACCATTACCCCAATAAGGGTATTTTCCTTTCTCTCATGGTACCTCTCTATAGTCAGGGGTCTTCCAGCAGGGACAGAAAAGGGGAGATGGAGCTGGGAGAAATGCAGGAATTACCCTGTGCAGGGAGGGGTTTTTTCCTCCTGTCTGCTAGCAGTAGTACTTCAGGTCAGTTTGAGAGAGCCCAACAGAGCTGTCTCAAAACATCCTTTCCAAGGTGTTCTCTAAAAGAGAATGCAAAATGAGAAAAGGAAAAATAAAAAAAAGGATGGGAATGACTTCAAATATCTGCTATCTTTTCTTGAAAGCATCTCTCTTATTTTCTGGCCAGCCCTTCTTAGGCCCCCTCCTTTGGGAAAAGCTATACCTCATGAGATGCTGCATCCCAGGCAGACATAACTTGCTTTAAACTAGTGCACAATCCCTAAATGTTGGCTGAGAGGCAGCCCTCCAAACCACACTGTATTACTGAAGTCAACAGAAAACTTTCTCTGAGTCAGTGGGTTGCCATCCTGGGGCCTTGGGAGTTCTAAGCTCCTGCCCTGAGCACACCCATAAGCCTAAGCATCTCCACATGTCTGTTCACCATTGCCAGCCATTGAATTTTTTGTTAATTTGAACCTTCAGCTGAAAGTGGTGAGTACTGGTGACACACGTAGCAATTTCAAAAACAAAACAAAATTTAAAAAAGACATTATTTTAGTGATAAAGGCTTGAAAACTTGAGATGTGTGTGCAAAAGTTCAGAAATAAAAATAAAATAACAAATACATTACCATTTTGAAGCAAATCTCAGCAGATTTAGGGAGGTCTGGCTCATGATTTTTTAGTATCTCAGTTTGACAGTATTGCCTAAAACCACAATGCTGATGTCAACATTTCAGAAATATTCATGAGAGAAATAAAAGCAGACATAAAACATATATATGCTTTATTTTCAAAAATGGGAAAAGCTACAAGAATATTGGAGTTTAAATAAGAATTGCACACATCAAAATCTATGCTAAGACAAGACTTCCTAAATAGGTTGGTATAAGGAAAGACCAGCATTAACATCACTCAGCATTAACTCTTCCTCCATATAATACCCAAACAGCATTTTAATATCAGGAAAAAAAACTACTTGCAACTGAACTGCAAACCACAA
Source organism: Xenops minutus (assembly GCA_035221455.1). NCBI lineage: Eukaryota > Metazoa > Chordata > Aves > Passeriformes > Furnariidae > Xenops > Xenops minutus. The sequence goes on along the minus strand of JAWWEE010000001.1, from coordinate 17,650,764 downwards.
ATGGTCTCAGCTTGAAAGCAACACCCCACCCCAACCCCTACTTTTTACCCTACATATCTGGACTTCTTGTTTTAGGCTGGAACCTCAGATTTGAAGTGTCTGCTTTAATCTCTGCTCTTCTGCCCACCACATCTTCTGTAGCTACTGTCTGCCAGTTTGACTCCTCTGCCTTTGGTGTGCATCAGAGCACCTGGAGGGGGGAATTTAATTTGGCTGTCAGTCCTCCAGAGCCAACCCACAGACCTGTAGCTGCATCAGCTCTGCAGGACTAATGGGAATAAAAAGTAGGTAAGAACTTATTTTTGTGACTGAAGTCAGCAGATACGACTGCACAGAGGCTGCAGATGTGTCAAGTAAGAGCATTTTTAAATGGTGACTTCTCTAAGTGGGATTTTACTCTAAGTTATACAGCACACCAGTTTTGTGATCTCTCAGCCCTGAGACTGTCCCTGTAATATTAATTGTATACTTTCCAAAGTGCTACCCTTAACATTTTTTTCAGTGCTAGCATAAGTAGTAAGAAATGGCCAGTACCTTGCAATAAATATAAATTTCCTCCTACTTCTGAGGTAATCTAATCCATACAGATGCATTTCAAGGTCTGTCAAAGTTATTCAGGCTCATTCCACAGCAGCCCAAACACCCTCTGCCCTGGAATTTCACCAAGACATCCTATGGAAGGAGATCCAAGAGTAGGTGAATTGGTAATATGAGCTATTGCTGAATAAAACTGTGATATTTACTAGGTGAATAAACCAAAAAATGAAAAACACAAAGATGCCAAATGCAAAAATGACACTCCTGTCACCACAAGAAACATTCGGAATTGTTCAACCTGAATTAAGCATAAGATTTAATAAACTGCTCTTGCAGATGTGGTTATAACTAAGTTTTAGCAGCAATAGGTTCTGCTGCTGTTCGGGCTTAGAACCAAAAGCACTGATGAAGCTCTATGGTGAGCATTATTCAGGGGAGAGCTAAATAAAAGTCATTGTAGCAGAACTCTCTGGCATACAAATATCTAAGCTGTGAATAACACAATGCCAGCGCACAGTTGGTCCTTTTGTCTGCCTTTATCAATAGTGTGGGTGTCAGCAGATGCTACCCCAAATACACCATTAATTTTGCAACCCAGCAAACCCAGCCACAGGACAAGGGGTTTAGAAATTTGAACAAGCTGATCCCAATGCACAAGCAGGCCCGCTCTGGTGTGCAGAGAATGTTGCTTAATCTTTTCCTATCAGGTTTCCAACCCTCAGCTTGTAACACCTAACCTCAGGGGCTTGCAAGGCTCAGTAATGTAACCCAAAGCCTTGTATGCATAAAATTTAAACATCACTTCCCCTAAAATACAATCTTCCCCTGGGGCTAGTTCTTCCAAGCTTTCAGGAACAAGTCCCTACTCTAACAAGAGCCAAAGACAGGCCACAATAATCTCCAGGCATTCACCACCTTTGTCTAACAGAATGATACAGAGCAGCTGGTTCTTACTTGCTCCTATGAAGAATGATCTGATAAATAAACCCTGTCTTTACTCAGGTGACATTCAAATCATATAGCTGGGCTGGTCTAGTTCCAAAAAGGGAGAAACCACCCTAGCCTACTAGCCTATGCAGGGACATCAGGAAAAAAAAAAAAAACAGTCTAGCAAACACTAAAATGAAATTTAAAATCCCAGCCATCCTGCATCACCTCATGCTATAGACCTGGATTACAAGTAAATTTTATTTTCCTGTAATAAAGCATTCCTCTTTACAACAGGAACATCAAGCTGACATTTGAAATACACCATTCGACTGGAATTATATCAAGAGTGAATGCTGCAAAGTGACTGCATCACTGCACATGGCTGACAGTAATTATTAATAGGACTGCTCTTCTTTTGATAGGCATGCATTACAGGTGGCTGAATAATGGAAACATTTGTGAACAATTGTTTGGTGGCAGAAAAAACCTTCTGCCAAAATTTTAATGCTTAAACACAATGCAATTAACCAGCTCTAAAGCCCAGTTCTTGCAAAAGCATGATCGCTCTCATGACACCTGCTGAGCTCTACAGGAACACATACAGGAATGGTGTTTACAGGGTCAAGAGTGGATGAGGCAGAGGCGGTGAAACTCACAAATCACCCTCCCAGCAGGTAAGCCACACAAGTTATTGGGGAATTATTATCACATGGATTCAATCACAGCCATCTATTACTAGAGCAATATGCAGAGAGGGGTGAATGGAGTCCTGACTTAGCGGGCAGCACTGCAGCCATATAACCAGCCATATAATGCTGGAACCCACACTATATTCATTGCCAAAAAGAGGGAGAAGTCTCTTTAGCTCTTCCAGTAAATCTGAATCAAGGTTATGTCTATAATAGCTAAGGCATTCACAGACTAAATCAGAGAGGATCTCTAAATCCAAGCACTGAATAAAAATGTCAGCACAAAACAAACCGTAATGGCCACATTTCTGTCACAAAATCAGAAAAACAGATTTTTGCTTGGAGAGAGGAAGGCAAAGGAATTACCCCTTGTTACAAAGTGTTTTTTTCACAAGATCTCAGGAGGGCAGGAGATAAAATCATGCTTCATTGAAAGAAATTCTAAAAAAAAAATACTATGACAATAGGACAGACCAAATTTCAAAATCATTATCCTCAATCAAACAGGGACATCCACGTGTAATCCATGTTGGCTCAAAGAGCAATACTTCACTTACAAGCATTTCTCCTGTCAATGCTCACACGTTTCATGTAATCTCAGGCACTTGATGCTGCTCCTCCCTGAGCCACACTGCAGCTGAGACCATGCCTGGCTGCATCCTGTGCCAGCCTGGGAACTGGCCTTCCCAGCCCAACCTCAGACCTACCTCAATGCTATGAGCTCACCTTGTTGTCTAAGCTCTTGGACAACTCATGACTCTCTGTGTTTGGGTACCATGGCACTGAACTCTGGCTGGTGATACAGAACCCGTGTCTCACTGTCCATCATTGAGCAGCACTGCTCTTGCCACTCTCTGAGAGGCAGGGCACCAGCTGCTTCCACCTTCCTCCTTACCACCTCTCCATGAAAAGCATGAACTGTCCAGGAGTTCCAACATTTCCAAATCTGGTAATCACACAAATGTTCACTGAGGGTCGACACTGCACTTCTGGGAAAGTGCAATGTATCTGGCGTGTCCCCAAAGCTCTTTGCTGCAAGTTTTCTACTGTAGCAAAGTAATTTCCACTGGCTGGCCTTGCAGTATATTTTAAAGAAGTGCATATTTTAAATGCAGAAACAAATGTTTTTGTAACTTCTTTTTTAGAAAATTAATGCATTTCTACTTAATGTTTTAAAGAGGAGGAAATAAGTAAACACAGCTTGCTGTCTGCAGAAACAAATAATCAAAGAGCCTGAACTGTAAATTGTCCAAACCTAGAATACATCCTTCAGTTGGGCTTGTAATTGACTCCAGTTATTCAGAACAGCAAATAGCAAAAGCTTACCACTTCTCTATCACATTAAGTTTTTGGCACTTCAGATCTATATTGGCCTTATAATCATAAAGAGTAAGTGCTATTTGACACTGACTGATAGGACAACAGTTATCCCAGGGTCTTGCTATTATTCCACTTATATGAGAAAGAAAGATGACAAGCATAGCTTGTAACAGGATTCCCACCAGTTCAGCTGCATGAAGCCCACACAGGGACCTGCCTACTGAGGACAGTCAAGTCATGCCATCCTCTGGGGGGTGACTGCAGGGCCAGGCTCACTTCCATGACTTCAGGTGGGAAATGCCAGCTGTCCCCAGCATGTGTGAGCAGTTGCACTGAGAAAAACACACAAACAAACAACCTCAGCCAACTCTTCAAGCACAACTTCAGCTCAGTGTCAATTAAAGGAGAGGGAGCAGCTGGTGCACACCTTCAGCATCAACACCTGCCCAAAACGTGGAGGCAGCAACCAGCATGGAGTCTGCAGGAAGGAGTACAGTGGCGGCTGGGAGAATTTGAGGAGTACATTGGGAGGTCAGTACCTAAAACTGAAGCCACTGTAGCTCTCTTCACTGGACAGCACTGGTATAAAAGCCTTGGTCCTGGGCTGAGTGTAGTCAGGGGTCAGCAAAAGCGTCAAGTGCTGAAATCGCCAGGGCTTCAGGTCAGTCCCTCTCAGACCTGCATGAGAAAAGGGGGAAAAGCTGTTGCAACTGTGTTGTTGCTAAAGAGTGATGTAAATGCAGAAATACACAGATAAGGACATTACCAAAGCCTGCTGCTGTAGGTTCCCTGAATGTTGCCATGCCAAATGCCAAATCTTTCATTACAACAAAATTTCCAGCTGCCTCACTTGAACATTAATTGTTTCCTGTCACTAAGGCAAAGATGTCACATGCCAAAGTAAAAAAAAAAAAAAAGGCCAGATAAAATCTGCTGCTTCTCATTAGATCAAAGGTTGGCAGCAGAGATAAACCAGCACACAAAATGACATTTATTCAGAAGAGCAATTGACTACATAGTCATTTGTCACTTTTAATAATACTACAGTTGTAAAATGATGATAATGGAAATCAAGTTACCCTAATGGTAATGAAATATTTGTAAACTAAACTTGTTCATTTTGACTATAAAAAAGACATTGAAATAATTTAACTGCAGAGAATAAAATTGAAATGGGTCTGTAATTACATAGATTTTCAGCATCTTCTTCTTTATGAAAAGAACTAACTGCTGATGACTCCCACATTTCTGGCACCTTACTCTACAAAAAAAAAGATTAGAAATATGTAGCAGATGTATAGAAAAGGGGCCTGCAGCAACATTTCAGAAGTGATGAATACATTTCTTCCCATTTCTCCGTCTTATTAGTAGCATGCCAACTGTCATATCTCATTAACCAAGTGAGCCTGTATGCCAGTGGAACTTCACTGAGTCAAGAGAAGGGACAGAGGACTATTAATGAAGTCACTGGTTCTCAAAATCCTCCTCATCGTCATCAAGGAAAACGCTGGAGGATTTTTGGTGACTTTGATAAACAAACACGCTGTCAAAATGCATATTGTTTTGACCTGATATGGCTTTTTTTATCCCAGATGACCTTCCTTTGTAGGTTTGATGAATTCAAGGTAAGGATTGCAGGAAATTCAGCATTTTAATCTAACCTCTCCGGTTTCTTTGAAATCCGTTTTGATCCAATTTCTAATGATTTCCCTGGAACAGTTCCTATTAAACAAGTTTCAGGGCTGTCAGCTGTAAAACATGCCAGTCCCAAAGGAAAGAGGGAAGGGAGCTCAAGAGCGCTGCAGTAGCCTGATTTATTCCAGGATTCCTGTTGGTGCTGTTTAAGACTTTAGTTTATTTTAAATTAGAGCCACATGAGTTTCTTCACTACATCTAGATTCTAGAAGAGTCAAATCTCTTTAATCTCAGATTATGCCAGTGCATCTCACGATTTTGAACATGCCTCTCACTAAGGTTGGATCTAAACTGTGCCAAAATCAATGAGACTGGTACTTCATTTCACGGGCATTACTTCCTCTGACCCACCACATATGATAAACGAGGATGCGTTTTGAAACTGGATGACCTGACTGATTGCACAGGAAATTTTTCAGTTTCTGAAATCGCTCTTTTGGTGGGGACTTGTTTGTCATGTGTCAGGAACTTACAGAGAAAGCCTAGACCTTAGGGAAAATGGCAAAAAAGCAAAAGCTGAAGCCAAGATATAAAGGTATGCAAAAACTTTGCCAGAAAGGTTTTTATAGCTGCATTTAAAAACATTCTCTGCTGTTTGTTTGGGGTTGGAGTTTTGGTGTGGTTTTTTTGGTTGGGTTTTTTTGTTGTTTTTTTTTTTTGTTGTTGTTGGGTTTTTTGTTTGTTTTGTTGTTGTTGTTGTTTTGGGTTTTTTTAATTGAAAAGGCTGTGATCAGCACTATATTGTCAATGCTCCTGCCACTGAGTAGGGAACTCAGAACAGTAGCTTCTGAGGACTTCAGGGAACTCCAAAATACCTGCAAGTCCACCATATTCTTTGATGAAAAACTATAAACCAAGCTATCAATAACTGTATCAGTTAAAACCACATCAGTAACCTCAATAACTAATATTAATATTGAAGCAGCCAACAAGGGTATTTAGCAGAAAAGAACAATTGTCCTCAAGTTCCAGTCCTGCAACAGAATGAAATTTCAGAAATAAAATATTTCATGTCATATGCTGTCATGGAATTACAGGAGATTTTGTTTTGAGATTGTCTCTATATGCATGTTTCTGACAATTATGTATATATGTTTGTATAGAAAAACTTATTGTAGAGACAAAAGAGGAGTTGCATGCTTTGAGCACAAGTGAGCGCAAGTTCCCTATCCTAGGACAGGATTCCTGAGTGGATCTTACCACAGCAAGAGAACTCTTGTGCTGTAGTCAACACCATCATTTCAGTACATATAGGCAAACTGGAATCAGCTGTAATCCAGTGAAGTTGTATGGAAATAGGTACCAGTAAAGCCATAGTCTCAGCTGGGGTTGTGCACAGTGGAGCCTGACTGCTGAGTGCTGCTGCCAGCAGCACTGGACCATGAATTCTGGAGATGGGTCACACAATTGTTCTTCCTCTGGTGCTCACTAAGCCAAGGACACGTACCATGGAGGAAGGGGTCTGCTGAAAAATTAAGAGGTCTAAGGTGTCAATCAAAACCAAATGAAAAAATCCCCACCATTTCCTCTCAGTGCTGAACTCTCTGGTGAAAGTGCCTTGTATGTGTTGTGGTCTGTACCTCTCTTCAGTGTCTCTGTACCACTGTACCTCAACTTCCCTCTTGTAAAGGGAACCTATACCAACACAGTCCTCCCTTTAACTTCTCTTTGAGGATGGACCATGCCATACATGCCGAGATCGATTTGTGCAAGCCCAGCAGGGGTCATTAGTCTGTGCCTAATACAGGTTTATGAGGACCTGATCCAGTCCCGGAAACAGTGTGCTGACTCTCCAAAGGCATCAAAAAGATTTCAGAAAACTTTGCCTGATTAGAGCTTCTCCAGGGAAAGCCAGCCCAAGTGTCTATTTGCTAAGTGCTGAACTAGTGGTAATGCTCTAGCTTCCTTTGGAGTCAGCTCATGCCCAGCTGTTTCCAGTCTGGAGCCTGCCAACAATCTTGGGTGACGCTGTGCAATGGTTCACAGCACTTTGGGAAATCTCTGCTGTGTCACAATATGACACAAACAGAGGTAGCTGGGGTGCAGCTATGGCCAACTTAGATGTCTTTCATCCTAAGGGTACGCAAGCCCATTGAAGAAGCATTTAGATGCTATGCTGTCACACAGCCCTTGAAAACACAGCCCTCTGCAGGTGCAAACACCCCACCAACATCTGCCAGCTGCAGTAGGCAGGACAGAGAAACCAAGCATGGTATCTGATTCAGCTAGATGTTCTTTTATCAATCACAACTTACTGGTTGTATACAACATCCAAAAGACATGCAACTGTATTTAACTTTGGTTGTTTGGGGTTTTTTCCTCTGCAACTAAAGATAATCATAGTAATCTCTGGAGTGAAAACAGTGATATGCCAGCTCAATCAACTTATACCTTAATTCACCTCATAAAATCAGATTCCTTCATCACTTTTACTAAAAAAATTAAAATCAAATGCTCTTGATTAAAATCTAAGTGAATTTCCAAGATATGCACAAATGCACAATCTAACCAATCATACCCAAATCTAACATACAATCAGTCTCTCACAAGCACCAATGAGTTTTCACACCCTGTTTAATTTTCTTGTACAAAACCTGGTAGGTATTTATGTTCTCAAAACTTCTAAGGATCCCAAGTCACTTCATGGAAAATTTAGTCAATTATATGCTAAACATCAACTTCAGTCTTTAGCAAAACAATGCATGAATCCAAGATCCTGAGGCTTATCAAATGTACTAGGTGTCAATACAATTAATCAGCTCTGACCATTCACTGTAACTTGAGAAATATGCACAGTTTTAGTCCAAATCATGACTTCGACACAGGAAAAAAAATAAACGCTGTCACTAGTAGTAGGAGAAGAAACAATGTATTATTACACAAATCCAATACATCCTGATTTTGTCATAGGACTGACTGAAGAGATGAAGCTCAGATGGGTAAATGTGGGCTACAGCCCAGCGCTTCTCAGCCTGCTGGCCTTCACAGTGCACACATTGCTGCCAGGGCCACCCTAGGCTGATGGAATAATATGGATTAATTTCAGAGACATTGGCTCAGTCACTATGTTTCCCAGAGCTGATGTGGCAGGCCCACTGAATCAAAGCCTGCCAGAGAAGTGTCTGGCATACACCAAGAAATAAAATATCTGTAGTCCAGAACTAAATTATAGGCTGAGAGATTAATTTTGAAAAATGTATTTTTAAAGAAGATACATATGTTCTTATATGTACATATGTATATATCAGATGCAGGACACTGCTACAAACACACCTCAAGCCTGCTGTCAATATCTTAGAATGAAGGATTGCTACAGTGTGTGGTTTGTTTTCCGGAGCCAGAGGCTCTTATGTTCCGTGTTCATCAGTTTGTCTCTTTGCAGTCCTTAAAATGATGTACATATAAAAAAGGACACTGAATGAAGTGCTTCACAGAGCCTTGTTTCCAGATATAACTCAAATGGATTTTGCACGAGTGGAATCATTTACTGTTTATTTAACTTTGCAAGTGTTTTGGAAGACCTCTTGTAACACCGACAGGTTTTCTCTGCTTGGCTGTTGCTTCCACTGACTCAAGCAGTTTACCTCTTTACTGTCACAAAAAGGGACAGTCTTCTGGACTTTATGGCCATTGAGTAGGGGCTGTCAATAGAGCACTGCAGGACACATTTCTCAGTCTGCAAAACCTCTCTCCATCAGCCCAGCACTATCAATGCCAAGTCGGGCTTGCTTAAAACTGCTCTCACACACATAACCCAGAGATCCCAGTGCTGCTGAAAGGTGTATGAGCGCTTTCATTGCTGCCCCAACAGCGGGCTTAAATCACCAAAAAGCAGCACCTCCTGAGCAGTCTGCCAAATATGAACACAGGCTCAGAGATTTTTGCTTTTCTCTTCTTCATAAGCTGTGGACTCTGAGACTTATCTCACTCCCACCTGTGGTGCCCAAGGACTGTGCACTTTTAAATTACACTCTTGGTAACCATGGCGAAATCCTTGGTCCCATTTCTTATGAATAAAGGCCTTTCCAAAAATCTTCTAATGTGACTGCCCATGAGCAAAAACCTATTCTTTGACTTCCTCACAGCTCTCAGCTCTAATGCATGAAAACAATGCACTAAATTTTTACTATGTTGAAAACAAAACAAAACAAAACAAAAAAAACAACATTACTCACAGGGTCATGAGGTATAAAACTGCAGTCAGTGCAAGGAGGTCATTCCATACAAAACATTCAGATATTGTTGGCTAAAATATCTGTGTTTTTTTCTCAAAGCATGTTCATTCACAGGAATCTAGATTTTTCTGAACGTCTATATGTTCATTATAACTCTCAAGTTTAGGGTTTGGTTTTGACTTGCAATTTCCATGCACAGGTCAAGTAGTCAGCTCAAACAGCTTCACCACCAATCTCTTGCAGACACTCAGTTATCCCCGTTTAATTTTTCCTCATTTACCCAATTTCTATTAATTAAACACAGGAAGTGCCTTTACTTTCTTCAAAAAAACACATTCCTGTTTAACCCTTGATTTATACATATACTTCTGCAGGCTATTTCAGTGGGATTCGAGTTTGCATACGGTTTTGGTTCTTGGTTGTAGAGATTATTCAGAGAAAACTTGCAGTATAACATCAGACTTGCTGTCTGTCATACATACTGGAGTTTTGTCTAGCATAGTTTGACTGCTGAGATAATTAATAGTCTTTAGTAACCATGGTTCCCTGCCTGTGAACTTCAAAGACAGCAGCAGTTTGATATTCTTTCTGTGACTTTAAATAGCAGACAGTTATTACATTACATGATTTGAAAGTGAGGGACTGTCCAGGAACAATTAATTGAAGTTGGCTAGAGGACTCCACCATATCTACCTCGAGTCAAGCTTTTTATGGGAAAAGTATTCTATGATTTTTCTAATTTTCTCTCCATTTCCATCTGAACTCTGTCAAATTCAAATTATTGTATTATCCAACTTACATTTCAATACATTACTGTGTGCCTGTCCCAGAACCACCCAGTGCTTAGTGACTTCTCACGGAGGGCTTTGCCTTTCACCAGGCTTACACAGCTCTGTTCTCACCTCCTGCTCAGCCTGAGGCAACACCATGAATTGTGCCTCTGTGCAAGCACAAAAGCATGGTATTTCAAGTCCCTTCACAGGTCTTCAAACAACCTTGAGAAATATCTCCAAGTATTTACTTTCTGTTCTGCTGCCTCTTCATATCTATGCCATATATTTAACAAATACAAACCAGACGTTGTGTAATAACATGAGAACCAGCAATTAGAACACCCCCTCTATGGCTTCAGAGGTATGGGGATGAGTCTTTTCTCTGCTCTTGTGCCAAAATTTGCTGTTGCTCCATACAGATGCACATGGCTTTCTTCTCCTCTGAAGCCAGCTGTCAAATAAACAAGACACCTGTGTTGCCCAGGTTTCGGCACGGTGTGATGGAGGAGACTGTGCAGCTCCCAGGGTGTTCTGTGGGCCCAGTTCTGCATGTACCAGGTTAGCACTGCAGGACCAGAGCCTGTAGCTTTCTGTGGTCCTTGGAAAATTCCTCCAGGTTCACAATTTCAGTGCCTACTGCACCAGTAGTTATAAAAGCCTGGCACATCTTGAGACCATTACGCTACTGCACCAGTGAAATGTTGAAGGGTCTTTTATAGGCAAGCACAATATGGCACACCAGGTGGGTGTAAATAAACACTCGTGAATCCAAAAAGGAGTAAAACTTTACATGACTTTCCCCAAAACCAAATATAATTTCACCCTTTCTGTCAAGACACTTGATGTGACCTTCGAAGTGTCATGAACAGCACAAAAAGTAAAAGCTATTCTCATTTTGTACATCAACTTCCCAGTGGTTAAAAAGCTCAGAATTAATGCCGTAATTTTCTCCTTCATCCCATTGCTGCTCCTTGGCTGCAAGCTGTACAGTCTCCACATACTCATTGCCTCAAAACCTTCTCTTGGTTTTTGGCAGGTCTCCTCCTCACAGCACCTCTAACAAGCACATAATTACTAATACACCCGATCTGTGAGTGGAAATATTAAAGAATTTGATAAAAAAGATGCACACAGTTTTCATAGTAGAAAGGTAGAGTTTAGGTACCTAGATTGCTAGACTATAACCCAATCCAGTGAGTTCACCAGTGAGTTCATCTTCCTCTTAACTGCGGCTGAGTTCACAGAAGCTCCATGAGCATGGATGTGTCTGCCTAGAGACACACTCCTGTAAGTTTCCCTGTATCCCTACAAGAGGGGAATACCTTGCAGCAGAACCCCAAGGCCTAATGGTGTCTGATTTACTGAAGGCAGATGCTTATACCTCTGTGATATCTGAACTGAGTTAACATTACTGGCCCTTCTTGCCCATCATTAGACTTGAACACAATCCATTTTATTTTTCACCAAGGACTGATAAAGCCAAGACATTACAAGAAAGAGATTTCATTACAGTGTTTCTTCCAAAGCTGGACACAACCTTATACTAGCTTGACTAACCCACTTTCCAGTCTTTGCCTCAGTCAGACCCAGGATACAGATAAGTCCATGGGACTGTCACTCTATCCTTTGGCTCTGGGCTTTCTTTGCTTTAAATTTCTGAGGATTTCCAGAGTAAGGAGAAGTCCCTTTGCAAATGCAAATGCAAATGCAAAAAAAAAAAAAACACAAAACAAACAAAACAAAACAACAAAAACAAACAACCAAAATGAAAATAACAACCAAATAAACAAGAGAAGGTTGCTAAGGAGTCATATAGCTAATTAATAGACATACAGACATACAGTTACCTAACAGTGCATACTGTATAAAACTCTCTATATACACATCTGATGAAACTATTAGTGACCAAGAGGCCAAGAAGCTTTCTGTAAGAAGCTCTCAACTAGGTGCATTATTCAACTTTGACTCCCATTTCATTCATCAGACACAAAGACTATCGCACTTGTACAGTTGCCCCATATCTATTCTTCTGATCTATGTACATTTATACCTCAAACATGATAATTTACCTGAAACTTAAGTTAGTCATCAGTTTACAAAGTTTTTCATCCAACTAAAGAAAAGGAATAGCACCACGTAACTCAGGTGACCAGGCAGATAAAAACCCTGTGTTTGATTTACAGCAAATCCAACACCTGCAGTTTTTTAGACAAATGATTTCCAGCACAATTATAAATAATGAAGGCACAAATGCCACAATTTCTGAAGCATTTTGAAGAAGGTGGGGGAGGAGAGGAAGACAAAAGGTGTCTAAGATCATTAAAAATAGTACAACCCAGAGCCAGCCTTCCACTTAAAATGTAAACAAGTATGTTGTCACTTAAGCAACAGAATTTCTTTTTCTTACACTTATTGCAAGACCCAACACCCAAATTTAGCTTACCATTTAACCTATTTCATGCAGGCTTCTTCGTCTGAAAGACTGTTACTACTTACATTGCCAGTGCACTTGAGATAATCCAGAAGTCACTTTTTCCTGAGACATCTAAAAGGAAAAATAAATACAACAGCACTACTTCATCTATTTACAGTGAAACCTAAAGGAAATGTTTCAAATTTATCATTTACTGAAGACAAAATTAAATTAAAAAAAGTAATTTATGCTTTTGGAAGTAAAATTTCAGCCCCCTTTTTTTTTTAATATGGATTCATCAAAAATGCGTAAGGGGGCTTTGAGAGGAGTTATAGGACTTTTTGGTTTTATACTGTTAAAAGTCAATTTTCTCTATGTCTGCAATTGATTTAATGTAGTCTTTAGGGTTTTTGATGCACAATTTTAACTTTCTAGAGAAAGCATGGCCATTTAAATAATCTAAATAGCACTAATATGTTTCCTTGGTCTTAACTGCATTTTTATTGTTCAGCAGAATTCAAATAAAATGTGTAAAATGGGTAAAAATATTTTTTCCACTCTTTATAGCACTAGATGTTATCTGTAATTCAGATGACAAAGTCTGCTATGCTGACTCCAAACAGCAGACTTGGCCATGGTCAGACATGTCAGTTCAAGAACCCATACAGGAAGCCCCAGGAAAAAAGTTTCCTCCTGACCTCCATGTCAGTTTGGCTCAGGGCTCAGATCTCCTTCTCAGCTTTGCGTTTCATTTGTTCACAGCTAACACTGTAAACAGGTTCGTTGTCTGCACTCGAGTCCTTTCGAAACCCTGCTGAAGTTTCGGAACAGTCACACTGCCTTGCAATGAGGCCCCTCCACTCATGGCTGCCAGGACATAATGAGTTAAAAAGGATAGGTGCTGAACTGAATGACCTCTCCATCTCACCGACTGTCCCTTTGGCATTAAGTGAACAAAAAGGGGATCTCTGAATAGGAGCTGAAGATTTCACTTCAGAAGGTATTAGAGATGTGATACAGAGGTACTATCTGATATCATTTCAGGTACTCTGAAAGTATGGCAAAGTCATTACAATTTCAGTACATGTGTCCTTTTTCCCCTAGCAGAAGAATCAAGATACTTCAAGCTCTTTAAGAAAAGAGACAGTGAAAAGTAAATGACAAAAGTTTGAGCAAAGGGTCAGTGGTGGGTTCCTGGGAATGATTACCTCTTTGAAATCCAGGCAGCAGGGGGTGAAAGGTGTCAAAGGCTGTGCAATCACTTCTGCTGAGCATCTAATCATCAGTAGGTCTGATCAGTAGAGAACATGGGGTGAGGAACCAGGAGAGTTCATGAGCAGAGAATACAATGTGAATCACAATGCTTTACACAGAAGCAAAAAAAAAAACCCCGAAAATGCAGATTACAGAAACTGCTGGTAAATCAGACAGGCAAGATAAATAATTAATAAAACACTTAGGAGGGAGGGTAAAGAACTAATAACTGTAATAAATAAGATTTTAATGCTTTTGCTAAGTCTGTAGGAGGTCATTGACTTTAGAGAATGGCTTTCCAGAGAAGCTATTTTTTCTGATGGCACAGAGTCACTGGAGTAGGTTGGAAGGGATAGGTCAGGCATCACTGTCTGACCCTGAAAAAGAAGAAAATGGCAAAGAAAATATCAATTACAAAATATGGAAATGTCTTTACAAAGAAGTGAGGAGTGCAAGTGGGAGACACATCACTAAAGCACAGGATGTATGTTCACCCAGGGACAGGCATGGTTTCACTCAGGTGAGGAGCCCTGCCTTGTGATATGTTCAGAGGTAAAGTACTTCACTGACCAAGAGCAGTGCAAAAAAAATCATCCCTGCCAGCTCCTCTGTATCCGCCCAAGACACACTGGGAGAACAGAAAGTGTACTTGTGCTTCAGCAACCTCAACATAATTTTCAGCCCATTTCACACTTTAGCTCCACACTTTCACTGGTTTGAAGGACCGCATTGCTCTATTCAGTGGCAATGTGAAGGGCATGCTTTCCACCCTGCTTACATTGCTACCTGCACAGCGTCATCCAACAAAGAGCTGTACCTGGCAGACATGGGGGTGCACGTGATTAAGCAGCATCATTAGTTCCACCAGAGAAATGTGTGTTCCTTTGTTTCCAGGAAGAGGTTTCATAGATGGCAATTGAACTGGTATAATGACACCGCATAATGAAGACAGAGAGAAGATGGTGGAGACACTTCAGGGATATGGCCACACTCCTACCAAAGACTTCAGGATGTCTCCTCCCGAGGATGGACAGGGCTCATGAGGAAGAGAGTTTCCTTCCCTGCCCAGGTCAGGCTACAGCCCCTCACACTTAGATTTTCTTCAAGAAAAATAGGCAGACAACAGTAATTTAAACCATGCATAAAAATAACTGTTTTTCCAGTAGATTGACATACCTGCAGTCAGAGAGAATTTGGGGAAGCAATATATGCACATGTACATGAGATCATAAACTCCAGTCTTGTAGAGACTGAGAATTACATTTCCAGAATTAAAATGGAAAAAGGTAAAAATGCAACTCCATTTAATGATGATTAGGGGTTTTGGTCTACATTTCTAGATAAACGTGGGTAACTGCAAGACATCTTTACTTGTATTTTTAAGGGCTTTATCTATGATGTTCTGTTGCAAGTTCAGGAAGAAATTCCCATACAATAGGATGGATATTTACCTCTGGATTGTTCTGGCATGAAACCTTACCAAGTTTCAGAAAATGCACTGATCTGTAAATGTACATAGTGGTTAATTAGATGTTTATCATCAAAGTATTTAGTCAGTACTGTTGCTTTTTCCCAGTTACAAGTTACACATTTGTTTCACGGTGTTTTCACTACTTGTCTGACTGCTAAGATGATACATTCAGGATAATGAGGTTTCTAGTGGTTTTGAAATGTTATTTAAATGCTGATTTCAGAAGTACTGTTCATAACCTCTGTTAGGCCTGCATAGTTTCCAAGAGGTTTATATCAGCATAAATCTGTGGAGCTTTGTTGAAGCATTGTATTGAGAGCAAAAATTTGCCACTCATCTGACTAGATACTGAAAAAGCACTGACCTATCGACAAAGTGACCTGCAGCACAATAAACTGACAGGCACAGAAAAGTATCTCTGTTAACCCTAAATCTCTTTAAGGTTCTTTTTCTCCCACTTACCATCAATGTTCTTTGGGTATGCAGGAAGTTTTCCACACCCACTTTGGTGTGGTGTTCCACTTTTCAATCCAACTCAAAAGTACTTGTGCAAATGGAGTTTGCTATTCAGCAAGCCTGCTCCTGCATGGCAGCAACGGGGAGTGGATGAATCTTTGGTTCTGGTTTTCTGAAAAGCCAAGTTTTGTAGCCAGCTATGTGTCTGGGCTGCTGGGTGGCATCATGTAAGTCATGCCATCTTTCTCTATTTCAGATTCTCACACACTTGGAAATAAATAGACAAAACACTTTGAAATTCTCTAGCCAAAATCCCTGAAATGGGTGGGTTTTACTTTTCTAAGAAACAAAGACCTGTGATTATGCAGTGTGACCAGAGAAAGGAGTAGTGCAACAGGTCATACTGTGGCTCTGACACTTCCTCTATGGCTCAGCTTTGCCTTCATTTCCTGTATCTGGTGTGGTATTCATTGTGTTTGGCATTTAGCCCTGATGCACCTTGCACCAGAATACTGTGCTAAATCTTGCTGTCTGCTATATAAAATAGAGTGTGAATCACTGAATCACAGATGGGTTGAGACTGGAAGGGATATCTGGAACTCATCTGGTCAGCTCCCTACCCTACTCAAGCAGAGCCACCTACCCAGTTGCTCAGGACCATGTTCAGATAGGTTCTGAATATCATCAAGGAAGGAGACTCCATCACCTCTCTGGGCAACCTGTGCCAGTGTTGGGTCACAGGACTTTCCTGAGGTTCAGAGGAAGTCTCTTGTGTTTCTGATTGTGCCCATTGCCTCTTATTTTGTGACTGGGAACCACTGAGAAGAACCCTCCCTTTAGGTATTTATACAAATCTGTAAGTTCCCACGACAAGCCTTCTCTTCTCTGAGCTGAACAGGTTCAACTCTTTCAGCCTTTCCTCATATAAAAGCTGCTTCAGCAGCTTACTCATTTTTGTGGCTCTTTGCTGGACTTGCTCCAGTAGCTCATCTCTCTCTTTTGCGGGCGAGTCCAGAACTGTATGAATATCTATGAAGAGCTAAGAAGAAATGAGAGATTTCAGGGCTCTACTGGTTATTTTATGAAGGAGAAAGTTAAGGGAGAAGCTTGATCACAATTTTTAGGAACCAAAACAGTGCTTGTCATCAGACAGGAGTGCAACAAGGCCAAATGACCCAATTTGATAGGGGACAGAAGAGAAATGAAGAGCAATGCAATTAGTTGTTTAACAATGGCAGCAATTAGCTGCTGAAAAATTTACCAAGTGTTCTGGCTGATTCTCTTTATCTGGTGATTAAATCAAGATCAGATTTTTTGTCTTCTTTGAAGTCTTGTTCCATTTCATATAAAAATTCCTCTGGCCTGTGTGATGCAGTAAGTCAGACAAAAATGATCACAACATTCCCTTCTGGCTCTATCATCTCTTCTTTTATATGAGATGACATTTGCTGTTCTGATGATTAGGCAATTAACATTGCAAAATACCAGAAAAAATCTAAAATTCAGCAGTGCTGAAGGCCTTGAGTTAGTCTTTGCCTCAATCTCAGAACAATACTCTGAACACAAAACACCACTGTATTTGTCTCCAAAACCAGTCAGAAACAAGACAAATAATGTAGGAGTTTACATGACTGTTTGGGGTACTCAGCCTATCTCAGCTCTGTGCTAATCAGAAGCAGCACCTATATACCAGAGTTTGATAAAGTCTCCATACTGCTGACCATGATCAAGTGTGGCAGCCAGATTTGATTATAAAAACCTGAAGCACCTCTAAAGGAAAAATGTTAAGGGGCTCTTTATCCTGGAAAAACTGCTCAGAATGAATTCTCTCTCTGGAGAGAATTCCCTTAAAAACAGTCTTTGAATATAGCTAGGAGCTGGAATACATTGACTAGCAGAGGTCAGGTTGCTACAGCAATTATGTGGATTCTAGAGCCAGTCTACCAGCTGTACCAAGCAAGAGCAACTTTTCTGAGATAGCCTTGATAATAGGTTTCTGAGGGAGACAGCCCCTTGAAAGTAAAGTGTTCTAATGCCATTTACTAAGGTGTACCACAAAAAGATGCGAAGTCATTAGAAAAGAAAACATATGATAATCATCTGCAATTCAATCACTTTTCAGTATAGCTAGGAAATTAATAATTTTGTGTAATGCTAAACACAAGACTGTGTCTCTTTGTAGATAGGCCTTGAACTGAAACAGTAAAGAAAGCAGCATGCTGTTTGTCATTCTATTGCAGCCCTCATGAGAGCCCAAATAAGCCTTAGGAGAGATCGTGTTTAATTTTCAGACTTGGCTGCTATAAAGAGAGCAGGAAGCTTGAAGAGTCTTCCTATGGATAAATCATCCTTAGTAAATTCATGTTGTTTCTCAGACTAGATCTAACATCCAACCCAGATCCAGAACCATAAAGCTGGGGGAAGATTTGATAGCACATAACTGTGGATGGAGGTGTGCTTGTCAAGGATGTGCCATCTCCTAAGTAGACATGAAAACAAGCAGTTCCAGAGAGTACATGGATTTATTTTTCAGACATAGAGTATAATGTTCCCAAAGCCATGGACAATCCTGTGTATTAAGCCTGTGTCTTTCCCACTATGGGATGATAGAAGGGAGTGGGGGCAAACATCTACTCCTGTGTGCAACCCACCTCTGTTTATGCTTGCCACTGATACAGATACACTCCACTGGCTTCTCAGGAACTGTGCCTGCTGGAGACTCACAAGCTACTCAGGATGATGCCATGTAAACCCATGAACAGATTTTTATCTTTTTTATTTAGTGCATGTCAACACTCACTGGGAGTGGAGGTACTGGTACAAACAACTGCCAAGGACAGCTCTCCCCACCTCAGCCAAGGCTGGAGCTACAACCCTTTGGTGACAGGCATCATTTTAGCTCAGTTGCTACAGCTGAATAACTAAAAAACTTATATAATAGAGTGATAAAATTATATTTAAACTGTGTTTGTTTATAAGCCGAACAAATAGCCATACTATTTAGTGTCCCCCATACCCTGCTAATCAGCACACAGACAGCTGTATCTAAGTCCTTTCTCTTCACATGCACTATCAACTCCTCTCTCCTCCTCTTGACATCACTTGTTATGCCTGCACCATTATACATGCTGGAAGTTTTTGAAAAGGAAAACTTGAAAAAGAAATATTTTTTTTTTTAAATAGATTCACTAATATACCTTCCTACCTTCCTCAGTCAATAGAGGAAATTCAAGTAATGAAGGAAGCTCACACACATCCTAAAAATGTAAATAGAAGAGATTCTTAGTTTTGCAGAAATTCCATTAGTGAGTCTGCTTATAAATGCAGTTCTGAGACCAGTCCAATGTGTGGACGCACACATGCGTATCAGCTGAAAAAAATCAGCTGTGCCTCCCTGCCATCCCAAAGCAGAGCTGGCCCTTGGTGCACAGCCACCACACATCATCCCCTAAGCATGGAGCCAATGTGGTAGAGTTCAGATTTGTCCTGGCAAATGGGAGAAATGCTCCAAAAGGGGGAAGGATACAGTAGGGACAAACTCACAAAGCATGACATGCAGGATATCAGCTGGGGAGGAGCTCCCGGGTGTCAGTTGGCAGAATGAAGGCTGGGGCACATGCAGCTCACAGGCACAGCACAAGCCCATGATGTGTGCTTGGCACAACAAAAGTGTACAGTATACAAAGATATATAAGCACAGTAACATAATTTTTTCTACTTCAACTTCTGTCTGACTCCTGTATGACCTGCTGGAAAGCACTGGTCTGAAGGCAAATAGACACCAACTAGGCACAACACAGGAGAGCACCATGAGTGGCCTTGAAAACATGTCCTCCAACTGCAGGTCACTAGCTGTTTTCCCTGAGAAAGAAAACACTTGGTGGTAGAGGATGGAGAGGTGACAGCAGCCTTGAGTTCATGAAGGCAGCAAAGAAAGGAACAGTCGGTTCTCCATGTCTGCAGGAAATCACACAAAGGGAAACAGATTTAAATCATGCAAGAAAGATACCTGGATAAGCAACTGGAAAACTCTGAGAGGAAGTCTTTATGACAAACACCCTTGAGTTCAAGGTCAGGTTGTATGGGACACTGAGCAACATGGTCTAGTGAAAGGTGTTCTGCCCGTGGTAGTGGGATGGAACCAGATGATCTTTAAGGTCCCTTTCAATTCGAACTATACTATGCTTCTGTGAAGAACATCCCACCCTAAGGCGAGTCACAGTATATTTCAGCAATTACAACATTGTCCTAGTTCAGCAGGAGGGACCAGTTATCACTGGGTGGGAGTGATAAAAGCTATGTATTCTACACCCTCTAT
>JAWWEE010000001.1:17617933-17630633 GCA_035221455.1 Xenops minutus | reverse complement strand
TCTTAGGGAGGCGGTGATCCCCCATCCTGGAGACGTGCCCTGCCCAGCGCAGCTGCGTTTTCAGCAGCATGGCCTCATGGCCTCAATACTGGTGATAATTATTCATGTATGTACATATCATAGGATGGTTTGGGTTGGAAGAGACCTTAAAGCTCATCTAGTTCCAAACCCTCTTCCATGGACAGGGACACTTTCCACTAGACCAGGTTGCTCAAAGTCCCATTCAACCTGGCCTTAAACATGTTCAGGCATGTGGTATCCAAATCTTCTCCGGGCAACCTGTTCCAGTGTCTCACCACACCCACTGTAAAGGATTTTTTCTAATGTCTATAACATACCTGCTTTCAGTTTCACTTATGGATTATTGACAAGTTTCTCGCAATCAATGGAGAAATCAATGCAGACTAGAAAAGGAAAATATAAAGGAAATTAGGCTGTCCTCCTGGGAAACTGATAGTCTTCAAAAGAAAGTAGTTATACTACACCATAATATCATTAATTTTTCAACATATTCCAGATAGAAGTGAGACATTGTCAAACACCTGATAAGGTCTTAACAATTACAAAGCTCCTTAAATATTGATGTTAGTTGAATGGGTCCTCTTATTTTTTCGTTTAGCAATATTTTACCTTCTATTACTGTGATAGTATTCAAATATGGAAACAGGAGCAGGATGTACTATTATAAAAATAAAGCACCAAAGAGAGCAATATGAAGGATAAATTGAAATCCAAATCTCATACACAAATTATTACTAACACTAATTTCCGCATATTACAAAGCAGCTTCTTTGCATGTATGACATTGCCTTTTGCACCCAAACATGACTTTAATTAAGATCTAACTTATTCATGATTATAATTCAGATCTAACTGCTACTCTAGTCAAATGAGTATAATTAGTCCCAGAGGGTAGGTCTATGAGAACCAGGGTTTCCTTTTCAGCCCTACACTTAGGCAAACACAATAGATGCTGGAACATCAGTCTGGAAACCTGGAAACATAAAGAGTTTTACAGAGCTGGTGGGGAAATTCTAAAGAAAAATATTGTTAAAAAGTACTTTCATAAAGACTCATTTAGTTTAATTTATTTTTGCAGACTACACAATAGGAGAGAAACAATAGAAGTGATTAACCAAAGTAAACCTGATAAACTTTTCATAATTATTTCCTTGTTTATTAGGAAATAGAACCATACAAGTTTGTTTAGCCCATCCACTCCATTTAAAAGAGATTAATGAGGTGAGTATTCATTTTTGTTCCTGTTCTACAAAGACTACAAATAAATGAACTCCTGCGTAAGTTTTCACTGGCATAAGCAAGTCAAAAGGAAGTCCTACCAAATACTTTATATTTGTCAAACATTCAATTATCTTGGTATCCCAACTATCCAGAAGGTAAATCAATGAAGACAAATCAGACCATATGATTTGTTCTTTCTTCTAGTATGCCATCCAACGCCTACAGCTGCTTTGCTCCTCACCCAACTCCTTCTCCCCACCCACCTCCCAGTACCTTTGTCCCTTGCCCACAGGGCACTAACTTCACCTTTCCCTTCCAAACCACACCTCATCCAGTTCCTCTGTCCTGAAGGAAAATTAATAGAAACTGGTTTTCCAGCAGAGATGACCTCATTTCCCAGCTGCTGCAATCTCAAAACAGCTTCTAATACAGGTTGCAAGGAATTGCTGCTCAGGTCCAGCTTAAATCTCCACATGCTCTGCCATGACACCACTTGGTGACCCAATCGTTCAGCAGACTATGCTTGCCTTTTTGTAATCTTAAACTGTTCTCTCCTTTGTTCACTGCTTATGTCTGAGCTGCAAGATGAAGTGTGAGCTTCCACACACCAAAGACTGGGAACTGGTACTCCAGACTTTCACAGCTGACTTTTAATTTATCAGTATCAGGGACTGCACAAGGTGCTTGAGGTCTCTACACTATGCTTGAGAAAAATCAAACTCAAGAGACTTTATGTGGAAAACACCACCACATGCCCACCCTAACTTGTCCTCTCGTTCAGCCCGGGGATCAAGAGATAAGGCACTTAATATTTTGCTGATCTTACTAGAGATAAAGCAACAATGCAAGCACTACCATATGTAGTCAGCCAACTTTGGTCTTCAGAGTGATGTAGCCCTAGCCATCACCATGTAAGCAAAAGCAAGTACTTTTCTTTTTATATTCAGTGAAGATGAAGCTTCTCAGTTCCCAAAGCTCAGTGACAATCACTGATTTTTAGAAACCTGCACATGTTCTTAATACTCATTTGAAGTAAACAGGGCTCAGTACATGCCTTGTTTCAAGTATATGGTAACTGCCTTCTTAAAGTAAGACTTCTCTTGGTATCCGTAAGTGCAACTTGTTTTGAAATGATTCCCAGAGTGAAAAAAAAAGAAAAACAGATACAGTCAGTTTCAGAAGGAAAGAAGAAAGCTGAACTCACACTGTTGTGATGGCAGCTGATGCACAAGGCTAGTAGGGCCACAGTCAAATGCTGTCATGTCTTTTTGGAAGGCATAATTAAATGTCTATTACATGAACTCTGATCATTTTTGATGAAAATTAGAGAGGTTCTTTTTAAATTGTATCTCAGTAGACATACATTAAAAAAAAAAAAACAACAAAAAAAAACAAACAAAACCCCCAAACAAACAAACAAAAAAAAACCACAAACTTTTAGCCAATATTTTGATGTCAACTCAGCCTGGTGGTAAAAATCAGGGTTTGAATCTGCTCTCAGCATGCATTTTCAACTGTATGGTTCCATTATTTTCACTAATTTTCACCTTTGCATGCAAAAAGACAAACTCTCACAAGTAACCATTTGTTTGTTTGCTTGCCATTTGTCACAAGGTCTCTGTTAAGAATGTTAAGAATGACACGTATTCACTCAGGAACACAGGACAGCTAGTTTCATCTCAATCCCAACACAGAGAAGAGCATTCAAAATTTAACAGGGAGAGGCAAGTCTTGTTTAATTTCCAAAGGCATTTCTAAATTTTTACATCCCACACAACCCTACTAAGAAAAGACAATGACACTTCAGGAGGAGGTAACTGGATTTTCCTTACTAAATTGCTTTTGACTCAATAAGGTCTTAAGGTGATACACTGCTTCAAATGACAGAAGTATTTTTATCTAAGAAATATACTGAACAAAGCATATATGAGGTTCTTCACAGTAATTGACCCTACACAGTGCTAAAGAAAAGCTCCATCTGAATGAGGATAAGAGGCTGAGAAATCAGAAATGCAATTTACATTGCCACTTGCAGCAAGCTGTATTCCTTGCATCCTTTACCAGGGGTTGTATGATGGACACCTGTGTACACAGCAGTAGTAGCATTCTGCTTGATATGCAAACTTGAACAGCTTGTGCATGATGCATAATGAAAGACAGTGGAGAGTAGACTCAGAGAGGAAATAAAAACCTATTAGGTTATCTATTTCATCCCCTTACCACTATGAGACTTTATAATAATTTCATACAATTTATTCTATTGTAGTTTAAAATGCCTGGGGTGAAGAAGCTTCCCGTGGGATATTATTCACAGCTTGATAGATGTCAGTATGTGGAAGCATTTCTTAATACACAACATTCATGTTTCCTTTTGAAATTTCATCCCATTACTCCTGGGCATTCACCCTAAATCAATATTTCTTTTTCTTCCATTATTTGTCACCTTCAAGTCTCAATAACCCACCCTTCCTGCTCCTTTTTAAAAATCTCTTAATATGGAGCAGATTTAATCTCTTCTAGCAGCATAAATCGACTCCTCAGCACCTCCATTACTTGTGCTCTCCCTGCACAATTTTTCAGAACCCACAGCAGGGCAAGAGGGGCTCTGGGAAGCCCTGGCTTCACGCCCCTCAGCCCTGATTCCCAACCACAGCCAGCCTGGCTGGGCTCAGGGTGCTTTGCCTTGCAAATGTATTCTGCTCCTTTGCATAACGTGTGGTCCAAGGGTATAAACACATGTGTAAATCCTTGACTGCAGATTTATTTTTAAAGTGGATATACAGACTATGTGGCGATTCGGGCAGTTAAAGAACAGTCCAAATAGAAATGAAAACACTTTTTCTTTCCATGCGTTTTGCTTAAAGGCTGGCAGGTGGCAGTACATCCTTAGGAATTAGCCATGGAAACATGGCCACTGTAATTGTCATTTACCATTTTTTGAATGGGGAGTGGTCTCTTTTTGTTTTGTCCTTCCTCTTTCATTTTACATTTCTTCAATTTCATATTTATTTTCCTTCGTAAACACAAAGACTTTTTTTCACATTCCTTCATAGAAAACATTTAATAAAACGTGTTCAGGTATGATGACATTTTTTGTTTATTCCTAAAGGTGTTCTATTCTCATGGACATTTGAAAAAGTTAACCTGCAAGGTTAGTAAGAAAAAAAAACTGAAATGAATCAAGCTGTTTTGGGCAAAAGCTGAAAGGAAAAGGAAATCTAAAATAACAATCTTGCTGATGCAAAGAACATCAACCAGATAGCTCAGTCTGCTGTGGAAATATGCATTGCTGGCCTTTGATAAAAGAGCAAAAACTTATCTGGTTTCTGCAGGAAGCCCAGACGAGACCAAAAACACTGTGGGAGAGGAGAAAAACAACAATGATACCATTTGTATGTTGTCTCACCTCAGGTGGGGAGGGAAGTCTGTGTTTCAGGTAACCCTAGCCAGTTTCTTAGGGAGAATGGTAGGGCATCCCAGCAGCATTTCCTGAATCGGAGACTGTTCCCATGTGCTACAGGCTCCATTCCCAGGCCCCAGCACTGGGCGGTGGCATGAGGACGACCTTGTCACACTGTCACCTGAAAGGCGCCATATGGACAGGGCTGTAGAGCAGGAACACTCCTGCTGCTCTCAGTCCAGCCCAGGAGGGCTGTGGAAACACAGAGGACTGAGCAACTTCTGATGCTGCCCCTGATTTATGTGTCTGCAGTGAACTTCAAGAAACTCCTTAAGCTTATTTAAATCACCTCACTCCTCATCTTCCCTATCCTGACTTTCCTGTATGAAGAGGGTGTCTGAATGCTGGATTGGCCATTTGAAAGAAAAGAGCAAAAGGAGATGGGGCAGCAGGTTTGGGACAAGACTGCTCAAGGGTGGCTGTCTGGCGATGGAGAAAGCCAGTAGGAAAGGTGAGACAAGAACAGAAGCCCATAGCCCCGGGGAAGAAGTCACCCCCTCCTCCTCTAGATGCCAAGCCTACTGTAAGACAACTTAGCACTGTTTGAGATGGCAGCACAGTGGGCAGGAAGACAGGACAGTCATGACTGCTCTGCTGCAGGCAGTCTCTTCCCTTCTCTGATCTGCACAGCCTTTTGCTGAGAGAAATTCGCATGGGTGACTCTTGCTCCCAACACCATGGAAGCAAAACACCTTGTTTTTCAAGTGTTTTACTGCCATTGGCCTAGCATTCAGACACAGCTTTTTCCTCCCCACACTCAGGGCAGGAGTGGAGCCCAGCTTCAGGACCAGAGAGAACCCCCACTGGCCCCTTGTCACAGTCACAACCCTCCCAAAGCTTCTGAGATCCCGCCAGCACAGCAGACATCTTCTCCCCTTGCTCCCACCAAACTCCAACAAAGTACACTGTTGTCACACTGTCAGTCTGTGACCAGACTCTCCCAGTCCTCAGGGAACTCCGTGGCTGCTCACCCTGCCCCACAGCCCTCAGAGCTCTTCTCTCACTCCAGAGCTGACAGGGAGCACTGCCAGCTGCATTGCTCCCAGCCCACCACTGCCAAGTTGAGCTCTGCCCAACCTACCAAAATGCCTTCAGCTCCCCCAGCCACAAAAATTGCTCTGGCCATTTATTTTTATTTTTTTTTTAAGTTTATTAGCTAATTGCTGTTGCCTCTTGGTTATGGCTGTGAAAGACCTTTACCCTTCAACTGCTTCATCTTTGCACCGTGAGATAGATTTGCATGTCAGTGTTTTAAGTTATGAACTATTATCTTATTCCCTGTTTCCTCATCATGGTACCAGTCCAAAATCAATGCAGGCTTTCCTCTGGCTTCAGTGCTTTCTGGATCAGACTGACAGCCCTGGCACAACAGCATCTGGCACACTGATCGGTGCTCTGAGCAAACTGTTATCCAAAGGGAGTTCAGACAAAAATGGCCAATAATATTTGGAGGCAAGGGCAAAGTGTTAGGGAAGAGATCAGTGGTGGGCAGTTGAAAAGCACCATGAGGTAGAAAGCAACAGCTCCCTGAAGTGGTTCAGACATTCCTTTCAAGGAGATGCATGGCTAAAAATATGCTAGCTTGGCTGAATAAGCACACAGGTGACCAACCAGGTAAGAACACAAGGAGAATTGAAATGGAATTTCAGACTAAACACCAAGAAAAATGTCCCCAGACAGACCACTGCTTAGCTTCTGGAATACTCTCTTAACAGAAATGAATACCAAGCTTTCAATTGGTATATTTAAATGCAGATTTTACAAAGATCCAATAAATATTCTATTGAGAACAATTCCACAGTGACAAGGCTCTGGATGTTCTTACAAAGACTTTTTTCCACACTAGACTATGTGATTTTTAGGATACTAACTGGAAAAATGACAATCCTTCCCTCCTTTGAGATAAAAACCAAAGGATCTATGCCAAATTACTGTACCATATATGCAATTATGTGAATGTAAATTATGTTGTTATCCTTGGGTATGCTCCCAAGGAGCCATAGCATCTTTTAAGCCTTTTCTTCTTCACATACAGTGGATGTAGCCAACCGTGACAAATTTGTGTTTTCTTTTCTGAAAAGTAATATACTGTATTCCTCAGTGGCAGAGAAGTGAATGGAGCTGCCATTTAAAAAATTTAAATGTTTACACCCAGAGGGCAATTAAGTCAGTTTTATATGATAATGTTATAAATGAAATGCTAATAAGTACTGTAAACGGCCATGTAATCACATCCTATCATTTGCCAATTATTGGGGGGAAAAAATGTGCTGCAAGCCAGCAGTAGAGCTGAAGATGACGTACTACTTTAAATGAGAAAATGCAGGTACTGTGTAATGCACAGGCCTGACAGTGACATTTTTATAACAGGAATTCAAATTTCTAAGCAATGTCTGATTTCATCTCTTATTATCACGTCAGTAGTAATAACAATTTGCTCTGACACAGGCATTTTGTTACAAGGCTTGCCAAGGGATTTATAAAGCGGAAAGTTGGAATTTCAAAGGAACTGGAGTGTACATCTACCCCAGCAGCTGCACTGTGCCCAGGGGTGGTTTTGCCTGGGCTCCAAAGCTGTGCTACAATGTTGTGCTCTGGAAACTGTTTAGATGCTTTTTTGTGCACAATTGTGTCCCAGTGAGAAATCCTTAAACAGAACTTAATCTTTGTACCCCTGTGTCAAAATGGTTTCCAGATGATCCCCCTTTCTACCACCTCGAGGAGCAATTTTAGCCATCTCTCAAAAACTGTAGGGACTTACTTTCAGCAAGGGCTCAGATTTTTAAGTCTCAGGTGATGCCAATAACGTTTTCCTGAATGTTTTAAATTAAACCAACTCAGGCCATGAACTACTTGGCACATAAAACCTTATACATGTCAAAATCTGGTCCCAGAAGAGCCATCTCATGGGAAAGGGTATGAACCACATATTGAACTACTGGTTACTACTATTGACTCCATTACACATATGAGTAAACAAAAAGCAAACTCCACAAAGACCGCCAAATCAAGCCTTCACCCAAAGGGTTGGGTAGGACCCAGAATGACTTCTGCTAACACCCATCCGATGCCACAAAAGCTGCTCATCAATTTGGCGACAGAATGTCAGAGTTTTCTTTGTTCTGGGAAATTTTCCTGGACAATGAGGAGGAAAACTGTTGGGTTATTGAAATGAGAAAAATATAATCAAGATTTCACCCAACTAACAATTAAATGAATATATCTCACCATAGTTATTATAGCATGAGATCTTAAGAAGAACAGAAGACTCCTTGTCTCATTTCTAGGGCTTACCTATGTGAAGACACTATTGCCAAAGCCAGTACAGTTAGTGAAAAACAACCAGCAGAACACGGAGGAAAAGCCTTTCACTGATGCTGGATTGCTTGGCTCCACAATAGCAGCACACATCCATTTTGCACCAAAAATGGATCCCCCACTGTCATGTGCCCCAGTGCCAACCTGTCTTTTTTGCTAATACAGAAAAATAATGGTCTTTTCATCATAATGGGAACTGTGTCAGGTGTTTTAAGGCTATAATACCTTTTTCAAGCCATGAAAAGCCACATCAGATATCAGAATGCATAAAATTTGAAAGCAATACCTCTGACATTCACTCTTTCAGCCTTTGAGCCTTTAGGGATCACATTTTCGAAATCCTCACCACCAGTAAAACAGATCAGGAGCTTTCTAAACAAAGCCTGAGAACCTCACATAGCCATGCAACTCCAGAAAATGAGACTCTTTTTTTACAGAAAAAAAAAAAAAAATTAATGGACATATAGCAACACAGAGCCAGCAAGACTGTCCACAGGTAAAGGTCGGGAGTGAACAGGAAGACTTGTGTACAGAGCTGCACCAGAAGACAGTAAGTGAAATAGGGATTACAACACTATCCCAATAACTATACCAATTTTATGTACTTACACTTTTTCACAAATTAAAGGCCTTCAGATACTCAAGATGGTTTTGTATCTGAGAACCTGGGGCATGACAACAAAACTCACAATACTACCATGTAATATTTCTCAGTCTGAACTAAACTATGGCACTTCTGACTGGGCTTTGCGGGTCAGACCCTGAATTGTCTACATCCTCTTCCTTAATGGGTATTGATCATGAGGACTGGCCAGAAGACTGAAATAAACATGTATAATAAACAAATGTAACTACTGTTTAGGAGAAAATTACTTGATGTTGATGGTAATTAGTGGACAATTTCCACACTTATATTTGGTTTTAATCAAGACCATGAAATGTTTTTTTCTTCCTATTGTGATAGATGAAGCATGACAGACAAAAGAAATCAAGAGCTTCACCTCTGACTTGGTATAAGAAAAAAGAGTTCTACAATTCACTGCACAAAGCATGTTGTTATATTTTATACAACTCAGCAGCTTTGGAGAGAAAGGTAGCAAAGATTCTAGAAAATCACAGAAACTACAAATGACCTCAGAAGAGTGAGTCAACCTGCCCACCAGCACCTACTAAGACACTGGTACACATGAAGAATTTTAGCAGTGATGTAACCAAATCTGCAGCACCTGCAGTCTGGTTGAATAAGAAAAGAGTGAGAAGCCCTATGGTAACCTCACTTGAAATCTGAGGATGGTTTTGAACTTCACCACCTCTATGAGCAGGTAAAGTCATCGGTGAGGTTTAAAATTGTCCTTTGCTTATTGCCTGCCATTGCACAGGCTCTACTCAGTGTCTCCGTTACATTGACAGGCAGTGGTTGGATCTTTGGGTTTTGCCTTCTAATGAACAAAGGAAAATATTTCTTTGCTGAATTCCATGCATGCCCTTGCCTACCAGTATTAGATTAACTCAGATTCATGAAGTAGGACTATCAGTAGGACTACAAGGACTACAGTGGGGTTTCATTTTTCCTTCCAGTTCTGTTCAGCCTGCTCTCCTCAACATATAGTCATATGGAAAAACAGGACTCTCAGACAAACATTTAAAAGACCAGCACCACATTCACCACATGACTTTTAATGACCAAGCCAGACAATATGACCTAGTCATACATTCAACATGCTCTCCACTGGCACTTTGCTTACCTTTACAGCCCAGATTCTGGCCATACTTGTAAGGAGGAGCATCGTCCAGCACCCACATCCAAGCCTTTTTAAGCAGAGCCCTTCTGGCTGGAGAGGAGCAGAGATTGTGGAAAGCACCATCTCAGTGCTTACCCTTAGAGCACCTACCAGAGAAGGTGCTAGTCTGCTTAGGAGAGGAACACCAGGTCACATCTATACTCCCCGACACAGCTCAGAGAAATGCCCTGACAACCAGGAGCTGATGGATTCTGCTGGAGGACTGCCTGCAGTGGGCATAGTGGGGAAAGGTACATGACAAGGAGCTGTTCTGTGTTTAATCTTACCATGTGTAAAGCACTCCGAAAGAGAAAATCATGAACAAGAAATTGGAAACAATAGTGGCAAAGCTTCTCTGGCACAATGTTTGCTCACTTCACACTCAGCAGCAGCTTTTTAAATCCTTTCTTCTATTGAAAAAAAGAACTCCATGCAGAGGAATCAAAAATCTCCCTAGCATTTCCTAAGCTGTGTTTAAGACCCACATTAGACTACATGATCAGGAAGGTCTCTTCCAGCCTTGATGATTCTGTGGTTACTCTGTCAGGATGTGAATTTGTTTTCTACTTGAAAGCTTTCTGATTTCATCCTGCATGAATCACTAGTAAAGTTACAGAAGGAAGTAAAGCCCAAGGAGCTTATATGAGCTGTGCATATTAGGAGGAAAAATTAAAAAAAAAAAAAAAAACCCACACATTAAAAATAAGCCATATTAAACAGGGAAGCCAAAAATCCAGTGATGATATCAAATAACTGATTTGCTTAAGCAACAGAAGACTAAGGCGAGGAAATTTCAAACAGGTGACATAGATGGTGTGTATGGATTCACAGAGTTAGGAAGAGGAGCTTAACACTTCTCATGCAGATGGAAAACTAAAAAATTACATTTGTAAAATTTATGTATGAGAAAACAGCATCTGAACATGATTCACAAAGTAAACATGACTTACAAAATGAGAGAGCCTCCTTTCACCAGATTCCCCTGCCTCCCACAGCCTCCAGCTCGTAGGCATCAAACCCAGCTCAGGGCCCCAAGGCAAGCAAGCTGTCCTGGACTAGTGCATCATCAGGAAGGATCTGGAATGCTGAATTCAGTGAAACGGCTCAAACCAGCAATTCAGGGATGAGACAAGGATCTGGCTTCACATTCAATGGAGTTTTTTCAGCAACATTACCTGCAAGTAAAAGAAATAAAAGTCATAACACTCAGTTTTACTCACGAAAGGATATAAGTATGTCTCAGTATGCCCAAGGAACAGAACCATTGCATAGATAATGCTATTTCTACATATTGTCATTACTTTGCAAAATGCACATTTTTAATGGAACAATGCAGAATAGCTTGATATGCATATGTATAAAATGCATAACAGATTTGTATTTTCAGTGGTTGAAGAGCAATTCAGAACTATCTTCTTTTCTCCTGAACACATTTCTAGAATAACTAAAAATATTTCATGCAATCAGAATACATCTACATTCTTGCAATGTGACCTGCTCTAGATATAAGTGTCAGAAGGAGTTATAAGGTGAGCAATTATAACAGAGCTCCACATACCCAGTAGCATAAGTACAGAAAATATGCAAGACCACAGGGGCTTAGAATGAAGAGAGAAATATATTGTTTTTATTAAAACGCATTAGGATCTCATTTGTCTAATTCCCAGTTTAATGATGCAGCCTCTTGGCAGAAAAAATAGCTTTTCCATTAGTTAACTTGATTCTGTTGAGGGTGGACTTTTTTTCTAAACCGAAAAGCTTTAACATCAAATTGATTTTTTTTTTCTCTATTCAAATGAACAAGCACAAACAGAAAGATTATTTTTGAGGATGTATTTTTATTGGGAAGAAGCATTTTTGTATACTCCATTTTGGGGGAAGGTTTTGTGAAATGGAACATCACTAATCTAAGTTACTTCTAATTGTAGCAGCCTATTTTCATGAAATTATTCCTGAGTGAAATGGAATTTCAATGGAAAAATAACTGTTGAAATGCCTCATTTATTCCTATTGATTTGAAAAGCAGCCAAAAGATCATTGTCTTGGACCTTTTGCAAATTTGTTACATTGCAGTAAGTTATTGATGTAAACAGCCTCAATATTAAACTACTAAAAAGTTAACTCTAGGAAGATCTATTAAGCATTATTTGACCACAAAACGAAAACAATTAAGTAGGGAAAGTCAAGATTTTATATACTTAGCTTTTCCTTTTTTTAATTTCCCTGTAAACTATTTAATACATTGTTTCTCTATGTCATGTTTAAGAGGAGCAAGTGCTAGAACACAGTTCTATCAACCAAGGTTTTCAGATTCATCTTTACTCTGGGTTTGAAGAAGCAGGGATGATTAAGAGAGAAAAAAAGAAAGACAAATAGAGAGTGGGAAGAAAGGCCTGAAGATTGGAGGAAATACAAGCAGGAGCAGTGCCAGCAGCTAAGGAATCTTTCCAAACCAGAGACAAAAGATGGAAGCAAACAAGCAAAAACATCATGTCGAGTTGCAGACACACACACCATCACCACCTCTATACTCTATTCCAAATGAGAGTTAACTTACTGCAACATTACAGCATTTCTCACATTTTGACATATCAGTCAGGACTCACTTTCTGCATCATTTAACTCATCAAAAACTCAGTTTTGCAAACTCACTCATTGGAAAATCTTTATATTTTCACATGTTTAGTTTGATACAAAGGGGCAGAGATGAGATTAAAATTCCCATGAAGCAAATATTTCTTGAAGATACAGCTGTTCAGAAGCACAAGCCATTGTTGAGCTTCTTATCAAGCTATTATGAGAAGTAGGTCACTGTGGCTCCAACTATTCAAATGTTACTCTTTCCTTCCAAGAATTGGTTACTGTTATGTCTTGTCTAATAAAAGGAAAAGGAAGGAGG
>JAWWEE010000001.1:17607085-17617833 GCA_035221455.1 Xenops minutus | reverse complement strand
ATACTTCTGAGTTTTTCATATGGCATTTAAAGTTTAGGGAGGTTTATTAGCTAGAGTACACTATCCCTAAGGTGGTTTTATTTTACGTTGTACAATACCCTCACTTTTATTCTTAAGCATGGGTTGAGTCCATGATATTATGCTGTGGCTTTTTGTTCTCCATTCCTTCACCTCAAACCATCTCACAAATAAAAAAATATTCCTGTATCCTCTTGTATGGAGAGAGAGGCTTCTCCCTGCTTTGTGGAGAACATCTGGTGATATTAACAGGTCTCTGCACCACATTGCTTTCCCTTGCCATTCTCACAGAGGACAACAAGAATACAGAAGACCGAATAAACTTATATGTGTCATCCACTGCTTTTCTGGCTAGTGCAGCCTAACATAAGAAACCAAAACAAAGTCCCTGGGGCTCTTGGCTTGTATTCTGAGGAGCATAAGGTTTAGCAGTCACTTGCTATGTCTACTCCAACGATGCGTGCAAAGAGCTTCTTTGCTACAACTGTACCTGGTCACATGGTAAAAATTTCTGTGAGTTGACACTCTGTGTCAGGGCTCATGTAGTTACACTTTTCTTTATCAGCTGAAAATTCCTCCCTGTTCTGCTTTAAGTATCTGCTCCCCCTGGAGGTGCTCCACAGCACACTACCGACATGCAGGTTAGTGAGCCAAATGTTCCCCTGGAAGGAGTGGCCACAATAGCCAAAGTCTATAAACAGGCACACACAAGGTCTCAATCTTGCCTTGGCTTGCCCTCCTGAAATTTGCCAACCTGTGACTTCTTAGTGGTAACTATATTTTTCTCTGTTTATTCTTTCTTCTCTTATTTCTCTTCCTTTACTCTTTTCTTCCTCTCGTGGGTAACTTAAACACCTATTTTTTTTTGTATTTCACTCAAGTAATGGTATTTTACCTAAGTTGCATGGAGTTTGTGTTTGCTGGGTGCAGCAAAGTTTTCCTACTCTGCAGCAATACCTGCTTGCTTGAAACCTTTGGCAGGTGTAGAATGTAGCTTGGAGAGGAGAAGGGAAGTACTTTTGTTCCTGGTAGCCTGTTGTAATGCTTCTATGAATTTGTATCTTGTTCCTGTAAGCCCTTTTCACTAAAACCCCTATTTTCTCACCAAATTAAAAGAAATCTCTTAGAGAAAAATGTGTAGCTTTTTCTCCTGATGTGAACTCAAGGTATCAAAGAATCAAAGGCTTTGCAAGTGTTCGTGTGGGACAAAATCTCTTGAAGTCTGAAATTAAAGTGTGCCTCCAGTAAAGCTTGAAGCTTCTGGACTGGGTGTAAGAGCACATGGCATAGGATTGTGTTCAGACAGCTCTGGAATATCTCCAGTGAGAGAGACTCCACAGCCTCTCTGTGCAATCTGTTCCAGTGCTTGGTCATCTGAACAGTAAAGAAATTCTTCTTCATATTCAGGTGGAACTTTCTGTGGACCAGTTTATGCCCATTGCCACTTGGCCTATTGCTTGGCATCACCGAGTGGAGCCTGGCTCTGTCCTCCTGACATCCTCCCTTTAGTTATTTACACCCATTAATGAGGCTGCCCTATAGGGGACCACACCACACCAGGGCCCGCAGCCACGCAGCTCTTCTCAAGCAGCACCACTCACTGCTGAACAACTTCTAAACCAGCCTGTGATCACCCAAGCTGTGACATGCTGGGTCACCCTCCAGAGCCCTGCACTGTGCCCTCACCCCTCCCACGATACCAGTGTGCCTGATCCCTGTGCTGTGGCAGGACCACAGCCTCCAGAGCACCATGCCACTGTGTCCTGAGCTCGGGGAAAATAACTCGTTGAAAACAAGCGGAGGCAAAAGTTAGTTAGAGGAATTCAATCTGAAATGGAACAGTCAAAATCTCCTGGAGCTACTAGGCTTCCAGCAGTTTTGTTTTTAACCTGCAGCTCAGCAGCCACTTTGAAACAACATTAATGGTGATGCTGCATCCCACTTGCCCTCAGGTGGGATGCCTTACCTGAAAAAATATGGTCAGGCCTGAGCTCTGGGAGAGGGATGCTAGGCAGCACCTGGACCCACCTGCTTTGCTGTGGAACAGGAAGAGCAGTAGCTCACAAATGCGCAGCTGAGATCACAAAATGAGCCCAGGCAGACCACACCTTGTTCTGCACACAACCATGTCAGTAAGTCACATCTGGCTATTAATGAAGATACAAAACACGTATCTGGCAGCTGATGGGTAGCAGATGGTCAAAAGTTCAAATGAAATATCTAAGTAACCATAAATCTGTATTCATTGAGTGACATCTGTCAAAGAATCTGTGCTTGCCTTGGTGAATAGGGATATTATGAAATCTGAAATTACAGTCTTTAAATGCATCCCTTTAGATGACAGTGCAGAGCACTATGTGGGCCTCACTACCCTGAACATCCTCAGCACTCCACAAGCTTTCTCTGAGATGTACAATTTATTTATTACCCATACTTGACCGCAAGCAGAGGGGAGCCAAACCCTGAGGATCCCTGACTAGGAAGTCCCTAAAGCAAAAGTGGTTGTTTTTTTGTTGGTTGGTTTTTTTTTTTTTGGTCAGTTGGTTTTTTCTGGGCTTTTCTGGTTGTTTTTGTTTTTATTTTTTTATTGCCACTTGCTGATATTTGACAGTTGCTGTCAATAACTCCAGCAGCAGTTTTCCTGCCTTTACCCCAAACCAGGGGATCCCCACCTTGAAAGTAGTTTACTCCAGGGCTAATTCTGGAAGGACAGGCCTTAACATGAAGACTTGCTTAGTGTAGACACATAAGGATTTTTAGTAAAAACTGTGCCATATACTTCAACACCTCAAACTGCTTCTTAAATTTGTTTCTTTTCTGCAAAGAATAAAAGTTTTTGGTATTAAAATAAAAACATCCATTTGCAGTTTCTGCTGGCTTTTTAAGTGCTCAGTCAATTAAAAAAAAAAAAAAAAAAACACACCACCACACCAAAACAAATTTACTACTTCTTGCCCCTACCAGGGAGTTTATTACACATGTAAAGGGCAGTTCCTTGGTCTTTGTCCATGGAAAAAGCAAATAATGGTACCAGACTACAAGAAAAAATAATCTCATCATATTGTAGCAAAACTTAGGGCATTAGAAAAAGCAAAACATGATATTACTCTGCAGCACAAAGTCATTTTCTCAGAACTCATCTGAGTGATGTGAAATGGCCTTGTTCAATACTGTAATGATTGGCAGATATATAAAATACCAAGATAGATACTATGAGCTGTAGAGCTCTGATTTCTCCACCACTTGTGGGATGAACCAGTTGCAATAAGAAAGAGCTATTGAGCTGTCATCGGAAGCCACAGGACAGAAGCTTCACATCTTTTAACAGAGAGTAAAAGATAAGGTCAAGAATTTTAGCTCTTTATGTACAGATATATAAATTCTGGATAAATACCATATATATATATATAATAATGTTGATCTTTATAATCATTATGTGCCTTCTCTCTTGTGTTAAATATGAAGTGTGACAACTCCAGAAGAAGTATTTTTTCCCAACAGTACTCCAAGAAACTGTCTCATATAGCTATCAGCAGTGCTAATACGGTCAGTTTCTGAGCTTACATGAGCATTGCTGGCACCACAGCATTAAGTGTACTAACCTGAATGATTCACATTGACTCTTCAGTTACCTTAAACTAACAGCAGCAGCTCATCAGTCCTTCATGCTGCTTTGACTGACTTGGAAACATACTATTCCAGAAACAAAATAGCAAGACTTGATTGTATCTGTTGCATCTATTATAGTATTTTCTAATTTAGTAGTGTTACTCCTTAATCCCTATACAGAAAAATAAATTCCAAAGCTTCATTTTCTGGAGCTATATTCCACCTAAGTGATGTGTCCATACAGGGAAGTTGCTGCAATACAGCCATAAAACAACTCCACTCTGGATTCAAGAAAATTATCTGGGCTTCACATATTTTCAGTTTTCACCTGCAAAATTTCTTTCCATGCAAGGTTTTTCAGCTTAATTCTGCCTCCTTCCTGCTTTTCTGTTATTATCCAACCCACAATGTTAAACACTGGGGTAAGGTGTGAGAAAGATGCTCTACGAGATACACAGGTGTTGTTCCAGCATAGCAGCAGATGGGTACTTTGCACTCCAAAAAGCCAGGGGTTGTCCTCACAGTGCTCCAGGAAGAAGCTACACGTTAACCTTGGCATAGATTTGTGTTTTAGTTATGTTTTGGTAGTCATCTGTACAGGTTTGTCTTGACTGAGTGGAACTCAGAACACAACCAGGTACCAGACCACACTGTCAAGGAGAGGCGCAGCTAGCTCATATTCCTAATCTACCTGTTTAGATATCACACAATCCTGAACACCATCACATCCAAACAGTTTATGCCACCTCAAAATCACAGAATCACCTGGATTAGAAGGCTCCTTCAAGATCATCTAGTTCAATTGTCAATCCAGCACTATCATAATCACCCTTACCATATCCCCAGGTGCCACATTCAGATGTTTCTTGAACACTTACAGAGGCAATGAACCCACCACCTCCCTGGGCAACTTATTCTAATCTCTAACTACTCTTTCAGTGAAAATATCTTTTTTTCTAATATCTAGTCTGAATCTGCCCTGGTGCAACTTTAAGCCATTTCCTCTGGTCCTTTCACTTGAAACATGACAGAAGAGAGTAACCCTCACCTTGCTACAACCTCATTTCAGGTGGTTGTGGAGTGATGTGGTTCTCCTGAGCCTCCTCTTCTCCAGGCTAAGGAACCCCACGCAGCTCCTTCAGCAGTTCCTCATAAGACTTGTGCTCCACACCCTTCATCACCTTCTTTGCCCTTCTCTGGACATCCTCTGGCACCTCAATGTCTTTTTGAGATGAGAGACCCAGAACTGGATGCAGAACTTGAGGTGCAGTCTCACCAGTGCTGAGTACAGAGGGACAACCCTTTCCCTGGTCTTACTGGCAAAACTGTTCTTGCTATAGGCCACCTGGGCACACTGCTGACCAACACCTCCAGGTCCTATTTTGCTGGGCCACTTTCCAGCCACTCTTTCCCAGCTTGTAGCGCTGCATGGGGTTGTTGTGACCCAAGGATGAGACCCAGCATTGTACTTCACTGAACCTCATGTTGTTGTCCTCAGCCCATTGATCCAACCTGTCCAAATCCCTCTGTAGAATATTTCTACCTCCAAGCAGATCAACATTCCCACCCAAGCTGGCGTTATCTGTGAACCTACTGAGGATGTGCTCCATCACCACTTCCAGATCATCAATAAATATATTAGACAGGACCAGCCCCAATACTGAGCCCTGTAGAACACTACTGAACAGCTGCCAACTGGATTTAATTCCATTCACCACCACTCTCTAGGCCTGGACATCCAGCCAGCTTTTTACCTAGTGAAAACTATGCCCATCCAAGCCATGAGCAGCCAGTTCTTCCAGGAGAGTTCTGTGGGAGACAGTGTCAAATGTTTTACTTAAGTCTAGATAGACAACATCCACAGCCTTTTCCTCATCTACTAAGTGGGTCACTTCGTCATAGAAGGAGATCAGGTTGGTCAAGCAGAACGCATGACATTGAGAGGTCTATTTTATCTCACAGAACCATCTATCCATCTCCTTGATTTTAAAGAAGCATAATTTTTCAGATGACTGAAAGAATAAAAAGGTAACAAACGATTTGTTTTGTAAGCTCTTCTCTCAATCTTCTTAGTTCATGTGTTCTCTGTACCCTAATATCTCACATATTTCACTGGAAGAAACCCTGGCCAGTCAAGTCACCCAATTACAATAAAATGCAGATAAAGCACTCTCTAAAAGCTAGGAAGACAGAAGAGATACTTCATCCAAGCTGGAAGGATTTTTTATTTTTGGTTTCAAAGGAAAACCTACCCAAAGGCTACTTTGCTAATCCTGAGTTTCATTGCTTCACTTCAGTAAACACTTGAAAAAGGATATCTTGCAAAAAATCAGCAAAGGAAGAAAAAAGGTCAGATTGCTCTTTATTATTTTCTTCTGTAGATACCTTTTCTAGTGTCCTGAGCAACTTTTAAAAGAGCAGAAAACCAAAAACGTTATAACTGTAAAAGACACCACTGATTTACAGCAGAAGTCAGAGGGTGAAGGACTCTGTTCTAGTAATGCTGAGAAAGGTATTGAAAGATGAATGTTAGAGAAGTAAAGCTGTTAGAGAGCTTCTGAGTTAGGAAACTAAAATTTCAGAGTACAGAAGGGAAAAAATATGAAAAGGAAGCATGCAGCTTACACCATGAAATTTACATCTCTCTATAAAATACATCCATGGCACAGAATCAGACTGGGAAGGGTTGGCAGGAACCACAGAGGATCATTTGTTCAACCTCCCTGCTCAAGCAGGGCCATCCTAGAGCACATTGCCCAGGATTGCATCCAGTTGGTTCTGGAATATCTCCGAAGAGGGAGACTCCACAACCTCTCTGGGCAACCTGTTCCAGTGCACCATCACCCACACAGTAAAGAAGTCCTCCCTCATACTCAGGTGAAACTTTCTGTGCATCAGTTTCTGCCTGTCTTATTGCTTGGCACCACAGAGAAGAGCCTGGTCCACTTATTTGGCACCTTCTCTCAAGACACTTATTAACATTGCTGAGGTCTCCTCTCAGCGATCTCAAGGCTGAGCAGGCCCAGCTCCCTCAGCCTTTCCTTGTAATAGAGATATGCCAGTCCCTTCATCTTTTTTGCCCTCCACTGGACTTGCTTCAGGAGTTCCATGTCTCTCTTACTCTGAGGAGCCCAGAAGTGAACCCAGCACTCCAGCTGTGGCCTCACCAGGGCTGAGCAGAGGAGCAGGATCACCTCCCTCAACCTGCTGACAATGCTTTTCTTAGTGCACCCATTTCAGTGTTACTTTCAGAAATTAAATGGCAGCTATTTGTGAGGTAACTCTGTGAGAGGCCAGACTGTTTTTACCACATTGAATCAACAGATACAGACACCATTAGCTATTCCATTGCATACTCACAGCCTAGTAATCGATACAGAGGTATTCCTTACAGGGGGAAGCTGTTTCCAGGTAGCACAAACAGCAGCAAAGCTCACCTTCTCTATTTGCAGGCAGGCAATGACAAGTGATCTCCATATCTGCCTTAAAAGAGTTTATTGGCAGCCCCAACACACATATAAGCAGAATTAATTCAGTCAATCATAGAAACAGAAACCAAAAGCAGGATGTATATCTCTCTCCAGACTTCTTCCACCACAAAATGCATAAAACAATGAGAATAGCAAATAGCCTCTGTAGTGTCAGCGTAAACAAATCATATCAACAGTTGGGGAAGTACTTAAGAGGAACGCTCTCTGAGAACACAAGTATCTTGTTTGCTTTATTTCAGTAGCTGTAGAGGGCCCTCATGCTGAATTGACTTCCATGCATGTCAGTGTATCAGTGATGTTTTTTTCACAACTCCAGTCCAAGATGGAATAGGCCCAAGAAGTTACTGAAGCACATAGATTTCAGTTTTTGTGTAATGATGAGGTAAGTGCAAAAATAGTAGTAAAAGTTTTGGTTGTTGCTTAATGGTTTTTTTTGTTTCCTCTTAATGCTGTTACTTCTTCTTTCCAGTATGATGACAGCAGCAGAACATGCTCAATATATTGAGCATCAAAATTTATTTCCTTATCACTTGCCCAGGGGAACAGTAAGTTTGACATTTACCAAAACCAGAACTCATTTTCTAGACTGTTAGCTGCTGTACACTTTCATTACTATAACTAGAGGTCCCATGTGCTGTATTTGAAGTAAATGGAAATTGAGATGGCAACAATCACCTAAGAGGAGTTTGGCTTAGCCACCAGGAGAGAGTGTTAGCACTCAGAACCAAAAACAAAATGAGGGTAGTGCGGACATGGTTCCCACATGGTCACAGCTTAGGCTTAAGGCAGGCTGAATGGACAGAAGCAGAGGAGTTGCTGTCCAGCCAGGCTGAGGCCAGGCATGAGAAAAGGAAGGCACACACCCAGCCAAGTAGCAGCAGAAATTATAAGCTTGGGACAGCACAGAAGTTACAGTGCTAAAAAGCCCTAAAGCAACAGGCAAGGTCAGATTAACTTCAGACACACACAGTGGTGAAAGGCTGTACCAGGAATGATGCCAAAGATTATGGCTTTGGCTCAAGTAGATAGGATCCAAGAAGAAGGTTAAGAATTAAGGTACGGAGCATGACTTCAAGTCAATCTGTCATTTCAACCCAATCATATCCATCAAGAGACTGACCCAAAGGACTAATTTGGCTGATCAGAATCAACCAATTTAATCATGCAATCATTGTCTTTTCAACCATTTTCCGCCTCATTCACTGGAAACTTACTTCTTCAGTAAAGGAGACAGGGCTCCATTAAGCAGCAATCTCCATTTCAAGCATTGCTTTAAACTATTCAACCTGTACCCTGCAAAGCAATATTCCATGGAAAATAAGCACCTGTCCAAGAGAACATACCATGTCTGTGCTTAGCTCCTTAGTACTTTACCTTGTAACATTAGCCTTTTGTCAGGACTGGATTTCTGATGTAATTTTCTGATTAAAAATAAACAAACATCCTTTGTTGTGTAGCATCATCATCATACTCATCATACAAGATCAACAGAACATGAACCTTGAACTGACAGCAGCAATCTCTTTCAGTTAAACAGATGGAGAAATGATAGCAGCTGCAGTGTGACAACTGGTGAGGGGAAAGAGATTACAACCACAAGCTTCATAGCTACGCCTAGGTGGTAACGCTCACTCTCCTAGGTTGAATCTCAAGTGCTCCTTGGCATTTGGAGTCATCAGACAGCAAGCACTCTTGAAACAAATTTCTGGCCACATAGAGTAGGTGGCAGTGGTTAGGAAAAGCAAGCATTGATTTACCAAGGGTGAAATCATTCTTGACCAGCCTGATAAAATGACTGAATATATGACCACTTGCACAGCATCCATCATTCACCTCAACTACAACAAGGCTTTCATGTGTGCTCCACAGCATTCTTGTACCCCAGATAGAATGTTATGGTCTGGTTGGGTGAACAGCTCTAGGTGATAAATATTTTGTTGAATGATTTAGTTCAGTGAGTAGTGGTCATTGTCTATCTGGATACCAGCAACAAATGGAGTACTGCATGAGTCTGCTTGGGACCTGTCTTCTTTAATACCTTTATCAATGACCTGGAGAAGGGGACAGGATGGACTCTAGTCAGATTTCCAGATGACACAAATTGGAATGAACACTTGTTATTCTTGTAGGGCAA
The DNA here is from genome assembly GCA_035221455.1 of Xenops minutus. Taxonomy (NCBI): domain Eukaryota; kingdom Metazoa; phylum Chordata; class Aves; order Passeriformes; family Furnariidae; genus Xenops; species Xenops minutus. The sequence continues at coordinate 17,608,581 of JAWWEE010000001.1, read as the reverse complement.
GGTTGCCGTTTAGAGGGACCTAGTCAGGCTCATGGAATGGGCTGACAGAAACCACATGAAGTTCAACAAGGACAACTGCAAAGCCCTGTATCTGGATGAGAGTAATCTCTGTAATGATACAGGCTGGGGAGAAGCAGCCTGGTTGGGGAACAGCCCTGATGAAAAGGACTTGGGAATCTTGGTGGACAGAAGGCTGAACAGAAGTTAGCAGTGGGTCCTGGCAACAAGGCAGGTCAAAAATGCCCTGAGCTGTATGAACAGGAACACAGCCCAGGAGACTGAGGAAAGTAACGGTCCCTCACTACTCACTTTCTGTACCAGCAAGATATACTTGAAACAAATGTGGTAGAAGATCAACAAGATTGTCAGGGGCTGGAACACTTGTTGAGGGAATGGAGAACTTGATAGGTTTCAAGAATCTGAAGATCTGAAAAATGTTAAGAAAAGTATCATGAGTTCATGGAAATTTCAACTCTAAAGAATTCAAATTAGGGTAGCAACTAAAGAGGACCATACTCAAAACATGTCTGAGTTTGAAATTAGGTGACAAGGCACAAGTCACACTCTCAGTTTGGGCCTGACAAACCAAAACAATCTTTATTAAGTGCAATGAATTTAATTAAGGTTCCCAGAGAGACATCCTCATCTGAGCAGTGTACCAGTGCAGTGCTCTGCAAGCACTGATAAGAAAGCTGACAGCATTGAGAAGTGTCACTGAAGCAAAATGCACATTGCTACTCCAGAAGTCACCTGTACAAGGTGAAAGTAGGTGAATGCTTAAGTTTTCGGTCTGTGTACCTGTGATCTTTTTGTAGGCTCGGTATAAAAGCAGATTTCCACAGGATGACACAGTTCTTCCTAGTTTATACTACAGAGCCTATATTATACACTAACTGCCCTGGAGTGTACCAGGCCAAGCATAGACATGTGGCTGCCCCATAGCATAAAACATTATAAATTCTTGCCATGTAACACATGGAATAAAGCTGTTTCTCTTCCTTGACAGCCCGACAGCCCATTCTGCAGTGGCTGCTGCTCTTGCACCCGAGGCTGTAGCACTGCAACCTCCCCCTCACACCACTCTGCCTTCGTCTGTGGAAGTAAACACAATTATCCAGAGAGGGGCTTGTTCTTTCCCACTAACTCACACACTTTTGTTTGTGTATTTAATCAGTGTTCCCAGCAGAGCAAGTCTGTGTGAAGTTAACGTGCAGCAGAACAAGCTACTCAGCAGTATCAATGAGCAGCAATACAAACATAGACCAGAAGCGTTGCCAAAGCTGTGGTCCCACTTTGCCAAGTCACAACACAAATGCAGAGCACTACCAGAGTTGAATTCAAGCCAAGGAGGCACCAGGGCACAGCAATGAGACCGACTGAGAGCAGTTGTCCTGGCCACCTGCCACAGATCTTGGGGGGAAACGGGACGAGCCACCCCACACGCAAACGCAGGGTAACGTGGAATGGCCAACAATTTATTAGAGTACAACGGTTTT
>JAWWEE010000001.1:17592164-17606985 GCA_035221455.1 Xenops minutus | reverse complement strand
AAACCAAACCAATCAAATAGGAACATTTGAACAAGTAACAGTAATAAATCCTATTCTAATACATTTAACATGAACTATTCTATTTTAGCTTATAAAACTGGGAATAACTTGTCAAATAATGATGCATTTAATTGCTGCTGTCTTCCTTTTTGCTTTTCTTCTTATTCTTCTTTTTCCAATTCCTGTAATCTTCTGACTGTACTCCCACAGCCACCCATTTTACGGCTCTTACCATACTAATTGCAGTCTTGTGATGACAATATGTAATCTAGTGCTCTGTGTTTGGGGTGAAGGAGAGAAGCCTCACAGGCAGCATTCCATGACATGGCATTGACTCAGCTGTACAGCCCTCAACATCCAGAAACAGGGTTTGACTTTGCAAGTACACAGTCAGTACTTTCCTCCTGACAAGTCGCTGGCTCCAGAATAAATGCAGGCCTATGCAGAATGCATACCTGGTGAGTGTGCATGCTCATATGCCTCAAATGAATCATCCAATACAGATCCCACACTGAACTTTTGCCCTAAATGTCATTTGCAAATAACATTTGAATTAACAGGATCCTCATTTTTATCCATTAGAATCTGGAGAGAGGAAAACAAATCAGGAATATCTGCTCTATAAAGTAACCTGTGATTTCACCAACTGGTCCAGTTCATTAACTCCCCTTCCTAAAAGTTTTAAAAAAAAAGTTTAAAAAAACACATTAAAACTATGTCTGTCCCTAAAAACAGGTGCTGAGCAAAGAGATGTTATCTCCTGATAAGAATAATAAATTTGACTAAACAGAGCTTGGCTTGAACCAAGAGACAAGGGATAACAGCACTGAGGAGAAAACAGTCACAAATGCAGATACTTCTTCAACCACCCTGAGCAGTACCTGTAATGGCTATCATTCAGCCTCTCTGTCTTGATGGAAAATACAGTGCACTGCTAGCAGGAACATGGGGTCTCTCCTGATTCATTCTTCAGTCCAGCAAAAGGAGTTGAAAACATGCTAAAGCAAGGCCATTTTTACTTTTTTATGTAAAACAAACAACTTTGATAAACACACCTCAGAGACCTGGAGCCTACGCATAAGCAGCTCAGGATGTAAACAGAGAATCTGATGCCTACTCAGGTGAAGATACTAAATGTCTATAATCACCATCATCTTATCAATTCAAAACAATGATGATTTCTCCTTTTAACATGGGATTGCAACACTTTGGTACATTGCTTACCTGCGTTGTGCAAAAAAAAGTATTAAAACACTTTTCTTACATTTTCAATATCACGTTTTCAAGGTGTGTTTCCTAGTTGTACAAACACACTGATTTAAAGACCAGCAAAGAGTTAATTAAGTCATAACAGAAAAATTATTAAAACTTTTCAAAAGAGACATTATGGCAAAGAGTCATGACAAGCCTGAAACCATCAGTGTATCAAACAGCCAGTCCAGCCTGTGCAGAGCTACTCTCTGATGTCTCTTCCACCTCCATCCTATCTCTTTCTAACTGAAAGGCATGGACAAGGTCCAAATGGCACTGCAATAAAACCTGGGAGTAACCAGAGGAAAGACCAATTTGCCACACTTGGAACGCTTCCTAGTTCATCACAATACTCCAGTGTCCCCTCCAGATGAAGAGATGAGTAGCTTAACAGGGCAGAGCTGCTTCTTCTGGCATATTTGTGGAGTCTAAGAGATATCAAGAGAAATACTACCTGATAAAGCGGTAATGTGATTTACTCCCAGGTTCCTCAGCCAAGGTCTGTTTCTCAAATATCAACTGAACTTACCCCAAACACTGGTATACACAGCTGCAACTGGACATGCCACCTCTTTCTTCCAAGGACAGGAATCCAGGGAGTGTTTTCACCTCTTTATAGGTTTATTAAATTCTACTGGATTTAGAACTGAGTTTATAATCTCAGTTTCTTTTTTGTATACTCCCCTATCTGGGTCACAGACTTGAGAACACTTTGGTACACTGTGCTTACCTGCATTGTGCAAAAAAAGCATTCAAACATATGTAACAACACCCCTAATAGAAGTTGTTGCGTTATCAGAACCACTATTCTTTTAGTCATTCAGTTTCACTTAACATCTGGGAGATCCCCATTATGTACCCGGCCTGAGGTCCTTCATCCAAAGTGTCTTCTTAATTCACTGTTTCATTTAAAACTTAATCTCTCAAGTGCCAGAAGTCCCTGCTCACTATATGCAATTTATATTTTCAATCTATTCCCCCTTCCCTCTCACCTAACATCCTGTCCTTCAAAAATCAGTGTCATCTTAATGCACATACACTCAACTTCTGCCTAACCTGTTACTTGAAACTTGTGAGATTACAAGTTATGGCTTCCACATGTTCCTAAATACCTGTAGATTTCTTTCAAAGAAACTGAGATGGGGATGTTTTTACAAATTCAGTCAGTACTCTCCATCCTAGAAATATTTTGACAGCCTGGCTCAAGTTTTCACCTCCCCTAAATTTCATAAGGTATTCCCATGTCAAATCTGCAAATGAATAAGCCTGGATTTAGCCATCATTTTCCATTTGCGACTCTACGTGTTACCTTATCAAGGAGGAACACATCTATCTCATTAAATACATGATGAAGACAAATATATTCACAATCCATAGCAAAATCAGAAATTACTCCTAGAGATGGCTGTTGGAAGTCTGTCCACTAATTTAGCTAGTGGGACATCACCCTTTGGTACCTAATAATTTTCATGTGAGGAAAAGTTACACAAATATTATCTTATTTGGTTCTTCACAAAAACAAAACACTCCAGAATTTTTTACAAACAAAAGAAAAACATTTTACATATTACATTATTGAGTAACAACTCCATTTTTGAAATAGGCTACCCAAGCCTCATAAAGTTTGGTCAACAAGACTTTGTTAATTACCATAAAATGTATTCCTTTATAGAAAAGCAACTAACTGCCTTTCCAGAAATACAGAGAAATTGAATAGGACTAGTATGATATCAGCAACATTTTTTTATTTCCAACATCATTCACTTTCTTTTCCTGTGGTCTTAGCCAAACTATGTGGGACTTGTGTTAGAAAAAGGATCTCCCTCTGTTTAGCAGACAAAAGCTAAACAGTTTCTAATGGCTAGCAAGTCAAGATGGGCACATTCACACTAATAAGTCTTTTTAAAAGTACTGAAGATACCAATTAACTGTTGAAACAACTTTCTAAGGATGAAAATGGCTATTTCCATCACTGGCAACTTTCAGCTAAAGCTGATTCTTACTAAGTACTAATTACATCAATGGAATTTCTGTGGTTGTCTTTATGAGTAAATTAAAATAGATTATCTGAATTTATTTATCCCCAGACTGGAATATAAATCTCCAGAGCTTACCATGTTCCTTTAAAGGTCAGTAAAGATATAATCATATTAATTTGTCCTATATATTGAAAGCTCTTACCAAACAAACTTAAAAAGCATGTCCAGCTTTCATCTTTAGAATGAGGCCCCTGAAAGCACATACAAAACTAACAATTGGACAAAGGAAGGAAAAACAGTTCAGACAAAGTATCCATACTGAAATGTTTAAAATAATTTTATTAAACAATCGTGTTTTACATGTCATCAGACCTAACCCCTGAAGTGCAAAAATTGTTTCTGAGGTATTAAGACTGGAGGAAAACAGGTACAGTATTGGTTGTTAGGGATACTGCCCTACAGCACAGTGGAATTTGCAAACAACAGGCCTTTATACAGCATTTGCAGGATCAGAAAAAACTGAGAACAAGTCTGTGTTTGTCTTGAGAGCCAAAAGGCCCTGATCATTAGCCCGTTCTCTCACATCAGTGAAAACACAGACACGGTTAACACAGGATGATGATAAATATCAGTGAGGTGTTTCTAGGCCAATATGTACAGTACATGAAAAATTAAATTTAACTGCTGTATGCGTGACCAAAATCCCAACTGTCTATCCAGTCCAGCTTAATAAGTTGTGTCTATGGTGGCCTTTCTAGTAGCAGCATTTTTGTCTCTTCTACACAGCTAAGCCACTGTCCTGTGCTCCTGTTTGAGGGCACCTGGTGACTCACACTCATTTCAGATAAGTCTGATTTTTATCAGATTACTACAGTCAACAGTACAGTACTGCTTGTAGCCTGCTATCCTTCTAGTTGTCCTCCCCCTCATCGATGCAGTGAAGAAGTCTAACCCAGGCAGAAAATCTGCTAAAGAAATAAGCACTGATTGACAACTCCTCAAGTAGAAAGGAAAGCCTTATCGGAGAACCGCAAAACGCACAGGGCAAAACTTGCCCTTACAAATTAAGATATTAGTGAGAGTTTTATTCAACCACCAGATTGTACCTCAAACATAATTTTCTATGAGGAAAGCTTGGGCAATACTTGTTTGTATTAGCTTGCCTCTTCAAGGAGTCAGGAGGGGAAGGAATACTTTTCTCCTTGGAGCAGTTTCCAGGGCTAGAATTTGACTGAAGGCTGCACATGTGGTAATTGTGTGCAAAATGAACTTTCTGATGAGCATTAGTTAGATTTAAAGCTCTCGGTGATTCTCAATTCAGTGGTTTTGCTGGAAAAAGTTTTTTTCCACCTCAAGAACTGCAGCATTTTTCCCTGGCACCAACTGCATTAAATATTGCCCTAAAAATTGCCCTAAACCATTTGACTCAAAGATAACCAGCCAAATTTTGTCCTTCACATGATACCACCATGAGTCAATGGAAGACATATCTAAGAAAATATTTCCAAATTACTAATAAGAATTCACTTGTTCTGAGTCTCCCAGGGTTGTTTTCAGCTAAGATAGCTGAAAACAAGTTCCTCCTGAAGCATACTTGTTTTTTCAAATAAAGACAAAAGAGAAGTGAGCCTTATCTTAGTAGGTGTTTATGAACTTACAAATTTTTCTGCTTGTGTTAGGTTTTGTATACAAGTGGCATACTTAGAAAGGTTCTCATTTTTAGCATCGTCAGCTCTGAGACTTTACTGAGAAGATGAAGACATGAGCTCTATTGTCAGCACACTCATGGGCATAATGTCATACAGTCTGATTGCAAACACAATTGAGATTCTCATCATTTTCTAGGCTTGTTACCAATACCACTGCCACTTACCTACACAACATCTAGCAAATCTACAAATATTGAATAGCTGGAATAGAAGCTGGATACCACTGGAGTGTTGCCTTAATATTACTTTTTAATGGAATCATATTTCACAGACAAGAATGGCAACTCCAAAGAAAAAGTGCAAATAAATCATCACTTTCAGTCAAAAACTGGGTTTCTGATGCCACTCAGAACTGAACTGCTGGGCCACTTCCTGTGCAGAAGTGTTAGAGAACATACAAAAAAGAAAATGCTTGAGATTCCTAGGATGACAATGCCTGAAATCAGTGCACTGGTGACTGAGTTCAGCTGGAAAGCAGGTCCATTTGGATGACCTGCAATGAAAAGAAAAATTCTCAGGTTAATACCCAGTTATAATCTCTCAGAAGTGCCAAACACACCGGTCTTCACACCAGAATACCCTATATACAGTATAATTGCAGTGAGGGAACTAAAACTCTGCCTCAGAATGAACATCTGTCTACTTGGATAAAGCTTATTTAAGTACATTTTGAAAATGGTTAATAGTTCTTTGAATATCAGTCATGCTGGGGGATAAAGATATATACTTTCTAAGGCATAATCCCTTATGTGCTAGTGACCAGCCTTGACCTGTGCGACTTAAGGCAAGACTATCATTTTCCAAGAACTATCAAGGCAGTTGTATAAGGATTTGTGGCCTAATCAAGTTAATGATAGGATTTCTTCCCCATTTTCATTATCTACATCTCAATTCAAAGTGCATTTAAATCCTTGGCAGGCATATCTGGCACCAGATATCAGACCTGCTCTAAAATTGTCTGTTCACCTTCACAGAGGGCTTCTTAACATGTTCTCAGCTCTCAGATAGAAGAGGTAATATATTTACTACCCATTGCAGCTCAACAGTCTGTTCATGGAGCATTCTGACATACCAGACCACACACGTCCAGCCTGTATTGTCTTTTCTAGCAGGAGGGGGAAAAAAGCATTTGAGTAGTAGGTACTACCCAAAGTACCAATGTGTGTTTGCCATTGCCAGTGCTGGAGGCTGGGGCAAAATGAGAACACAGCCTCTACGTGAAAAACCAGATTGCTCCTCCCAGAAGTAGCCATCTGCCCTCAACAGCACTAATCTCTCCTTCCTCACTAAAGCTGAAAAAAAGTAAAAGTAATCAGCACTGTTGGTCAGGTCACCCTCCCCGTCTCAACACTGTGCTGCCTTCTGACCACTACAGTAGCAATCTCACCTCACTCTACCTCTATCTTCTCCACTGGCAAAGAAAAGGCTGATGCTCTGGGATGGAGAGGGCTGCTGCTTTCATTAGATGGGAAGAAAAGGTAGCAGCCATTAACACAGCAAACTGCATGCAGCAAATAAAGAATTTGCTTTTTATTATTTTAATTATATCAACGAGTAGTAACACACCAGGGAGCAACTAATTACAGGGAGAACTTTGTTTCCATGACAAACAAGAAAGGTAGTTGCTTTTATACATTCTAAGTTGAAAAAAGAAAGGAACAAATAGTATTAGAGTTCAAAGGACTTCATAACATTCAGTCCTGTTATGAAGAAGTACAAGGTGGATTGGCTCCATATACCACCTGGTTACCCTGACCAACCTTTCTCAGTCATTAGCTACACCTTTTTACCAGCAAGCTGAAACAAGTCCTCCAGGTGCCCAAAAGAAGAAACACACTAAAACTTAGAGAGCTGCTATCCCTTGTATCCTATTTGCTTCACTGTCCTAGCAGGGCACAAGTTCTCTTCAAGCTTCTCCATAGGTCCTTTGTGTGGTTAAAAGCCAGGAGAACAGGAGCTACAACTCTGATCATCTGACTTCGAGCTGTGAATTGAGCTGGACTGCACCATAATAACCATTTTCCTGCTCTACTTCTGTGTGCCATGAGCAAATTTTCCTGCTCAAGTCTGATTTTTATAGTCTTCCCTTACCCTCATATGTTATAGCAGCAGATCTTCATTTCAATTTCATCATAGGAATTAGAAGCTGCTATGTTGATGGGGCTGGGTGGACAAATTAAACTGAGAATTCCAAACTCATCAATTGCTTTCTTTTTCTTTTCAGCATGTCAGTATTGACTCATTTAAATAAGAAGAAAAAAAAAAAAAAAAAGCTAGTGCATAGAAATCAATCAAAATGGTTCATCTCCTCAGTTCTGTTTCACTCATAAACCTTCTTTTATGTTTCTTGGAATTCTGATTAACTTACCAAGCTGTGAATTGTTGGTTGGTGTCTCATCTATATAAAACAGAAATGGCATGTGTTACATTTTTAAAATACCTCTGCCTACCTCCTCTCCCCTTGCAACACAACAGCCAATAGTCCTAGTTTCATTTTAAAAGTACATCAGCTCTACTTTCCCCATTGTCTAGCAGCTTTTAGCATCTCTGTTAGAATATAGACAATAACATTAATTACCTGACTTTGCTTCATTTTTAATATCAGCCCATCAATGTGAAGCTACTTAATATTCTGTGGAAAAACAAGCCAACACCACCTTAATGCAGGAACCTCTTAATTGAAAAGGTGGCCAGTTCTATTATGTCCCTCAACAAAAATACAACCATAAACACAATATTATGCACAAGTTCCTTCACTATTAATCATATTATAAAATATCTTTATAGAAAAAATTTAAATTGTGTTCTACAAGGAACAATATATTAGTGACCATATATTATTACAAAAATCCCCTTTCCCCATGCTCATTTTTCTCTTGATAGTTACACAGTGGCATTATATTCAGGGAAATATTTGTATTTTGTCTCCAGTTTCTACTTTCTTGCCATTGTGCCTTTCAGAATTACATTTCTTGTCAATATTTTTGGAGGGTTTTGTGAAACTTGTAAGCACAGCCCACATATACATTTGTTTTGAGCAGCTGTATCCTAAGTTTGAGTGAGACATCCATCAAAAGCTACATAATTTCAACTTCACAAGTAGGTACCAGCTATGTTTCCATACAGAGACTAAAACATTTTCTTCTGTGTATGTCTCCTGTAATGACTTGTTTCAGATTAACAAAAAAGAGTAACGTCTCTCTGAAAAGAACCAAGTGTTAGAAATATGAGTTCAGAACTACACAGGAGGAGGACTATTACTCATTTGCAGTAGCTCTGTTCAGTTCCTACCAAGGCAGCTGCACAAACAGCTCTGTTGCCAGAACAACTAGTGACTGGAGTGATGGAGAGACCTGACTCCCTTTAGAGGCCTCTGAGGATACCAATGTGCACCAGCGCAGCCCAGGGACAGATGCAGCAGCAACCTAAATGAGGACTGCAGTCCTAATACTTGCAAATGTACCATGGTGAGTCAGGTGCAGCGAATTTGATGGGCTCTGTGTAAATGTTTCCTTGCTAAAGCTGCACCAGAGATGGTTTTGAGAACAGTGCAGCATCACACCAGAGGAAGCCAGCACTTCACCTTGGTATTCCTCATCCGAAACCAGACAGTTTTGTTCAAGTTCTCTCATGATCTTTCCTCTTTTATTTTAACTATAGTATACATGAGCCTCACGTTTTTTGTGTGTTTATTTTCATGATAGGAGGAGACAGAAGGCTAATTCCCTTTCTGCTCCAGATGGAAAAGTGAAGTGCAAGTCAGATTGAGGGACTTGTCCAATGCCACTTGTGAAATTCATGGCAGAGTTCAAATTGAATCCTATTTTTTTTTTGAGTACTTTACATCAAACCATCCTTCTGTCAGCAAGAGAGGGATGTTCCAAAAGCATAGTATGAAGATGCATAAATATTTCTAATATAAAAAGCTTTACCCATATATCTCAAGCAGAAGACATCAAAAAAATTGTTTTCCTTTTCCAGCATCATTGATGTTTTTGTTTAAATAACCTCAACAGTTGTTATGAAATTATAAAATTGTTTATTCTTTCTTTGGGGCCATTAAACACCCATGGACAGATCTCTTTGCTTGAAGCTATGCAATATTCAAAGGCAATTGATAAATATCTTTTTTATTATTTTAAAAATATCATTTGTAGCATTTGAATCAACTTATACTATTTAATAGGAGTTGCTTGCATAACAAGAAGTATCTAGTTTCCATTTTTTTGCCTAAGGCAATGTTACTATAACATACATGTTTGTCTGAGCAAACCTGTCATTCATTTCCCATAAGTACTCATGTGTGCAATTTTGTAGTTCTCACTTGATTTTGACCAATAAGATAATAGCAACTCAACTGGGACCACGTATAAGGCAAAAATAAAAATACCAATTTTCATTGCAGAAATGTTGCTCACAACAGAGTGAATTTGTTCTAAAAATGGTCTCTTTTCAGACGGTTCCCCATTCTGGAAGGTCAGTTGTTCTTTGTATATGTGAGTACAACCACTTTCCATGCAAAGAAGGATTTTACTCTCAAGTGTTTAAATTATTTTTCCTAGTCCAGATTCAGTACTAGTCTCATCTTCCTAAATCTAAGACTGCTGAACTCAGTTGCTTAAGTGCTACTATTTGTAAATACCAGTAATTCCTTAAACTTTTTCTAGTATTTTATTTTTGTTATTTAGTCAACAGCAGTCACATAAATTCTTTTTAGAGACTGCAGGTTATATTTAGAGCATTTAGATGTGGGGTTTGTTTTGTTTTGTTTGGGTTTTTTTTCCTAAAAGCTTTAGCAATAAGAATGGAAATCATGGAATTTCACCCTCAATTTAAGGCAGTAGATTTTGGCTCACTCTGTTTAAAATTTACAATGTGTTTATCTTATTTCTTTCTTATTGCTGAAGGCTAGGCATAGCATGTATTAATTTTAGGCAACACTTAGATAAAAACCCAGAGGGAAGCTGGAAGAAATGGTGAATAGAAAGTGACAGTGAATATTCATTAGCCACCTAAATTAAATTGCAGCACTGAACACAGTACCTTAAATTCCATTATCTACAGTGAAATCTGACAAAAAAAAAAAAAAAAGCTTGGGACTTTTATAATGGCCTCATATGTATAACAGTATCCCACAGTGATTTTACTGGAGTAGGAAGCATGTGAGAGCCAAACATAAATATTAGCTCAAAATTTCTACCAACTACCTCATCAGTATGGAAAAAGTACTCAGCAAAATCAGAGAAGCACCGTTTCACTGCAAATTTATATAAAACTCCAAAACATTTCCCTAGGTTTCTGAAATTCTTGCAGTCCATAGAAAAAGATCATTCATTCCTACCACTCCTTGTAATGATGGGGCCAGCAGAGATTACAGCATTGCCAGATGTGCTCTGAGGGCTCCAAGTTGTCCTCCCAACAGCATCTCTCTTTTCTCTGTTACTGCAAATCTGAGTGGTCAATCAAAAACACATTTAGAGAGGAATAAAATTATGGTCCTTTTGTGCTTCCTGCTTTCATGTAAACTCTTTGGTAAATAATACTACAACTTTATTTCTTAGTATGCATTACTTGACTATAAAAACTGCTGCAATATTCCCTGGAAGGGTATCTTATAAATGCCTGGCTTCCCGTTGTATTTTGCCTCACTTTGTTTACAAAACTACATTGCTGTTGTGTTCAAGATCCGTCTTATAGTACATTAAATTTTCAATAGTTAATTTCCCAAAGCTATGTTTACAGACAGTTTTCCTCAACAAATCTGTTTTGCTTGACAATCCCTATTCCAGCAAGCTTCGAGTGAGAATTTCTGCATTTGGAGTTCTGAATAGCAAAGACTCATGCTGAAACAATCCCCAGCACTCTCATCTGGAATCCGCCTTCAACAACTGTAACCTATCATCTACCTTAATCTTGGGTACTCAAGCATGCTTCAACTAAGCATTTCTTAAATTTCAGCTTCTTGCAAAAGAACTTCAAAAGCCTCAGAACATAAACTGAATACAAAATGAATTATGTAAATGTGTAACATAAAAATATAAAATAACACAAAATTTCAGTATATTGAACTGGTAGCACTTTAAAATTTTAAGTGGGAAGTCATTCAATAGGAAACAATGCTGCATTCTGAAGATACCATGGATTGTTCTGTATTTATATATTTATTTGTTTCAGTTTCCAAAACATATTTATTGTTCCTGGCACTCCTAAAATCAGATCATTTTGAATTGACATAACTTCATGACCTTCAACAAAGCAGTAGTTTCCAAACTATAAGGGAGTTGATAATGAACTATATGGGGCATAGTATTTTTTTTTTTCACTAAGAGCAACTAATACAAATTTTTCTTGTCAGCATAACAGCACTTCCTACCTTTAAGTTTTCCATAAATTCTATTCTAAGGCATTTCCATTCATCCACTTTGATTATGGATACCTTGCTGTGATACTAAGAATATCAGGTCTAAAGCTGTCTCAGAGTTGTAATTTTAAAAATTAAGGACCACAAGAAAAAGAGGTAATTTCTCATGTGCTCAACAACCTGTGCTTTGTAGGTCTAGTATATTTTATCTCCAGATGAGAATATTAAATTCCATATTCTTCATTAGTTTTTTTTTTTCACATTCCTTCAGACAAAAAAAACATTCTTAGTTCAGTCTCTACAAATCATCTTCATTCCGTGCCATCCAAACTTCCATAGCATTTGTATGCAGAAGAACTCCAGTATTCCTATTTAATATCCAGATAATTAACAACTTCTGTCCACTAAAACTTACTGGCACAAGAAAGGGACAGTCATCTGCTCTGCACAGCTTTGTCACGCAGTGAAGGAAGACTGTTGACATCTTCTGGTTCTTGTGTTTCACAAAGCGAAACACCTCAAAGGAAAACCGGCCCATTTGACTCTTGCCATTTTCAATTATCGTTGTCTGTGGGTCCTTGTCGCAGCTGGTTTTTGAAGAGGATAAGCAGCTCTATTAGTATTTTGAAGCACTTAGATGAGAATAAGATAACTTAAGCAGCCAGTTCAGTGCTTTAGTTTGTTGGAAAAGAACACAGTGCAACATGGGCAGACACAATCTGCCTGCTAGGCTGCAGCCTGTGCTGAAACACATTCCTACAAAATAACTATGTTTTGTTTTGCAACACCATAGTTATAACCAAGGTATCATTTAACTCCAGCACTCAAAGAAACTTGAAACCTGAAGCAAAAAGCAATCAGGTATGCTAACCAGTATAGATAGAGAACTCCAAATGAAGATAGTATCTCTCCAGTAACAGTCATGGATCAAATTTATTCTGAGGTACTGCCAGGATCTCAAGATTCAAAGTTCCAATTCAAATAAATATTATTACTTGGAGTAGAAACAGGAGAATCTATTTATATTTACTCATTTGCTTAACTACTTCACTGGTCTGGAGTCTACAATGTTTTATAACACTGTCATTCACCACATTTACCTTTGGTAAAATAAAGGCCAGTTTAGTCATTCACTTTGAGTGTTTATGTTATCTCTAGTAGAGCTATTTTGGATATATGCTTTTCTACCTTCATAATTCTTATGAATTTGCACTTGCTTCTATGTTTATGTTCACACACAAGATTAAGTTCTGACATGTTATCTATAGCCCTTCGTCCTCCCTGCTAATAAGGCTTAAACTTTCCAGGCAGTTTAGAACATCACTATCGGAGAGATTTATAATTTTTTTTCTAAGGAAGGCCAACAAAATACTGGGTTTACACAGAACCTACCTGAAAAAAAGATCATATCGAAGATCATCGCTAGGGTTACCAGAAGGAGTGGTGTAACAGTAGTCCATCAAAACATTCCACCTGCACAGGGAGTAAAGTGATAGACAAGGTGAATTGACAACAGAAGAGTAGGGGTAGAGAGCAAGTGAGTTAAGTAAAAGACAGTACAGGAAAGTATATAAACAGATAATGCAGGCTTTGCATTGACCCTGAATTACTGTATTTAACAGGTCACATACGAGTCATCCTGTTTCTTCACGCTATTTAGAAAATTGAACAGCACAGCATACCAGCAGAATTGTATAAATCAAATCAATAGGTTTTATGAAAGTCAACCACCATACCAACACACATTGTATACCAATCCACTTCTAAAAGCCCTGGATTTTCTCACTTGATCATACAGAGCCCTTTCCTTAAATAAAACCAATACAGAATTTAAAGAATAATTCACGAAAACTTTCATAATAAGAACCTCAGAAAAATATGCATTCACCATTAAGAACCTGGTACACTCTAGCTGAGGGCAGTGATTTATCAAACACCAACCATTACTCTGATATACAAAAAAGCTATGAGGAAAGATAGATGCTTCTAAAACAGAAGAATTCCCAACACTAAGAGCTGAATAGCAAGCAAGACAAGATATAACATTCTTTATGATACCTGCCATCAAGGTTGGTTGCTCTTACAGCTGCATATATTTTGGTTTTCAAAGGTAAACCTGTACTTGGAATAAGAAGTTGCTGGCTGTAGGTTGAATCCTGAAAAACAAACAGTGCCCGATTGTAACAGAAAGTCCACTATAACAATAATCCACCTGCATCCACAGACTGAATTCCCATGTAATTTTTCTGACCTTTTTATATAGGATGATTTACATTTACGTCGTCCTCCATAAAGGAAGAAGCCATAGCATTTGCCTATAAGATTTTCTATGAAGATGAAAAATGCTTGACAGGCCTCTTTTGGTGCAACTATTTGGAAGAATCTGTTTATGATTCAGTGAAGTGGTTGGATCAGTGATTAAAGAAAAGGTATCATTCATTGACACTTCTGCAAGTCTCCCAGAGCCTGCAGGCAAATGTAGCAGCTACTGTGGTTTTCTAAAGGAGGAGCTTAACTAGGTTGTCACAGTGTGCCCTTTCCCAGGAAATGTTGTTAAGGTTATTTGAGCTAGTGGAGAAAACAATGCCACCAAGTTTTATATATCTTAAACTATAGTCTGGGAGAACACATTCTGTTATGTAAAATGTAGTTTCTGTCAAAGTTGGCTTATTGAAGATTACAAGTAATAAATACTTTCATTTAATTTCTAGTATTTCAAAAGACTTGTTTCAAGAAAGCTATATTCAACATAAAAGTCGGGAATTTCACATATACTACTATATAGATAAAGCTGGTTTATTAGTTTCTTGTTTAAAGTCTGAACCACGAATGTCACTTTAGCAACAAAGCCTTTAAACACATCTGTGTGACAGATGCTAATCCAGTATATCAAAATGCAGTTACTGGTAGCATCACCTATGTCAAATAGGGTGCTAATGTCAATAGCACAGAGATTCAGCATGTCGAGGCCTCTTGTGAGAGGTCAAAATACTCAATATGCATGAAAAAAATCGTTAAACAGAATTTTGACCGGGTTCAGTGTGGCAAGCAAGACCATGGCAAGCAGAAGTTGACAATAAGAAGAAGCTCTAAGTACAAAGCTCAATTGATCTTTTCAAAGGCAACAATGCTAAAATTCACAGCATGCCCAATATCCAATCTCTGCAGCATTAGAGGCTTTGGGAGGTACACATGCACAGAAACACCAGCTCAGATATACTCAGAGCAAATCCTTGGAGATCCATTCAAGTAAAATCAGGTAGGTTTGCCCTCTTTCAAACTATTTTTGCATTTCTATAGCACATAGCTCTGCCACTGATTTTGCAACTGATTTAGAAGTGCAAGACCCTCACTCTTACATTTCATAGTTGTTCTTTTATTTTTGAAGAGTATTTTTTATTCATTTAGACAGATATTTGCAAGAAGGCATAAAACCATATAGCCACTGTTATAGTTTCAAAACTCAGTTGGAATTCCTTCCAAAGCTTGGAGCCAACGCCTAGTGCTGATAAAGAGAGTTA
>JAWWEE010000001.1:17534004-17592064 GCA_035221455.1 Xenops minutus | reverse complement strand
CCCTGAGAGAGAGCGGCCAGCAGTTGAGGTGCAACAGCGCCACCTGCTGTCCGTGGAGATAATTGCACCTCCCGTTTTGGGAGTAGTCAAAAGGACCTTTTTTTTGACTGTTTGCCTTGTTGTTTGGAGGTGGAGGGGGTTATTACAAACTGTTGTTGTTGTTCGGTTCTTTTCTTGATATATATATATATATCTGTGTATTGTGATTAAGAACTGTTATCCTTTCATATATATTTCCTTTTTTCTAATTAAAGTTCTGTTTCTAAATTTAACAGAGAGGGATTATTTTATTGGCCAACATAGATATCTTAGCTCTCCCCTTTGAACTAAGACAGCCATTTAAGCTCTGTGAAAGCCCATTTAACATTTTGCTGTTAAACTCTATCATAATGACCCCTCTTGTCTTTCCTAACAATGACATGTGCTGGCATCACAAAGTAAATGGAAACAACACCTTGTGAGGGAAGACAGAGTGAGATGAGAAGATGAACGGTTAATGTTAAGAAATAACACTACAGGTTTGAAAGAATGCCTGCTTGCAGTCAACAGATGCATCTGCACACAACTTCTCACCAACACCAAGAGTGGACACAAGTCTTGAGGCCCCTCCCAAAACCAGGACCTCTCACAGGGATCAAGTAAGCCCACAAGACATTAAACGTCCAAGGAACTGGGCAAAATGCAGGCAATGCACAAGCTGACTGTCTATTTATGGAGCCCTAGGATGTGAAGCAGAAGGCCATATCCTCTGAATCTGTCAGCCTTAGCAGTGTTCTTCATGACAGTGCTACTCACCAGGGTAATATGACTGAAATCAGAACGGTAAGACACTCCTGTTCATGGTAAACTTGAAAGCTTACCAGAGTAAGGAGGATGAAAGCACATCTTGGCATGTGATATTTGAGGAAAAAAATGTGCTCAGTATGACCCTCACTAGCATTTATTCCTGACTGTTTTCTGAATTGGGCCCTAAAAGGCACCAAATACATGGTGGTCAATGCTTGGCTTGACTGAGAAATTTGCCTACCCTCGCTCTGCCCCATCTTTTTGATCACAGGTTTATTTAAAAATGAGAGAAGTATAATCTTCATTTTAATAGATTATAGGTTGTTATTTGGAGCTCTGCATTTTCAAACAAACATGATTTTTTTTAAAGCATGCCGTTGAAAAATGTCCTGTTGCAATATTTATAGTTCATTATGCTCAAAGCATAAAACATTGACTTTTAAATCTGTTGCATGAATTATAACTCAGAAGTATGATGGCATGAATAATAATGCAAAAAAAAATCAGATTCATAATTTACAAAATGATGCTTGATAGATTGAAAAATTGATATTTAAATCAGGTATTTAAAATGTATGAGTAAAAATTTTAATCAACATAAAAATATAATTTCAGGGATTAATGTTAAGTAAAGGTCTGTACATTTTTCTTGTTCTATGGTCACCAACCATTTTTACATGGTCAGAGCTTTTACAGTAAATGCATATTCAAGTTAAATTATCTAAAACATAAGGAAGAAGTTTGGATGAAGACTGTTATAATTATTAAACCTTAAAATCTTTAAAGTCCACACTACAAGGCAGCATATGCAGTAGGCTATAGATTTGGAACAAATTGAACATCCCTCACTACAATTACAGATGATCAAAACACCCTGATGAAGCTTGAACATAAAAACATCCCAGCCAAAGTGCTACAGTTTATTGCTAAGGGACTATGTGTGGAATAATTTTACAGAGTACTACAGAGTACTCTCTGTTTAAATGCAATGTACCTATACACACACACAAGAACAGAATAAATGCAAACACAAACATGCACTCCAGAGTATGACTATTATTATTACAATAATTGATCAGTCATGTGGTGCTACAACCTGAAAGCCAGAGCTGCAAACTGAGGAACTGTATAAATACAGGACAAAGAGACTGTAAGTGACCTCAAAGACCAGACACATAAATATAAGACAGCAGGTACATGCAAACAAAAAGGAAAAGGGAATTCAGAAATGAAAGATGCCTGGAAGAAAGACCTGTTTGACAGAAGGAGTGGGAAGGAAATAGCAAATAATGAAGAGAAGTCTATATTTTGGTCTGCTAATCCAGCTTGTACCCACATAGTGCAGAGATTAATTTAGTCCAAGTCATACTACTGTGCTTTATACTCACATTGTAAAGCAGCAAATTCAAAGTGCTGATAAATGTACCGTTGTTCTCTCTCACAGAAATAGCAGCTGATGACCTACAACAGAACCACAAACCAAAAACCATCATGAAGAAATATACCTTATTTTTTTGTTTGCATACTTCAGTGGGTTTTATCATTAAAAAACTCAATGAGTCATATCACAAGGAGTTAATTTATGCATTTGAGTTATAAACTTCAGAAACAGGAATTTATAGTGGAAATACTGACATTTTTAACTATGCAGAAAATAATGGATGCTACTAGAAACACAAATCAGAAAAATAATTAGCAGAGAAGCAAAGTGACAAAAAGGAGCCCATTTTCTATAATGTATAAGGTTTACTCATGCAAATATTTTCACTTGCATTCTTTATTTACATGCCTACAAACTATTTAATGAAGAATTTTCTTTTCTTTTTTTTGCTGCTACCATTTTTCTTCAGAACATCTGAATTTTAAGGGAAGTTTTACATTATATAAGGGTCTCTTAGTTCTTCATAAACTATGTTATCTCATGTAATGATGCTACAGAATTTTCTTTTTCTTTGTGTCACCTCTTCTTTTGCTGCTTTTTCCTTTCCCTTTACTCTTGCACAGCTATAAATTACTATGTTGACAACACTGCTATGGCATGCACATGTATATGCATATGCAAACATGGGAGTGAAACACACAGAAATGAAAAAGTACACTTACGAAGCAAGCTGGGTATTGTTAACCAAGTACTCCAGTGGGTAGCTACAGCTAAACTTGTACAGCAGCCCAGGTAAATAGCTGATAATCGTTGGTGGGTCTGGTGTATCAATATAGCCTGAAACGTTACCTATCTGTACCACTGAGGTATTTCCATAAGCATTGAGACCACGAGCTGAGGATACCTATTGAGTGAGACAGAAAATTACTGTTACCTGAAAGTTAACTGTGGAACAAATGATACCTAAGGACACCTATGCTTAAGTTCATGATTTATCCAGAAATATTTTCAGTAAATCCTTCAGAACTTAATTTAGTTTAATAACATGTTCCCTGTGTTCTGTTTTTCACTTTCCTGAAATCCTGAATATACAGTTCACAAGCTATCCCTGTTCTTAAAACATGCTTGAGCAACATTTGAAAAAAAATTATGAATCCTGGAAGCGTATTTTTGGTAGCTACCTTTTTTCAGAGCATTCCCAATGAATTCACATGACTTGGAAAAACTGAAGGAACTGTGCTATTACAGTTAAAAAACATTACCTGAAAATGAGCTTCCATATGCAATAATAAGGCCAACATACAAGTAATTTCATTCACAGAAATAATATTCTCTCACTGTTGAGCTTCCCATCAAAAACAATGTACTTTATAAACAGATACAAACCCAATAGCTTAACTTTGAACCTGTGGTTTTGTTCACATTATACATTTCTAAATCTAAATTACAAGCTATAAACTGTCAGAAATTACAGAGCTGAAAAGTAATATAAGCTTAATGCCAATGCAAGCTAAATTCAGGCCATGGCCACGTGCTATTTTTGTTCAGGCTCAAGGAATGTGCAGAGCCAGCAATAACATACAGCTATCAGGAAAACTGAAGGGCACTTTCCACCTGGTAGCAGCCCAGCCCCACTTTTCTGTAGCTACTGGTCTAGGGGATAGTTTGAAATAAGGAAGGGTTTGCTACCTCAGAAGACACATAACTCAGTAAGGCAAATTAACATGGCACTGAACTTCCCCTGTAGCATTTCTTTGATCTAACTGTATCAGCAAAGCAGATGTTTTCAATAGCTTTAGAATACATGGTTTTCTAAAAAGACGTTTCATTATGGAAGAGTCATCCTGAGGTTCACATGAGTTGTAGTATTTTGCATTAAGTAGCAAAGGACATTTTTGATTTCTTTCTCTACAGAAAATATACCTAAAAGACAGAAGCAGCCACACCCTTTGCCAATAGCATACCTAATAATTTGCTAAATGGCACAAAAACATTGAAAATCAATTTTTCTAGGATCTGTCTTTTGCCTTAAAATTATAGGCTAGAGCACTAAGATAATATAGCCAACTACAGCTCTATTTAGCTTCCTCACCACCCCACTCCCACAAGATAAAGACTTGAGTCTTCTGTACTACAGATAGATCTGGGGTTTACCCAAGTACTGCTGGAAGTGTTGTCTGTCCTTTATTTTTATTGAAATTTAGTTTGAAGGTCTTTGCTCTGAAACACTGCCAAGAAATGCACAGGATTTTACTGCTCTCTACTCCTTTATCTTCTTTGTTTGGGGCACAGCATGCATAAACAGAGAGGATGGGGGGGGAATTTTTGGTTGTAATTTTAACAGCTGCTACTTGGTCTTTGTATCCTGTGCAGCTTTGTGGGCAACTTCATGGGGAGCTCCAATTATTTGGACTTACCAGACTGGGTTTTTTTTACGTTTTGTTTTTCAAACATCGAGCTCTTATGATTACAATCAAATAGCAAGTTCAGGAGTCATAGAGGTGCTGCAGTTTTTCAAGGAAAATGGGAAAATAGAATCTTGAACTTGCTGAACTGTTTTTTTCCTTGAAATTTTAAAAGAAAACTCAATCTAAGGCAAAGAGGTCACAGAGGATATCAAACATTTCAGCTTATTTTCAGCATAATTATTAGCAACAAAACAGGGGGCTTGTTATAGAAACTGACAGGCATCAAGTGCAAGTATGAATTCCAGATAGAATAAAAGTCTTAAAAATATTACACTTTTACAGTTGTTTTTCTAAGTTATTCATAGGTACTTTAATACAAGTCATCGCTGCTTGTTCAACGTGATACACACAAACTGTACCAGTCTCTGCTTCTGCAAAATCTAAGGCATGTTCAACAAAAGTTTTAAAAATGCCTTGAAAAAAAAAATTAAAATTAAAATTATACTGTCTAATGAGTGAATAAATATATGTCCCCCTGTATTTTCTTATTAGCAATCAGGATTATGAATGACCAACTTTCTCTGGTTTTCTTTGATGTATGCAATATATTGCTAGCTGGGTAAGACAAAGTAAACATTGTCTATAAAAGATACAATGCTGTCAAGGACATGCACTTGATCTTATGCATAAATAGCAGTGTGATGATTTCACTTGGACTTTGTCTTACCACTAAAGTGTTTCCACAGGATTCCAAAGTACTCAGATTGATGATGAAAATGACCACTGCTGGAAAGGTGTTGTTGTTGATGAAACCCCTGCAGTGGGCATCCCCATGTTTCCCATTCAGTGCCAGATCTGTCTCAGAGTAACCAGAGAAAAGAACTGTACAAAAATTTATCTTCATAGTAATTGTCTGCACTCCACAGAAGACATTGATATCTCGTTCAGCTGCAAGAAAAATACAGCAAAAGACATTGTAAGATTTCAACTAATCATCATAAAAGTATTGTAGAAGTTAACCTAGTGTTGTAATTTCCAGTCAAATAAATTTTCATACCTCAGTCATAACAAAATATTAGAATATAAAGGTCACAATTTCATTATTCTGAAGAACAGATTTGACTCTACAACTTCACTAAAAAAAAAAAAATCCAAAAACAACAAAACCCCCTCAAACAAGAATTAAAATAGTAACATAGTCTACTATGCAACAAAATCATTATTCTAAAATCCCCCAGAAAATCTTTTAGTAGCACATTCATAAACTGAAGCACTGTAATAGAGCAGAAATCAGCAAGTGTTTAAATATTTGGAGCCTGATTAAACAGCCCCCTTCTGGAATAGGAATTTCCAGCGATTTTGAGAAATTTAGGAGGCCAAGCCCTGCCTTCCAGCCCCCTCTGGCATGGAAGTTGGCTACATTTGTCTGAGGCTTTCTGGAGTCCACTTTGCATAAGATCACAGTCTCAGGCCATGCAGACTTTGAAGTACAATGAACAGCATATCAGAGACGTTTATTATGAACTCTGTCAAGTTGGGGGTTTTATTGTTGTTGGGTTTTGTGGAGGTTTTTTGTTTGTTTTTTAAGAACCATCAACTTCAGTTTTAATGAAAAATCAGTTGGCTCTTGAAAGACAATGATCAATACTACAAAGTATCTTGCAATCTTTCATTCTGTACATAATGAAAATACAGCAGCAGCAATTGTTAAAACTCATCGATTTTGGAACAGCAAAAAACCATGTTGGGTGAGGTTGACGTTTTATTCAAAAGTTCTGAAGATTGTTACATACTGAATGGAAAAGCATCATGTTAAGATACAGGCAAGAGTATGGTTTGCTTTAGGCTACAACATGTCTTTTCTGCAAGGTCTTCTTTGCCCATAGATGGCTGGGGTGCTGTTCTGTTTTCCACTAGGGCTTTACAAAAAGACATACTGCATTGCACTAAACACAGACATTAGTCCTTTATATAACAACTAATTTATTACATCTGCCTAAAGATTAAGTGCTATTAAAAATTGCAGAACAACTTCAGTCAATACTATACCATTAAGTCTGCTGAAATGAATTGTTTCACTGCATTGACACAACAGGGAGGAAATGAAATCTCCATTACAATGAATTAGCTCTTCCCCCATGGTACAGGAGCACAAGCAGTTTAATTTAGACAGGTTTAATGATGGCTTTAAAGCCAAAACAATCAAGTGCAGGAAATAACAGGCTAAACTCAGTCCTGAGCTACTGCCATGATAAATGTTACTCACATGGTGTAAGTTTGGGCAGAAAGGTACTAGAGGCAAGACAGGAGTTGAAGTGATTTGGCATGAAATTCTCATGGTTTGTACAAAATCATAATACCATTAATATAATGCACAAAGATCAAGATGCAACATGCCTTGGTTTTCACTCCAGGAGGACTATGATGATCCATTTAATGAGTATACTAAGGTAGATGGACCAATACAAAAAGACAAATGGCAAAGTACACATTTATGCTTACTTGGACAAATGCACAAGCAGTCAGATTGTAACAAATTGCGGGATGCAATATAAAGTAGCTCAGTTAATTTTATAACTCGCTTCAAGTGTTTTGAAAAAGCAGGATATCACCCCCACCAATTAAGTTACCATTACCACTTGCAAAATTATCATTTGACACTATGGGAAATGAGACCATACAGTACAAAAACAACTTTTGTGTGGTACAGGAGAATAAACAACCTTTCCAGACTGAACCTTTTCTGCCACCTACTTCACAAGGAAATATTGCTGCCAAATTAGTTCACTCTGAAAATAAAACATTTTTTGTTCAGAAATTAATCAGAAACCAGGCAAAAACAGATCTAATGCCTCTTTAGATGCTAAACACCTATCTTATTTCTTGTCAATTTAAAAAGGTAAATATTATTTTGATATACATTAAAATGAACCAACCAAACAAAAAAGCGTATTTGCAATCCTGCATTAAAAGTTTCTGGTTTTCTGAGTAAGAGAGAAGAGATGGTGTGAAGGTTGTCACCCAGCTGATGAAGTCCTAAGTATAATGACCACTGTCACAGTTTCCATACAGGCAAACAACTTGGTTTCTTTCTGACTCAAATCACACAACCTACTTATAGCCAACAGTACTCATGAATGTATCGCAAACAAAACAGAGTAAAGTTAAAGAGGTACATATATATTACAGTAACACAGACCATCTTGAATTAAGGACAGACATGTTGTGATGAGCCAAATGCTGGGAGCTCCACTGCCTGCTTCTGCTTTGGTACCTTTCCACACACTGCCAAGACCAGAGCAGGCAGCAAAAAACTTTCAGGGGACAAGAGTTTGCCACAGAACACTATTGATAAATGTCATTCCACCAGAAGTGGCATGAAAAGACATTTACAGTTCAAAACCAGCTTCTCTGCATTTGCCTCTCATTGTTTTGATATTGAATTAAAATGCATAGTGCATGTGAAAAAGCTGCAGCATTTTCTTAGCCTCTGCTAGGTTCTCAATATGTACTTACAGCAAGAGCTTCCTGAATCAGAACTGCTTTTCCAAGCTGAAAACAGACTGCTATGGCTCCATCCTCCAAAAGCCTTCTAAAAGCTATGCTTTACTGCAATGCAGAACTAAAGTTTTTTTCCCCAGGTAGAATCTCTGAAGGATGGCAAGATCTAACCTTATTATATATTCTCTAGAACGCATCTAGCTTTTGGTATTAAAAAAAAAAAAAATCACTGAATTTTCAATCTACCAAATATGGGGGTATTTTTCCTTCATTCCTGATGACTATTGAATACCTACACTCTAAAACAAAC
This sequence comes from Xenops minutus, assembly GCA_035221455.1. Lineage (NCBI taxonomy): Eukaryota > Metazoa > Chordata > Aves > Passeriformes > Furnariidae > Xenops > Xenops minutus. Next base: position 17,583,678 of record JAWWEE010000001.1, on the reverse strand, counting down.
CTGCAAACTGCAGAAGCAAAAGTCCTGTAGGATTGTCATCCTGTTTATGCAGCAGCATTCCTATGCAAGAAGTCACCTAAGCAATGAGTGATAAAAGCACAAACAAATGAAAAATGGATAAGATCCACAGCTCCTTTTCCTTTAGGAAGGCTTAATTTGTCCTCTTTGCTGAAAACAACTTCTGTTCTGAACAACATTTAAAGAAAAAGAGCAGACAGCATCAAAACCCAATGGCTTCTCCTGTATCTGCACACCATTCTTGCCCCACGGTTGGAATCCCAGCTGATAAGAAATGAAGATCCCTTGTGTGGAACAAATAAGGAACAGGAAGAAAGTCTAACCATAATCAGATTCTGTGGGCAATATCTCAGCCTGGGGAGACAGTTGTTTTAAAACATTCCCCTTTTTTATCTCTCCCACCTCTCTCCCTGCATCTGGACTCTGAAGGCCCTGAGATAACTGTCTCAAAGCCACAGGCTGAGCCATGCACTGGGGAAGCAAGCACAGGAAGAGAGAGCCCCTTCTCCCTGCAGAGGCTCTCTCACCTGTCTTCTGGGGTTTTTAACCTCAGAAAACGAGCTCCAGTAGCCTCTGAGCTCCACTAGCCCCAGTCGATTACATAGCAGACCCTTCTGCATATTAAACATACCAAAATTTGTTGACAAAAGGGTTTTGTGGTTTTTACCTCCACCTCAAATGCACGACTAACAAACAGAATTTCTTTCTTTCCTAGGTCTCAAAATCAGCACTAAGACTGTTGATTAGATTCCAACCTTTGACTCTTTACTGCCCTAGATGAGAATAAGAAAAAGGAGAACTCTGCTCTGAGTTCCTACGGGCAGTGAGGGGTGATTATTATAGAATAATAGAATCAGCTGGGTTGGAAAAGACCGCTGAGATCAAGTCTAATCCTTGACTGCAGTTACTAGACCATGGCACAAAGTGCCACATCCAGTCTCATCTTAAAAACCTCCAGGGATGGAGAATCCACCACCTCCCTGGGCAGCCCATTCCAAAGCCTGATTACTCTGTAAAGAATTTTTTCCTAATATCGAACCTAAATCTCTCCCCGGCAGAACTTAAGCCCATGACCTCTTGCTTTACTGATAGTTGCCTGGGAGAAGAGACCAACCCCCACCTGGCTACAGCCTCCTTTCAAGTAGTTGTAGAGAGTGATGAGATCACCCCTGAGCCTCCTCTTTTCAAGGCTAAACAACCCCAGCTCACTCAGCCCTTCCTCACAGGGCTTGTGTTCAAGTCCCTTCACCAGCCTCGTTGCTCTTCTCTGGACATGCTCCAGCACCTCAATATCTTTCCTGAACTGAGGGGCCCAGAACTGGACACCATACTCAAGGTGTGGCCTCACCAGCGCTGAGTACAGAGTACACTTCCTTTGTCCTGCTGGCCACACTATTGCTGATACAGGCTGGGATACCATTGGCCTTCTTGGCCACCTGGGCACACTGCTGACTCATATTCAGCTTCCTGTCAATGCAGATTCTCAGGTCCTTTTTTGCCTGGCTGCTCTCCAGCCACTCTGTCCCCAGCCTGCAGCGCTGCAGGGTGTTGTTCTGGCCAAAGTACAGGACCCGGCACTTGCCTTGTTGAACTTCATCCCACTGGAATCAGCCCATCTCTCCAGTCTACTCAGATCCCTCTGCAGAGCCCTCCTGCCTTCCAGCTGATCAACAGTCCCCCCAAACTTTGTGTCATCTGCAAATTTGTTAATGATGGACTCCATACCCTCATCTAAATCATCAATAAAGATGTTAAACAGGACTGGGCCCAACACTGATCCCTGGTGGACACCACAAGTGACCAACTGACCGCCAGCTGGATGCAGCCCCATTCACCACCACTCTCTGAGTCCAGCCATCCAGCCAGCTCTTAACTCAGCAGAGTGCACCTGTCCAAGCCGTGGGCTGCCGGCTTTTCCAGGAGTGTGTTATGGGAGATGGTGTCAAAGGCTTTGCTGAAGTCCAGATAGACCACATCCACAGCCTTCCCCTCACCCACCAGGTGGGTCACCTGATCATAAAAGGAGATCAGGTTGGTCAGACAGGACCTGCCCCCTCCTCAAGCCATGCTGGCTGGGTCTGATCCCTTGTCCATCCTGTAGGTACTGTGTGATTGCCCTCAGGATGATCTGCACCATAACCCTGTCAGGCACTGAGGTCAGGCTGACAGGCCTGTAGTTTCCCAGGTCCTCCTTCCAGCCCTTTTTGTGGATCAATATGACATTTGCCAACTTCCAATCATCTTGGACCTCCCCAGTGAGCCAGGACTGTTGGTAAATTATGAAGAGCGGCTTGTCGAGATCTTCCACCATCATGCTAGGATGATCCATCCTCATCACCCTAGGATAGATCCTGTCTGGTCCCATAGACTTGTGAGGATCCACAAGGCTCAGCAGGTCGCTGTTTCCTTCTGGATTACAGGGAGGCTATTCAGCTTCTTATTTCTGTCTACCAGCTCCAGAAGCCAGTTGTCCTCAGGACAACCTGTCTTACTGTTGAAAACTGAAGTAAAGAAGGTGTTAATATTATCTTTGATAACTATGTTCCCATCCATGTCCAACAAAGAATGGAGGTTTTCCTTGCTTCTCCTTTTGCTATTGATGTATCTGTAGAAAGACTTTTTGTTATCCCTAACAGAAGTAGCAAAATCATTTACTAAAAAAAAAAAAAAAAACAAAAAAAAAAAAAAACTGTTTACTTGTAACCTAAACAGATTTTCTCCCACGTCACTGAGGTTTGGCAGACATGGAATCTGATATGACCCTTTTTTATGAGGCAGAACTGCAAGAGGCCCCTAAATATCCACAATAAGAGATGAATTCAATTCACAGGTATCACATTGCAAACAAATGTTGGCATAAGACTGATGCAAAAGATGACCACAGAAAAATCTTAAAACATGGAAAGAGGAACCTAAACTTCCCTCTAGCTGTTGCAATCCTCTCAAGAAGCCTGAAACAATGACAAAAAAGAACACAATTGCATAAAATAACTTAAAAGTTAGATCTGAGGCAGGTGGACACAATTCATCAATATGTCTGAGGCAAGCCTGTAAAACTATTAGCCAAGAAGGGGAATACATAACTAGCTTGTGAAATACTCAGTTAAACTCTGATTTTCTCACGAATTGAGACAATATATTTTATCTTCTTTTCAAGTCTTATTTCTCAATTCTTCATATTCATATTGATTAAGGGGAAAATGATCAAACCCACTGCTGTTCTTTATGTCAACAAAGCACCTAGCAGTGTGGTGGCAACAAAGGAAAGACACACTTTCTGATTTCTGCAGAAGTTTAATAAAAGAGCTGACCCTTCCTAAAAAAAAACCAAAAAACAAACTCTTATTATTCATAAAGTAACAACACAAAAGGTATTACAGCGTAATACTATACTGAGACTTCATTACTAAACTATTCAATTCAATTGCTATCTCAGAAAAACAAGATGTGAGAGAGGCAGTACTTTTTATTATTATTCTACCCAAAATACAACTTGAAGCAGGAAGGATAAGCAATGTAACAGACTAAAAGGATGCTTTAGCTGAGTAAACCCTGATACACATGTCACTAAGACTGACATTTCATTTCTATTTCTCATTGTATTAACAGCTCTGAACATCCAATATCCCCAAAATTACTTAATTCCCATTTACTTAGAGACAAGAGCATACATCATACATAGACATATCCCATTGTTTCACCTGTCCCTAACCAAGCACTTAATGTTGAAGTGAGGTACTAATATTTGCCAGCAAGTTAGTTTTGCTCAAAACGAGATATATATTTTTTATTTCACTAAAAGCATGTAGTCATGTTATCTTACACAGAAAAAAAAAATTAGAAGTTTCAAAGTCTTAAGTCTATAGAGAACATTTACAACAACATGACCTCTTTTGATGAATGTCTTGGACAGGACAGAGCTCTGGCAAAAGCAGGTCAAACCCCACCGATGGGGGTGGAATTGTATGCATTACTACTTGGCTGAATTTGACCCATTGTGCAATTAAGAAGAAAGTAAAGGGTAATATTAGAGAAGTTCATTGTCACTAAGATAGTTAACACTCACTTAACGTGGAGTCCTATCCCCAGGCTTTAGACAGATTTAAAGCTCTGTATTTAAAAATAAGCACTGCTTTGAACCGAGACAATAAAGAAGCCATTAAAAAAAGTCTATTAAACACTTACCAGGAAACCTGCTATGGAGGTTAGCATCACAGTTGTATCCATTGAACTGAGCAGTCACTGAAAGCACTTTAATCGTCAGCAGGAGCAGCAACCATACCTGTTCCATTGCAAAACCTAGCAAAACATTAAGTGATTATTACACACATCTGTTCAGTGCATTAAAGATGTTTACTGCAGACATTTAACCGCTCGGGAGGTGTTGGTCTCCAGCAAAGGAATTGGGAATAGAGCTCACAAGCTTATGGGAAAGAGGTCACAGACAGCAGGGCCTCTTTCTCTACTTCCGAGTAATATGTTATTTCTATTAACTTCTACAACTTTTAATCATAACTTGTCACAAAAAAAAAGTACTCAAGGATGATACAAAAGAAAAAAAAAACACTAAAATATATTTATAGACTAGAATTTCTTAAATACTTAAACTCCAATGGCTTTTTTTACATTTCAGTGTAAAAATTCCTTAAGACATTTCCACTAAAATAAAACTATTGTTCTAAGTCCTTGAAAATCATACAGATAAATGGCTTGCTGAGCAATTATCAGGCTCAAGGTCCTAGAATAAAAATTAGTTCATATCTATTTGTCAAACATTTGTTCTTTGCAGCACACATGCAATTATATTGAGCTTATATAAAGCTCTGGTACAGATGCTTCCATCTATTTGAATTGTATCTGGCAATCAGATCAGGAGATCAGAACTCACAAATTTCTAATGTTTTGAATAATTATCCCTTCTAGGGGAAAAGCTCCAAGGTGCAATACCTGTAGTATCTAGCACAACCAAAACAACTTCTGATACATGTTTTTCTCAATAATATCCCTAAATATTGAGATTCTTGTCCATGAGTCCAAGTGCACTGACTTTTTTACTTTATTTTATTAGATTCTGTCGTGCTAAAGAATACAACTGCTTATGTAGACTCCAAGTGCAGTAATGCTCTCCATTTGCCTAGACAGGAACTGAGTGATGTTAAGATGTAGATTTGTTTTCTCTAAGACTGCAGATACAGACATGTCAATCATCACCATTCTCAAGGGGATAAAAAACATCTGCAAACTCCAGAGATGCAGCATGCCTAAATGCAGCCATATCTGATACGGTGAAGGCCCATCATGCATTGCTGAGAATAGCTGGTAACAGCACATGGAGAGAACATTTGAGACAAATCCTCACTCTTAACTGGATCTTTCATGGCTACACAGCAGTCTGAGCTAAAATCTGCTCAATAATAGAAAGGCTTTCACTAATTTTTAAACCATGGTCCCAGAGTACACAAACGTAGGATTTAATATTTTGTGTTGCAACAAAGACCCTTAGATGACACTCCCTAGTTATTTATGAATGAACAGATCAACTACAACAAAACACTGAGCCAAATTCTACTAAAAAGTCAAAGGTATGTCCAATGTAGTCATTGATTCCTGTGCAATTCTGCTTGTAAGTAAAAGGAATAAAAATGCATAATTGGAAACACCAGGTTTTGGCTAAGTGTGCATATTTTCTTAGTCAGGTATAACTTTTGCTATCTATCACATCCAAAAGCAGCTTTCCTACCAAGTTCTGCACAACTTCCTCAAAGTGTGACTTACAGCAGCAATCCAACCTCCTTTTAGTTTCAGGGGGATACAAAACTCTAAATAAAAGTGCTTTTTGACCCTTTACTCTTTTTCCATTAGATTCCTGCAGAGGCTGACAGCACTTGAAGCTAATGCTGATGAAGAACTGTAGCGAAAGAAAACATAAGAAAGAAAATAAAATTTCTACCTGGGTTGCTATGAAACCTCTGTATTTTCATTATCTCCTCACCCTCTCCATTACTCTAAGATGGAGAAGGTAGTGTTTTGTATGTTTGTTTACTATGTAAATTCATACTTTATTTTGAAAGAAATAATTTATACTTCAGAAAATTGGCATTTCTCCAGCGTCCCAAAGCCTTACCTCGGCTTGCACAGTGGTTACCTCGATAAAGTGGCTATTACTGTTCTTTTGTATGTGGGCTGATTGCTGATGTGCATTACAATGATATATATCAAGGGCAATTTACTAAGATCTAAATCTGACTGCAATTTTCCAACATCTACAGTGGCTTTTTGCTAGGAAAAAAAAAAATTTAAAAAAAAGAAAGAAAAAAATCAACAAAAACTCTTTGAAAATAATTTAATGAAAGATGCCACTGACAAAGCTGTAGCTATTATTTTAGATGAAAAGCAGAACTTAACAATAGATTCTAAAAGTTTAATTATTAAACATAACTTATACTGCTGCATATTGGAGGAAGGAGGGATGATTGCTAAGGAACAAATCTGAATTAAGACATTAAGTATTTATAGCAGTATTTCTCTAGCTATATTCAAAACAATTCAGATTTTAACACAACCAATAACATCCTCCTTGCTTTCTGGCTATTGACTTATCTGTGTACGGATCAACATGCAGATCCACATCACCAGTTGAGCTTACTCCTGCTGATTTTGATTAATTAACTTGGGAACAGGCATTATTTTTCATTTCTCAAGAGAACTGCAGGGCTAGAAAGCACCCTGAAAGGCCAACATCACATATCTACTCACCCCAGCAAGAATTAAGGCAGCCACTCCTGCTTTTCCAGCCTGATCTTAAAGGTCTCTTACAAGTTACTTCTCAACAGAAATTTCTAAACTTCAGTCGCCCAAATGTACAAGGAATCCTAACAAGAAGACTTGTACCATACTGATACTGCTGAACATTTCATCCAAAGAAACACAAAATAGTAATAAGAACATCATAACCTGATTGATGCTTACAAATATGTAATTAAAATACCATTTACAAAAAAGGAAAGATAATATGCAAGTGTCAGGAATGGGATGATTTATTATCCAGAAGTCAAATTTATGTGGAAGACATTTGTCCTTTTTTTTTTCAACATAGTATGCAATTCTTTTCAATTTCAATGAATACTTCTCTTGGTGCTTTCCAAAACAACCAAGAAGGGTTCCTTTGATCTAGTAGCAAACATCTTTGGCTGTTAAGAAGACTTTCATGATTACAAAGATGCCCATACACACTGCAAGTGAAATGTGACCTTCTGTATCTATTAAACTCTTAATTGACAAACCCATACCAGGTTTCACTGATGTACCAAGAAACAGGTTCTGTGCTGCATATCATTGAAGAGTACAGAGAGGTCAGAGTTGCAACATACAGTCCTCAATTTAATTGTTATCCCTTTACAAAGCCATCATCCCTTCTTTGATAAATTTCAACATGTCAGAAAACCTGCAAAGAACTTACAAGTAAAGATATTTATGATTTAAGTAAGACATGTTTTAGCAGTCAGTTTAGAAATTTCATTGCAGTTTCCTCTCATTTCTCTTCTTTACCATCCTCTCAAAAAAGATCTTCAAAAATTTTCCATTGTCAACAGCATTCACTGATTCAGCCCTAGACTTTTGCTGAAATTCATTTGTGAGCCAGTTCTGAGTATATTACTTGCTTCAAATATTCATCCTGTATTTTATGATAACTTCCTATAATCCCCTGCTTATTCTAGATTTTTCATTCACAGGATATGACAGTTCTGCAGAATAATATGGTGATCTTTATGTTTTCTGACTTTCAAAAAAATAGTTGACAGTAATAATAAAACTTCTCAAAATAAATTACATATGTGATAAGCACATAATAAAGCTGGTGGAACACTTATAAGTGTTTTTATACATATCTAGTAACAGTCCAAGCCTTGTCTAGCAATGTACAGTAGGTGTCTACAAGTAACGAAATAGAAGCATGACTTCTGCTGAAAAATATTTTCAAATTGTCATTGCATATTTCAACAAGTACTTCTCAGTCATCTCATGACAAAATAGTTCCTTGTCTTTTTGGTTTACATTCATCTTGCTCCCACATTGCTTCTGCATAAGCCCTCAAGTTGTGAAGTGCATTAACTGAACTGCTACCAAGTCTTCCAAAACCACTTTGCCCCTTAACACATTTGTGTGTTAGTGATCATTTGCCATCACTTAACAGTAATCTGGAGAAAACAAAAACAGAAGAATACCCCTCTACCTCAAGTTCTCTAGCGGAACTTTCTCTTTTAACTTATAAATCCCATTGCAACGAATTATCCAGACTGTTTTCACTATTCCACATTATCTCCTTGGGTCTTCCGATGCAGATTAAACAGGACTTGGATCTTTACAGTAACTGTTTTGAAGATAAGCCTACCAAAAGGCGATAATTGCCTTTTTTCAAAGGTCTTGTTACAGAAAAGAAGGGCAGCTGAGATGCAAAGGACTTTAAGACACATTTCAATGATAAAATTTCCCTCTGCTTAACTATAATCTTTCGTTCTAAGACTTTGAAACATAGCATATCTTTTCTTGCAGTTTCCTGTGACTTCAGACTCCATAGTCCCATCCCATTCACTTCTAATACCTAGCAAAACCTGCAAAGATGAAAAAATAAATATATGCTGACACACACACACACATATATACATGACAAATACATACACACAGAAGCACACAAATGTATCCTGAAGTTCAGCAGTTTGCTAAACAGAGGACTAAAGCTGATGATGAAGCCAAACCTGTGACCATTCTGTATGTTCCCAAAATTAAAGTATTTGAGGGCTCGCAGCACAGAAATATGACAAATGTAATAATTTGTCATATACAAGGAAATCATAAAACTAAAAGCATCAGAAATCAGTGCACCTCATAATGTACAAAAAGAGCTGATTTTTTTTCCCCCCCACAAAAAGGGAAAATAGTTTGGTTTTAAATAGATAAACTAATATCTCTCTTGTATCTATTCAGAACAAAAAAAGCAGTGGCAGACTACACAAGAAAGACCACACATTAAAAGTACACATGTAGACAGGCATAGAGTTGTCTTCAGCATCAATTATTTGGCCCTAGAATTTGGCCCTGTGCTTATTTCCCCTCAATTCTTGACAAGTAAAAATAAGAACCCTGGATTAGCTTCATTCTATATCAGATTTGTAATTAGACATTGGGTCAAAGCTTGGAGCACTTCCTTAATCAGAATTCTACCAGAACCCAACAGCAGCTTTACCTGAAAAAGTCTGAGTGATAGCTAAAGTCTCAAATGCTAAGATATTTTGTGAATCAAACAGGCACCCATGGTGTCCAAGGAAAATGAGAATGGGGGACAAATTTTGCAATTTTTTCAAAAATAATATACAAAGGTTTTGCTTTGGTTCTAACGTTTAAAAAATTCTAGTTTAAGTTAAAAGAATTCTGGTTTACTTTCCAATCTTTTTATGATAATCTTTCACAGAATAAAAAAGCCAAAGGGTCTGAGAAAGACATTAATTTTCTACAAAAGGAAGCCACGTCAAAATCATTAGACTTTAATCTGAAAGACTTCAAATTTTGACCAGCATGCTGCATGGCAACTGATATTCAAGACCATAAAAAATTTATAAGGAAGCAATCCATAGTATGCTTATGAAGTGAAATGAAATAGTAATTCTAAACCCTGCTGAACACCAAAAGGCTGAAAACTCAGATCTGCTTCCAGAAGACACAGCTCAGTATTTTTTGTGAATCTTATTACTGGTAGTGTGAAATAAATGTGTATGTTTGGTAAATAATAGAAGCCTTACAGCCATGCAGTGCTCTTGGGTCTGTAATATCAGCTGTGCTTAGAGAGGTGCACACCACCATAGGTCCACCTGGAGCTTCGTCTCATACCCTCAGATGAGCAAAACTTCACCTGAGACTGTTTTTTCACCTGCCTAATGACTGGGGAAATTTAATTGGTGTACCACATTGCCAATAAACCATTAAAAAATAATTACATTTTAAACCTTCAAAACATTCATTATAAAATTTTAAACATTGTACCTTAGTATACATGTCTGGTTTCATTTTTACAAAAAATCTTTGGATGCACTGAGGATTTTTTTAATCTTTCTGAGAAAAAACTAAGTTAACTGCATATTTACAATGTAAGAAGACAAAGAGTGATCAAGGGAAGAATATGACTATATAAAATATTTCTAAGGAATTTATACAAAGCAGCATATCTCCTTTCAAGGAGATAGACTATTGGGGAAATAAAGTTATTAAAGCATAAATAAATCTAAAAAACCATTTGTTGAACAAGCCAGAGATATTTACTTACTAGATTTGTTTAACTTATTCATTTAAGATTGTTGAGGTCATGGAGTAGACTGTTTACCTGCTATTCTGTGTTAAATATCAATTATTCTAGCTTTTCCTATATCCACTAGTGAAATACTAATTTTCTTCAAATGCGCTACTTTCCCCCTACACTGTTCCATATTTTTTTTTTACTGTAGCTATGGTTAGTGATAGAACAGTTGAATTTCACTTTAAATATTGCCTGAATACTTGCTTTGCAGTCCCACAAAGGTGACTTCAATAGTGTATTTATATCTCTCATCCAGATATTTATTCTAATGATCTAAGGAAATGTTATTGTTTTCCAAATCATGCCAATCATATCATACAATAAAATTACTTAAATATGTATCTGATAGATAAGGAAAAAAAATTTGCCTGTGTGAAATTATGTTTCTAACTCCATAGTTCAGATACCTCAATAAAGTGTGAAAACACAAATCAGCTTTAAGTTCCACATTAAAAAAAAAAAAAAATGTACAAAAGGACATCTCCTGAACCTCTCAGAAAATACTGATTTCTATTCTGTTCTTCCAACCTGCATCAATTAACCACTGCTCCCCACAGGACATTCATGCAGGTACAAAGCACAGTAAGTTGTCAGTGAAAACAGATTTGAGAGGAAAACAGGTCTGAAGGAAGTGATTTATGGTCAAAGCGTTGGACCTGAATTAAAGAACTTTGAACAAATTATCCTCTCACTTTCACGCTCTTCATACTGTCTACTGCATCAGAAAAACTTTGACATCAGCAAGAGACCTGAGAAAAAAGAAAGTAAATTCTGCATAAGATTTAGAGTGATCTGAAAAAATCATTGTAGCCCAAATGGGGATGTTCTTGACAAAGCAAGACATCCTTTTTATCATTAAAATCCACATAATTTGAGTATTTGTGTTCTGCATTTCTTTAATCTCATGGTTTAGCTGTTAAATTCTTTAGTGCAACTTCAGTGGATTCAGCTGAAATGCCAAGAATATAAACCAACTGAAAATATGGATAGATTCCCTATTGAGGTCACTATGTTTCTGACTCATATCACAAAATTAAACTAAAAATATTTTTGGATTTTCCATTTCTCACTTCAGCTACAAAATGCTACAAAAAAACCTGATTACAAAAAAGGAGCCATCAAGCTCTGCTGCATTCACGCACTATCTAGTACCTATAGAAGTATGTGTAATGAACACAACTTCTTTAAGATATTGTCTAATTAATCCAGTACTGAGAAAAAAATGGGCTGATTTATTTTATTGCAGCTTGTTTATATTGTGTTGCTCTTTCACTTTTAGTGGAGACATTGAAATTTCAAAAATCCCTGCAAGACTAAAGCAAGTCCATCTTGGACTGAAACAGAAAAGCAACAGTTGTGTCATGTCACCTGCACGAGGAGCATACAAAGACTGTCCCTAAAACCGTGAATGAAGAGACTGTTCCTAAGCATAAATACCTTCTCAGCACATACAAGTTCAGTCTACAGATTTTCTTCTCAGACCACTGATCATTATGGGTGTTCCACCAGCTAGCAAATTTACAGAGACTATCAAATCATTTTATACAGGCCCCTGAAGTGTCATCACATGCTACTGGCCCTCAGTTGCCTCTAACCGTGGTCTGGAGTCAAATACACTGATCTAGTGATGAGATGCTCTTAATCCTATTGCCTGACCATAGAGCCCTGCAGTCACACGGGTATATAAAGATCTAAATGAGTATCATTCTACTTAATTACCCTTTTTATGCTTTTGAAGAGAGTGATATAAACATAAATTTTCAGTAAAATAATTCTTGATGTCACTACCAAGTAGATTATACTGCAGCCATCTGTTAGCAGCTTGAAAAGTTATCAGTAAAATAAGACTTCCCTGACAAAAAGTAGCAACAGTTTATGCCATCATGATTATTTCAATTTCCTTACTTTTAGAAAGAGCAATTAAGCAGAAAAGTTATGGAATAATGCTGCAGTACAGTACAGCCTTATCTAATCCTCAGAAGTTAAATGAATCTCCAGCAAATAATGCTGCTAATATCTTGGTCAAAGAAAGCATGTAACACCACAGATTTCATAAACTGTGAAATGAAAGAGCACTTACACTCTTCCTAGATTTATATTTAAAAAGAAAAATTATTTCTCTTGTGAAATAGAAAAAATTTCATTTATGGATATTTCCTTCACTATGTTTTGAGTCCCTCTCATAGCCATTTGGGACTTAAACCAAGGTTTGAAGTAATTTTTTAGCCAACCTCTAAAACAAGCCTAAGAGGTACTGCTTAAGACCTAGCTGAAAGAAAACAAAGCATCGTGCATTGGTAAAAACATTCTTTGATCAAGCACATGCAAGCAGGGCCAACACTCCTTTCTTCTACAGCTCTTAGTTTTCCCTCACAGTATACAAAGCACTCATAGTAACTATGTCAATTTGGACTGTATCAGTTAATCAGCTTAACTGAAGACTTGATTTCAAATCCCTACAATCTTCATTCAAGAATATATCGTCATTATTATTACTTTAAAAATAAAAAGAGGTGGTGCAATTATCATGTCCAGTCAGCTTTGTGACCTGAAACAATGTAATTTCCAATCAGCAAACCCATGTCATTCAGTTGCAGAGGAGCCAGATAAGAAGTCTCGCTTATCAAAATTTTCTTCCATCAATGCAATGATTGTGGGAACAGGCAGACACCACAAGTTGGGTAACATTGTTTCCTTCAAGCAATTGATTGTTTCCCTCCTGCAAGCAACATGAGCGGGTTTGACATACAAGAACAGCCTCAACATTACAGAGGGTTTGTAACCTTCCTCCCCTCACATGAACAGAGAGTCTGGCCTCGGTACCTCTAGGTAAATGGTAAGTTGCAAATGCTGGATGTTATTTTACCTTCATGTTTTCATCAGCCATTCCCTGCATACTTCTCCCCCAACAAACTACCTCTGAGACTTCCTAGTGAGGTTAAATTTGACAGGTGATAAAGTAAGAATTTTCTTTTAAAAATGAATGAATATTTTGACATTTACCAATATTTTAGTAAGTTCTAGTTGGCTGACATGGTGGGCACTTACCCAAATCCCCTGTAGCTGTTGAGTCAGCTGTACTCCATCTATCCCGTGCTCCTGCATGTGATCAAGTGTTCAACTCCTCTGCCCTGCAGAAGTTTTTCAGAAAATACTCTCAGCCTGTGGATAGGGGAAAAGAGACACTCATTATGAAAATTCTTTTTAAAATAGGTCTGGATTTCAGATGGGAAAATTTGACAGGTCTCAGAATACTTTACAAGCCTGTTCATCATCAGGCTGAAACCTGAGTAGGATCTTTATGGTGGCTTTTTGCAGTCCTCTGCCTCTTTTTACCTTGCAGGCTTTTGATCTGCTTCTCCCCACTTGTATGAAGATCTCCAGAGACCATGTGGGGCAAACAATCAACCTGGAGAAATTATTCTGTCATCAGCTTGTTGAGGGAAAACCTTGTCTGCTTGAAAAGAGGGGTGGGAGGAAGGAGAGAGATGGAAGCACTGAGATAGGATCAGTAACTAAGCTGCAAGGTTATCAATGTCCCGTTGTGTGTTGTGAGAAGTGTCTATTTTTTTCAGCTCTGGGCTAAACTCATAGTACTAAACAAAACAAAAGCAAAAAGAGCGACATTTCACGCTGTGATGAAAATGTGATATAGGGGTGTCATCATGAATACAGGTGTCAACAGAATGATAATTACCAACAGGACATCAATGCACACAAAGCCAAGTGCACACAAAGGCAAAGATCAAGCTGCTAGAAACTAAACCTCCTTCATAATATCTACTCCTCTATTTCTGGGATTTGGATGGAGGTGGGGGAAGTGTTTAATTCCCATTTGTTGTACTAGGGTTTTTTCCTCCTTCCACCCCCTCCCTTCAGTTTATATTGCAACAACCTATGCCTGGAAGCTTTTGTTACACCTTTGGCCAGGAAAAACAGTAGTTTATAGACTTTTGCACCATAGAGGTAGCTTTCAGGTGCCTGGATTTGTTGGAATTTAAGTCAGTTTTTAGAAGAGAAAAGCCCTGCCTCTGCCATGCCTTCACTTCATCCAGCTCCTCTTAAACATCAAAGTGCTGCAGAGCACACTGTGTATATTCACGGTAATGCAGGCAGGCCCCAAAAAGCAGCCACAGCAGAACTGGCAGTGACATGGGACACTGACCCACTTTCTCTTCATCAGCCTACAGTGTCAGGGAACTGACAGAGGAAAGCAGATTTCCCTTTTAACACTGAAGCATTGCACAAATCCACACTTCAATATCTCAATATAATACTAGTTTCACAAACAAGCACATTAAAGCACAGTCTACCCTTTAGTTGGTTTCCAAAATGTGAATCTCTATTTACTATGTTTTATTATTTAAGACAGAATATTAGAAGTCATTCCATGCCTTTTGGTATTCAGATGAGATTATTAAAAACATCTAATCATCTTAAAACACTGACATCAATCACAGCTTCTGCAACATCTGGCTTTCCTCCCTCCACAGGAGTATTCATACGATGAAACCCTGGCCCAGCATGACAGCTGTCATCCCATCTTTCCCTTGCTGCAGACTATGTCATTAAATAAACAAAGGAAACAAAACACAAGGCTACAGGACAGGTCCTTATAACCTGAGACTCACCCAAGAAGTTGGCTACCAGCAGCTATGCATGGAGAAGTGGTGGCTATGCAATTTTGGGAGACACAGCTCTCCCCACAACCTGTAGGAGCAGTTTGGCTGAGGAGGGGCCACTGCAACCTGCCCACACATGTGAGCAGAAGCAGATTTAAAGCTGGCTGGGCAGCACAAGCCACAGTGCAGCCTTTGCAGCCTGCAAGACCAGCCTTCGCCCCAGTAGGTCACAACATGTAACCCTATGAAAATCATCACTGACAAACCCCTCTCTCACCATATGCCTCTCAGGGAAATAGCGATTACCTAGGTGTTCCCAAAACCCAAACAGATTTCACAACCTGAGAGCACACCAGTTTCCCCCTCAATCTGTTAAAACCCTATAGTCAAGGTAGACAAGAGCCCTAATTATCAGTTCTATCACTATTTAACTGCTTTTATTTACAGAAAGTAATCAATCAACAAATCTATGCACTTAGTAGAAACAAGTCCTTCACTGTTATCATACTGTATATATGAGCGACCTGAAGATATGCTATATATCCTCAAACATCCAAGTACTTTATAGACAATGCAGTAATCCCTTTGCTATATAACATATATATAACATATATAACAATTCCATTGTTATTTATTGTATATATTTAAAATAAAAATAAATCCCTGAATTCTTTGACATAGAAAAAAAAATGAAGCAAACCTGATTATTTCACCATTAATCCTTGAAAGAATGTGCCTCCAACTTAGATTCTTTAATCTTACAGCGTATTCATAAAGAAAACTATTTTCATTCCATATAACATTCAATAGTTTTGCAAGCTTTCAGTATGATTTCAAATTGTTATTCTGGCCAGGACAAATTCACAATTCTATGAATAGACCACAAAGAGCTTTCCAAACATACCTCATTATAACTAAGAGACATCTTGCTCATTTCCAAATTAAAAATCTGTCTCCATCCCTCAAATTCCTCTGATTGTCTCACTCATATTTTATGTATTATTTGAGGTCAGACAAACTGATCCTTTAAACAGTAGTTTTAGAGGACTTTTTGACAAAGTCTGGTTACAAATATTATCAGTTAGCCCCTAAGGATCTTTCTCTTTTTGTATAAAAAGATACAACACATAAGCAAAAACATTCCTTCTTCCCTGTTCTCCAGGACTTAAAAAGCCCCCACACCTTTCTGCCCATACCTAAACACCTGTGAGGAAACAGAGAGGCTGCAAGAGAACTGAAAAATTCAATTGAAAAGAAAAAATTCCAAATAAAAAGCGAAGTCCAAATATTATTAACCAGGTCATACACAAGCCAAATTCTACAGTTGACTTGCTCACAACTTAAAAGTGAAATCTTTTGTTCTATGAAGAGGGATTCTGCCTTTTTGGAAATGATCTCTGAAGGTGCACAGCGGTTGTCAGACTGCCCATGAAACGAATTCTGCAGCCTAAACAACCTTCTAATGGAACAATTCAACCAAAGCACATTTCTATTGTTTAGGAACAGATGAAGTTTTATACACAATTAGACAGGTAGCTTTTCTAGTCATAGGCCTTGTCTAGAATTTATATCTACATCAAATGTTTAAAAAAATGTCTGGAGAAATTAAAAAAAAAATAATAATAATTAAAAAAAAAAAAGATAAAAAGATGGTTAAAAGCACAACCTCAGCTGACAAGACACAAATAAGCAAATCTTTCTCACAAAATAACCTGTCAAAAGTCAGCATATTTCTGGGACATGTACTGACATCTATAGGCTTATATTTGAAAGTAATCTCATGAATTTTCTCTCTAGACCTTATTATGATCCACATACAGCTATTACATCCCCCTTATATACCTCTTTTGCAACCAGGCCTACACTAGGACTTTCAGTTCTTCTGACAAGGAAAGTTTGGAATGCTCCAAACACTCCCCATCCCTTCTCCAGTTGCCTTGTGTTTCTCATACCTGTATTTATCTGCATTTAAAACCCTCACACACTTGCTTTTCCATCCATTTATCTGTATTATGTCCACATTAAACCCCTTGGTATAAGCAATTCTCATTGCTACCCAGATTTCTTTTCTAACACATCAGATTTAATTCAGACCCCAGCTAATCTAGATTAATAATTTATATAATTCTTACTATGCGTAGTCAATGTGTGCTGTAGACAAAAGGGAAAAAAGGGGAGAAATATTAAAAATTTCAATACTGCATTTCACGTGAGAGATTCCTCCTAGTAACAATCAAATATACTCAAAGAAACACATGGCCTAAAAATTTTCATGGCTATTTACATTATTGGCATCTAGAAAGAGTTCACGCCAGTTTTAAATATCTGAACAGTATTCAACCTCAAAACCCTCTAATTCACTTTCTATCTTGCCAAAGCAATTGTAATTTAAATCTCTCTAATGCAAACTGTTAGCAGAACAGGGAGCACAAGTGAAAAAAAAAATTTGTGAAAATTATACTTGCACTGAAGCATGTCAGAACTCAAATCTAGTTTAGGCAGAGTTTTACGAACAGCAAAAATTTGATCTGAACCAACTGTAAATAACCCTGGCACTGGTTTCATCTGGGTACAACCCACAGAACTGGGATAGACAAATCCCTGTTAGTTTTACTAGCACACAACAACATACATCAGAAAACCAACATATTTCAATATTAGCAGAGGTAAATGTGAATGAGAAATGGTTGTGGTTGTAAATTGGGAATTGGAATAAAAAATACACACAGGATTTCTTCAGCTTCTCTGGCTCTATGAAAACCTGCCTGCTCAGTGGTAACAAATATATTCCCCCAGCGCTTTAGAATAGCATTAAAAAAATTCTAATTCCTTGATATAAAATTCCTCTTTATATCACAATTTATCTGTTTCACATGTTTAAGCCCCTACTAGCAGAATTTACACCTAGCATCACAGATGAGCTTAGTTCACCTGTGAGTGTTTTGAAATAGTCTTCATGTTGACAATAATACACCTGAAAAGCTGCCATGAAATTAAATCTGGGATTAAACTTTCTCTTGGATTATATAGAAAATTTTTATTATGTCCCAAATCTGAAATAAAAAGTAAAAATCACCCTGTTACCATTTGTCTCTTATCTTCTGACATAGAAAGTTACACTGTCCAAACACAAGATGCAACTTTGCTTTTAAGACTCCCATTTTCAAATATACACTTTTGTTAGCATTAGATGAATCCTAAACATAACTGAGGCACACCCCTTTTTGAACACATTTTTACCTCCCAGCCAAACCTACAGTCCCTATTTCTTTCCTTTAACAGCTAGATTATATGTAACCTTTCAGCAGTTAAAGTATTTTTTCTTCTACTAAGGCCTGCAGATTTTCAGATGAGAAAGACAGGGTGTTTTAGACCTGAAAGGAACATAAACCTGGTCCTCTTGCTTTACAGCATAGCCTTTTTCCTTGTCTCCCTCTGCCATTAGCTCCTTCAACTAAATACAGATGTCACCAGCCTTTCTTTAGCAAAGGGAAATAAGTGTCCCATTAAGTACTTAGAGGAGTGGACAGATTCTCCCATTCAGCTGGTTCCCTACACACTTGCTGGTGCTGAACAGCAAATCTTCTATTTCTGAGAAAGGGCTATCACAGAGAGGTCATTTTCCTCTAAGTGGTTTCCTTATTTCATCTGTTCTCAAGTTTAGTGTTAAGTTGCTGAAAGATTACCTCATTCATATGATTGGGAGTCTGTTTGCCTCCAGAGTGTAGGGTGAATGAGGCAATAATTATTTGTTTGAAAAATACAGGTAGTTTAGCCTGCATTGCAAAGAAATATGCCTGAATTTGCCATTATTCCAGGGATGAATTCTGAGACCTTTATTTCCTTTTCAGAGTCAGACCCTGCTCACAATGGTGAAAAATCACATGCAGATAGTCCCAGCTGCTGCTCCTGCTCAGCAAGAGCCCAAAGTGAACTGAAGCAAAGGGACTACCTGACCAAGTGCTGCTGCAGACCATGAGTGCACTCACACTCTGTGGCTTCTCCAAGGAGGAAAGCAATCTCCAAGTAAGGTAGGATGAAAGTTTAATGTACTTTAATACACCAGTGAAGTTCCCCCCAAGCCAAATGGTTTCTCCATCGCCTTCTTTGGCGTAAGCGGGTTTTTGAGTTTTATAGCCTGGTTGACATTACGTTAGAAGCTTCTTTGGGGAGCCTTTTGTTTGAGGGATTAGGGGAGGAGGGAGGGTTAGAGCTACTTTCATTCAAGAAAAAAAAAAAAAAAACAAACAAAACAAGTGCAGCGCTAGTGCAATAAGTGCAGAGCTTTCTACATGTATTCAGTTCAAAGATTTCTAAGACCACATTCCATGAGCTTTTTCCCAGGTAAATACAGCTGCTGATATAGTTACTGGGACAATTTTTTATAATTTAATGTGAGATTAAAAATTCAAAGCAATAAGACTGTTTAGTGTTGGGAAACTCTAATAAAGGAGTGAGAAACAACAACAGAAACCAGACAGATTTTTCCACAAAAGAACCTTGACCCATTCCTCCTAGGCTGCACATGCTATCAGAATACAAAAGCAGCAAACTGCCTCTTGGAAGAAAAAAGCTCACTACACAACTCATGCGAACTGGGTTTAAGATGCATGTTCATTATTTTACAGAAGGAACATTCAGCTGGATCAATATGCCATCAAGATAAAAGAAGAGTATAAATTGTCCTGAGAGTTTGGTCAGAATTTTCTTTACTGTCAGCCAGGGAATTAAAAACAGGGCAGGAGGCATATTAAAACTGTGCTTTTATAAGTTTAATCAGTAGGCTGGAAAATGAGTTTCACAAAGAGATAATGAGCTCTCAAATCATAATTTGCCAAGGGTGCATCGATTTTCACTCATCTTCAGATCATTTACAAACATCCAGCACAAGAACACCTTTCTGACCCAGGCCCCCACCAAGCAGGGACATGTGCCAGAACATAATGCCCCTGCACAAGGAAGAGTTACCAGTTTAAGGGCTGCATCAGCTAAAAAGGCCATGAATTTGGATCTTGGGCATCTTCACAAATATAGCAAAGAGTTAATCATAATAGTTTATTGCAAAATCAGTTGTGCTGACACCACTGTGCTTTTACCAAGCCCACAGTCCCTGTCCTTATCCCAACTCCATGCTCAGCAACTATTAGGGCATTTATCCAGTACGTAGGAGAGTGGGCCGAATGTCCCTCCTCCAGATCCACCTTGGGAACCACTCCATAAGGTCAAAGGATAAAACTTACTCCTGGGTTAGTGGCAACAGGTTTTGTTCCCACCAACTTATATTGAACTGTTTATACAGAGACTCTAATTATCACTTATACCAAATGAGAGAATAATCCAGCTCAGCACATGTTCTAGATCAGTGCCTAAATTGCTGTCCCTGAGAAATGGGACAAAGTTGAAATAAAGCTCTCAGACTAGAGGTTCTTTAAACTTCAGACTTCTAGATCTTAGTCAAGCAGCCACATCACTGGACCAACATAGATAAACTACTGCAGAGGCAGCTTTCTATCAGGGCATCAGAAATTTGTTATACATAACATCACAAGATTGATAACAGAAATTAAAAAATTGTATTTTCATTCAAGTTGACATTTGATTTCTTCTTGCATGGCAGCACACCAAAACTACAAACACACACACACACACACACACACACACACATTCTTGCTACATGAATCAGGCTTGTTTTCCTCTCCCATCCAACATCACCAATCCACAAATGCCCTTTGCAAAATGGACTGACAGGAATTTTTCAGGAGAAAGGCTGGAATTTGAGGGAACAATTTTTTCTTCCCTACATTTTTTATTTGGAGTTAACACTGATATGTACAAAATTCAATGTTAACTCTTTCTCATTTGTTTCACCCTCTAGTGATTTCATCTTATTTGATTGCACCCCTACTCTTGTCAGCAAATTAGACAACTGGGTATTAATTGTGCAATGTTCTGTTATGTCAATTCTTTACAGTGTAGCAGGTATAATTTCCTTCTGTAAAAAGTTATCTTCATCCCAGGACCTGGTTGAATTCCAAGTGAGCTATTTGTTTGTCAGGGCAAAATTCAATAAAAGATGTTGTTTATCTTTAGAAGTTATTTATCTTCTGCTATAGAGTAGAGTAATTAAAAAATGGTATCGGTTGGGGGAGTTGAACAGGTGGGAGAGTTGGGGGTTTTTTCTGTCTTAATTTAGCATTGCACTTCAAAGTCCACTAGTACTTCAAAATCTCTTTCCTTTCTAGCAAAAGGCTTACAACTGTGTGTAGGGAGTGGGGGGCAGTTCCACTCTTCGGACATACCCTTTCTTTTATCCATTCTGTCATGTCTCTGAAGAAATCAGACATTCATTAAGTTGCTCGTTTCAGTGAAGAATGAGAATGAGGACCCTTGCCTTGTAGTTGGGTGAATAAGGCCAGATAATGGAGATATAGGAGAGACTGGAGGAAAGGAACTTACAATAAATCCTGTTACTTACTCTCTTTCTTGTATTGTTTGTATGTGTATTTTTAATAGCACAGTTTATCACACACAACCAGAAACAACCTACACCAAGTTCTGCATTGAGACAACTCAAAGAAGTTGAAGCTTTCTTCCTTTTTTCATTTGATGAACATGCTCACCACCAGACCTCAGGACATGTGTCTGAACTGGTAAGACTACTACTTCTCCCTTTGAATCACCACTCTCAGAAATACTCTGAACTACTTTATGTGTGAGTGACCACACACTGGAACAGGTTGCCCAGAGAGGTTGTGGAGTCTCTCTCAATGGAGATATTCCAGAACCATCTGGGCACGATCCTATGCATCATGTTCTCTAGAACAACCTTGCTTGAGCATGGAGATTAGATCAGATGTCCCCCTGTGGCCCCTTCCAACCTTATCCAGTCTGTGATTTTGTCTCATCTTTGTTGTTACAAGTGTCTGCAAAGCAGCATCTCAGAAGTGAAAATGAAAACATACTGTTGATAGAGAATTACATGCCTTAATTTTTATCTTCCTCCAAGCAAAACCACTGAAAAGAGCTACAAAGTTTAAGATCTGAACTTCATGTTCATTTTCTGAAGAAAGCATGGAAGAAATGAATGCTTGCAAATCTTCATTAGTCTGTACATTATAGAAAGATACTGTAGGCTAAATATCCGAATTGCCTATTAAGTACCATAGCAACAGATCAAAATATATGCTACCAAACTAAATGAAAACATTGCAAAAAAATTAAAAACAACCAAAACATTGTGATTAAATCTACTTTAAAATAATCCATAAAATCAAGAAGTGAGGAAAATATATCCTCCCAAGAATTACAGCTCCACTTGATCTATTTCTTTCCTTACTATTAAGTCCACTGCATTATTTATTCATTCAAGTGCTTTAATCAAGATAACCACTCAGAAGTCATTTAATTTAAAAGTACTGTTACTGCTAAATGTAGCAGCAACACATCAGAGCAATTTGCAGCCCACGATGATGTGCAGTAGCACAGAAAAAATAGCCATGCTGAGGACACGTATTTCATGGCTACAACCAAGAAAGTCATTCTGCAGTGTAAAAGGAGATCTTTACTTTTCTTTAATAAAGAAAAACTGTTGTGAGAGACAGCCCTCTCCCTTATGCTCAGCCCCAGGACCCTTTCTAACCACCCTGCACCACCAACCATAGTTTGAAGGCTTATTCTGCAAGACGAGACAGTGTTTAACTTAAGCGCATTCCAAGCACGCAGCCCTACCCGCAGGGAGCCAGGCTGTAGCAGCAGGGGACCCCAAGCATTTTTAAAAGCCTATCCAAGGATCAGGTAAATACATGGCATATTTACGTGGGCAAGATATCACTTTGTTGTGGCTACAGGATTTGCACAAGTGCTGTCAGGCTTTTGAGTGCAGAGCAGTGATGGCTGAGATATTGCAGGGCTAGCCACAGACTAACATTTGTTACCAGTAGCACAATTCTAACAATTCTTCCAAAACTGAGGCTTTTGAGGTAAATTTTTGGATTTCTGAGACATCTGGACCCTACAACAGAGAGTAGCATTACACTCATTATAGAACATAGCTGAGTTTTCTAGTTTTTGACTATGCTTGTTGACATAAAGTGCACAATGAATAATAGGTCACAGTTGTGAGGTTGCATTGTTTGAAACAACCTTGATGGGATGAAATACAGTCAACAACAGTCTATTTCATCACACAAAACAAATACCAAGACTATTTTAAAATCTATTTGGCTGAAAGAAATATTGCCAGGTTCAGATTTTGTTGCATTTTTTCCAAGTAATTTTTAACGTTATTCAAAACTTAAGTTTAAAACAAAAGAACTATAGGTTCAGCATGTTCAGCAGAAGTTTTATTTCTTTTTCTACATATTTTCACATTGTGGCTGGAGAATTTCCCATACTTTATTGTGTCTATAAGTACTTATTCTTTTCGCTACTCTTTTTTGAGCAGTGAAAACAAAATTAGATTAAAGGGACCAAAACATTAACATGTTGGTCGTTAAAAACTCAAGTAAAATGTTAAATAAATCATTAAAAGAACATCAGAATTTGGGTGGGTTTTGGGTTTGTTTTTTTTTAGCTTAATACATCTGAAAGATTTTTCTCAGAAGCTGAATTCCTCAGAACATTTGGAACTTCATTTCCATTTCAAATTGGGGTGTTGAAGAAATAAAAAGATCATTTTCCCAAAATAAGGGTGGGGAGGTTCTCCTGTGAAATGCAGAAATCCATTTCTCAGCCAATTGGCTCCATCAGATTTCTTTTTGAAATCAAGCCACTGAGAGATGTAAAAACTTTTAAGTAACATAAAAAGGAATACATTGAACACTCCAGCTAAATTGGAATACAGACAGTTTTAAAATTAGAACAGAGAAGAGAACATATGAATAACAATAGGTCACAAAACAGAGAAGTGGAAAGAACTTTAGCAGTGTTACTCCTGAATAAAATACAAATGACAGCTTCAAGAGCCTTCTTGTAGCAAAGGAGAGTTGCAGACCTATGATTAACTTTAAAGAAATACTGGAGACAGCTCGAAAGCTCATATCAGATTGCAGAGCTGCAGAAAATGAAGATCATGTGTAAGAAATCTGTCCAACACATACACAAAAGCTCTTTAAAATAAAACTCTATCCTTATGTAATAAATCTTTTATACATATAAGTATTATTCTTCCTCAACAGGACTTGTGTACAACCTCAGAGACAGTCACACAAGCAGTAAAGAATCACGGGGTTTATGTCAAATTAGGTGTAAGCCCACAGCAACAACATTACCAATAGTAAAAAAAAGTAAACCAGATAAAGTAGATGAAAATTCTTGCTAAAATAAACTACAGCTCTAACCACCAGTGATTGTTACAGTCTCTGAAAAGATGCATCAGGATGTGATCTTGTGTCTGTTTTAAGGCAGTATGTCCACAGACTACAACCATGATTGTAGCTTATCACTTAAGCTAACACACGGGAAGGAAGATCATAAACAAGGCCTACTGTTTTTACCCTTTTTCACATATGCCAAATCATTTTCAGCTTTCCTTTCAAAAAAGAGTAATTACAATTGCTTTTTATTTTTCTATACAAAAAGCTGCTCTTTCTAGATGAAAGCAAGCTACTTGCAAGACAAATATATTTGGGAAAACAATTGTGCTTTGGAGAGTTTACTGTCTATCTTAATGCCAAACACTATAAACAGGGATAAAAATAATCTATGGAATGAATATGCAACATAACATAGAAGTTAAAAAGACACACTTAAATCCATTTCTCTTATATAAATAACATTTTGAATTATCTTTCAGCTTTGCGTTTCTATTTTCTTTCAGCTAAAGCTCTAGTTAAAGAACTTTATTTAGTTAAAGCACTCTGTATAAAATCCATTGATTATTATATACTGTTTCTATTGTAATAATCCTACATTTGTGTCAGAGACTGCATAAACAGCAAAATGATAACATCTGTCCCAAAGACTTAGTATCTATACTTGCAGTACACAAGAACATGTGGATACAGAGAGGACAGCCAGAAAAGCTGTGAGACCCCACCCAGCAGCATGAAAAGTTGTGCTCCTTGGCTGTGGTTCCCTCAGCCCTTCTCTTGGGGCAGCAAGGGAAATTAGCCAAGTAAATCCCTTCCCCAGCCATAGCCCTGGCCCCTTACTCCCAGCCTTCCTATGCTCTTTCCTGTGGTGTTGATGCATCTCCTCTGGGGATGGAAGAGAAACATCTTAGACCATGAGCAGTCCAGTCAAAATTTGTTCATGCCATTAAGGTAAAGGAGGCTTAATAGGAAGTGAAACAGGTAAATTTAAAGATACATGCTAAGATTTCTTCCCTAGCATAAGAGGAAGGAAAATGAAGATACTTTTTTTAAGATTTAAGTAGGACTCGTCACTGGTAACAGAGAGAAGGCAACAGTCTCAGTACTGAATGAGGAAGGAGCTATGAAGGACCTTGGCAAAGAGCACAAACTCAGGGCAAAAGAATGCAGCAGCAAGTCAACAAAGAAACAGCCAACACTGTACTCCCAGCCTGGAACTGCCAGCTAAAACCATACTTTGGCATCCTAGAGAAGTACAAGCAAAGCATGAATACACTCATCAAGCTGACAGAAAATGATGCAGCCCCATCTCTGGAACAAGACACAGAGTGTAAGGACAAGAGCCATCTCATCTGCTCACTGACCAGGAAAAACAGATTTCACAGAAGGGGTCTGCAGTACTTAGACACTGCCTGGAGATAATCACATTAATGCACATCAATACACCTGAGTATCAGTACATCAGTGTTGCAAAGTAGTTACTTCCAGAATTCACTTACTTCTACTTATACTCACATTGTTTCCCTGCACACAGAAAATTGCAGCATTTCATCACTTTATTTCAAAAATCTACATTAATTAGTATCAGACAAGGACTCTCAGATTGTAAGCACCTTAAACCCTCATATTTGGCTTAGACGAGGTTCTATATTGGTGTTATTTAGGAAAAAATATGAACTGTGCACAACAAGAGCAGAACAAAACTAAGTATCAGCATAAATACCTAGATCTGATTTATAAACCATAACTTTGTAAGGATAACTGACCTTGCAGGCAGATTCTTTTATGGTAAAGGTGCTTGTTCCAAGGATATGAAACATCATGCAATTAATGATGCAGACAGACTTAGCTTTCAATAAGTTTCATCTGAGTTCATTTATTGATTTAAGTTAGCATGGTAAATTTATGAAGAGGTATTGGAACTAAAATACACTTAGAGGAGTAATAACTAGGCCACACAATTTTCCCATTCCCTAAAGAAAAAACCTACCAATCAACATAGCACTTCAGGCCACTTCAGTTTTCTGCCTAAATATTTATGTTAGGAAAAATTTAGGCAAAGACTCAAGTGAGACTTCAGCCTATTTCCATGCATATTCATGAACTCCTAGTAAATAGTTGATGAAGCAGATTTAGTAGCTCTATTAGATTAGGTAATCTTATATTTACATGATTATTTCATCACTTGTACCCTTTATTTATCTGGGAGAAAAATTATCTCATCTTAGATCCTGCCTAAGGCCTTTTAAGCACTAAGGAGGAGCACAGTATTTTGGATGTGCCTATCTGTCTTGCATAGATCAGGACAGAAGGATGGGTGTTTGGAAGCAAGCATAAGGCAGCAAAAAAATAATAACATCATCTACAAGGAGCACTACTACAGAGAAGATGGCAACAAAATCTAGTACTCTGACAAAGAGGGAAGCAGGAAGGCACAGCCAGTTAAACAAAATCACGACTGCTTTCCTCGAAATTCACATTTCTCAGCACTTTCCATATTTAGCATCTTTTGTACTCTAAGACTCTTCTTTGGAAGACCAGACTTTACAAACACCTTGAAAACATCTCTGTTTTTAATTTATGTGAGAAAGTAAACCCCATGCATTCACCTTTCTCAGTTACACAAATTCAGAAACTTTCTAAACCTATGATGTACCTGATGCACATCATCTACCACTTTTTTTGTAACCACCCTCTGCTATAGCCACACAACTGGACTTCCATAACTTTCAGTGCTGTTCCTGTCTATGATTTTTCAATTTGAATTAACTATGTAAACCAAGGTAAACCATCTTCCTCTGTTTTTCACAGGCCAACCACAAGTTGCCCTGTTGTCCCCTAAGCAAACCAGAGCCAGCTCAGATCACTACTACTATGCTCCACTATACCCACATAGACCTCAATTTTAAGTTCTCTGCTCACATCCCTCTCTTCTGAATGCTGCACCTCTCCACCCCTCTGCTCTTTTGTGTCACATTTGTACCATATCTCAGACAAAAGCACGAACTTCTGCACTGGGTAAATGCATGGATAAGATCCTACGGAAATCAGAGCAGAGCAGCTGAGTCTCAGTTAAGGGTGCAACCAAGACTAACTTGCTCTGATGTGAGACAGCAGCACTAAATACTGCTGGCTTTTGAATCTGTACTCCCATCAGAACAAATATCTTCCTTCTTCAACAAGACAACACAAAACAAAAGGAAGGAATCCACAAACTCTAAAGAACATCCAGATAGGAATCAAGTTGCATTGTTTGCAGAACTTGCATGGACTGTGTGCTTCCCTGGTACACAAAACTTGCACCATTGCTTTTCATGAATTTAGTTTCACATTTTTCTGCAACACACTAATGTAGCCATTCCTTGTCTTCACCACTCAGGAGATGCATACAGGAGATTTCACTGAAGGCTTAAAAATTTTGTTAACATGGGCAACATGAATAAAATTAATTTCTACAATTCTTCCCTAACTTTAAAATTGCCATAGGAAAAGAAAAATAAACTTTTCATGAGCTGAGATATTTTGCAAGATCATAGTTTCTCTGCACTTTCATATGGCTGAACAATTCCAAACCATTTCCAGCCTTGTTCCAGCACCTCTGGAACAGTCCTGCAACATGATGACTCAAGCCAAACCACTGGTTCCACTCCCTCTACAGCCAAACTTTTTCACTACCACCTTCCCTCCTCCTGTTGCAAAGGAAAGCATTGCAACACTCATGTGTTTCTATATGTAAGACTATTGCAGATCCCCTCCTGGCTGACCCGGCTGGTACCCAAATTCATTATATTGCACTAAGATTTGGAACAAGATTTTTCATACCACCAGTACATTTCAGGTTTGTAAAGACACATTCAGTAACTCAAATCCTAGCTTTTTCTGTTTTGTCAGTCTTGCAGAAATCGTCTCAAGTGCTATATGTCTATCAGAAGAAATGGCAGATGCACCACATATTTCAGACCCCACTCTGCAGAAAACCACAGTTATTATATTTCTAAAGGTCTTAGGTTATCATAGCGTTGTTTCATTTTGCTCTGCAAGAAACAGATCAAAGAGAGATTTTCTGTCAGAAACTACCATAAATACTAACATTATTGCTCATGTAGAGCCAACACCCTAAACAATTAGACAAGTCAACCACTGTGATTCCCAGGACCTGATTTTTCAAGAAAACACCAAAAAGACACACAATATCTTCAGGCACCCAAGTCACCTGGTGCCAGGGAGCAGCAAGAGGCCATCTGCTTGCCAGGGCAAGGCGAGCCAGGAGCCCTGGGGTAGCAAGTCACAAGGTCTGGGGCAATAGGTAGACCTTGGTCACAGGTTCCATCAACAGCCCTGGACAAGACTGGAAAGGAACCACATCCAAGGCCAGTCGGGGAGCCATCAGCAGGACCACACAGAGTTCTCTGCAGGCACTCTGCTTTGAGCCAGACAACGAGGCCCCTATTTTGGCATCAGCTGTGCTCACTCAGCCAAGCAGAGGTGGGTGAGGATGCAGGGCAGTGGTGGGGCTGGGTTGTCACAGGTTGAACAGGGTGTTTTTTCCTCCCAGCAACTACAGGTCTGGACCCTCCTTTTCAGTAACACCCGAGGAAATGAGACTGGGTTCCTACTACCGTTTTTTGAAGCTGCTACCCCATGCCTCTCCCAAAGGCGGACAGCCTCAGAGGCCTGTGATACGTGGCCAGCTACTCATGCATGGGAGATGTAGGAGCCCACCTCCCAGACTGAGCATAGCTCAGCAGCTGGCCTGCTCCCAAAACTAAGTAGCTTATTTATCTTATCAATCAAATACACAAAAATGCGCCCCTGAGTCTGTGATTAATATTTGGGTTTATCAATCATTCAAAAGCCCAGGTTAAGAATTACCTGCTCTTAATTTATTTTGATTTCTTAAGGCAGATTACTGAATAATCAGAAATATCCTTACTTGTCATTATTTTATACAAGAAGGATATAAACATATCAATGTCAGGAACTCCTTGTCATGTTGACTAATTATCCTGGTTACCAGCCTCCAGATGAATTCTCTACTCCACCATCCATTTATTTTAGCTGCAAGGTACCTATGCCAGAGCCCTGGAAATGCACTCACAGGAACCAGTTAAACAGGCACATTGTGCCATCTCTATGTCAAGTGTTCTTGCCAAGAAGTCTGTTTGCTGGAGTTGTCACTAACACCTTCAGGAAAGACAGTCAACAGAGATGAAACAAAGACACAGCACAGAGGAAACACCACGAGTGAAAATCTCTTACACAAAAACTGATACTGTTCAAAGCCCTTCCAAGTACCAAAGGACAGAATCATCAAAGCAGTGGCAGAAGAATGACCACCAGCAGATATTACAAATGTCCAAAACAATGTTCTGAGTTCTCTGTATCATGATATATAGCATGAATTCCATTACGGGTACCTTCACCACAATCAGAAACATTCGTATGTTCCCTCTCTAGAGGGCAATTCAGCCTCAGAGCAGCATAAATCTTACTTCTAACTTCAATCAATATTGAAGGCCAGAGAAACTACTGTAATGTTCTAGCCTAACCCTCTGCATCATACAGACCAGAAAGCCTCCCCAGGTATTTCTATTTCAAATTCTAACTCCAGCTTGAATAGGTCTTGGGTTTATTTCATTTTGTGATCTCAGTGCTGGTGGGGAAAAAAGTAAAACAGTAATCAGAGTTCTGGGTCAATGGCCAAGAGTGGCTTTGATGTATGCATCCCCTATAGCACTGAGGAATATATTCACATTACATAAGTGACATGTGCACAGAAACAGATATCCTTACATTCATACACTCTTTCACAATCAGCTCTGAGAACTAGTCTCCTAGAGTATCTATCCTAAACAGCAGAATATTTATACAAATACCCCAATGATCAATACAGATTTTATAATTAGATGAACACCAACAAACATACAACACTTAGTCATTTATTATTAGTGGTGTAAGGCACATGACATTTAGTCATACCTTATTATTGGTATGCCTCTAAGTACCAAATCAGCAGAGAAATTGAGTGCAGCAGAAGAAACCAAAATGGTAGACATAGCACATTTTCCTTAGGAAAACTCTCTATTTTGAAGGGATTGAACATGACAGTGGTTCACAAAAAAACCCGAAATTCAGTTGGCACCATTAAGATGGAGACAGGAAGATACCAGGTAAAGCAGTGGGAGATATTTTTTGATTTAAAGGCAAAAATTAGTCCAACAAATCTCAGACTTTAATAATAAGTACAACTCCAAAAATGTCATGTCCTGTTTGGAACAGCTTTCCTTTGAGAAAGGGAGGTGCTTAAGCAGGAATCTCTCCCTATAGTTTTCTCTTCTGCCCTAGAATTTGAGACTAATTAAGAAGCATTATAGAAGAATTTCATGTATAGCCTTATTTGAATTTACTGTGCAAACCACAGCATCACATTTTCAATCACTGAAGAACTGATTATAAAAGTGATTGGTCTTTACAGTAATAAAATGGGGATCAAAAGTTATCTTCTGGACCTAGCAGTTCTTACTTATTCCAAGTTTTTTTCAGGCACCAGTTTTTAAACACTTCCGCTCTGTGGGAGAGATAAGAGTTCAGACACAAAAATGAAGGAAATAATTGCAAAAGGAAAGCAAACTTTGTGTTCTTCAAGATCAAAAAGACTAGACAAAAAAAAAAAATCTGATTTTAAAAATTGTACTTCATTATGGAATACCAAGACATTTGAGGCTCAGATAACTTAAATATATTATGAACAAATATTCTTAATTTTGATACATAGAAAAAGAATTTGAAAAATGAACAGGAAAATGTTTCATTTGTTCTTGTTTAAACTCCATGAATTTCCAGGAACTGCTGCGCTCTCAACCAGGGAGAATACACGAAAAGGATACACTTACAAAATACAAAGAAAAGCCCTTCCAAGCCTCAAAATTAATTTTGTAAACCCAAAAGCAGTTGTTGAGATATGCCTAATTTACAGGGTTATACTCTAGTCCAACTAGACTTAAAAGACTTTCATATGATAAAAAAAACAGCAATATGCACTAGCAACCTCATGGGAGAAGAAAGGTACCATCATTTTTAGTTTAGATTCCTTGGATAAGAATCACCATGTTTTCAAGCAGCTACTTTGAAGGCCAAGTTCTGCATATTCATGTTCTTTACACAATATAATCTACTGAAAAAGAATGACTGAACTGTGGTGAGTAAAGGGCATGTATTTCTTTGCTTGAAAAAATATAGTTGTAAATATCCAATTATATAAGTTGATTAGTTGCATAGAATTACCCAATGTACAAATACATTACATTACAAATACATAATTACACAACAAGTACAAATTAATATGAATAGATTTACATACTACATGGTTTCTTATGCATGGCAGCCACTGCTCACATACACTTGCAATTCATAAGAGTATTTCTTTGTATTGTTTCAGTGAACAAGAAAGCATAGAATATCCAGAGAAGCACCAGCCTGCCAGCATCAGCTGACATAGGACTTTAAACACCAGGGAAAATCCTTTCAAGTAGTCAAAGAAGCACAGAAACATACATCCAAGTATTAAACTTCTGCCAAGTAGCAGAAGAGTGTGGTTCAGTGGACTGATATCCCTCTAAACCCCACATCACCAGGCTGGAGATTCACTTTCTAGACTTATTTCACAGCCTTAACACTTCTTCAGTGTAGTTGTTTATTGGTGCTGTGAAAACAAGCTTGTGTACATTCAGCTGCAGTGAACAGAAGATTCATATCATAGGTGAGAGACAACTTGAAATTCTGTTCCCACTTCATAATTACAGCACACATAAATGGAACAAAACATGAAGTGACCGCCCACTCCACAAAGGAAATGGCAATCCTATATCATCAAAATGTATTCAAGTATACAGAGCATTAAATAGATTGAAGTACATTTCCATATGTCAATATGCTTACAAAGCATTCTCAACAGGAGGCCCCATCATACTCCTCTAGCAGCCCTTTTATTATTATTGTTATTATTATTGTCATTATTACAATACCTCTCTCCCAGCCTGGACAAGCAGCACAAGCACTGAGACTGACGAGACAGCCAAGCAGGGCAATGATAGTTGTGCCACATGCCAGCAAACCATGACACGGCCTTTTGGTAAACTAAAACGCCTGCAGCCATAACTACTCACTTCAACATGTGAAGGCTGTACTATTGTATTTGCACCTCTATAGGCCTTTTCCCCTCTTTTTCCTTAGGAGTAAAACCAAAACCCCACAATGCTGTTTGCCTGCAAGATAAGCAGAGAAAGGTGTTTACGTAACACCTCATCTGCATGCCCAGGGTTTCGGTATTTATGAACTGCATCTCCCCCACAACAGCCAGAGCAAAAGACAGCTTCCTTCCTCTCCTTTTTCCTACTTCAAAACAGAATACAAAGCCAACTTTTACAAGGCCTTCCCCAAGGGCTTTCAAGATGCTTGCAAAGAGAGGACAATATTTCCTTCACAGAGCTCTACTATAAGTAGCTGGAGCTCTCCCACTCTCCCTGCTACCCTCACTGCAATTCAGTGCATGTTGAGCCAAGCCAAAGCAGATGCAGACAACACATTGCTTTCATGGGAAGATCTTAAACCCAGAGAGAATCACAACTGGGAAAGTAACTACTAGGCTTAGACAGGCACTCAGGACCTGAATTATCAGGGCTGAGAACCACACCAATGTCTTGTTTCCCGTTAACTATCCCTAGTCCAGATGCATGTCTTCAATCCACAGAGGCTCCAGCCAAAAGCCCTGTCAAGAAGCAAGTTGGCAAGATAGACCCCTGTGTAAGCTCTCACATGTAATACAAAAACAAATCAGCAATATTGCATCTCCAAGATTAATACAGTAGGGACCCTGCAAGGCAGACCCCCCCCCACCCCATGTTTTCAGTCCACTGTTGATTTTTCAAGCCGCACTCATGTTTCACACTTGGCTAGGATGTGATGGTCAAAGTTTGGCCTGAAGCACATTCCTCAGGTTCATTGATTTCATCAAACATTTTGAAATTAAAATAAATGTCTGCTTTCATGCCTATCAAGCGAGGCTTACGCAAGCAACATTTCAAAGCAAACCTGGACAAATTCAAGTTGCAACATATCTGCTATATACTTATTCCCTATTAAAAGTATTGCTCCATAGAACCTAGTTACAAGGGGAAAAAAGTATGTCGCTAAATTTAATAATCAACCACTTTGAACTTGAAAGAATACAGCATATTCTTTGTCCCATCCCTTCCCTGAAACAGTGGTTATTAGTTTTTCTCTAGCCCAGATTTCAACCTCTCCCATGATTAAGCTCCATATGTTCAGGCAGTCCCAATCTCTGTACACAAGAAAAATTATTAATCACTGATTACATTCTGCCTACAGACATCATCAGTCTCCCCTTGCAAGCTAAATATCCATGCCCATTATTTGGCTACTTTTGGCTACTGAAAGCAGTGCTTTAGAATTTCAAGATATCTCATTTGCACTGAATTTTTTCTGCTGGGTAGAGAGCTGAAAGGTCTGCAAGACTCCACAACTTTCAAAATCTGGGTATTAATCAGATGTACGGAAGGCATAATATTGCAGACTACGAAGATGGAAGAAGGAGAGAGAGGAATGAATGCTGGCCATCAGGCCTTCATTTCTTTCTTTGCACTAGGACCTAGGCTTCATATGCTATGCATGGCTCTAAGTCCTATGAAAGGAAATCAAATGTGAAGAGGAGAATTCCCTTCACAAAAAACCAAGTGCTACTCAAGCTGACAAATGACATGAAAGGAGTGTGGCAATTTCTCACTAACTTACTTTGAATGTTTCCTATTTAATTGCTTAGGGAGCTTCCACTAAGAGCCAAGATATGAAATAGGTAGCAGTATATCAGGACATAAGTGGTCTACTGGGAATCAGAATGAACCCCAGCTATTCTCATTTTAGCCATGTCATTGTACAGTAACAAAGTCAGAACTAGGAACTGGTATTCAGCTTGAATAATTTTAGTAATTTAGTAATTTAGTTTTAGTTTTAATAATTCCAGTAAAGTAGAACACAGCTTAGAAGTAGTGTCATCTTAATTCTGAAGTACTCCAACAAAAGACAGAACTAAATGAGCAGCAAGACTTTGAGTTACTTCAATATTCCTAATCTCTTTGAATCCTTTTTTTAAATGTAACTCAGGACACCAACATCACTTTAGTTAGACATGTCAAGCTATTTGGAAAGCAAAAAGGAAAACAAGAACATTTTACAGATCATGCAGATTTGAATTATCACACAGAACAACTCTTACAGTGCCCTTAGACAGTGAAATATTTTGACAGCAAACCAGCATTTCCCTGTGACCAGTGAGAGCAACTGCTCTTATGTCAAACTGATCTCATGTAAGCTATACAACAGAGTGTTCACAGCACAGTGCTACAGCCTAACTTCTTGCACAGCTGTAGGGCCACTTGAAGATCATAGAATTTTGCTTTTTAAGGAAATGGGAAGATAGGCAAATGCAGAGCTTTTCTTCTCAGCTTCACCTACTCACACACACACCTACACTCAAATCCTTGACGTGGCCTGTACACATCTGCGTCAGCTTGAACCTACAGGAGCACTGCTGAAGTATCCATCTTTGTCTATGTTATGACAAAAATAACACTGGATGACTTAACACATACCTGCACCCTGCTGTTCAACTGACAATTGGTGTGGCAAGTATTCTTGTTCCTATGCTTGTGATCCCCTGGTAGCATTGAGGGGAATGACAATGACAGAGAAAATATGGAGGTACAGAGCAGCATGTTCACCAGAGGAACTGGGTAAGATAGATAATACTTGTATCTCCTTTGCAGTATGTGAGTTGTTCTTGCTGCTACCTATGACAGCCCACCCACTTGGCACAAATAACATAACTAAATTAAATAGCTATTCCTAGAAACTCTTCATTATTGATCAGGAACATTCATTTAACATCTGTTTCTTTGGGATCGTCAAAACTGATGACCTAAAGTAAAATGCTCGTTACCGAAGCATTAGACATTGATAAAGGCATAAGCTGATAACACTATTTAGATTAGTATTTTCTCTACAGTGCTATTTAATGACTCTCTGTAATGCTTAAAAATGTTATTTTAATTATTCTGATCTTATTCCTTAGAAGAAGAAGTGTCCTTTGCTGGCAGCTTTTCTAGTTTGGAAATATGGGAAAAGATAGGTGGGGAAAAAAGACAGAAATATACCCAGTCCATTTGTGGAAGTCCATGGGAAAAACCTATGTCAGTACAATATATGATACCATTACATTGCCTATATGGAGAGTAATTCTGGATACAGAAACTTTTAAGAGTCAGGACTGTTCTTAAACAACTTTAAGCAAACAATGATTAGAACTAAAAAGGGGCTTCTGAATCCTGTAGTTATATGTGAAAAGCTGAATTAGTATAGCTGTAGCAACATTACATCAGTGCAGGTCATAGAGTCAAAATTATTTAGTTTGGAAGGGACCATAAAGATCATCTAGTCCCAAGTCCCCACCATGTGCAGGGATGCCCACACAATAGGTCAGGTTGCTCAGGATACCATGCAGCCTAGCCTTGAACACTTCCATGGATAGGGCATTGAAAAGTTCTCTGGGCAACCTGTCCCAGGGCCTCACGAGCCTCTGGCCAAAGAACTTCTTCATAACATCTAGTGTAAATCTCTCCTCTTTTAGTTTAAAACCATTGCTCCCTGTTCTATCACTATCTGCACCTGTAAAAAGTTTCTCTCCCTCTTTTTTACAAAGCCCCCTTTAGGTACTTGAAGATCATAATGATGTCTCCCTGGAGCCACCTCTTCTTCAGGCTGAGCAACCCCAACTCTGTCTCTCTTGATAGGAGAGGTCCTCCGTTCCTCTAATCACCTTTATGGCACTTCTCTGAACTTGCTCCAACAGGTTCACGTCTTTCCTGTGCTGAGGACCCCAGACCTTGATGCAGTACTCCAGGCGGTGTCTCATAATGGCAGGGGTAGAATCACTTCCCTCAACCTGCTGCCCTCACCCCTCTTTTGATGATGTCTAGAATACGGTTCCCTTTCTAGGTTGCAAGCACACGCTGTTGGCTCTTGTCCAGCATTTTAATCCACAAAAACACTCAAGATCTTCTCCACAGGGCTGCTCTCAATGACTTCTCCCGGTTTGTACTCAGATGTGGGATTGCCCCAACCCATGTACAGCACCTGGCACTTGGCCTTGCTGAACCTCATGAAGTTCTTGTGAGCCCACTTCTCAGGTTTGTCCAGGCCCCTCTGGATGGCACCCCTACCATCCCTGAAGCAACAGGAGACCTTATGGGGTATAGAAAATAAAGCCTAATATCTATTCCAAGTATAATGAGCAGTCTGTTTAACTTACATGGTTCAAAAAAACCACATAACTTGTATTTTTTGAACTCAAAAGAAACCAAAGAGCAAGACACTTCCTGATCACTACATTTATTCAAAACAAATACTCTTTGTTGCCTCAGCCAGTGGCTAATTGCCAATTTGTTTCATGAACAAAACCTGACACAGAAAACAGAACCCAGCTATTAAGTATAGAAGGCTACAAAAGAATGCAGGTAGTATTAAGCTAAAGGCAGAACTGCTCTGCCAGCAAGTATCAATGTGCAAAGCACACAAATCCCACCTTCTCTATCTCCTGATCTGAATCTAACTTTTTTGCAGCAGGGTATCTCCCTCAAGGGCAAGTGTATTCCAAACATTTAAGGGCTCTTACAAAAGGCCAGCACTGATCTCTTTACTTGAATAATATCCCAAATGGACCCTCATTGGTAACACGATAACAAAATCAGTGTTTCAGTTAAAAGAGAAGAGTCTTTCTGCTCCTCTGTTCTTCTCTTTTTGTGCATTGATATAAAGATCAGAGTCATCAGCATGAATAAGATTTAGAATTCTGATGAAAACAATAAGAGATACTAAACACTTTCTGGCCCTCCCAAATTTGTATTCAACCTCTCCCTTTGTTAAAGCTGTAATCACATTCCCATTGGTATTCAAGGGATTTATGCAAACAAGGTCTCTTCTGTCAAAAATCATAGCAATTTAATGCAGTCACAGCCTGTTTGGTTGTGTAGATTACTGGCACCAAAGACACGATTTAGTATTCTGATGTGTGTCAGCTCTATGATACAGATCAGATGGTCTTAGCAGAGTCATCTCAGTCATTCTAGCATAAGATACTGTATCTGCATGCAATAGAACCAGGGAAATAAGGAAAAGTAGCAGAGGGTGACTTCAAGCTACAGTCATTAGGAAATTTAACAATTAAGCTAGAACTCAGCCTGTTGTTTAATTGCAAGCACAGTACTTGCTGAATATCTTAATTTTTCTCTCCATGGAATGTCACCCATTGCTTAAGGATGGACTTAAATTAGTAAAAGCCCATAGTCTTTACCCCTGTGCGAGTCCTGTTTGTGCATATTACACAATCACCTTATACACCCAGCGTGCAAAGGATTAAAAGGGGTCTGTTATGCAGGTCCTAAACAAAGGACTTAACATTTTTAATCTAGCGGGAAAAATACAAACTTATAGCTGCAGTGACTCTCTTCCTGTTCTCACGTGTAATACCATAGCTTCTCCATCACTCAGGGCCATATCCTGCCTCCTTTGGGCAAATTGTGCAGTTTCAGTGGGAACATTTTAATCCCTTGAAGTGAAATGGACACAATTTAGCCATGACCTACTCTCTTCATGTTATTAACTATTTATAGATAAATCTGGCCGTGTTAGAGATATTCTACCTGCACCTGCACAGGAGATCATGTCTGTGTTCACTGTCAGCCTTTCAAGAACAAAGAATGGATTTCTCTTTCTGGATCAACTTTTTTTTTTTCCAAAATCAGTTTGATGTTGTGAGAGGAAAAGGGGGGAGCGAGCTGATTAAAAGCTGTGATGAAATGCAGGGAATAGAGTGGAGTACCTGCGGTGAGCTGCCACCTGCACCCAGCTCCTCCACAGAGAGCCAATGGCACTCCACAGGAAAACCATTACATCATCAAGTCAACATCTAATTGGCTATATTTTGGACACAGTTTCTGACCCAAAATATAAAGGTTAGATAAAAATATGCCATTCCCAATGTATATTTTAATTGAGACAGCCTATTAACAGACATGCAATAATTTCTGCCACTCTCCTGAGTAAAAGAACAATGACTTAAGATCTGATTGAATACTATACACATAATTTTAATATATATATACATCTTTAAGTCTCAAAAACAAGCAGAAAACTTCCTTTGTACACATGGACCTATCTTGCACTGACTTTCCAATATGTTTATGCCATTGAGTCATACTATGGTTGGAGTCACGATACGGTTGGAAAAAAAAAAAAATTTAAGGTGCTTATTTGCTAAAAGCAAGTGTTACACTTAGAGTTCTTGGCGCCAATATGACTGCACACACGGGGGGCGGGGGGAGGAGGGGGGGTTGGGGAGAAGAATTTCTCAGGGATTATCTAAAGCAGAAAAATGATATGCTATTTGCAGGATAAATCACTGTGCATTATTTACTCAACTGTAATGAATTAATAGCTGGTTGCACGTAAGGACATTTAGGTATGTATACATCACAGAGCTTTACTATACAGGGCTCATTCTGTCAAGTGAATTGGGGCCAAACACTTAACTTCAGAAGTATCATTCAAATCTAATGGGACCAGAAATAAATCAGGTTCTATTCCTTACTTCATTCCAGTCCTTATCTCCTCTCCCCATACACAAAACATGCATAATCCAAATACGGCATTCTGCAAAAATGAGCCTCATTATGTATAAAAAGAGCCACATTAGAGAAATCTAAAGAAGTAGGTAAAAAAATATAACACTCATCCTTTTTTCAGGTTGGCTTACAGCTCCTTAGAGTGACCATCACATCTGAGTTCTGTATCCACAGGCTGCATATTACTGGTCCCTGTACTGGCTGCTCCATGCACTGATGTGGCCTAAATAAATCAACTAGCAAAATACACAATATAAAGGCTGTTTGAGCTTTGCTGGTCTCTGTCAAGAGATGTTATTAAGCCTAACAATACAGAAACACCTACTTTAAAGAGAAGAAGAAAAAAAAAAGTTTGGCTCCTTCAGTTTTGGCCTCATTAAGTGCCTTATCTGGGATTATAAAACATGAATCCAACTGTACAAACTTGCATTCTTTTTGCAAGCATTAAGAGAGGACAGCAGCTCTGCCTTACAAGTGCCCTCATCAAACTATCTTTATACAGCCTTCATAGGACTCTGAAACCTCAATATTCATCTACTTGGACTCAGTTTAGCTGCAGAAGTTTCAGCTGCTTTTAACATTCAATCTAATTAGGGAGACAAAAGAAGTTTTCTTAGATGCATAAGTTAGATTCAGTGGTGAATAAGATGTTAAAGAGTAGGTGACAGACTCTTTAAAACAGCTTCTCTGATCTCCCTCACTCCACCCACATTCCTTTCAAGATCTTAGCTGGTCAACCCCACTATTAACCTCACTCCACACTGAGAATTAGCTATTTATTCTCTGCCTTTGTTCCTTCTCTCAGAGGGCTCCTCCTCCCATACTTTATCCAAAAAGCCTCAGACATCTTCTATGAATGTGTACAGCAAAATCCTTTTCAAAGTCAAAATAAATTACTGCTGCTGGTCGGCATACAGAGAAGCTCCTATTTTGACTATTTATAGCACATTTTGAAAGACTTGATACTAATGCAATGATGTTTACTGCAGCCTTATGACTTAATAGTGGTGTTAGAAGCACATCCAAATGACCTCTACAGTCTACAACTTCTCTTTCTAGCAAGGAGTGAGCTCTTTGTCTTGTGGT
This sequence comes from Xenops minutus, assembly GCA_035221455.1. NCBI lineage: Eukaryota > Metazoa > Chordata > Aves > Passeriformes > Furnariidae > Xenops > Xenops minutus. The sequence continues at coordinate 17,543,540 of JAWWEE010000001.1, read as the reverse complement.
GTCCTGGCAAAGGAATAATATATGTCTCTCCAACCTTTAGCAGAAAACAACCCAGCAGTTTACCTTTTAATTGAGAAATAGTTCCTCCTGTCCTGGGATCTCTGTCAAAGAGGTATGACAAGATAAAAAAAAAATATAATCTGAAACCTACTTAACACTATACTTCCTTAAAATTATGTCTGAAGGAATCAGAAAAAGAACAGCTTACAGAAACATCCAAAAATTGAAACCAGCAAACTGTTAACAAACCCAGCAAAGTAACAAAGTGCAACACAATCTTTGTTAAAATTGACAACCTCCACAATTGTCACAAAGAAAACTGCAAACTACTTGAAGTGTAATCCCTTCCACATCCATAGGGTGTGCCTGAGGAATAACAAACTAGAAATATAAGGCTCAGGTGTTCAGCAAACCAGGACCAAACTTGGTGTATGAAACAAATCTAAGTTAACTAATTCAGTGCCTAAGGACAAAATCTCATTCCCAGCTCCTGCACATCACAAAATGTCACAACATTTGGCTGCCTCCTATCAAGCAAAAGCAAAATACCATGACTTCTCTCAGGGCAGTATTAAAGGACAGTGTCACTGCTTCATTTCAAAACTGGCAAATGTCTTCTTGTTTTGCTCAAAGTCACCCTGCCAAAGTTGCACAGTAGTAAGAAACAGGCTGAATGGAAAAAAATGGGAACAGAGGAAGGAAGAAACATTTGTGAGCATACCTGATAAAAGCCTTACTTTAGAGGAAAAAAAGGGAGAAAAAAAAAAAAAAAGGAAAAAAGGCAGGAAAAAAATAAGACGTGAAACTTATTTTAAAGGCTCAACATCTGGCCTGAGTCTCAGCAGTACATCACACCTGAAAGTAGAAATTCCATCAAACCTTAATGCACAGACTTTGGTTCATTTTGGACTAATTGGGAAGTGGGTTTGAGTCACCAGGACTTCTTCCTACCACACATAAATCTTCTGCAGAGGTCCCACCCGAGCACTGACTGAGCACAGTCTGTCAGATTTGATGAGACAGAAGGCCACTGAATTAAAGCTGTTTAATCAGATCTGAGGGTAATCAGACTTCCTACAGCATGACACAGCGCTACGGTAAAGCAGTGCTGTGGCACATTGCATTCAGGCTTGGTAATCAAATAAAACTGTCATTCAAGTCTTACTGTACTCCTGTGCATAGTTATCCATTATCTGTAACAAAACCTGAACTTATTAAATTACTTCATATTTTCAGTATTATGCTGTTGTTTATTATATAGCAATACGAAGGAATGCAGAAAGAGTAATTTTCTACTATTACTGAACAAGGAACATTATTAGATTAAGGACAGAACATTACCCTTGAAGCTTTTCTGTCAGCTTTGTGCCACTGCAGAACATCCAGTTATATACTTCCTCCTGACACCTCCTGCTGAAGATTTAAAGAACCAAAGCAAATCACTTCCATCACTCTTCTAACACAGTGTGAGAGGTAGAGAAGGAAACACGTTAATTTTGGTTACAAACCAGAAAAGTACATTGGTGTCGTATTCCTTCCATCTGCAGAGAACAAAAGGCTAGTTGGTTCCCACCACACATCTATAAGATGAGACAGGCAGAAATGCCCTACAATAAAAAGGGGTTTATAAATAAAAGAAAGAGATGGAAAGTGATACAGCAGTACCTGGGTAATGGACAGGAGGAAAAAACATATGTCAGACAAGGCCCCAGAAATCCCTTTTCAGTGTTTCAGAGATGATGCATAAGTACGGGGGGCAGGGGCACAAGAGCCTGGAGTCTCTGCCCCTTACTCCTCCAGTTCCAATCTTGTGTGAGCAGAAGCCCTGGGGGTAGGAATTTAATTTAACAGAAATTGGTCATTCCTTACTCTTCTAGTTGTTCATCAGTCTGTCACAACTAGTTAGCTGCTTGCAATAGCCAAGTGCAGAGGTGCACAGAGGAGACAGCAGTGCACAGACACTGCAGAAGGAATTTTGCACGGGATCTCATCTTCATCTCCCACAGTCACACCAAGAGAGCAACAAGTGGGGATACATCAGTTCTCTGGTCCTCTCAGCTTAACCAACTGAGGCAAGTGGGAACAAAGTAGCAGAGGGGCAGAAAAGCCCAGACAGATCTACTTTTCCAAGTGGAAGCCAGCAAGGTGATCTCAAGCCCTGACAAACTCTACTCTCTTGTGCGAACTCTATCCATGTCTTTATGATGAGGAAACAGCTTTGCATGCAACTGCCAGTGATTTACATTTAACCCCATCATTGGCAATGCCCACATTTGCTGTGCAAATAATCTTTTCACTCAGTGCTTCCACGTGTTGCAGACTCATTCTGAAGCTTTCTGGTCAGACAGCCTTAGAAGTTACATCATTTGTCAAGAGTATTTGGAGGGCTCAGTATCTGTGAAGAACAGATACAAGGTATAATCAGAATGCTACAGAAACAAGGATTAGTTTTCAGCCTTAACTAAGCTTTTTCTGACTTCAGACACTTCATTTGATTGACGAAGAGAGTTCTGCAATGAAAACCTTCACCAACCTCAAAGTCCTAATGGGGGCTTCTTAAGCCTTATTCCAAGATCTTGGATCAGGAAAGTGAAGACAGACCCGGGTAGCATTGTCTCAGAACACATGCAAATTTGCGTTGCTTTTCTCAATGAGCAGGGCACAGGAGGAATCCACAAAGACAGTAAACCAAGGGCAAAAGCCTGATCAGCCTCTGATGTGGATAACCTGGAAAAAAAAAAAAAAAAGACTTGGATTACATTTTAGCCTGGAGGCAGAGCAGGAGGTTTATATGGCAAAAGCATCCAGACTTAGATTTAACACGTACTATAAACACAGCCTGTAATGTGGACATGCATGGACCACTTTGCTGCTGACCATTGCCAAAGCATGAATAAACTGAAGACATACAGCAGAGCTCTTCTGAGACTAGCAGTGCCCTCATCCTGCTTTCAGTCCCTAAAGCAAACTTAACAGTGAAGAAAGTTCATCCTTCCAGGAGACTTTAACAGAATAAAGCTATTTCTGACTTTCATGCAAGAAAAGAAAAGACCTTATGTTGTTTCAAAAGTTAAAACAAGGGACACGAGACAGGCAGGGAGATATCTACAGCTGCTGAATTAGTATCATAAAGAACATGAGAAGGTGAAAACTGAAAAGAATAGTTTCTGACAAATAGAAGTAAAATGAAACTGCTGCAGCTTGCTCACTAATATGCCAGAAAAGAGATGAGGAATTCCAAAGTAACAGATGAAAAAGTGGAGAGAGTTGCTCTGTGTGCTATGAATATGCTTCAAACCCAAATAAAATATGAACAATGTCTATTCTACTGTCCTTTAGACTTTTCTGATTACACCATATGTTGGAAATGCACATCTGCTCTTTATATAAAACTGATAGTACTTTAAAAGCAAATTTGAGGAATCCACAGGGTATAAGCAGATTAACATTGAGCTCAGCACATGAATTTGTTAGTCCAGTGCCACATATCTGATTCACACTGTCATCCTGGTGCACCATTCTTTAGTTTCATTGCTGCGAGCCTGGAAATGGAACATCCATTTCCTACTAACAGCAACAACATCTCCAGCAAGTAGCTCCTGGGACAAATGAACACTTTACGCTGAAATATTGGGCTTTTAGAAAAAGCACTTCTTCCCTTTTACCGGGTTATCCATACCTCAGTCTCATTTGTATTTGAGACAGAGAGAAACCTGGATTGTGCAACAATCTTTCAAACAAAACTGTGCTACCATTCTACAGTGAAAGGTAAATGTATGAATCGGTAATGGGCTGCTAATTAATTTTTGACAAACTGATATTCTCATGACAGATTAAGAAGACACACATTTCACAATTTATAGCCCTGACAAGACACATGCAAAGACACACACAGCAATAAGTACTTGGGGTACAGTTTCCTGCCTAGGAAGTTTTCGTACCAAAGCCTGTTTCAATATTTTCGTGTCACAAATACATCTACCCTCTTAATGTAGGATTGAGCTAAAAGTGGATATTTCAGCAGTTCACCATTATGCTCAAGTTTTCCTTGCCTAAAGTACAATTTTACATCAGAAAAGAAGAATTTCCCTAGTTCCATAAAAATTGTAACAGACTTTATCATTATTACAATTAAACAGGGATATCAAACAATGTATACCTTTTTTTTCCTTTTCTCCTTTTTTTTTTTTTTTTTTTCATTTTGGGATATAATCCCATGACTACAGAGTGCCAGGAAACTACTTCAAAGAGCTAGATGAAAACAAGAAATCCCCTCTCAAAAACAAAACCACACACACCCAGGAAAACACAAAAAAACAAAACCAACCAACCAACCAAAAACAAACAAACAAACAAACAAAAAACCACCAAGAACCCACTCAAAATATTTTGCAGAAGTATCATTCTTTCTCTTCCTTCTTTTCAACAAAACTCCTTAAAACTCAGGGTTTAATAAAGTTAATCACAATTATGTAGTTTCTATTTTTTAGGTTGAGTAATTCTGAACAGAAAATGTTCAATTATTTCTTGGTTTTTTTCTAACATCTACAGTTGTTTCTAATATATGTCTAGATAAATAGAAACATCCTCTTTCTTTGCACTCCTCAATATTGTTTCATTTTAGGAAACTCTCTGGGTTTGGACAGCATTAAAGAGGCAGAACAGTCTGGCCTTCTGAGTTCTAACCAACTTCTGATAAGAAGGCTGGGTTGAAAATAATTTCCCATGCATGGAAACTACCTTGAAGTCTGGAGCTGAACATTTTGGTAAGGAAATTAATTTTTAGACAATCAAGGAAACTACCACTCGGTAGTCTGACTCACATTTTGTGGAATATAACACAGAAGGTTTGAAAAGCATTGCACAAAAATATTGCTTTAACATTTAAAGAAGGAATAAACCAAGTTTTTTCTAGGTAAAATTTCTCTCCTGAAAAAATCAGAAAGCTGGAAAGAATGAGGCAGGAAAAAGTGGTTAGAACGACAGTATCATTATACTAAACTGGTTTTATCTTGCTCTAATTTCATCTTGTACCATGAAGTTGTACCAAACAAGATCCATACTTGAAGCTAATTTTACTTTTCAAAGCATTTCTTTCTAGGATGTTATACCTACAGAAAGTCTACTTGAAGATGAACTACCAAGACGATTAGCAGTGGAAAAGAGTATTTCCTTTCTTACTAAGGACAGACACTTTAAAAAATCTATTTTACAGAATTATCTTAATATTTTTGTTGTATACAAATGTATTTCTGAATACCAGCACATGCAAAGCATTTATATTCACATCATTGAAGTGCTAAATACCTATTTCAAGGGTTGAATTAAAAATTCTTAGGCAAAAAGCAATCACAGAGTGTGTGCATGTGTGTGTGTGTCTAGACTGCTGGCTAGATAAGTAGATGCTACCAACTGCAAAAAGAGGAGTTTTATGTATCTCTTTATGTTTTATGTATGTGAGTTCTGAAAGCAGACTATCCTAAGAGAGAACAAGAGTCAGTCTAGTCACTTTTTGTAAATGACAAGTGTTTTCAAATCTATTTTTTCTTTGTGAGTCACTCAAGATCCAAACCCATTCTTTACAACCATATTTGCTGCTTGCAAATTACTCACTGAATAATTTATATGAGGGAAATTCACCCTAAGGGTTTGCCTGCAAGCTTGTTTGCTTTTATTGTTCCCTGCCTATTATCCAATGTGTCTGAGCAGGTTCCCAAGTTACACAACATTATTTCTACTCCCTAAGTGAACAAGTGAAACTTTAAGCTGCTATATCCATACAAGAGGAACAACAAATCTTGAATCAGGAACAGTCAATTTTGAATCCTAGTGAAAAGTGATCTTTGCCTAGCTGTTTAGGAGCTGACAATATTCCCTCAGAAAACACATCAAGGACTGTAACCAAACTCACAAACCACAGCAGCGGGGTTGCCAGCATGCTTCATGAAAAGGCAAATCCCATTTCAGACACATACAGCAGGAAAAACACTACATGAGGCTCTCAATACAGCTTTTCTTTTGTTTCTGAAGCCCAGAAGCACCTTCCAGACCACTGACCTCCCTAAGGCAATGGCAAGACTACATATTTTGCGTAATTCATTAAGCAGTTATTTGTTATGGCTCTGGTTATTCTGTGTTATATTACTGCTATACTGTACAAATCCTGAATCACAAGAAGCCGTCCAAAATAAGTTTTCTGAAAGCTTATCAATATTATCAAAAGGCATTGCATTCAAAACTATGCAATATTCATAAAGTAAGCTAGTTTCAAAAATTTCTACCGAAGCTGAGATAGAGATTGAGCAGAGCAGAAGAGCTGAAGACAGGCCATGGGACAAACAGAGAGAAAGTGGACACAAAAAACATACATTCTTCAAAACTGGGATTCAATTAAAATTCAGGTCACAGTTCAGGAAGCCTGACCAGGAGAGATCTCACAGATAAGTTTAGCAGCTACCTTTAAGGCAGGATCCTGCCTTGCTGTGAGCACTGTGGCCCTTGAGCCTGAGAAGCAGCAAAGACTTAGTTATTTTGATGTGAGCAACAGCAACTCCCACAGTGCTGCATTGTGACAATGTTTAGCACTTGTAAGGGTTATGCCCACCAGGTGGAAACAACACTTGGGCAGTGTCAATTCCTTCTCATCCAATCTCACAGACTTCCTTTGCTTTTGCTCTAAATCCAGACTGCATCACAAGAAAAAATTGGTTTTGGAATATTTTAATAAAAATAATCAACTTCTAAGACCTAAATGCTACACACGGGGTCCACAGAAATAGCTACATTACATTCTTGGGTACTTTTTTTTCTTTTCCTTTGTGTGTGCATATAAAGGACATTTTTACACTGGAATCATATAATACCACCAATATTGACTTCCCCTTCAGTCTACAGAGATTAACAGTCTCTTGAGGGTTATATTGACCCTGGCTTTGCTCTCACCATTATTTATCTCTTAGGTCAATGAATCTTGATGCTGAATACAACAGAAGTCAATACTTGCTTATTGCAGTTAGAATAAGAATCACTGAGAAGGCTTATGAACACTAGGTTGGTGTCTGCCAACACTGACAGTGAAGGAGTCTGCAAAGGCCTTGTGTCTTTTCTAGTAAAACTTGTCTCAAGTTACAATGAAAAAAGACCACTTGAGAACTCAATAATCAAGTCTGTTCCCAAAAAAGGAGTTTTGATAAGCATATTTTAACATTTAACATACATGGAAGTAGCCATTAGTATATAAATTCAAATATATAAGCCCAGAGTTTATATCAGATTATTATTATTTGGAGGTTATATGTAAATTTTGTGGATTTTTTTAATAGTTACTGCAAATTTTAGGATTCAATTCAAGCCTATTTGATGTCACAATATCCATCCATACATCCAAATCCTGAGGTAGGAGGAAACAAAATTGTAGGAGTATACTGTGAAGGGAAAGCATCAGGGAAGAAGTATAGCTCAGCAAACCTTGAGAAGAAAGGTGTGATGAGGGTGCAGCTTTGACCAAATTTACAGCAAACATGCAGACATTCTCACTTATACAAGTCTGGGATGTCCATCCTTACTCTTCCTGCTAGCAAGGTCTGCCCTTATTGTGCAGACAAAATTTACTGACAAATTTATACTTGTTCATGTTTTATTCCACTAAGGTACCATAAGCATCTCAAAGCTATAGACAACAGCTAAACCCACATCAGACATCCTACTTCCATGTATTCATTGAATGCAAATTCAGACAAGCATTATCAAAATTCTGGAGATTTTCCCACCTTACTTATCCCATAGGCACATTCCTCTCCGTGGCATTCCATAACACTTTCCACCCATGCTTTGTGTTAATGGCCCTCAGTCAAATGACTGAGGGATACACTGCTTCACAGCCAAGCTTTCATGAGCATGAAGATGTATAAGACATTAAAAATTCAAGCAAAAGTCACCAGCACAGCTTTAAAAGAAACATTTCAAATATCTTGCAATTCCCCACTTCCTAACTGACTTAAAAATTTGAGAATCTTTAGGGGATGTGAGGTCTACAGTTAGTCTTAAGGTCCTTTGATAGGAAAGGACACTGAGTGTCATTGGGCTGCATTTCTCACAGGGTCCAACACCCTTCCAGAGGTTGCAATGTTTCTCTAAGGACTGGTGTTTGCCTTTTTGCTTAACAACCTGCCAACTCTTCGGTCATTTTACTAGAGGAATAAAAGGGTGTTTCTAAACTGTTTGTTATAGTTAAGTATAAAAATTCAGAATTGATTTTTCTAGTCAATTGACCATATTCTTGAGGGAAAACATAAGGTAGTATAATTACTAAGGAGCACTCTCAGTAATACTCACATCTTTATTGTGTCAACCCTTTGCTAAAAAAAAAAAAAAAAAAAGATTTATAGTAAAAGCCACTTACATTTCTTCTTTGCAGAACCAAGCCATCTGCCTTCAATACACCATCATCCCCTGCTAGATGAATTCACATATATTTTAAAGCCCCGGAGTAACCATTAGAATGGAAATTGGACACTACTTGTCATTTGCAAAGCTTTCTTAACTGGAGAGGCTTCCCATTTGTTCAATTAAATGTTTGCATGTGCAATACCCTTTATGAAATTTATCCCAAAACAGTGAGGACTGAAATAATATTGGAGGCAGATGGCACAGCTGTTCCATTTAGAGCTATCCACAGCAATATATGAAGTGATGGACAAGACTGGGAAGTGGGAGTGAAAACTTGGTACTATGAAGAATATCATCCATGGATATTAGCAATAAACAAACCATTTCAGCTCCAGTCTTCCCTCCCCTATCGTCTGGAGCTGCATGACTCGCTTCAGTTTATCCAGTTAGAACATACTCATTTGATTCAAGTCAACCACTGTAGCCATATAAGGGATTCCCCTAAGTGAACCCATTCCTCTAACTTAAAAGCTAGGGGAGTCTGAAAACATGTCTTTCACATGGAGACAAGGAGGCACATATTTGTATGGGCTGATGAGGCAGTGTGCATGCAGAAGAGACAGATACCATTAGGAATACAGAGCAAGTTTAAGCTGCTACTTATTTGCATGCCTCTCACAGAACAGAAATCATTGCACTGTGCTCCAGATGCTGCAAATCTCAAGATGCACATCCAGGGCTCATAATTAAAACTGGCAAACATTTTCACTGAGGAGAGGGAAGAAAAAAACTAGAGCTATTCTAGCCACTCTACAAATATTTTGAGATTTCTAGGGTACGGATCTACTCTACCATCTCAGTATCAGGAAGGTCATGCTCTCAAAGGAAAGTGCAAATGCAAAAACATTTCCTCACAGACTAGAAAACAAGGAACTGTCTATTGCAAGCCAGCACATAGCTCACAAAAGCTTTTACTTAGGCACCCAAAAGAAACTACTTGACACCAGAAGACAGATTCCAATCCCCATATCCATGGGCAAGTAATGACACTAGCTCTGTGGGACCCCAGTCACCTCTTCTGTAGGTTTAACATAACACCAACAATCTAAAAAAAAAAAAAAAAAAAAAAAAAAAAAAAAAAAAAAAAA
>JAWWEE010000001.1:17499018-17533994 GCA_035221455.1 Xenops minutus | reverse complement strand
CCCCCATACCCATACCCAAACCAAAAAAAAAAACCAAAACCCAAAAACAAAAACCAAAAAACAAAACAAAAAACAAAAAAAAAAAAAAAAAAAAAAAAAAAAAAAAAAAAAAACAAGACAAAACTCAGTTAAGAAAGGACTATAGAGACCAAAGGACAGATCTCACCACCTCCTTTCCCTTCTGCAGCCTATTCTTTCCCTGCTTTCCTCTTCAATTCTACAGTCTATTAGAGACCTTTACAGCTAGAGTGTTGCTGAAAACAGAGAAAACCTGTTTTGTATGAACTGTCAGTGAGATGAAGAAAGTTGTCCATATGTGCCACATAACAACAAATGACCAGGAGAGAGAATGTTGAAAACCCAATAAGTACATCCCAGTTAATCAGAACACCCATAAATGTTTGCCATTTCTGAACAGGTACAGCTCTAGGAGGCTCTTATTCCTAATGCCTTAAGAATTATTAGAGGAAAATATTGCCAGTGTGCAAATAAGAGGGGTGAGAGGGCACTTAAAGAAATCCTTCACTAGGTAGAGTGCCATTCATTTCCTGTGACACTGAAGGGGCACCAGGTTGAACATTCAGTAGCGTATTTCTTAAAAAAAATACTTTCTGACCTTGCTGTTGCAGTATAAATGCTTTCCTCCCAAGCACCTCTTTCCCACTGGCAATACAATGAACGATATGCCCCAAGAGAAAAGTTTCTAATAATGTTCTAGTCTTGCTTTCCAAGCACTTACAACAACTGCAGTAGCAATTTTAAAGTAAAAGAAGTAAATTCATAAGACTCAACCTCTTCTTTATTTGCAGGAAACTTTGGCTGTGCTGGAATGATTGCAAACTGTACCACCACAGAGAAATATACTTAGTTTCTAACTCTCATTTTCTCATAAGTCACATGCACACATTGTTGTAACCAGCACAATACATGGAAACTTCAGACAAGTGATAAAAATTTAATGCCCTAATTTACTGGGTTTGTGCCCTGGTTTCATTTCAACTATATCTTAAAAGGCCAATATCCACATATGATGTCCAGTATTTCTAATTACCTAAAGTAGCTATTCATAACTAGTTATTTTCCACCAAAGATGTAAATATGGTAGTCACCACAAGGACATATATGCACAGCTAATCCAGAACAAATCAAACTTCCACAGAATACCTCTACAAAGCATCAGTAGGACAGAGTCATAAAAACCTGACAAACCAGAGGGAATTATTGTACATTCCAAAAAGCCTATCCTCACTGGATCACCAATCCTGTAAGAGCAGTTATTCCACTCTTTCTCTCCACCCCTACAGCCTTCTCATTCTCAGGGGGGCAAGACACAGAAACTAGAATCCATCTTACCCTCAAACACAGTGCTATGATAATGGAAACTGCCCATTGACCCTCTCCAGGGGTTATGACAAGCTCCAGGTCCCTTGGTATATGCCAACTTCTACTCCTTCAGCTTTTCCTCCTGACTTTTGGAGAATGAGTGGAATTCAGCTCATATTCACCCAATTGTTACCCAGTAACACTCAATAGTTTCATCCTTTTGAACAGCCAATTAATGATGACAGAGCAGAAAGTTGGTAGCTACAGTAGATGTTTTCCCTGATGGACTGGGAACTGAAGGACATTCAGAGAAGATTCTCACCATAAAGTCTTGAAGTATTGCAGGAGACAGGAACCAGCCCACTGACACATCTGGGAAATGTGCAGTGGAGCACTGACTTTTGCTTACCTCCCCTTTATCTTGTGTGTGGAAGACTTCCACTTTGTACTAATAAAAAATTGAGGAACTGCAAGTAGCTAAAAGCTCTGAAGGTGAATTTTTTTCCCCTCCCCCTCTATTCCAATTATCTTCAACCTGGAAGTTACCACAGTGGCAAAATACACTTCCTTTTTTTGGGGTTTTGGTTGTTGAGAGCAGGAACAGCAGCTTGATGGGGTTTTTTGTTTGTTGGTTGGAGTTTTTTAACTATCAGCTAAGGGAAAGGTTCAGCTCTTCAAACAGAATTGACAGGAATTTTTCACCACAAAAATTGTAGATATCAGAAACAAAGAAAGATAGCAGTTACATTTTTTCTCTCCCCTAGGGGCTCATGAACCCTGCTAGAGCCTCATGTATCCCCTTACTCCCTTCAAGCTACAGGATGAAGCTTCAGTACCTCAGGAGATGAATGCCATATTTCCAGAAATAACCAAAGAAACCTCAGCAAATAGCCAGATTCCGGCTGTCTTCCTGAGCTCTTCAGTGGCACAGTGCCACGGTTTTAGAATAAACCCTTTTCTGCTCTTCTGGGACAGCTAACACAAAGGGAAACAGCCAAGATGGTTCTTCAGTTCACTGAGCTGCTCTTACCAGAAGAGTCACTGGCAGCATGTCAATGCTGGAATTTTGGAGACCAAAAGAGTATCAAGTTGGTGAAGAGTCAAGGTCCCAAAGCCAGGTACATAAGCTGACCATAAAGACTGGAGTCTGTATTATCCATAAGAATCACCAAGGAATGAAGGCATTCTTCATATCTAGCCAGAGAACACAACTACATTGCTTATCATCAGACTCCTCCTGCAATTTTATCTTATGGGAAACTTTGCTACCTGGCCTTACTTTTATCATTGCTGCATCTGTTAAAAGGCTACTTCACAGATCCTGTTGGTGTTGATCCAGCAGATAAGAGTGACACATTAGACACAATTTCAGCAAGGCTTAGAAATTGTTTTACCCAAAGCACAAGACTTAGTTTCATCTAAACTCTGATGTCTAGCCCCAACCCCCCTGCTTAAACCTCAAGAGGGCCCCCTACACCAGACTTTGGTGTGTTATTTCTGAATGGTACTAAATCACTCTCATTGAAACACTTACAAATTGCATCATTTTTGATTTAACTAAAAAAATATCCAGAAGAAGGATTAGGTATTTTGAGAATTTTAAAACCATTAGACTGGCAGTAGTTCTATAAAGGTGCATTAAAACGGAATAAACGTGCATGAATGGTGTTCCACCAGCAGTGAGAAATAAAGCTCTTTATTGCTCAAATCAGAAGTATGTAAGCTTACATTTTCCAGCAGTTAGCCTTAGCTATATCACAAAAAGGTCTCAAGCTGGGGACCACTGCAATCTGCCAGAGGTTGAAACAACTTTTAAGTCCTGGGCTTCTCATAAATGATTATCTTATTCCTTGAACAATGAAGCTGCATGAATTTTGCATGTTACCTCAAGCACTTTACTCCAAGAATAACAGTTTCATTTCAAAGCACGTTAAGCTGACTCCCCATTTTATCACCCATACAAAATGGCTGCCAAAAGATTACACAGGCAATGAGCAAGAGAGAAGAAACAGACATTAACACTTAAATCACTATAAGGAAATCCCAAATTAATTTCAAGGAATATATATCCCCTTATTAAAAAAAAAAAAAAAAAATTGTTTTCTAAACTGAATTGAACCCATTGCACTTATTTTAGGTGTCTGGAGCATCCCCATAAAGTTAGAAGGACACTCAGTGTATATTTAAACCTTTTACTTAAGTGAGAAAATTTATCACTGTCATTGAGATAAGGCCATGCTTAGAAATTAGTGTCTCAGTGCACCAAACTATTAGAAACCTTGTTCTAACCAGTAGAATCAAAAACTTTGTTCTGAACAGCACAAAAATGCTAGAGCAAAACTGATGGAGCCTGACCCACGATGGTTTGCATCTGACCCCCATTTTTCACCTCTTTTCTCACTAATCCTGATTTTAATTATCTACAAATTTGTACTTACTCAATGCTAGCACTTAATTTAACTATGGAAATTCAAATCATCCCATGTTAAAATAAAGTTTCTAAAATAGACAGGTTTGTCAGCTCTTAATGAGATCATTATTATTCATATTAGGTATAGTTGAAAATGCATTAATAGGAAAATGCTTCCCTTCATTTGCAGGGAACAGGAGGCAAGACACTGTTCGCAGATAAGTTTGCAGTTTGGGGCCATCTTGCAGTGAAACCAAAAGGTCTTCCAGCCCTGCTCTAAGAGACTTTCAGTCTCAAAACACCAAATATGCTCCCTAAGACAAAACCACCTAACAAAGCAAACCAACATAAATCTTGAGGATTTGCTTCCCACCCCTGGAAGGTGATAGTACTTGAAACGGCACATACAAGATTATATCTTCTCTTAACATTGAATGATAAGAGTAAACCACGTCGTGTTGCATTTGAGATTATCACATGCTAATGGACTCTAGAGCTGAGTATTACAAATTCAGAGTGGAAGTGGCCAGTAAACAAGGCAGGTTTATTCTGACAATTACTAAGTTCTTAAATTCACCTAAGGGATGCCCTAAATTTCGTTCCAAAGAGGACAGAAAATGTCTAAAACCTAAAGGCATGAAAAGGTACTTGAGTGCCTAGAGCGACAGCTATGAAATACTCAGAGGTCTGGACAGCTAATTGGAAAAATGGGACTAGCATTCATAATGAACTTTGGATCTTCAAGAAAAGGAAAAAGATAATAGGGCTTGAAGGGATCACCAGATCATGCTCCCGCTTTTCGAGGTTTGGAAAGTGAATGATAACTGCACCCATCCTGACAGAAAACAGCAAACCTTCTCTTATTGAACAGGCCTGTCCACACCCCTGCCTTGGGAAACTTCTTCGGGCACTTCCCTCTTCTCTGGCACCAACACGAGTTTCCTACCCGTGACCCACACACCGACCCCGCGCTGTGCCTTCAGCAGCCGCCTCTGCCCAGCCACAGACAGCGGATCCTTTCCTGCCTCTTCTCGAGAGTCCCCTGCGGAGCTCCTGAGCCCCGTCCCGAACCCCTCCTGTCTCCGCTGCATCCCCGCGCATCCCGCGGGAGCGCCGCTCGTCCCGGTGCGCCCGCCGCGGGGCCGGGCAAGGCTGTGCCAGCACCTCGGACTCCCTCTGCCCCCGCTGCCTCCCTCCGACGGCCCCCGCCCCGCTCTCACTGCGGTGCTCGGTCCCCCCGACGCCCCAAGCCAAGGGGGCTCCGACCGGCCCCGCCGCACCGCTCCGCGTTCCTGGTCCCGCAGCTCCCCCTGCCGCTCCCGGGAACGCGGCATCCGACACCAGCCACCCTCCCGGGCACCCCGAGAGAGACCTCGGGAGGGCGGGGAGCGGTAAGGAAGGGCAGCAAAACACCCCGGGCACTGGAGCAACTAAGGGGCCCCCAGACAAAAGCATTCAGAGGGTAAAGGGGCGGGGAAGAACAGCGAGCAGCAGAAGATGGCAGCGTGGGAAAGGGAGGAATTGTACGGTGCAAAGGCGTATTCCCAGATGGAGGGGAAAATAAAATCCAACAAGATTCAAAAATTACGAAAGATGGAGACAGCGCTCAAGTCAAAAATTATGGAGGCAGACCAAGTAACAGGGTGATCGTAGGTTTCTGGTGTCCCTCTTGACAAGTCTGTTCTTGAAGACCTCCAGTTGATGAGTGTGCCCTCTGAGCAATGGCAGTGACTCCCTTTTCCCATCCTTCCCATCTTAATCACTGCAGTTTTGTCCTAACACTTCACCTAAATGACTGCTGCAGCAACTCGGGTCCAACAGGTCTCATCTCACCCATCACAGAGGCAAGGAACAAATCATTGCTCTCCTCTACAACAGAGTCTTGAAGGTTTAGAGACATGCCTCAACTCCACAGAGGAATACCATTTTCTGAGCTAAACATCACCACTTTGCTCCATCCTGTCACAGGCTGTGTTTTCCAGATGGCTGGGCTCTCTGCTGGGGTGTCCCCAGCTCACATCTTTGCTGGAACACTCCATACAGAATAGCTCACAGCACTCCTGCAGTGCCAGAACAGCAGTGTAAAGCAATATGTCTGCTCAGCCCATCTGATAGACTGTAATCCCTTCTACTATAGTCTTCAGTAACATATTTTTCTCTTTTCTTAGTGGCATAGCACTACTGGCATGTATCCTGCTCGTAATAAATTATCACTCCCTACACCCTTGTTTGTAGGAGAGACTAGAGTTATCATCCCTGAATCATACCAACTGAGTTACTCCCTCATGCTGCTTCTGTTCAATTCATTGTCCCTGCTTCAAGTGAGGTATCTAATACTTGTTCTGTTGAGTTGTATTTTGCTTCTTTCCTTCCATTCTGTCCTATTTCTTGCTATTACACAAATGATTTTCCTGGTTTCTCAAGATATTTTGCATTCCCAACCTACCCGCAGGTCTTTTGAGCTTAGGAAATTTAACATGACTATCTATTGTATCTTCTTAGCAGTATAGCTCCAGAATGCACTTTGCAGACTTTGGTAATTCTCCAATTTTTTGTGGCAAACCACTGAATATAGTCTAAAGTCCCTTTCCATTCATCTCTGCACCTGTTATGTTGCTGTCTTCATCTACAACACACTTCTCTAGCTCAAAGAGTTCATTCTTTCTTGACTCGGCCCACAAGATCTTTTGAGGTCCTTTACCTTGTATAAACTCCATTCCTACAATGGTCCTGTACACAAATGCTGTTCAGGGAGAAGTGGTACAAAGGAGTTACCCTGAGGTCTTCTGGAAGCAGTGTATACTCAGGGAAATCCAGTTGTCTTCACAACTTTACTGGCAGTAACACCAATGCTCTTTGCCTCAGTGCCAACGTCTCCTAGCAGTCTTTACTTTACTAGAGATTGTCAGTATTGTTCTTTTCAGTTGACAGTGCCTGAATTTACAGAACACATAACAGAACTACACAAACAAAATCCCACCCAAAACAGAATTCTTGCATTGTATGCCAGCCTACAGGAACAGATATCATTGTTACGTACTATGGCACAGCCAGCATCACCCACATCTTTGCAGGGTGCCATATCAGTTTGTTTTCTCAAGCTGAGCTAACATGGAAAATGGTTTCTGAATAAGAAATAGCTTGAGTGAAGCTACTGCAGCACATGAACAATGCAGGCACACAGCTGGCCACACGGGCAGAACTCAGTTTCCATGAGCACCAGGGCTCCAACCTGACAACTAGCTAAGATTCAACATCATTCAAGGAATGCATTTCAAGGCCAGTGACAAAAATGAGGGGATGAAAGATGGAAATATTCTTTCAGAAATGCTTCCAAAACAAATTTACAGAGATTAGTCACTTAATTCAATCTGTGGCAAGCCATCCAATCCCCCCTCCTCCCCAGCTGATGGCCAGTTTTAGCAGAGGCAAAAGGCTGAGAACAGAGAATTAAAATCTTCAGATTTTTGTGACTAAGCAATGATTTCAGTGTCATTCTACTTGCATAGCTTAGGGTGGCCCAGTGCTTGGAACAATAACGGAATGCAAAATACACCCAAGCACCTCTGGATATGTAGGTCCTCATGACTAGATCACTTCTAAGGGAAGTGCCCATCTGCCAGCTAATGGGCACTACTAAGTAGGAGCTGGCTTCTGTCCTTTCTGCTGATCTGCTAACTTAAGTATAAAATTTTGGAATCCTTTATCGTAACTAAAATTGAAATACAGATATTTCTTGTGCCAAGAAGTGCTGTCACCACTGCAGAAGTAATTTTCTCGAATTCTTAACTATTTTAAGTAAAACAGACAAAGACCAACCATACAAGACTGCAGATAAGATCTTGCAACTTTCTTTAACCAACAAGTACTCTTCTGAGAGAGGGTTCTTTTTCCATTCTCTACTCAATTCAAACCTAGATGTTTAAACTCTACATTTCTCATATCACACTTTATGTTTTGTATTGTGATCCAGTCAGTTTACTCCTACACCTTGGTACTGTGGTAGCCTTAGGTATCAAACCAACTTGGGTCAGGAAACTGATAACACAGTGACATTTCTGAGATTCACCATTTTTCATTTGGCTAAAAGGACTTGACTGTTTTGACTTGACATTACTGCAAAATTTTAGGAGCCAGATAAAGCTTTTCTTTATTTTGAACAAATATATGGGGGAAAAAAATCCCTCACAGCTGGCTGTCTAGAGGTCTAGGGGTCAACAGGGAACTTGGTAAATACAAAGGCAAGTACTCATCTTGCTGGCCTTTATGTTAAAAGCAAACTCAATTTTGAGCTTATTTTCATCCAGCAAGTACCACATACATGACTTAGAGTTATTTGGCTGCACACAGATTCATTGAGCTGTGTGTTACTGCTCAATATGCCTAATAAAACCCATTATATAGAACACCACCTTTTGCTTAATTTTTATAGTCATTGTGAAGAGTCACTACCAGAAACATGACTGTAGGCAAAATTGGTATATTGGCATGATTTCTAAAGAATGCAAGTACAATGTTTAATTGTACATCTTCCAGAGGTTATGTACTACCACCTGCATGTGTATAAAAAAATACATAATAAAAATGCTGCTGAGTTGCACAGGCAATAGCCTTTTCTCATAGCGGTCTTATTTTGATTGATATCAGAACATGAGATCCATTGCTAGGGGAGCTCTTAATAACAGTAAAATATACCAACAAATAAAAATCAGATGTTATTATATACAGTAAATGGCCTCTTCAGCCTGCTACAATGATTACATTCACCCAAAATAATAAATAATAGCAGACACCCAGAGCTAGAACCTGGCACATAAGCTAACCATGCAAAACAGGCTCATAACTAGCTTCAGCAGCTGGCTGAAGATTTTTCCAGAATAAACTGAATGCTCTGGAAGGGATGGAAATTCAGACCTGAAGCCTTCTTCCCACCTTGTAACACATATGGGAGGACAGCAATCAGAACAAGGTACATGGAGAATCCTACAGCTCTTGCAATCCATCCTTTAGCCCAAACAGCAGCAGCCTCTGCTACTCAACAGCCAAAAAGACATTCATTATGTTGCTTCAACTCCTTTCCTGTCTGAGGGCTTCTGAACTCATGTCTCAAGGGAGAAAGTGTTAAACATGAGGTTAGAGATACTCTGTGAGTAGGTTTCTCTCAGTCTGTATCAGCAACCTGTTTCACTTTGCCAAAAGCATCCCTCAGAGCTGTTTGGGAACAAGACCATTCACCATAACCATAGTCAAGAACCCCCTCATGGGAAACAACACTCTCGTTTGAATTCCCTCATTAGCATTTACTCGGTAGGGCATTAACAGGATGCACTGAAAGGACATTGCCTTATAATATATCATTAGTATGTATTCAGAGTTTGAGGCCTTTTTACTCTTTACAGTTCACTTTCTTGCAGTGTTATTTTTTGCCATGCCTGAAAGCAAAGCATTGAACTCTGACATGACATCTTCTCCCACGGTTTGAATATCTGATTTCACTGCTCTCACTCTTCAACCTTGCAGAAGGATTCAGTGAAAATGCCCGAAGTTTTCCATCTGAGGCAGAGCTGGGGATGCTTCTGAGCAGGGCAGCCCGGGCTCTGCCTTCAGTGCTCTTCTGCTGCCATCTGCAGGGCCTGCCTCGGCTGCAGCTCTGATTTTGCTCATTGCCCTGGCAACTAGCAGAATCAGCCCAGAATAAAGACTAGTTTGGATTTGAGGTATCTGCCAAAATATCCTGACAGTCACACCAGTCACAGTGTTTCTGATCCACAGTGGTAACAGGGATGCTTTCAACCAGATACACATGGGATTTTGTTTTTTTAAAAAACACCAGCAGCACACAACGAAAAAAAACCCCTGTCTTTTAAAAGTGGTCAGTTTTACATTGCACGGGGTCAGAACACAAAGGCCTTCTGCGGGTCCCTAATCCCACAGTTACAATGAAAACAAGCAATTGCCAGTTTGGACTGCACAGAACTAACCTACAGGATTCACTCCCTCTTAAAATTAAAGAGGACTGTGTTACTTAGGAAAGGTTGAATCATTTTATTTACATTAATAATGTTTTCAGCTCCACAAGCTACAATAAAAGTTGGAATAAGATAATAACCAAATTTCGTGCTTCGCTGCACAGATAGATCACCCTTACAGATAAGGAAGTGTTTCTCACACATAGCTCTCCATGGTTTATACAGGTGTACTACATTTTAGGGTGTTCATTTTATTTATTTGCCTTTCCCTGAAGCATCCACTAATACAGAAATTAGAATACCAGATGAGAACAAATGGGATCTGAACTAGCAGAGAAAAGGCAAATGTAACAAAACATTCTTCAGTTAAAGGACTTCAAAGGTACTAACTTCTTACTATAAAATAAGTTTCATATCCAGTTTAGTCCTGTGAATAGCAGATATGCTAGAAAACACTGCTCAGACAAAATGTCTACTTTCCTGTCTTGTATCCTATTTCCCTAACCTTTCCCTTGCACAAATCCTTTTCCTAGCCCCAGACTGATAGGTGTTACCATGCACATGCACCCACAAAGCTGACTCCATCCTGCCTCTCCTGAGTGTCCCTCTGCACCCAAAAGGTGGTGAGAGCACAGACTATTTACCAGGAAAAGCAGCCCCATCAGGAAGGCTAGACAGGGAGGCAGTTTTTCCAGTTTGCCAGTTAATAACACTTTTTAGTCAGCCATTTGAATACTCTTTTATTCCAAAACCTGTTGTTTTTTCCACACATGAAGAAGGCCTGATTCTTTCCAGTCAACATTCTAAGCTCTGTGGGAATCAGTTGGGAAATATTTTTGTGGCTAAAATACAGTTCAATAATTTCTCTCAAGCCTGCTTTGCCAGTCATAGCTTTTCAGGGGTATCTGAGACATCACCATTTCCCAATCCCATTACAAAAAAATATAAGTCTGTAGATGTTAACATTAAGATAGATTCTACTGTATTGTTCAGGCAAAATAAAAAAAAAAGTTCACTTTTTTTTGGCACAGCTTTGAAAAGCAGAGAGGAGAGAGATTCTTTCTAAAGAGAAAGCAGCTGTTGAAGTCTTTCCTGTGCTCTTAAACAGCAAGAAATAAAAAAAGAGCATCCATGCCCATATTAGACAAGCACAAAAAATTATTTAAAAAAAAAAATCAAACCTGCTATATGAAGAAAAAAGACAATTAACCTGGGAAAAAGCCTTGAGAAACAGATACTCAAGAGCCCATTCTTTGAAATACTGTTATGGGTTATGCATTATCTGAAAACCCAAAGGTACCCTAACTGATCCTTACAATGCTCTAGTAGATGTGTGTTGTTGAGCACAATCACATAAGAGAAACCACTGCAAGCAGGCTGTTGCTACAGCAGACATGAGGCAGTGACAGAGGGGGAGTTAAGCTCCTATCTATTTCCCAGGTTTCTCTCTCTTGCAGGGTAAGGAACGCTCTCCTGAGCTGCTGAAGTATTGAAATGATACAGAGCTCTGGCTGGAGAAAGGAGAAGCCTAAGCTGTAGCCAAGCCTCATTCCCAATTACCTCGGACTTTTCTGGGCCAGCTGCAGACATGACTCAGATGCTCACAAAGTAGCTTCTTAGCTGCAGCATATTAATATATAATCAGTGCCAGTTTCAGCTTCCCTCAATATGTCAGACTGTTATTTATGGTGTTCAGCACCACAAACAGTTGAGTCACTGCTGAAGCAGGGCCAGGTGCCTCAGAGGGAAATAACCTCTGAGTCAGGGGCATGTTGGATGGCCAGGGAAGGTACACTCTTCACCAGTGCAATTTTACAGTTTGCTCATGTCTGTGAGTCAGCATCACAGATTAGAAGTACAGAATTATGTAAGTTTCTTATTGCAAAGAATGTTTTGTACTTAACAAGCACTAGTAATAACTTTCTTCAATATCTAAACATCTAAGCACCTCAAAGTTGTGGGTAAACACAGATTTGAATACATCTATGGCAGGATGCTATGAAAGATGAGAAGCATATTCCCCACACACACAGCTTCTGAAAACTAAAAGCAAAACAGAAATGCCACTTGATTTACTTTACCTTCTAGATGCTTATACTGCTTAAAATTAAAATGAAGGACAGATAAATTAATAAGTGGTTGTTAGCACTGTTATTGCTTATAATTTAAGTCTGTCTTTTAGGGAATGGACACTTCAGGGTACACAGGCTCTGCTGGGCTAGGGTTTGCTTTAATTCCTTATACACTCAGTGAGCAGTTTTACTTCTGCAGTTGTCTTTTAGAGGACGGTAGATCCTGCTATAAACAAAGTGAGATGGGCTGGAAATTTTGAAACTGTATCCTCTAACACCCAAACCAGATGCCTGCTGCTAAGAAACTATTGCACAGACTATAGGAGAACATCTCCAACACAAGGGGCCAAAGACCCTACCACAGAGCTTTGCAAACTAGAGAAGTAAACATTAAAAAAATTACAGCTATTGTGATCTAATATTTACTTCGGCCATGTCTAAAAGTTCTCTTCTATTACAGCTTTTAGGTTACTGAAAGCTTCTACTGTATATTTATTGAAAGTATCAATGTTTTGGCACCCCTTTAAAAAGTTTGTACATGGCTTATACTGGCAGCTCTTCTGGTGCCATACAGGTGCCTACAGTGCTGCTTGACCACCAGTCAGCAGGTGCTCCATAGCAAGTAACCTAGTTATCCCAGCACTCTGGTGGTCATTTTCTTCCCTTGCACAGATTTGCAGGTCTTGACGCGGAGCACCAAGGATCCCAGCAAGCCCTGGCGCTCACCTTCTGATGTTAACACACCACTAGAGGCCGCACTCAGCTCACTTGGTAACTGACCAACTGAGTGACGAGACCCTTCCCATTAAAGGCAGAGCTTAATGACTAGAAGATACAAAGCAGAGGCATCTCTGGATATTACAAGATATCATGACATTCACCTGGACCAGGTGGCTGAGATCTCACCTGATTAAAGAGGGAGCTCTTTGCTTTCCCTCACTGCTATCATCCCTCCCCATTTTCCAGCCTACCCCGCCTTACAGATGCCACCTCACTTCTCGTAGCCCAGCAAATCCCACAAGGATCCTGTCATCCCCCACAGCAACCCACTGCCCATAGCAGGGATTCTGGGAGAGCCCTGACCTAGAACCTGTAGGTAAGTATAGGTAAGACACTCCTTCCAGAGAGAGACCCTTTTAGAATGAAGCAGAAGGGTACTTAACAATGCTTAAATAGGACAAAGATTATTGTTGACCATCTTTCCTTGGGTTCTTTTGGGGGGACATAATAGAATATTTTGAGTTTAAAGGGATCTTTAAAGGCTATCTAGTCCAATCCCCTCCCTCCCACCCCCAGTGAGCAGGGACTTCAACTAAATCAGGGTACTGAAAGCCCCATCTAACCTGACCTTAAATGTTTCCAGGGATGGGGCATCTACCACCTCTCTGGGAAACCTGTTGCAGTGTTTTACCACCCTCACTTAAACTTCTTCCTTATATCTAATCTAAATCAACCCTCTAGTTTAAACTGTTACTGCTTGTCCCATGCTGAAGTCCAGCAAATATTCTGAGGGGGCCTATAAGAGAAATAGAGAGTTTTATAAGGGCATGTAGTCATAGGACAAGGTCTTTAAACTGAAAGATGGGGGATCTAGATTAGATATGAGGAAGACATTTCTTACTGTGAGGGTAGTGAGGCACTGGAACAGGTTACCCAGAGAAGTTTTAGATGCCCCATCCCTGGAAGTGTTCAAGGCCAGGATGGACGGGGCTTTGAGCAGCCTGGTCTAATGAAAGATGTCCCTGCCCATGGCAGGGGAGTTGGAACCAGATGAGCTTTAAGCTCCCTTCTAACGCAGGCCATTTTGTGCTGATTCTATATTACTTGGGTATTTAGAGGGGTGCCAGCATCATACTACAATCCATCCCATGCAACCTGCTATAAAGTTAAAAAAAGATGGAAAAGTCTTTTTTTAGGTGCAGAGAAACTACTTCTATTTGACTTAGCCTGTGGTCCCATCACACTAGCCACAACCAGGGGCCTCACCAGCCACTGCTAAACAGGTGAGAACAAGATCAAAGACAGCAGTGTCAGGGCAGAGCTGGAGCTGCTGTGGTGGTACAAGAGGAGAGCACATCTGCTAACCCAGGGGGACAGTGGGCACAGGGCAAAAAACCCTGAAGGCCCAAGAAACTGACCAGTTATAGAAGTAGATTTTGGGAGCATGGAGATCCACAGCTTGAACAACATCACAATAATGTGGCTTGGGCAGAGTATAACAGGAATGCATCAGCATATTTTTTTCCTTTCCTTATACTCCTCTCTTCAGTCATTCACTATCCATCACTGCTGCAAGACAAGCTGGACCTTTTGCCAAAGTCGAGATGTCCTCCTTCAGCTTTTTAGAACAGGACAGAGTGAAAAACACAAAGGGGACAAGGCCTATTCTGTGCCTGCCTCTGAGAAGACAGAGTCATCTCAATGCCTGGCCCAAAAAGGAAGCAGAAACCATGGTAGGGCCACCAGCCTAGGCCTTTTGTGCAAAATAAAGCTCTTTAAACCTCCTGTACCTTTTAACAGCCACAGAAGGCTAAAACACAGCCTGGATTTAGATAAGAGAATGCAGAACACAAATCAACTACATGACAGGTACTGAGAGAAAAAAAAACATGGATAAAATCTGGTTTCTTTGTATGACAGATAATACTCATAAGGAAGAGCAAGTGCTGAAGTTAATGGAAGACAATACAGGGAAATGACACTTAGCAACAGCTATTTCAACATGCAACAAAGAAAGACACTTAAATTAAGAAGGTGCTTATTAATCTAATTTGAAATTTATAATTGGATAACACATAAATGGATCAAGTATATTGACAACATCTTACATCCCACAGCTACATTTTGGTCCCACTACCTAACAAACTGCTGAACATACATTGTAAAGTTAATTAAGCACCAAGTACACAGTTTCTCATTCTGTTATTTTCTGTAACACTTCAATTAAAGGCCGTCTTGGGCATTTTAAAACCACCATGTGGAGAATTCTGTGTTTTGGTTTGATTAATAATATAATTTCTTTTCATGGAGTATCTTCCAGCAGTCAGCCTTTATGTTAATTTAAAAAAATACCCAAGAGTATTCTGCAATATTAGATTAAAATATTGTAGAATGATTTTATTACCATGGTAAAATACCCTCTATTGAAGCTCTTGGTATAGAATAGGGGTAGTTCACTCATTAACAATGTTGGGCGGGTTGAATTGATTATAAATTACAGAGAATTCAAGCACACAAAAGAAAACCTTGGTGATGCAAATTTCCAGATTTCTGGATGCTGAAAGAGTTTCATGTCTCAGATGTTCAATTACCTACTCCACCTCAAAAATTTAAAAATCCCATATCCTTGATATACCTTGTGACAAATATTTGGGGAAAGGGAACAGCAGCAAACTCGGTTTCACAAACCACATTGGAGTAGAGCATTTGTGTGTGGAGCAAGGAGCACTGCCTACAGAGCTCACAGTGACTTTCTCAAAAGAGCACCTGCCTTACAATCAGCGTCTCATCTAGTGTGGCAATGACACAAAAGTAAAGTAAAAAATATTAAACATATTGTCAGGTGGGAATGAGAGAGAAATGGCAGCAAGGCGCTGGGGAAAGAAGAGAAAGAATGCCTTTAGCAGACAAAATCCTGTGTGCCTCAACTAGCAAACCAGTTTGGGGTTTTTATACTAAAGTCTCCCTCCAATTAATTTCCAACAGCACTAAGTCAGTCTATAACCAGGATTTGTAAGACACCTGTTACCCTTTGTAGTATTACCTGCTTTCACTTACTCATGCCTTGCCACCAAGGAATAGTTCCCACATTCTTTCCCACAGGTCGGTACATATTTTGCATTTTACACAGCAGCCTTGCAAGTTTTTCCATCAGTCTCCAGTCCCACAGAGCAGATCCACCTGGTGAGGCCAGGCAATGCCTCAAGTGTAGTAAGGCAACCAGAAGGGCTACCAGAAAGCACCTGGCCCAAACCCTAACATCTCCTTGATTCTCTGCTCTGGACCCATGCAACAAACAGACAGGCACTATGTCTCTGCCAGTCTCTACCTTCCATATGAGGTATAAAACCTAGAGCCTGTCTAAATGGCTGCTCAGGGTCACACAGTTCCCTAAACGCTCCTCTCCTTTCACATTCAAGAGCTGAGATAGTATCTCATTATGCTTTGTCTCCTGAGAAAATACCATTCTGCCAGCATAGTGCCAGCCTGAGTCAAGTGCAATCCTCCTTCCTGTTGATTCTCATATGCAGTGAATGAGGGCTGTTATAGTCTCATGATGCTTAACTAAGCACTACATTACTCCCTCCCCATCCTTGAACTGGGTTGCAACTGGTACAACCCAGGAAAGTAGGGATATTCAGCCTGAATTTAGTAGCTGCAAAGTTATCTTTAAAGAACTCTTTGATGTTGAAATTCTAACACTTTATCCACTCTTCCCCAAAACATAAAACCCACAATTCCTGAAGCAATGCAATTCTCATTTCTTTGGGTCTGTTTGTTTGTTTAGGGTTTTTTGGTTTTGGTGTTTTGTTTTTTTTTTCTCTCCAAGCACAACTTCACTCTCCTACCGTTACCAGGGTGCTGATCTCTTCAAAAGTTTAAGGAAAGAGTAGTTTAGTTCATGGGGAATCTGACATCATTTCCAGCTCAGTCAAACTTTCCATGGGACATTTCAGCTGATTACTCAGCCTGTACTCTACTTCTTGTGATGTTTGTCATCCACAAAATAGGGCTGAAACCTCCCTGTATGAGTTCTGTCACCAAAGATACTTGGAGACACCCTCTCTAAGACTGTTAATCTTTAATAAACGAGGTAGGAAACTATGATCTGAATTATCTCAGGAGATTTCCTCCCTCCTCTACCTGAAAAAAAAAAAAAAATTAAACATTCAACATGTTTTCTTCTTTCCCTGAAAACAGATTTAAGTTTGAGATCAACTGCAGCAAACATTTTGATATCTTCCATTTCTAGAACACTCTTTTACATTGCACTTAATACCCCAGTCCTTCCTGCAGTGCATACTCATAGACAATATCCTGGATAATGTAAAGTATGCCTTGCTAGAGTGTTCAGGGGTAACTTCGACTGTTACTTGCTCTGACTCCACTGAGAAAGCAAAGTGAAAAGGTGAGGTAAAATGTTTAGAAAAAACCCTCAACCAGCTCATTATTTTTCTTTCACTACCAAAGAAAGATTTTCTCTGTGGCAGAAAGATGCAAGTTGGTTTTCCTTGTAAAGATGCTCTTCACTTCCATCCACCAACAGCTTTTCTCTGTGGCTCCGGCAAAGCTACACAGACATCAGGAACATTACCTGCCACTGTGGCCCAAAATTATTACCATTTCTAATGACATGTCATCCTTCACCCAGACAGCTATGCAAAAGTCTCTAAAACATGTATTAAAGTATGAACTCTGCATTCTGCCAGCCAGGAGAAATGAGAAGGCAGAGCTACAATTAGAGAAGTATAATCTACCAAAAAGTTCATCTTGTCCCTAGCTCCACATTTAAGCTGAAGAACCTGTTCTCCCCAGTCACATGTATTTTCTCATTTTCCTTTTCCAGCCATTTATACCCTTTCAAAACACTCAGGAAAATTAAATATTTAATAGCTTGCAGACAGTCTTATTCCCAAGACTAAACATGCAACATAATGGTGATTTCGATGTGTATCCAGCCCAACAACTTTAACAAAGCAGACAGCTTTCTATTTAAAATTGCACTGGAAGAACACATAAACCAGCATGCACAGTATCTTTGCTGCCTTTTTATCAACATATCTCTAACAACAAGTGCTGAAAAAGTAGTCTTTATGAACAAATGGTCTAGCAAATCTCACAGAGAATAAGTACATGCATTTATTACTATTTATATTTAAACATATACAACCAAAGAAATAAAAGTGCCTTCCTTTCTGTGCAAAATCTGCAGAAAAGACTACCATGAAAAGGCAAAGCCTGCATTCCTGTATCTGCACTACTAACTTCAATTAATCTGATTTTGCTGGTCTACTCTAGATGAGGAAAGTTTTCCAAGAAACTGCAATTCCAAGTAATAAAGGAGAAGGAATTTAATGATCTGCTTTGAATTTTCACCTAAATGCAAACACATTTAACTGTCTATTTTATACTATGCAAAGCAGATGCCCAAGTAACTCTAATATCAGGTGTTATGGAATTCTGCGCTTTATCCCTTGCCAAAGTTTTGACATGATCTAAGACAGCCATTTTAACTAAGAACAACCAATCTGAACAAGACTCCAAGTCAGATTAAATGTTCCCTGTCACCTGAACACATACTAAAAAGCTGATAAGAGCTATAAAATCAAAGCCATAATTATAATCAATATTTACTTTAAAAATGCCTGCTTTTATAGAGCTAGTACTACATACTTTAGAGTGAGGCATGCATTTCCCAGAAATTGACTTCCCACTTGCTGTTATCAGGTATCCAGACACCTGAGACCCATTTGGCTTTACCAGGTCTAACAGTTCTATCACTTTACATGTTTATTTTATACTTTCACCTCTTTTTCACCTATATGAGATTTAAAAGAAAGGAAAAAAAAAAAAAAAACAAAACACAAAAAGCCTCCACAAAAAGGAATGTATCTGCACAAATATATGTTCATATATTTATAAACATAAAAATGTATACAAGTATGCACAGCTCCTCTGTACATTTGTGCATGTGTGCAACTATACACATGCTCCAAATTAATATTTAATATTGGTGTATCATCTCTTACACAGTCTGAAACACGGTTGTGAGGAATACCCTCTTTTTGACTATGTTTTTTGCCAAGTTTTCTATTTTATCGGGATGTACAGAACTTCAAAGAGGAACTCCCCCAAACAGATTCTGATTTTGGCAGGTTATCTGAGATGCATGCCAATAAACTGTTAGTATCATTGATTAAAGCTACACTACCCAGGCATTATTTACTTGAGCTTCAGGAACATTTCTCCAAAGTTCTTTAAATCTGGCCTGTGTAAGTGGATCTTACGTGAAGTAGTATTAGATGCTGTCTCTACTCAGGTTTCCATTCTTTGAGAATGCCAGTAGGATTGCTGTCAAAATACCCCCATATAGCCGGATTTATTAAACTGGTCAGCTCAACTCAGAATTATATGCAGTTTTCTTCTGCACAGTCCAGAAGCCACAGAACACTCCTGTAAGATCTTTAAACAGGGTGCTGTTCCCTTGCAGAGAATCCCATGAAAAGCATCACTACAGCTCCCCTTTCTCCTTGTTCCCACTCCTTTCCCTTGTGTGGGCATTTCCTAGCCACTGCAACATCTCTCCTGCTCCTGTTCTTTCCAAAATGAGCTTCACCTCTCCTCTTGAAGCCCGTGCTTTCCCTCTTTAGAAATAAGTGCTGCTTCAGTTTCCTTTTCCTCCTTGCAAACCTACTGCGCTCTAACATTGCTCCCCCTCCTTACAAATAAGTCCCTACAACAGAACACTCCCACAACAGCCTGCCATGCAGGTGGCAATTTCCCACTCTCATTTAGATTGAAAAGCAAAGCATAGATAAAAACTGTTTTGTATGTTAGAAGAGACAGACTGATCATTTGAAAAAATATCATCAGTGGTCAAAAAATACAACAAATGACCAATTTAAGACTCCTTGTCTGCTATAAAATGATGATAGTGTCCCAGGACATCCAAGCAAGTGAAGCAGCTGAGTTTAGTAGTGTTTATGAACTTTATTTTTAGAAATTCCAATCAGAAAGATGCTGGGAAAGAGCAAAGATTTTTCAGAAACATTTTAGTATAAGGTAGGGTAAATAAATTGGCCACACGATGCCAGCATTGTCTGGAAAATGGTAGAAGACTCTATTCCCAATCAACATTTAGTGGATTAGTTTCTTTTTCATTCTGACCATATTTCTCTAAGTTTTCTTCAGAGTGTATATATCCACTCTCATAATTCTCATTTTGCTGCAACATTTCCACCCCCAGCTTTTTTTACAGCCTGCTTAGACCACCCTATAAAGAGTATGAAGTCTCTCCTTTTCATTCTTCCAGTACTACAGAGTTTAATCAAAGCTTGTTTAGTCATATCCTGACTCCCACCTACTTCACAGCTTGTTTCTTCTTTCTGCTTTACATAACAAGCATCAATGCTAACTTTCTACATTTACATAGAAGGAAATCCCACAGAATGATGCATTGCCACCTCAGTGCTTGGGTTTGCTTTCAGCATAAGCCTGATTGAATGTTCAGTATGTAACTGCAGGTCACTTCAAATTTTTATCAGGATTCCAGAAAAGAAGAGAATGAGGATGTTTATTCCTCCGAAACAGAGGAGTCCTCACCACCACTGTTTCTTGCTTCAAAACTGCCTTACAAGAACATCCAGAGTATATTCCTGTTCCCTTCCATGAGACCTTACATTCCTCATGTACGCACAATTTTATAGCTTTTCCTCTAATGTTTCAGAAAGAGCAAGAGAACTAGAATCATAGAATCATTTGGGTTGGAAAAGACCTCTATACATCATCAAGTCCAATCATTAGCCAAGCATTGCCAAGTCCGCCACTTAACCATACCCTTAAGTGCCACATCTACATGACATGCCTCTAGGAATTGTCACTCAGCCACTTCCCTGGGCAGCCTGTTCTAGTGATTTATGCTTTCCACCAAGAAATTTTTCCTAATTCCAATCTACACCTTCCCTGGTGCAAATTGAGGCCATTCTCTTGCATCATATTGCTTCTTACTTGAGAGAAGAGACCAACCCCCATCTCACTACAACCTTCCTTCAAGCAGTTGCAGAGGGCAACAAGGTCTCTACTGGCCCACTGGCTCAGGCTGGGACACCACAGTCTGTTTCTAACAAAGGTAAATCTTTCAACATCAGTAATTTGATATCTCTGCTCTGAGAACATGACCTAAAGAATTCAGAAGGTATTGTTAAACATTGTTGAACAGAGGTCTTTTTTAAAAAAATAACAATTAAATAGACTAAGCACTTCTGTCTTTTACAGTGATATCCAGCAGTTAAAGACTTTTCCCCCAAAAGCATTTTATTTCTCTGTGCACATGTCCATGCTTTTAAAAGTACAATTTCTAGGTGGAAGAATTCTATCTCATATTTTTAAGTGGATTTAGGGTACATTGATCAGCAGCCCAGTTACACAGCTTGCCCTACCCAAATAAAATCCCTCCAGAGTCTGAAGTCATCACTCAAACTCCAAACAGAGCCACACTTGTTTCCCTTCTCTCATCACTCAACAGGACCTTGCTTTGCTTGCCTTCACTCCTCACAGTGACATACTGAAGCAGAGCTAAAGTACAGCCACACCTGCTCTTCCCAGGAGGAAACACTAGCAAATCAGTAATAAAAGAACAGCATTTCAAGTCTCAAATGTTTTAGAGGATAAATACACAACATCCAAGGTCTGGCATGTCAATTACCAGCCATCTTGCACAAGGATAAACATTTCCCTTTCAAAATCTTCAGCAGAGATTAACTGGTGTCTTTATTCAATTGGACCTGCCATACAACCCTGGTATTCATCTCTCCTCATACCAAGTAAAATATTTCCAATGGCTCGCAGCCATGCTGATCTCAAGACTCACATCCTGCCACAACAGAAGTTGATTCCTGTTGCCTCAGACTCTGGGGAATTGTGTCAAAGCAGATTTCATAGAAACAGGAGAATGAGCATGCATCTACATGATATATATTTACCCATTTTGTTTCCTCATTATGTGCCCTAGTGTCTTAACAAAAGGAGATTGTTTCAAAGAGGAAGGTATGCTGACCAACAACAGCCTCCAACACTCCCAGTCTGTTGGCTCATCCTGCAAGGGCAAAAGGCATCTGCCTTGGTGGAAGAGACAAACCTCCAGCCCAGCTGGATCTCATTCAGTGTTTCCACCAAATATGACCAGCTGCAACACTGATTGCCTTAATACCACAACCCATGTTTGCTGTGCATTTGAAAACACAGACACCAGATTATTTTTCAATTCTTCAATTAAAAACCTCTACTCCTCCTACACAGTGGGTAAGCCCATATTAGGATAACACCACCAACATAAATTCAGATAGAACCCTTACATATAGTTAGAGCTCTTTGAGCAGAGTCCTCTCCACAAGTTGAGCATATGATGAGGTAGAAGAGCTGGATTAAGTGACATGAGGCAGGAGAGGGCCAAGCCCAGGTACTGCTCATCATCAGGACCTTTCCCTAGCTATCTCACTGGCACTGATGGGGTATCGCATCACAGCTCCTACCTCTTTCAGATATACTGATGAGATCAAGAGTGATGCCCACATCCTGACCACCACTCCACAGTCAGTGTATTGGAAAGCCTTATCGTTTCCCTGCAGCCCCACCATGTCTCAAAAACCCAAGCTAGCATGGCTAATTTCCACAGTGGTGAAACAGGCAAGTGTACTTCCCTTCAGATGAGCTGCATCTGCCCTGGAGGCAGATCCCACATCTCTGGGAGGGCCCCAATATACAATTATGCCAGAGAACCAGGCATCAAAGTCAAAGGACCTTCGTGTTCCTTGGCCACTGTTCATCATTCCTTCATATCGGAGTACGCCCAACAGCTCTTCCTCAAATATTTTTTTCCAAGTTAAAAACACAACTGACATTCAACTTTCACATGCTCAATGCCTTCTGGCCAAGCGTGAAACTGGGGCACTTACAGAAGATGATGGGAAGACCATCAGTTTGTTCACAATACAAGAATCCATTGCAAATTTATTCACTTCATGGTAAAAAAGACACCTCTGCTGTTTGATTTACCCAGACATTCTTGGTTCAACATTTAAAGCATTTGAAACCATTTATTCTTTTAAGAAAACTTCTAAAATATTGTGAAAGGGAGGAGGATGGCTGTTCAAGGAGACTGGATGATCCTGTTTCACATCAGAAATCTGAAGAAGGGACATAATTGAAGTGTCTGGAGAGTATTACAATCACTCGGGGCTCATTGTCTAGCACTCACTACCACATAAAGGAAGTTGCTAGTTAAGGAGGAAAAGAAAGAGGTCTTGCATCAAAAGGTGCATCAGTGTATAGATCATAATACACAAGTGTCAGCATCTGCCTTTTATTCAGACAATGAAGAGAGCTGAGAGCCTATCTTAATGTGAATGTCTTTGAAAAGTTGTATGCTTTTGTCAGAAAGAGATTTTATTAAAAATTATAATTAAAAAAAAAATTGTAACATTGCTATTCTTTGCAGGAACTGAAATTCAGTTACACCTTACAAGATGAATAGTTGGTTATTCTAAAAATCCCAGAAATACAAATTAAGAATGGAAGAAATTCCAGGTAATATTTTGTTCATACTTACTAACCACAACTGTTGAAGCAGATATAGCTCTGCACCACTCTTTTTCTTTTAATTACCAATCTACTCCTTGAAAAAGGAGCTAAATGCAGAATTTCCAGGTTTCACTGGATGCTATATAAAACTCCATAAGCTGAAGAAAGGCTGATCTTTTGTACTAGGGGTCCACTCTTACTTCAAGAAGAGACAGGGGGAAATAACAAGAATTTCAGTTTACAAAAGAGATTTTTTTTCTCACCTGTAGCACTTGATTGTCTCAAATATTCATATCTTGGCTACAATATGGCTTTCAACAGCATTGAAATGGATAATACACAGAATGTAACTGAAGTGTTTTCTTAGCAATTATTCTGATCCAGATAGCTACATATTTTTATACACTTAAGGTTATGACAAGTATCTGTCATCTGTTACACACGAGTATTTATTAAATGTGTATCTTTTCATAAAGCTACATGTCAGCTGACTATTTGTTCACAAAACATGACTATGTTGACACTGGAAGAGGGTTAAGTGTCCCTTATCATATCATGGTATTGTTTCAGTTTCCTGGCAAGGATGCCTAATAAAATACCGTGTACCAAAACATCTTTGCAGAGTCTCTGGAAGCTAGTTCACTTTCATAAGTGAGTCAGCAAATCTTTGCTAGTAAAGCCAGAGGAATGTCTGTGGCTTTCTGTGTGAGTTCATGTCAGCATTCACTTTGCTTACAGGGTGCCAGAAGTTGGAACATTTGTTTTTACATCTCTTAGCACAGCAAGGTCCCAGATCTATAGTGCAGAGCAACAGCAACATCTAAGAGCAGAGGTTTCCATTTCATCTGTACCAAAGCCCACCCATGAGGTGCTGTGCACCATCTGCAAGGCAACAGCAGTGAGCTTGACTGAGTTGCTTGTACAGCCAGTGGCCACCCTGCATCAGAGCCAGGAGCTGAGCCTCCCCTCACTGCCAGCCCA
The DNA here is from genome assembly GCA_035221455.1 of Xenops minutus. Lineage (NCBI taxonomy): Eukaryota > Metazoa > Chordata > Aves > Passeriformes > Furnariidae > Xenops > Xenops minutus. Next base: position 17,509,941 of record JAWWEE010000001.1, on the reverse strand, counting down.
GCTCTAGGGTTTGGGGATCGTAAAAATGAGGGAGAAAGGAAGTGCAAAACACTGCATTGTTCAGAGGTCATTTGCTGCTTAAAACTTTGACTCATTGGGAGTTCCCTGTGAAGGCAGAGAAGACAGTAAAATGATATGATCACATAATATCATAAAACCACTTAAAAAGTGCATGACACAAAGTCTCAGGTGACTTTCAAAACCTTATTGTGGACACCCCCTCACAAGGGAAGCAGTAACACATACAGTTGCCTTGCTCTGCCTTCTCCTTGGGTGCCCATTTACATGGCCACTCCTGGAGAGAGAACGAGCCAAACCAGCCAGTGCAGCTGTTCAGGTGTGCTCCCCATGGCATTACTGGAGACACTTGTCCAGAAGAGTTTCCAATCCTGACCATCAAGAGAGTTCCTTATGACCAACTTGCACACATGAGGCCCCACATTCAAAAGGGCTCCAACTCCCCTAGATGTATGCAGGGCACAGTGTTCCACCACAATTCCCCACCACCACTACCATATGCTAGGTGGCACAACCGCACAACACATACAGCACGTTGCTCTGCCTAGAGCTAGCTGGACTGACAAGTTCATCTGCCACTTAGAGGTTGCGTTTTAACTCCAGAACAAAAATTAGATAATATTCTCATCATGGTTGAGCAAACACACACTGATTTGTCTGGTTCGTCCCTCAGCATGTTCATCCAGCACTGAAGCATTTTGCTTGTCGTGTGTTAACACAGACAATGGGTCTCAGGAATGAATGTGTTGACACTGTCCAAGACTAAGAGATAGTATTGATTATTCCTGCCAGAATCAATTCTTGTAAGTGGTAGTAAAGCAAATCAGATTCAAACCATGACTTGGAAATACTAAACAATGACCCAGTTATTTTAAGCTCAGATAGAATTTGTTTCTGTAATTTACAATATATACCTCCACCATTTTTGTGGGTGTGCTAGCTTGCTATGGCCAGGTAGCCAGAGTTGCTGGCCCAAGTACCCCAAAAAGAAACAAGAAATCCTGGGTCCGTGCTACCACAGCATCATATATGCACACCATTTGCTCATATACCCTCTTACCTACTGTCCATACAGAAGGTAAATTGGCCAGTCTCAAACTGAGACAACCAGTAAGGACTTTGTTCATAGTCAATGGCAGTAGAGTAGTCCAGGTGATATAACAAGGATGACACATCAAACTTTAATCATTTTGTGTGGGCACAAAGCATTTCTTGTTTCTAGAAACAACCTTTTCTCTACTTGGTTAAGAACAGGCAAAAGAGACACCTGAGCCAAGACTGCCCCAGGCATCCACATGGCTCATGCCTGGCTAGGATCTGAAAGGCATCCAGCATCATGAGTGTGGACCCACACCCCAGCAGTGCCTTACTGGTACAAAAGTGCCTCCAGGCTAGCACAGACTCCTAAAAAAACAGCCAAGACATTTCTGCACACATGGCCCCATCACACCTGTAACAAGGCAAGCCTTGTCCTGCAGTAGATGTATGACACAGTAATTCATGAACCATGAGCTCTTTCTGAAGGAAATGGTCATGGATAAGCCTATAATATTTAACTATCAGGGAGACCTCCAAACCATCCTTGGTGAACCTTTTGTTAAGAAGTTAATTGGTGCCCATTGGAACAGCAAGCTCCCCAGAGCCCCTCACCACACAGCCAGCAGGCAGGCAGCTACACAGCACACTACCAACTGGATTTAAAACTAGGCATGACCCAGTAACATGGACTTGCCACCCTGAAAGCCAGCCACATCCTGGGAGGCATCAAAAGCATGGCTAGCATGTTGAAAAAGGTGATTCTGCCCCTCTACTCTCCTTTTTAGCCTCTAGGGGAAAAGACAGTTCCAGGAAGACCTTATATCAACCTTCCAGTACCTAAAGAGGGCCTAAAGGAAAGAAGGTAAATGATTTATGAGTGATAGGATGAAGGGTAACAGGGCAACAGAGTTTCTGACTAGATATGAGAAAGATTCTTTACTGTGAGTGGTGAGACACTGGAACAGGTTGGCCCAGGTTGGATGGGGCTTTGAGCAACCTGGTCTAGTGGAAGTTGTCGCTGCCTGTGACAGGGGGGTTGGAACTAGATGATCTTTAACCTTTTTTTTAACCCAAACCCTTCCATGGTTCCGTGACATTTGCAGAAGGGCCTGCTCCTTTGTGGAGAGCAAAAGAGGAAGCAGAAGTGCTGACTTGGTCAGGGCTGGGACGGGGAGGAAGGGCAAAAAAAATGTCGGTCACTTCTTGGTCAAAGGCAGAATTTTTTTTTACCTCATAGTGAAACCAAAGCATGATGTGCACGTCAGCCACATCAGCCACACATGTGTAGTGGCCCAAATAGCAAACTTTTTTGAAGACCTAGTCCTACTCCTTTCACATGCATAAAAATATACTTTCTCTAACCCAATATATATACTAACTTCTACGCATGAAATTAGTAAACGATTACACATTTTTTTTTATTTTAGTCTGTAAAGAAAAATGTGGTTCTGCACTGAACACAATTTCACAGCAGGGTAGCCACATTTTCTATTGGAATAGCTGCTCCAGTTGACACATTTTTGGCTCAGGACTGAGTCACCACAAATAACAGCTTAGAAATTTGCTCTACCAGTGAGTGGAGCTCTTTCTACATAACTAAATCCAAAGCAAGCTTCAGCTGGTGTTTAAACCAAGTGTATAACTCGTTCCTCTTGTCACAAGTATTTACTTTACATCCCCCTGCCCTTTCTATTATCTGTTCTGAGAAATATCAAAGTCTTCATTACAGCAGATGTTTAACTTTTTTAAAAATTAAGTGGAAAACAGTTCTAAAGAGTAGCAACCCATTCTTGCTTGTTTTATGAGTATGAGTTGGTTGACATCAGCCAGCAAAAATGAAGATTTGTGATACTCTCCTCAAGTGCTACATAGCAATTGTGCTTGTTTTTCTGTAGAAGGCTGGACTCTGGTAAGTTTACACACTTTCACACCATGAAGGAATGGACAGTGTGCCTATGCATGCAGCCTAAAAAGGTGGAACAGATGTCTAAAATCATGGTGTCATTTCAGAGACATTCCCCACAAGGTGAAGTATTGCCTCAAATGGGGCAGTTAAGCAATGTAAAGCTCCACCACCCATGTGTCAACACAGAAGACCCAGATGAACCCTTTTCTTCACTATTGACACAGCAGTTCATGTCTGCCCCAGCAGAAAAAGGAGCTCCAAGGATCTCGCTGAGCACCTCCACCCCTGTCCCATCTTCCAGTCCAGCTCCAGATTTTGTGCAAAGGTCCAAGCCCCAACAAAACATGAGTCAAGAGCACTTCAAAAGCAATTACCTGCTTTTCACATTAGGTCTATGGAAGTGGCCACATTGAATGTCCAAAATGCTGAAAGCACCAATTTCCTAAAACCAAGAAATAACATGCAAAAATGCACAGACACACCAAATGTTCAAAGCCTCTGAAGGAATCCCCTTCAGTTGCAAAATTATTTGCAACTCTATCACAACTATAGACTGCTACAAATCATAACAGATCTGATAATTTAAAAACAAGTGCATGAACAAACTTTCAGTTTTCTCCAAAAATTTTTCTATAATGATCCTTTGGCATCCCAAGCTTTTGAGTAATACTTAAAGTGGGGACCAAAGGGTGTTGTTTGTTTTTAGAAATATGCTGTTGAGAAAAGAGTACAGTGAGACTACAGGCCTCACATCTGATGGTACAATACCTGTATAGGATTTTAGATCAAAGGGGAATTAAATAATAAGTAGATCATATTCTGTTTAGCGGGAAATAGGAGCAGGAGAGCATTTATATTTCAGTCAACAAGTAGAGTCAAGACAACTTCAAGTTTTACTCAAGGAAAGCTCCTTACCTTCCAAAGACCTGATAAGAGGCATGATTTGATTTCCTGGTTGCAAAAGACAGAATCTTTTCTGACAGAGGTCATGCAGACCTTTACTCTGTTGTGATTCTTGATAACATACATTTCCTTCTCACATCGACCCGCAGCCCCTCCACTGACATTTCATTCTATCATTTGCCATTAGCACATGTCTAGGGCAACAGCTCCTTTTGAACAAGATGAAGCGCAGCAATAACACACTTGAAATGGAGCAATACTTCCTCTGACAAAGAGGGCAGAAGACTTTAAAATCTATCTAAACATCAGTATGTCCATCGAGCTGTTGCTTTGAACAGTCACCTTCAGAGCACTGGGCTTTAAGCTTCTTCTCTGACATTGTGACAAGGAGGCACAGATAAATTCATGAACTCAAAGTAGCCACGAAACAACCAATGCAGAAATGAGGTATCAGGGTTTGCTTCATCAGTCAAAGAGCTAGACTGTGCTTCACAAAGCAAATTTAGAATAACATCCATTTTTAAGCTATTACTGAAAATAAGATGAAGTTTCCAATCCTGTGGACATCAGATAGTGCTGTATTCAGCCTGCTCAGATTGCTTTAAGCTCCAACATTACGTTTGCTTGGGCATTTTAAGACACCCTAGAGTTGTGGAGGTATGGGTATCTCCAACAGATCTGGAATAAATAAAAGGAGAGGTAGGAAAAAAAATGCTGAGGGGGGAATCATACCTTCTACTGAGGAGTGAGACAGTGCTTACCAGGGATCATCAGCATCCTGCCCCTGGGGCAGCAGCTCCCTTGCAGCCCCCCAGAGTTCACCCTGTGTCCTCCCTCCTGCACCCTGATCACACCAACATCCATACCTTCACACATATGCTTCATCAGACTCCCGTAGCTCCCAGCCACCTATTACCAAGTTAATTAAATATTATTACACTTAATTAATAAGTTCCCTCAGAAAACACACACATATGCTCAGAGTTTCTCCTGCAGCCCTGTATAGGTCAACAGAATACTGGCCTGGACTGATTAGACTTTCAAAACTTGCCGCCTGATGGGCTGTTCCTGGCAGGGCAGGAATAGACAGCAGTTACAGGAATCCATGTCAGCAAAGCCATTACTTAACCTGGCACTGCTCACACCCTTGGCTGGCTGCCTCTGAGGTTCCTCCCTCGCCTGGCCTCCAACACAAAATGAAAAAATCCACCACCAAGAGGAAAAGAAAACAGAGGAAAATCCAAAAGGCAGCAAGGAGGAAGGCTTTGTGACCCTGGAGGTTCTTTCATGGGGAATGTGACCAAGTAAACACACTGGGGAAGGCTCTTTAGAGGAGCTGACAGCTGGGGAAATATGAAGGGTCAGAGCATGAGAGAAATACTTGAATTAGAAGCACTGTTTCTCACTAAAGAATGTGAACATGGGGTTAGGGGCTTTTTTGTATTTTTAACTCTTTCCTTCTACCCAAGGATCCAGCCTTAACCAAAACAAAGCTGGTACAGTGATGTCAAAGTCATGATTCGGAAATACAGGTTTTGAAGTTATTTACTCACACACAGATCTCCTGTGTGACCTTGGGCAAGTCATTTGTCTATACTGCACTTCAGCTTTTAATCCATAAGGCAAAGACAATGCCTTACAGGCAAGTTATGAGGTTATTAGTGACTACAGTAGCCACAACGATGGGAGGCAGAGAGGCGATCGGGGAGATAGGAAGATCTACCTCCTGCTCATTCCTGATCCCTTGGGGATTCTGTCTGAGATAAAAATTCCCACAAGCAAAATGACCACAGCATTAATAGCACTGATTTCTAGGCATGTTTCTTCTTTTCATACCAAAATTGCATTTATTATTGAAATACACTTAAATCAGAATAAGATGGACTGTGGGCTCATCCTGACACAAATGAGTTCTTCAGCTGCCAGGGAGACAAAAGACCTTTGTCCAGCTATTTCACCTTCCCAACTCCCCTCTCACTTTTCATACCCCCCTATCTCCCACTCTATTCCCCCTCCTGCTAGAAGGGATACAAACAACCATGATGTCCTCGTTATGAAGAGTGGTCAGACATTAAAGTCTGCAGGCTAGTGGGGAAGCAGTTGCTCTCCCAGCCATTTTCAGGTTTAATATTCTGTTCAAACTTCACAGAATTTTAAAGAAAAACACAAACAAGTAGCCATTGTTGCATGTGTCTTGGGCATCTCCCATGAGGGCCACCACCTTGTGCAGCAGTTCCTGGGCCCTTCAGAGTATGCCTTAGTTTGTTCAGCACACCTGTGGCACCACAGCCCTCACCCAAAACTGGAGCATAGTCACAGAAAGAATCGCCAAGAGGTGTCCCTAAGGAAGAGGCTGATTTCTGGCCCACAAGAGGGGCTGCCCTTCAGCTCCCAGCACTGCAGCCATGTCCTTCTTCCAGCATGGGGAGCACACTCTGGAAGAGCTGACTCCTCTCCAGCACAAAGGTTTCTCTGTTTTGTTAAAACAACTGAGAAGACTTTCTTTCAACAAACTGTTTTGCTGAGTAACTTCTGACCTGCTCCAGCCAGGAAGAGGCTCTACTAATTTGTACCTGCTGAGTTCTCAGCTTTTTTTTTCCTCTTTTGGCTGTTACTATTATATGATTACTTAATAAGCAGGTTTATGATCAATAAGTATGTTTTACCGAAAGAGTTGTAATACATGAAGTCATAAATTAGGAAGAATCCAGTAACTAGTAGTTAATTAATAACTTTGATCCATTGCAAGTTTTTAACCTTTGCCCCTTGAGCTGGAGCCCTGAAAATAATCATATTTACTTTCTCTATTTTAGTTAGCTTTCAAAAGTATCCCAACTTGTGTTACTTATTTTTTAGAAAGTAAAACCAAAGTGATTCCAATCCTACAATCTAAAACATACAATGTTCTGTGTTGACACAGCATCCCATTTGGGAACAAAACCTGCTCCAAGTTACAGGATCATGACTAATCTAACATCATTATTTAAATGATGGTGTTGACTGAGGTAAGAAAACATTATGCCAATTTATAGAAGGCAAGTATTTAAGTTAGAGGGGACAGCTGAAGACATTCCCAAGCAGAAAAATACTTTTCAGATTTTGAAATCTCAGTCTTTACTTGACTTTAAATCACTGATCAGCCAGTTTTAAGGCAGAAAGAAAACCCACAGCATTTCATTACCGCTGAAAGCTTAGTAACTAATCAGGCTAACCCTTCAATAATTTTGGAAGATCTCACCAGAAACACAAGCACAGCATGTGAATTGCACTTTTTTTCAAGAGAATTTCCCAACATCTGTTGTTTGTATTTCTCTGCTGCCTAGCAGACTGCATAAGGAGCCACAATATAGTTGTCTTTCAAATCTTGATATCTCTTGGACAGCATATGTTAAATTCTTAGGCCAAGCTTTTGAGAGCAGTTAATGATTTTGCTGCTCTGCTGAATGCATCTTAGCAAGACAAGTTGTAGAAGCTGAGTACAGGCTCTAGAAGAAGGAGCTCCCTCTAACTAGATTCACAGGAAAACCTAAAATTCCATAGCTAATTTTCAAAGATGCTCCAGCAGCACTGCACTGCCTTATTTAAGAGCCCTGAAAGTTGTGCATCTCTTTAACTTCTTTTATTCAAGAAGTCAAGAAAAGCAAAAATGCAAACAGGAACCCAGAAACTTTGGTTTGGTGCATTCCTACAGTGTTCGTCAGTGAGGAGAAGAGGAGTGCAAGAACTGAAACCACTGCATTGCACAGGAGGTGTTGCAACAAGCATGCTCATTGCAATGCCCCAGGCTTGCCCTCGCTTCCAAACAGCTCCCGTATGCACCCACAGTGACTCGAGTATCGGTCAGGGGAGGTGCAACCAACTTCCAGCCTGGGCTCCATGAAGAGGTGAGGAGGGAGGGACAAAGGGGACTAAGGGGCTCCCAGACACTACGTTCATCCTGACACCACTGTCAGTAGCTTGGCACAAGTGAAACAACCTCTTTTCCAATGCTGACATGGGGCAACAACACACCTTGCATTAAAACATTCTGTCCCCACTTCTGGGCAGCAGCCTACATGTGCATCCAGACTCTTCTATTGGAGTGCTGTTGTCCCCAGGAGTGGCTTTAACAGGAGGGCTGTAGTCAGTAAGCCTTCTTTTCTCTTTCACAGGCTTGTCTCACCCTATCAGCTTGCTGCCTAGATTTGTGGGGGTTCTGCACTGCTACCTGCAACCCCAGATGAAGAAATCATGACACTTGCTTCTCCTGCCTCATCTCCAGATCACAGACAGATAAAATGAGCCAAGTACGTGTCAGCAATAAATGGAGGTGATTAGGAGCAGCATACCACAAGCAAGAGCAGAATAACCCTTCAAAGACATGGGTACACCTCAACAATTTAAATAAGATACTAAACACAAGGGTGACTCCCCTAGAAGCAACCAACATAGACAAAGAGAAGAAAAAAAAATGGGAAAAAAAAAAAAGCCAAAACAACAGTTCTGACACTTGCTATTCTGTTTATACTTTGGTTTGGATTTTAGGGTGAGATCATATTCATAGGATAATGGAAACCTCAGGCAAAGAGCAGCAAGAGAGATTACACTGTAGAAGGGAGGACAAGCACTTGGGACAGGGGATGGAACAGTCATCTTTGTAAGCACAGGCACTGAAAAATGTTCTCTTAAGCTATGTATGGCAAGTCTTACATACCAGAGTTGCATGCATTTGATGATAAACAGAGTAATAGAAAGCCAAATCAATCCTCTTCTGTTCACACGTAAGACACAGAACTTGCTTGTAAGTGCAGCCAAGCAGCACTTAAACAGGTTTATCTTACACCAATATTTGGTGCCTAGACAGGAAAGATTTATTTACAAATCTATGGATCTAACAAGTGGTAAGTTGAAGAGATTTTGGGGGTCAGTCCCATTTGTGTTCCTATCCATAATTTCACAGGCTGACTAGCTCAGCTTGCTATCGTGAATCACAACTACAAAAATGCTTTGTCTTCCTCAGTCTCCTACTAAGTGCTAACTACGGCATATTAAGAGTACTCTTTTTTTTTTGTAATAAAACCAAGGCCCAGGCTTCAAATGATTCTTGTACTGGGACATTTTTGTCAGAAGAAAATAAAACTATAATTGTCCAAGGACAGACATTCCTGTTCAAAGCTACTATTGCTATTTCTGTTCAAAGCTACTACCACCTCAATGGGCACAGGCAAATAGTAGAAGTTAGTCTGAATTAAGTAACAAATATTCCTTTAGAAGACATAAATTTATTTACCTCTTCATGGATGGCTTAGGAAAAACAAGGGCACTAAAAACGCTGCAGGTGAACCAAATGATTCACAAGAACTCAAGAAAGTAAACAAAACAAAACCTAACTGACATTTTGCACACATCAGCAAGCACAGCATCAGCAGAAGAAAAGTCACTTGCTTCCTGGATAACACGCACGGAAATTAGGAATAGTCATACCATTTGGATTAGTTTTTTGTCACCCTCTGCTCCCAGAACCAAGAAAATCAACATTCAACCTGGCCAGAGCCATAGGGGATAGGTCCCATCAGAGTTTTCTATCTCTGCTCCTTCCCTCAAGAAAGAAAATGAAGATGTAATAATGCATTGCCAGGCCTTTTTTAGCCCAAAGGAGTTACCTCAGAGCCCACTTAACTCTTCTTCACAGGTGACTCTCCCTGTTGGAACGCATTGATGTAACTATCCACAACCTCTTCTAACTTCCTCAGCCTCGCTGCTTCCTCTCCCTCCCAATGAAGCCCAGCTGGACCACTTGGCATTGTTCATCCCACTTACTTTAAAGAAGCAGCAAAATATACTAATGACTTGCTAGCAAAGGGGAATTACAGTGGAATAATGAGGAAGAGAGCCTGGAAACCCTCAGCCCTGCAGAAAAATCTTGTGCCATTAAAGATGGTGGCATTTTGACTGAGCTGAAGGTGGGTCAACCTCCACAAGCTGTCTCCATTATTGCTAGAGTCAACAAAACCAAGCCCATTGACTCCAGCGAACACTGAACCCAGGTCCAATGGAGCATAACCAAAAATTAGCCAGTTTCTGGACACATACTATTATGATTTAAATAGCACAAGCTCTCCAGTCCATGACTAACTATAATCTCTGCCTTCTTCCCTCTCTCAGACTTTGAATTAATGGGCAGAGTAGTAAGCGTGGGTTGGGAAAGAGAAATCTGCTAGCAGTGATGTGAACCCACAAACACACGTGCTCATGCTCACACGTTAAATGAATTGATGGGGCTTAGCACCATAATGATAAATACTGAGACAGTCAGCTATGACAAAGCACTATTTCATGTTATCCTTAAAAAATAAACAGAGCTTCCAGGTACTGTGTGTCGTATCAGATTTAGAAAACAAAGGTATTCATGACTAAAGTTCATGTCCACTAACTGGAAAGCATTAATAGTCAGCCACGCCTGAAAACTGGGCTGGAGAATACAACACATAAAAAATTACCCACAGGTTCTGGTACACCACTGGCTAATATCAAAGGTCTTATGATTTGTTACTGTTTTTCTTAGCAGTGCCAAGTATCATGCAATTAAGACAATCTGGACTCTCATTAAAACAAAATTAAGTTCCCGGAGCTCAGAAGTGCTTCAAAGCAGGTATCTTTTAAAGATCAAAACCAAAGGCAAGTGAAACCTGAGTTTCTAAAAACGTGTATGTTCAAATCAGCTTTAGAAGCTCAGCTGCTAATTTGTGTGTGTGTGTTGGTGTTAGAAATATTGCTTTATGGTAGCATTGTGGGATACACACTCGTTACTGATAAAGTACAGAGATAAACATAGGCATGAATGTGAAAAGGTATAGAGAATCACAGAATAGTTTAGGTTGGAAGATACCTTGTCATCTAGTCCAACCTTTCACTAGACCAGCTGCTTAGAGCTGTGTCCAGCCCTACCTTGAATGTTTCCAGGGATGAAACATCCACCATCTCTCTGGACAATCTCTTCTGTGTTTCACTACCCTTCTTGTAAAAAAAAAAAAAAAAAAACAAACCAAAAAAAAAAAAAAAAAAAAAAAAAAAAAAAA